>JAGFMF010012266.1:4206413-4234133 GCA_019455555.1 Galemys pyrenaicus
GCTCCCTGCTCTCTGTGGTGAATCCTCTCACCCCCCCACGCCTCTGGCCTGTACCCCAGTGCTTGTGTGCATAAATAAATAAATCTTTAAAAAAAAAAAAGTGCATGGGGGTGAGAGAGAGTGAGGGAAAGAGTCTAGGACAAAAAATAAAGATTAGCAAGGAGGTGGTCTCACTAAGTCCTGATCTCACAGAGAACTCTCGAACAGCAATGTCAAGGCAGGGTTGATTATACCTTGGAACAAGTTGATTGACTGGTGGGTAACTATGCCTCGAATGAAGAGATAGATGGGTGTACCTCATTTCCCCAGTGAGTAGGCTGGGAACTTTTGACAGTCAATACTGTCAAAGGCAATGATGTGTTGCCAGCTAACGGGGTCCTGCCTGGGTGGGGCACAGAGTGTCTGCTTTTGGGAGAGAGAAAAAAGAGAAGTCTTGGAATAAAGGGCAATGATTAAGGCACAGACTTTAAAGTCAGAATGTCTGGGGTCACCTCACAGCGCCTGTACTCATGTGTTGCATCACCTCAGGAAATGACTTAACTGTTCTGGGCTACATTCTCTTCATTTGTCAGATGGTGGTACCGATAATATCTGTGACTGAGAAGATGTGGGTCAACAGTAGGTCAGGGCTTGTCACTTAGCACAGGGCCCTATCCCCGCAATAGGGACAGAGACAGCCGGTTCTTCCAAGGACATCTGATGACTAACTCAGCATGGGCCCTGGAGCCTGCCCCTTCCTCTGACACGTGAAACTTGAGAAAGGCTGTAAACAACAAAAATATCCAGGGGTCTATGCATTACTGGGGTTTGCTATTACCAGGAACAAGTGGCCCTAGAGAAGCACTTTTCAGAGATATTTAGTGGAGTGGGGCTGGGGACAAAGGGGAAGAAAGCCAGATTGTGCCTTGCGCGGTCCCTTGAGTGATTTCTGAGGGTTCATTTCTAGAAACAAATACAGTAAACTGTCCCCCTAAGGAGTGACCCAATGTACCAGAGGCTCTGAAAATATGCAGATGGAATTTCTGGGGCATGGGATGTTGCAATTGGTAGTTTTCCCTTTTATTTTTTTTTCAAGAAGCAACCCCAAGGGGGCAGGCAGCAATCTTCTTACTACCACAGATAAGCAAAGACCCTCTGCAAGAGACTCCCTTGCGGATTCCCAAGGTACTGACAGTGAGTGCGGCCGCAGCAGAGCACACAAAGAGACGCAATTGGCATTTGCGCTGAGGACACAAGGCTACTCTCATCCCCTGCCCTTTGACCCTGCACTATATTCCAATAGGTCAGAGAATCCTTGCTTGGCTTCCCTAATGCATATTATCTTCTCTGGTCAATAAAATCCCCCTCTGTCTCTACACTGACAATAGATGTGAAGGTCAGCTTGCCCCCTCCAGCTGCAACAGTGTCTGAGCTGTCCGTGGGAATTTAAATTAAGGATATGGGTAATCATTTCATTGCTTTTAGGCTAAAATGGAAGTCTGATGCTTTTGCTGCAATCAGATTCTTAGAAATGTGAAAAGATCTCTGGACTCCCAGGGGAAAATTTTTCAAAGTGCCCGAGCAGGGGTTAAAGCATACAGTGGTCTTAAGTGGTAAATTTCCTAAGAGAGAGACTCTGCCCATTATATTTTGCCTGGTGCAAGCCACTGTCTTTCTCGGCTTTCGCTGTCGAACAGTGTCACATGCAGTGGGTGGGAGCATTCATGATTAGAGTGAAATGAATTTGATACTGAAAGAAGTGACAAGAAAAGAAAGGCAAGAGGAAACAAAGGAATTGCTGGGGGCACTGCAAGGAGGGGAGCAGCATGTAGATTTGGGGGCCTCGGCCCTCAACCAACTCTGCAACTGACCAGTTGTGGAACCCTGAGTGGATCCATTAACCTCCCTTGGACTCAGTATCCTTATCAGAAAAAAAGATTCAATTGAGGTTAAAAGTTCTCTAAGATCCTTTCGGATTCTAGCACTTCCTGAGCTTAGAAGTCATTTCAGCTTAGAGCTGTTTAGTGAACACTAGTCTTAGAAAGACGGAATGAGAAATGTGGTTTGCCCTCAGAATCCTAAAATCCTGTAAAGTTGAGCTGGAACGAGGCTCCACAGATTACCCTGTCCAACCTGCTCATTTAGAAGATGGAGAAAATAAGGTGACTTTTCTACTTGACTTTTTAAACTCCAAATTTCCCCTTGATCTCCGTTTTTCTCTCTCCTCTCTCTTCCTGTTCCTCTTCTTCTCTGTTCCTGACTTCTTTTTTCAACTAATGATAGAAAGTCTTCATATTCAATTCGAATTTTCTCAAGAATTCAATGACAAAAGAGAAAAGGGAGAGAGAGGAAAGTTAGCTCACATTTCTTTAAAAAAAAATTAGAAGATTCCTATAACATGATTTATATACAGATAATTTGCAGGATGATTAAAGGTTTAATTGTAAAAATGTTAGCAACAAAGTACTAGATGAAAATGTAGATAAATACATCTTTAAACTTGCTTTGAGTAAGGACTTCTGAATATATTTCTAAAGGTAGAAACCATAAATGAATGCATAAATATATTGCAGTAATTTTGAAATTAAAAGAATTACACACCGAAAATATCCTCACACAAATATCAAAGGAAAGCATAGAAAAATGTGCAATTCATGTGGCAGGTAGAGTTAGTCTTCTCAATATAAAAAGATTTCTCACAATTCAATAAGAAAAATATGAGTATGTGGTAAAAGGAACAAATTTATATGAATTATCAATCAGGGACCTTCCTGCTAGTGCAAAGGGTTAAGTCTCCGCACTATGAAGCTATCACCAGCTACTGGAGTCAGGGAGGGGACCCACATGGCACAGCAGACCTCTCCTGTCTTGCCCACTGCTCCCCTCAGCAGTGTATTTCAGTAGATCTGCCTGTTCTTTTCCCTACTCTGTCTTTGGGGCATCCTCTCACCCCCTGCACCTCTGGCCTCTACCCCAGTTCTTGTATAAATATATTTTTTTAAAATCACAAAAATACAATTATTTCTACAAATTCAATTATTTCTAACTAAAAATGCAAATTGTAAAAGCTGTCTGATTTTGCTTAAGAGGTTGACAGACTTTGTTTTACTTCATTTCTTACAGTGACAACAGCCAGCACTGGTAAATGTGGTAAAATAAATACTTTTAAAATCTCCTAGGTGAAGGGTCAATGGGTAAAGCTGGTAATTGGAAAGCACACATAACAATCTTTAAAACCAAATGTACTCTTAGAAGAGAGACGCGGTATATAAATCAGCTCAGGCTGCTGTGACAAAATACTACGGACTAGGTAGCTTAAACAACAAAAATTATTTTCTCAACGTTCTAGAGGCAGGAAGTCCAAGATCATGGTGCCAGTGATGCTCTCTCTCTGGGTTGCCAAGAGCAAACATCTCACTGGATCCTCACATGGCCTTTCCTCTGTGTGCAAAGCAAGAGCTCTCCAGTGTCTTTTCCTCTTGTAAGGACACCTGTCTCATTGGATTAGGGACCTACCCTAATAAGTAACCTAATTTAATCTTAGTTATGTCCTAAAGACTCTACTTCTAAATCACTGAATTTTGGGGGTGGGGAGTGGAGATGGCGTGGGGGCAAAATTCCATCCTGTTTATATCTATATATTGGTCATTTAATTGTTTATTTAACCAATATTTTTCGAGCACTCTTAATTGCTCAGATATGTGCTACATGGGATGTGAGGTTATGTTTGTCTTTCTTCCTTGACCTATGAGGTATACAAATCTGGGTTGAGATTATGTTTAGTCCAGATTTTTGAAGTCCCATATTCAAAAATAGATAGGTAGAAAAATTGTGTTGACAGAAAAACCTGCATGTTTTATAGCAATAAAATGTTTATAGCAACTTTATAATTGCCAAAACCTGGAAGCGTCCAAGATGTCCTTTACTAGGAGAATGGATATGCAATCAGTGGTACATCCATACTATGGAACATGATTCAACTGTAGAAAAACAAGCTATCAATTCATGAAAAGACATGAAGGAAAGTTACATGAACATTACTAATGAAAAAAGCCCATATGATCAGGCAGTATTCTCTATGATTCCAATTATAGAACATTCTGGAAAAGTGGAGACAATTAAAACTATGGAGAGAATTAAAAATATCAGTCAGGGGTTTGGAGGAGGAGAGATAAATTAGCAAAGCATAGGGGAGTTTTAGGGAGGTGAAATTATTCTGAATACTGTAGCAGTAGAGACATCACTATAAATTTGACCAAAAACATATAATGCACAGGACTAATAGTTAACCCCCAATGTCAACTACAATTCATAGGTATGCTTAATTTTGGTCTGATTGTAACGAATAAACCACAGAAAAGCAAGATGGCAATAAGGGTATATTAATAAGGGAACTCTATAGTTTCTACTTTTTATAAACCTGAAACTTTTTTTTGAAAAATGTCTATTAAAAATGTCTGTTTTTTAAATGGAAGGAAAATAGAACAGCCGAGAGAACTCCTTTGCTCCTCTTCATATGCATGTACACGTTCAGTCAATGTTCACCGAAAGGGCTGTCAGAAGCTTAAAATCTGAGTGTTTGAATCCTCAGGACCCTGCCCCAGGCTGCTGTGTGGGATTACTTCTCTTTCTCTTCAGTCACTCAGAGACTCAGTGTTTCCCATGATAACACTTGGCAAATATTCTAGAGAGAATTTAGCCAAGGCTGCGACGTTTATAGCTATCCAAGTTCAATATGGAACTGATGCAGAGACTGGAAAACATCTCATGAAAAAGATGGCCCAACCTCCCTACAGCTGTCTTTTTTTTTTTTTTTTTTAAAGATTTATTTATTTATGCATCCAAGAGCTGGGGCACAGGCCAGAGTCCAGGTGGTGAGAGAATTCGCCAGACACAGAATGGGGAGTAGAATAGGTAGACTGACTGAAATACACTGCTGAGGGGAGCAGCGGGCAAGGCAGGAGAGGTCTGCTGCACCATGTGGGTCCCCTCCCTGGCTGACGGCAGGGATCGAACTCGTGTTGCAGTGGCTGCAGTTTGCTTCTTAGTGCATTGCTTAACCCACTGCACTACTAGGAAGGCCCTACAGCTGTCTTTTGGTTACTCTGGAAATCACCTAGAGATAAGAGGGCTCTGTTAAGTCACAGTGGACTTAAGCTTAGAGGTCAGTTTAAAAGGAGAAAGAAATTGCTAAGGACTTCAAACTTGCTGCTTGGGGTTTTCTTCTGTAACTCATGTAATAGAAGCCTGTTGTCTTTAAGAACAGTGAAATCCAAGGCTTAACTCTGATGCTTAATGAAGGGGGTCAGAAATCTACATAATTCAAAAATTGAATTTTCAAAGAACTTTCTATTGGACTCCACTGGCTGCCCCTCTGCCTAGTCATCAGAACTTCACATGGACATTGAAAGTTACGGCTCCTCTCATCGAGTCTGGCTGCAGCTGTAGGTGCTGGGCTGGCCCTGGTAGATTATGCACCCCGTCCCCATGTTCCACAGCTGGCCCCTGGACACTGCAGAAGTAAATATTAATTCTGATTTAAAAGGACACAGGCAAGGGACACCATCCCGCTTCCACATCTCTCTTCTACAATTAGATAAAGACATTTGATTTACAATACAGTGCTCATCTCAAAGGGAAAGAAATAAACTTCAATGACAAGCCAGACCAGAAGTGATCATTTCAGACATTATCTAAACTGTGTTTTGGTTATTAGAAATTTATTCTCAGATTTGGGCCTTTTAAAATGATTATTAGAGTCTAACTTTTCATCTTAGCTAAGCGTACACCTCCTTCCCTTCCCCATGATTGACAATAATACATGGGGCCAGTCCCTTTGGAAAAGGCTCGACTAGAGGTGGCTAGGAGGATGTCAAAGGCCAAGTCAGTGGCATTTCCCCATCTCCCACAGAAATGACGATTCTCCTCCCTGACAAGGATAAGAATGCATTACTGTAGCAATAACACATTAAATGGTGTTCTAAGTGGCCTTAAATAGTTAATAGACCTCTCGAAGCACCCAACTTTCTCCTGGGGAGGGGTCAGACACAGCAGATAACGTGGCTTATAGCTTATCATCAGTACCACATAGGCTCCAGATAACCAACAAGAACTCACTTTCTAGTCTCATAATAACATAACTGCAAATTGGAATGCATTGTGCTTCTCCATCTGTAAACTAGTCAAAATTGAAGCTGTGTCTAATCAACTGGAATGAAAAGACCACGGAGCAATAGAACCGTCACTTTGAATGCCTACGGCCTGTCTGCTCAGTCTCGATGTATGTGCCTCTCATGCCCTGAGCTCTCAGAGCCAGGCCCTGTGGCGGCTGGCCCAGCGATGCTTCAGCTGGTCATCTCGTTGCAGAGAGGCTTGACCTTGAACCAAGCCATTCACTCTCAATGTCTGGCAGACAGCTTTCAAAGACTTAAGAATTTAAAATGTTAAACCGATGACTTTCCCCCTCCTCTAATTTATACGCCAGGGTGAATTATGTCTGGAAAATAAAGTTCATCTGGCTCAAGGGCTGCTGCTGAGCTAATGTTTTCATGTGAAGTTTCAGCTCGGGAGAAGAGGGGAGCACTTTTTGTCCATTCCACAGATTCATAGAGCTTGCTGGGCAAATTAGCCTTAAGTGACCTCCACCAGAATCATGACTTTTCCTTAAGTTTCTATTATCCACTATCCATCTGTCCAGTGGTGCTAGTGGGTGACAGACTGGAAGGAGAGTGAGACTCTGCAGTGACTACAAGTCTTATGTTCTGCCAAATGTCCTGGTTTTATGGGTCTGGCTCTTGTGCCAGTCGATTTTATTGACATAATTGTTTGTCCCAGTTTCAGTATATAATTGGCTAATTTTTTATCTGTGACTGTGAGTCACTTAGTTCTCTTTGATGTTAATTGTATGGAAAGCAATTGAGAAGAGAGTACTGTGTTTCTCCTCTATCTAATAGGAAGCGGGGCTGAAAGTCAGAATAGAGGAAAATGAGAGAATCTGATTAGTCAAATGTGCCTTTGAAAGATAAATGACGGTCATCGATTTTGTTAGAAGATTCGATTTACGAATGATCTGCAGTGCTCAGAAGAGCAGCATAGAGCTGACTCCATCCGAGGGCACTCGCAGATCAGGGATTTTTCAGCTTTCAAGTCAACTCCAGAGTCTCATCAGACTACCTCCTTCAGCGAAAGACTACCTCTTAGGCTATGCTCACTGTTCTGATTTGGGAAATATGATCTATGATCTGTTCTGATTTGGGAAATATCCAGAAAGCAAAGCGCCAAGTGCAAGAACACAGAGCATTTTCCATTTTACCTTCAGAGGGGGTACTAAAAACCAATACTTCAAAAACCAAACAGAGAAATTTTCAGTTAAATTGCTTGAAAGTCACCTGTTCTTTATTGTTTACTTGTTTGTCTTAAAAAAACATTGCCAAGTCTAGAGAATACCACTCTTTGACTTTTAAATATTTGCTATGATCTCTTACTTCTCAATTATGGATGTGTTTTCCTGAAACTACGTAGGTTTCCTGCCTACCAAGAGTCCCAGGAGAATCCTGTAAAGGTAATTTTACCATTCCCTCAAACACATCGAGAAATGTTCAATTAGGAAAACAATGATTGAAATTGGAACTTGTAAGTCCATGGATTTGTTAAAAATTTATACCTAATCAAAATATTCTTTATGGCTCAGATGCAGACGTTTAGCATAAATTCAAGCATGTTTTAATGCTTTGAGGGAATCTTAAAGTAATGGGGTAGTTGTTAGTCCAGTCGATAAGGCCAAGATGGCCATATATCAACATAAAGTTGATAGAAGCCTCATGTTCCTTTTCGTGGAACGATCAGACTTTCACCTAATTATTATCTAGCTTGTTTTTTGTTAGAGGTAACACGGCATATTGGGTGTTTGATTGACTAATGACTTATACTATGCAGTTGTGAATGACCATGATAGTAGCAATTTACAAGTATATCAGTGCAATTTGTTTGTTGTGCTGAATCAATAGAAATATTGTTCCCAGTTTCCCTTTAATAGTTTTACTGAAGCATTTTTAATATTCTGCCATTAGCCATCTATCTTTAACACTTTCCTTTTTGAAACTACAAGAGAATTTTGAATTCAAGTTGTGGGTAGAGGTATATGGAGCACGTACATTGAAATCTGCCCTTATTTTTAAGTAAAAACATTTCTATTTACTTTGTTCTAGAAGACAATTTATATACAGTATTGCTTTGAAGTGGGAAGTGACTTGATGAAATATAGCAAGGTATTTGGCTAGGTTGAGCTTTGGCTAGCTATTTCTGATCAATAATTTGATAAGTAACAAATTTTACCCTCTATATGTATTTATCCCCTGCATACATAGGAGCTAGTGAGATTGCTAAGGGGATGATGAGCAGAACCACAGTGTGAGAAAGACATATTAATTGGAATCACAAAAATGAATTTATAATTATGAACTATAATTTGTGTCATTAAAGAGACACTAAGGTCAAAAAAGACCTTCTGGACAAGTGATGTTTGTGGAGAAATCTGAAGAAGAAATTGATGTAATTCATTTAAGAGCCTCCCTGGTGGCACAAGGGGTTAAGTCGCAGCATTATGAAGTAATCTGCAGCCACTGCAGCATGAATTTGATCTCCAGCCAGCCAGGGAGTTGACCCACATGGCATAGCAGACCTCGCCAGCTGCTCCCCTCAGGAGCGTATTTCAGTAGATCCACCTGTTCTGTTCCCCACTCTGTCTTTGGTGAATCCTCTCACCCCCCACACCTTTGGCCTTTTATTTATCTATTTATTTAATTTATTTTTATTATTTATTTATAAAAAGAAATCATTCAAAGGGGGGGCAGTTTGGAGATAAGTGTGTGGACAGAAGGAGGGGTATGAGCAAAGGCCTTGTCATGGGAAGCAGCATGAAGCACTTAACACTGGTGTGGCAGTCTGGTATTATTGGCATGCAGAGGGGATAGGAAGGGTGTTGATGACTGAAGCTAAAGAAATAAGTGGAGGCTAGATTGTGCACAACCTTTACAATGACTTTGACATTTATAAGCAATGGGAAGGCACAAAAGGATCATTTGAGTTTGGTCATCTCTGAATTGGGACTACCCTGGCTCTATGCATAAATAAACTGGTAGTAAACAGTTTATCTAAATTGTCCAGTTGATAAGTTATGGTGGCTTGGACTGAATGGGATGACATATATGGGGGCAAGTAGAAAGATTCAAAGCCTCAGGCAGACTACCAAGGCTTGGTGATGGACACCACAGAGTGGGCATGTAGGAGAGATAGGAGATTTTTGGTTTTCTCATTTGCATACTTGGATGGCTGTAATGGTTACTAAATGCCTATCCCTGGAAGAGAACCAGTTTGGGAGGGGTGTGAATTCTTTTCTGGATAAATTAAACTTGAGAATCCCTTGAGATATCCAGGTGAAAATGTTGTACAGACAATGATTTACATGATCTTGAACCCAGGAAAAAGATATGGGTGATAAACACATTTTTATATCATTGGAATATGAATAGTAACTGGAGGACATACATATGCTTTTTAGGAAGAATACATGAAATTTGAAGAAAAGAAAAGCAGAACTGAATGAACTAAAATATTAATCATCAGTTGGGGGGAAACATACAAGGAAAGGCATTGGACAAAGAATAGACAGGCCGCCAGCATTTGAGAAGGGTGTAATACCACAGTGACCAAAGTCGAAGAGAGCTTTAAGAAAAAGGGAACGTGGTCAATAGTTCTGGAGCACAAAGAGATCAGATACAAAAAGCATTGAAAAAATACACACTGCATTTGGTAACCTGGAGGCCAGGATTAGAAATCATACAATAGAATTGGAAATAGGCTGGAGCAGGTCAAGGAAAAAGTTGAAAATTAAATACTCAGAGAGAGAAAACAGAGTCAGTTTGTAGCCCCTTGTGTGAATTCCAAGGAATAATTATGGAGGGAAAATGTAAAAGTGTAACTCTGATGAAAACTCGGACCACTGAAAGTTAAGCAGTACTATTTATATAAAATTTATCTGTACTGATCTCAGGTTGAAGCTTGATTAGTATTCCACAAAGTCATATACACTTAAACAATTAACCAAAATTGGACCAGATTATATTCTGCCACCTTAAAAATGGAATTTAGATCATAGAGCACAGCAAAGCAATTAATTACTTAGCAGTTGGCCCATAACTGATGGATCTGGGCAAACATCTAGTTCTTGGTTCATGGAGGCATTTAGTTCCAGGGAACACTGATGAAGATAAGGCTTGTTGATTCTGCTGATTAAGTTACACTGTGTATGAAAATGTTGTGAGACACAAATATGAACTTACACATTTTTGGAATAAAAACTATTCATAGCTTGAGAAATTTCCTTTTATCTTGAATGCTCTATTATAAAACATTGTTTCATATAACTAAATTATTTGATATTCATTTAAAGACTTTCAATTGTATTATTAATAATTTTCATCATGGTAATGATATATAAAGATTATGAATATTAATGAATGTTCATGAATTTAGAACATTTGTTAAATGGCAGGAGCTATATCAACATATTAAATGTTATCTCATTTAAACATTATATAAAAAAAAGAAAGGTGTCCATAGAGTACAGGGAGATAATACAAATGATTGAAAAGCAGGTAGGGAATCCGAGGGAGTATGCCATTTTGTTCCATCTGTGGAGAGCTCTGGGAAATACCAGACATGCCAGATTTTATGTGAAATCAGCCAACAGGCCTTTAGGTCAAATTTTGAAGATGTTCCTGGCCCATGGCCTGGAAGTTTATGATTTCAGTTGTAAGACTGTGAGCTTTAGTGACTGTTTCATGAGCACTTGCTATCTGCAAATTGTGCTAAAGTTCCAGGGGAAGCGCAGATGGTACAGGCCTGGAGGCCATTATCTGCGAGGAGGAGACAACACGAATCACTTGTCCTGTAAGGTGGAGGAGCAGAAATGCTGGAAGGAGGTACTGGCTCTAAGCGTCCAAATACAGAGGAGTGAGCTGTTAGCTTTGACTAGAGAGAGGGCCCTCAGAAGATTTCATAAAGGCGGCGTTTGTACTGGACTTTGAAGGATTTTTGGTGGGGAAGATAGGAATGGGAGGAATAAATAACTTTCAGCAGTAACTCAAATCTTCCTGTGTAATATGAAGTGTAACCTTCAGAATAAAAATAAATGCTTGTGAAGTTTGTAACTTTTCTAGGTTAAAAAGACTTGTTTTTGTGCTTTATACATTCAAGGAGCCCCAGCTCAGGTAGAATTCTTCCATCCAAAGAAATGATTAAAAAGCAAATGATGTCACTTAGTAATTTTCTGATTGTTGTTATTGAAAAGACTGGCAGCTATTGTAACAGGGTGGTCCCCAAGAAAGGGGGAAGTTCTAGAATCCCGGTCCCCACCCTAAGTAGGGTGGAGCTGAGCAGGGATAAAAAAATGCTGGAGAAAGGAGCTAGGAGGACAGAGGGAAGGGAGGAAGAAGGAAGCAGGATGGAGAGCAGTAAGGAGACCTGGAGGAGGCACATGGAGCAGAGGGACATGTAAAGAAACCGCGCTTGCTTCTTGGTTTTGGACTAGTGGGAACAGATGTGGGTGAGAGACCCATGGGGAGATTAACAATGAATTTTAGTTTTTCTCTTTTCCTCCCAGATTTGTCTAACTCTTTCTGACCCTTTTCTATGGGTCTCCACTGAAAGGTCCTTTAGACGTGTGGCAGGCTTTTGGGCCTTGCTTTGGACCAGTCCTATTTGGCTGGACTTTTACCCTCAAGGAGATGGGTAACTTTGAAGGCTTGACTTTGTAACTATATTCTTTGTCCTTTCTGTATTGTTCCCTAATTGCATGAAAGATCCTTTTCCATTAAAGGCCTGATAAGTTTGTCTTGATGCAGCAGATGGCAGAACCCATTTAGAGAAAGCAGGTTTGGGGGTTCTGGGGTGCCCCTCTCCCTGCCCTGTAACACACATTCACTGCTGTGTAGTTTGCCCTATAAATTTACCTGTAGCCTTCACCCCCTTTTTCTCCTTCAGGGATGTGATGCAGCCAAAACTCTCCCAAGCCAAGATGACTCTCTGAGCACCGACCTGTCAGAGTTGTTTGCGGCTAGCGCCCTCATTCTCGGCTGCACTACAAGGCCCAGCGTGGCTGCCAAAATCATGTGCAGGGCCTGTTTATAAAGTCCCAGGGCCTGATCAGGTCTTTTCTTTGTTCTCTTTCAAGGGCCTTTTCCATGGGGAGAGACCAGTCTTTTTTTGTTTTACCATTCATGATCCTCACTGTCTATTCAAGTAAAACACAGTATGGAAGTGGGCACAGAGTTGGGGAAAACAGAGGTAGTGCGGGTGGGCTGAGCTGAGTCCCAAGGAAGGGCTTTATCAGATAAAATCTCTGAGTTAAGCAGGAGGCAGAGGGAGCACAGTGGGCCTGCTGAGTGGGAGAGGCCTACCTCACCTATGCTACCTCCATCTCCCTGGTGGGCCTTCATCCCAGAGCAAACTCTCCAGATGTGGCGATGTGCAGTTTTTTTGCGTGGTTCTTTGGAGTCTTTTAGGGAGTGGAAAGGCTCATACCCCTTATAGTAGTGTCTGCAAGCCCCTATCAGTAAGAACCTATAGATACTCCTTGGCTCAGAGAACCCACTTCTGTGTTTCATCATAAGAGCAGGATCAGATTGATTGAAAAAAAAAAATTGGATTTGAAGACCAGCTATTTCAAAATGCCACTAGTGTTTCCCAATCCACCAGAGTATTTTGGACGGGAGGTACTCAATAAAACATGGCCTCTATAAAGTGCACTTCCATCCAGAATGGGCCCAGAGTGGTGTTTCTGGAGGCAACTTCAATCACATCTAAAACCAGGCCTCAGGTATCCCCCTCAACCCAGAGGCCACAGCTCAAGTTCACATGTCTGTGGCCACCTCCAAGTGTCTTAGGCATTGTAATAAATGTAAGTTCTGAGATCCAAGGACCTGAATTTCTAATGGGAATTCCAGATGACTCTGAAGTAGGTGATAGCCTGTGCACTTGCCTTTGAGAACCACTGCAATAATCACCTGTTTCCTCATCACTTCCTCTGAGAGGACAGGGAGAAGGGCACATCAGAACGCCTCCCAAACCTGCCTGCTCTAGTTTCTGTCATCTGCTGCAGCAAGACAAAACATGTCAGATCTTTAATGGAAAGGAACCTGAATACAATTAGTGTGCAATATAGAAAAGGGGAAGAATACAATTTCCAAATCAAGTACCCAAAGTTACCTATCCCCTTGTGGGTAAATGTCCAGCCAAAGAGGGATGGCCCAAAGCAGGGCCTCTGAAGCTTGAAAGCCTGCCACAAGTGTGAGACACCTCCTGGTGGGGACCCGTAGGAAAGGGTCAGAAACGCTAGACAAGTCTGGGTAGAAAAGAGCAAAATAAAAATCAAGATGAAAGCTGCCATTGTTAACCTCCCCACGGGTCTCTCACCCACATCTGTTCCAACCAGACCAGGACCAAGAAGCAAGTGCCTTTTTTCACATGTCTCTCTGCTCCGCATGTCTCCTCCAAATGTCCTTGTTTTCCATCCTTTTTTCCTTCTTTCCCCAGTCTCCTCTCCAACTTCTCCTCCCTGCACAGCTCCACCCTTCTTTGGGTGGGGCAGAAAACCTGGAACCTCCCATTTTCCTGGGGACCACCCTGTTAGCAATTCTATTCCCAGACCTTTCCCAGTACCATAAACAGGTTGCTATGAACTGAGGCAATGGCTGGCAGGAGTAAGGACGAGGCAGAGTTCCTGGCAGCCAGGTCTTCCATTCCGTTACTGTCTGAAGTTTAGATTTCTGACATTTTCTCCAAGTAAAGTTATTTCTATAGGTCACTACAGATATGAGCCAACAAGATTGGAAGAAGATCACAGTCATCAAATAATTTTAAACTTTTGTTCTATTACCAGATCATAAAGCTTATAGCTGACAATAATTTAAGCTTAAAAACAAATCCTCTAATTGTGCTTGGACTCAGAATTTTATTAAATTGTGCTTCTTGTTGAAAGTGCTAATATCTTAAATACAAATATTTAAATGGTATCCACTTTTGTAATTCTTTGGAATTTGGTTTTGTTTTCTAATAGAACAAGAACCCTTAAGTATAGAAATGACCTGGACTTCTCTTCATGTCTGTAGAGAAGGCAGCTTAGGAGAGCAGAAAATGAAAGATAAACTTTCAAAACTGTTGCTTGGTTTGATTTTAAATAAGTGTCACTAAACCGGAGATGTTTATTTTCTGTGTTTCACGATTACACCCAATCTGTATGATGGAAGATAAAGAATAGCAAAACTGGAAAGGAGGTGCCTTAAGACCAGAGACCCCGCTCACAGGAGGAGGTGGACGTAGAAGGAATTAACAGCCTTTAACCCAACTATATCAACAAGGACCTTTAGGCGCCAATGACTGCTACGGGGAGAGTCAGACCAAAAGTAAAGATAGGAGGTGGAGCTCTATCTCTGGAGCCCCTTGTAGAATCCCCGGTCCCTTTCAAATTCTACAGACTTGGTTCAAAGTCAACCAGCAAGCCACTCCATGGAGTGAGCCCCTCCCAAAGAGAAGACTGTGTCAGTGTAGTCTCTGCATTGACTTGGGGCAGCTGTCCTTCCGCCCACCAGTGCCTATGCAGGTGCTCCTTTTGCCAACTCTCTCCTCTGCAGGGCAGCAGCCTGCCTGCCTGCCCATGACCTGTACCATGCCGGGGCTTCTCTTCACTGACCTCCCTCAGTGGAGGCCGCTCTCCTCAAGGCCACCTACCTGCAACCATGCAGCCTCTCTTAGCAACCTGCCCCTTTCAGGGCAGCTCTTCCTCCCCGCTTATTTCTGTGCAAGTGTCCTTTATTCTATTGCTCCTTTCCCTAATAAACCTGCTCTTTAAATTAATTAACGTCTCTGCCTCGTGCAGAAACTAGCCTGGGAACCTTGCCACATGCTGCTCAATGGGGAGCTCTGGTGAAACCTCAGAGTGAACCCAAGAACCCGGCTCTCCAAACCCACTGACTTCAAAAATAACATCATGGAAAACAAGGACAGTTGACAACCTTTTAATGTTTAATTGCTGGGCTCAATTAAAACAACAAATAAATCAAACTAAGTAAGGCTGACGTCCTTCTCAAATGTACTATAGTACAGTAAGAATTTATCTATAGCAAGAGGAGGAAAATAACTTTTCACTCTCAAAGAATAAATCAGAAGAAAGGGCTTTCTCTAGTGAACGCTAAACTGGGTTATCCCTGAACAGGTTAATAAAACATTCATTCACAGTTCAAAGATCTGGAGCACTTACTCTTCCAAGATCTTTATTATCTCGGGCCTCCCTGGTGGTGCAATGGGTTAAACAATGCACTGTTGAAGCAAACTGCAGCCACTGCAGAAGGAGCTTCCTCAGCCAGGGAGCGGACCCACATGGCACAGCACACCTCTCCTGTCCCACCAGCTGCTCCCCTCAGCAGTGTATTTCAGTCCATCTGCCTGTTCTGCTCTCCACTCTGTCTCTGGTAAATCCTCACACCATCCCCATATCTCTGGCCTGTACCCCAGTTCTTGTTTGCATAAATAAATAAATCTTAAAAAAAAAGATTTATTATCTCTTCATGTTTTTTCTTTCTTTTCTTCTTTCCCCTCTGGTCCCCTACCTTTTTTTCCACTTCTGTTCCCTTCTCCCTCTCCCTCTTCCCATACCCTGCACACATTCATATAAGAGGACACATCCCTCTATTGATAACAGTTGGTACATCAGAGGTATAAGACATTCCCTACTTTTTATTTCATAACTTCCAGAATTCTAGCGGAGAACTCATTCTACTCTGATTCCTTAGCAAGTTTCACAGAGGGATGTTGACGGTGGATGTTTAGCAGATCTGTACAGTTAATGGGCTGCTGGGCAATTTTGTCAAACTAGTTGTTTTCTGGTGACTTATCTGTAATACTGAGGGAGCTACACAATGTTATCTATTTGTAAATAATTGGAAATCCTTCCTGAACTTGCAGAGGGAAATGCTTTATGGCTAAATGGAGTTGATTCCCTTGGTAGTTTAGTTTTCTTACATAAATCTCCTTGCTGACCTCAAACTAGTATCTACCTTTTCTCCTTTATTTCCTCTGGAGGAGGAAAAGCAAATAAACAAAATCAGACTTGTTAGAATACAATAGTTTGTTAAGAGTGAGCTAGATTAGTTGGTGATTAGTGTTGTTTTAATTAAATAGGATACAAAGATGGAGCCCATGGGAGGTTATTTACCTTCAGTGGAAATAAATTTAGAGGGAGAGATTAGTACTGGGTTTAGTACTGAAAGGGGAGGGGCTTCTGTTTCGCAGTTTGCTGGAAGCTCTTTTTCAGAATTATACTCAATCTGGAGACCAAGGACAGTTAGACAACTCTCAAACATTTAATTCCTGGGGTCAATTAAAACAACTATACTTAACATTTCTGCTGTGCTTTACAATCTACAGAACACTTTGAGATTAGTTTAATTTTTCTTTCTCATTATCCTCTTAAACATCAACTGAGTGGCCTTTATCCCATCCAAAACAATTATATCAAATAATAGTCCCTAGTGAAATGTTAAAGTTCTTTTAAATGAGTTTCAATAGAGAATGGTTATCTTGAAAACAATTTAAAATTTTAATTAAAATGTTCCCTTTATGTTGATGTATATTGTTTATTTTAATGTATGATTAAAAAAAAAGTCTACTACCTGAAAACTATAGGTGGCTCTGTTCTGGCCACAAACTCACGGAGATAGAAATAAAACCTAGCTTCGCAGAAGCCCTCTGATGCTTTATGACTCTGCGGAGCAGGTAACTGAAAATTGTGGGTATGCTGGATATTTTAGTCAGGAGGAAGGTGGTTGGTAGTAAAACATCCATAACAGGGTAGCCCCCAAGAAACGGGTTGTTCCAGGTTACTTGTCCCATCCCAAGGAGGGTAGTGCTGGGGAGGGAGGAGAGGTGAGAGAAAGCTGGGAAAAGGAAGGGAGGGGATCAAGAAGAACTGGGGGAGTCACATGGAGCAGACAGATAAGTGAAGAAGCTGCGCTTACTTCTCAGTCTTGGACTTGTACCAGGGACTTGGAGGACATGGAAGAAGACTCTTGAAACAGATGTAGGTGAGAGACCTGTGGAGAACCTTCACCTTGACTTGGGTTTTGATTTTGCTCCTTTCATCCCAGACTTCCCTGGCCCCTTGCTGTTGGTCCCCACCAGAAGGTGCTTTAGACTTGTGGCAGGCTTTTGGACCTCAGCAGTGCTGCTTTATACCAACCCTATTTGGCTGGACATTTACCCATGAGGGAATGGGTAACTTTGGGTACTTCATGGGGAAACTATTTTAACTATTTTCTAACTAAATTCTTTTCTTTCTATCACAGATTGTATTAAAGTTCCTTGCCATTGAAGGTCTTATGCACTAGGCTATGTTTTGTCTCGATGCTGTAGACAGCAGAACCCATTTAGTGCAGGCAGGTTTGGGGTGGCCCTCATTTTGCCTTATAACACACGCACCCCATTAACCACCAAATGAACTAATTCACAGTGTTCACCAACATCTAGAAGAAGAGCCTCCTGTGATGGCGCAGACTGCAAAGGGACTGACTTGCATGTGTCTATGGGCCCGCTGTCTTCCAGGTGGAAGTGGGCAGAGGACCGCAGAGCCCCATAAAGTTAGAGAGTAGAGTAAAGCTGAGCAGTGGTCACACTTCTGCTTCAAAGAAAGTTCGGGACCTCAATCGGGAGTTTGTTTTCATGAAAAGAATATTTTAGCGAAAGTTGAGAACGAATGAAAGGGCTTTTAAAAAGTCAAAATATTCCACAAGAAGCAAATAAGCTAGAATTTGAGTCCCAGAAGAAGAAACTAGACCTAGAAGTAAATGTATTTTACTGAGGTCACCCAGGAAGCAAATATTCTTCCCTCAGAGAAAATTAGCTTTGAAATCGAAATGTCAAGATCAAAATCCATTTTCCAGAGCCTTCCTCCCATGTTTCTTTGCCTTATTCTGTTACCAGAGGCTGGCAGGCAACCCAAGGCTGCAGTCATGGTGGCAGACACGTTCCAGATGGAAAGATCATTTTGTTTCTAGACACTGTAACAAAGGACTTGGCAGTTGGTAAGAATCCTCCTGCTGGGAGCAGGTGTCTTCCTTTTGACAAGATTGCATTTTACACAGAGGAGCTTGAAATGGACTGTAACTGGTAGCAGGTTGAACAAGTTGGGGTTTTTGAAAAGGTTTGGCTAACCAGCTCGAGGTGAGGAGCAATGACATGAGAAATGAATTACCTGTTTACTAATGTCACAATAATTCAACCATTCTCTTTGACTGCAGCAGACAGCATTAGGCTCCTTGCTGCCAACCCCAGGCTCTTGCCACTGAGGAGTCAATGGAAGCAGTTGATTGGGCTGGGAGATGGGGGGCATAGTAAATTCTCACTCACATATATGTACACACGTACACACACACGCCAACAAACAAAAGACAAACTAAATTTTGGAAAATAATTCAATAGTGTGAGCCAGTGTTTTCATTCGGTAGACTATACCACACTTCAGAAAGGGAGTTTATTACTTTAGAGTCAATATTTTCTTCAAACAAGTCAACACAATCTGAAATCGTTAAGCTAGCTACCCAAACACCAACAAGACTAGAATGGTTAAATAGATGTAGTCACACAATAGACGAACAATTACAAAAACATGTGATAACTGGACAATTCCTATAAGCACAAGATTGAACAAAGGAAGTCAAGTTCCAGAAATGAAGTAGTGCAGCATTTCATTCCTAAGTACAAAACAAGAGTATATGTGCTTAGGAGGAGAGTGGCTATTCTGGAGACAGGGTGAAGAGTTTGTTAGTGACATGAAGATACAGAGATAATAATAATATGCTTTTTCTGGATCCAGGTGTTGCTTACAAGAACTCATTCATCTTGTGATTTTTTTTTCATCAAACCACTTATATGTGTTTTCTAGTATGTAGAGTTTACCTTAATTCATCATTAAAACACTAAATTCCCCTATTGTATAAGATGGTCTCATAAATGACATCTGATTTATACTTTTTCTTGAAAGTTGCGATAATCCACTGACCTGGTCTAGAAAAACAAAACAGGTTTCAGATTTTATTTTTGACAAGGAATGGTCGTATCTATGCTGAGAGAGTCCTGGATCTTGAGCAGACTTGAGACATGAGGCATCGGAAAGAATCAGAGAGTGTCATATGAACAACTTCAAGCACATGTTTTCAATTCCCTTCCCAATAAAATTCAAACCATGACCTATCTTAGGTTTACCTTAAATTGGAAACACACTCTACTTTTGTCTCATGTTGAGTGTAAAATTGTGCCTGGTATATAAAAGTAAATTATTTGAAAAAAGTAAAGAAGTATATGTGATCTTGGGGGAGGGGGACAAAGTTAAATTGAACTTTTTTCTACATTCTTTTATTTCTTCTTACATATATACTCATCTACCAATTTTTTTCCTACTCAATGGATGGGAGTTTGCCACTATAACCTGATTTTTATTAAGTGGTGAGTTGTATGACAGGGCATCGGGTAACAGTGAACTAAATACATATTGGAGATGTTGATATATAATCCACATCTCACACTAGAATCCTAGGTTAATTCAATTTTGCTCTCAGACGCCTCAGTTTCTTTATCTGTATTTTGAGCCACTTGAGCTATACTAACTCTTAATGTTTCATGAATCAGCACAAATAGTTAGCTATAGTTAAAGTTAGATGTAATATAATGCAAATACCTCACCAGAGGGTTACTGAGAAGCTTTTACTGCTTTATTTTTAGAGGTTGAGGGAAAGAAAGCCCCTAAGATTAATGTGATCGTGCAATGAGTTTTCTTACATACCCCAGAATAGAAATTATTTCAAATTGCACTGGGATGGCAGCGGAAGTTTCAGAAGTTATGACTAGGCTTTTCTTTGATTCAATTCTACTTTATCCCTGGTCATTACTCATTGTTGTCCTTACTTAAAATACTGATGTTCTAATAAAGAGAGAAGAAATGGTCCCTCAGAATGGAATATGTCAAACCAGACTGACCTTTGTCCTTCAAAACCAAGGAAGTAAGTCTTAGTCTGAAACTCAGGGACTTTGTGATTACAGTAAATCCACCCCATCAGCTTGTAACTAGGACCAATTGGGCCACATTCCCGTCCTCTGGAGGAGAAGTGGTTGGTGAAGGACTGGCGTGTCTGGGGTTAAGGGAGTGTTCTCAACCTGGGTAGATGTGGAAAGGAACAAGCCTATTGTCACAAAGGGGCCGTTTTCAACACTATAAATTTTCTTTGAAAGTAAGAGTTGGTATAAGGTACAAGGCTATCAGAAGAGAGGACTTAAGTCCTTCTGGACATATAACTCAGGCTCAACATGAGCAACGTCAAGGCTTGGATGTGAGAAGAGCCTCCATGTCAAATTGGTGCAATCTTATTTCCCTTCAGCAGTGAGGACAACGGATTGCAGTTTGTCACTTGTTCATGGAAAACTAGAAACAAACAAACAAAAACACACTTTCTGGATTAAATGCTTCAAGCTTCCAAACATTTTAATGAGAAAAACTCCCTTCCCTCAGACTGGAGTTTAATCCTCTGAAGCAATTTCAGGATATCCCATTTAGACTGTTTATTACAGCTTAAAAAAAAGTGAGGGTGACTGACTCGGATGCTTCTCAAGGTGAGAGCGTGTCTAGGAGATTTGTCTCCTTACTTCCTTAATATTGTCATCTCGGAATTAGAAATAGATCCAGACTTGCCTTCGAGACTCTTGGAACTGACCCAGATCCTGCCTGGTGCAGGAACTCATGGAATCTCCTTAGTGTGTCTGTTCTGATAGGGGAAGGGAGGCAACAGAAAATACGGCTTTGGCTGTCCTGGGTGGTTGTTCGTTACTATTTTTTTTTAAACTCTTGTCAGATTAAGACCTTGAACTACCTACTCCTACTAATGAAACTCATAAGGCATAAAAAGGAGTCCAAGTTACAATAGTTACAATTCACTTGGAATTTAGGGGAAGAGAAAGACTATTATTGGCTTATATTTGGGCAAAGAAAGTCATTTTCTCTGCTCTTATACTACGACTAAGAGGATAAGATATACAGCAGATGACTACAACATTGGATTGTATTCAGAATTAGTTTTCAGTGGGTTGACTCCTAAAGCAGTTAGTTTTCCCATTCCAGTGGTTATTTGCATTAAGTAACAAATTTCAGTCAGTGCAAGTATTTCAAGTGTTGGGTTTCAGCTTCACATTTGTATGTGAAGCTTGTTTGTATGTGCCTTGTTTGTTTATTCTTTCAAGGATTGATAATCTCATTAAATGAACTCTTTGTAAAGGGTTTCTGTGTTTGACTCTTACATAATTTCACTTGGTTTCTACTTCCATTGCAATGTTAAAAAGATAACTTAAATGCAGGTGGTGGTGCTGTCTCATCCTCAAAACCTGTCTCCCTTTACGATAATAATCTTCAAAGATGAATTAGACATGTGAACTTTGCTATCTGAACTAATCTCATCTAATCTGTTTCCATGTGAACTAATTCCAGACATGGGCTCCAAAGATGTTCTCTGTAGATGTTTCATTCTAAATTGAAATATATAAATGGTACATTACCCAAATGGTAGAACGTGTGTGTTAGAAAGGAGTTCGTATAACTGGTGACTTTGCTATTGGTTAGAGGAAAAAGGTTTTTGGATGAAAGAAAAGTAGAGTATTTCAGCTCTGTCAATCTGCACATATACTCAGAGGGTGAGTGAGAGCCTAGGGACTGCGCACTATTAAAATATTGAAACACTTCCTCCTTACCAATTGAAAAACTGTCCCTCCCCCAGCCATAAAGTGACTGCCCCAACTCTTCCCTGTGGATCCCAGAACCTCCTCAGGATCTAACAATTAAAGGGATTTAGCTGGCACAGCAAGGGGCCTCTAGGAAACAGTGGAGCATTATCACCTTAATCAGCCTGTCTGATTGAATTAGGGATCCTGAGAAGTTGTGACAGCATGAATAAATGCATGAATGTACTATCAATTAATAGCACAGGTCCTAAGCCAGCTTTCTGGCTCCTCCATTTACTTACCAGATGACCTTGAGCAAGGAACTTAAACTTTCTGTGCCTCAGTTTCCTTCTCCTTAAAATGAGGATAATAATAGTATACTCTGCATGGAATAGTTGATATAATTAAATTGAGCTGATATGTGTAGAATTCTTAGGGCAGGGCTCATATAAATGCTGGGGCTGATGATGAAGATGTTGATGCAAATGATGACTGGTGTAGACCTTAGCAAGACTGCTGGCTGTGAGGTAACTCTCTGATTAAGTGGGCTCTTTGATACTGAAAGGTGAAAACTAAGCTGATCATATCCTCTCTCTTGGGAATTATGACTGATTTGCACTGAGATTGTTTGGGAGAAAGGATGGCCTCAGTGAACTCTACTAACTCAGGTTTTATGGACCCCACACCCATCCCATACTGAAGAGATCCAAGGCACCAGGGACTACAAATCCCATAATGCCATCACCACGGAAGCGAAGATTACTGGGAACTAAGGGTGGAGTTAAGCAGCCAGGCTTGGTAGGTAACCAGAGACTCTTGGACCTGTGTGCTATTGGGGTTCCAGCTCTGCGGAACTGGTAGGATGCATTCACCAATATGTATCTCTCTCTTTCTCCGTGGGTTATTCCTCTCTTCATTTCCCCTTTTTGTAAATAAGCCCTTTACTAACCTTGTCTGTGTGTACATGCAGTTGAGTCTCATAACTACGCAGGTGTGAACCCACAGTCAGGCCACCCCTTTTCACATTGGGGTTGCCTATGACGAGATGATATGCTCTTTGAGTTTAGACAACCTTACAGCAGTGATGAGCTACCGTTCCTATTCCTCCTGATAATATGCCATAGGGAGAATGCTACACCCCTGTTGTTAAAGTTTTCCTGGATTTGTGTTCTCCACGCTGCCTGTAAGGACATAAGCAATATAACTCGGGGAAGGAAAGTTCTAATCAGTGAATGACATATCTGTGCCAACTCGTACTCATTGTCAGAATCTTTCAAGAGAACCTCAGTTCCTGTAGCAGCAGTTCTCACTCTTTAAAATAATCTGCTGGTCTCCTAGAGTCTTCCAGTCTGTGTACAAACACTATGGTGTGGACGTTTTGGTGTGGGTGAGGTCTACATCCAGTAAAAGATAGAAAAAACAAAAGAGGGAGGAAAATGAAAAGAAATGGAAGAGATGACGTGCCTTGTGTGTTTCAAGCATCTTTTTCCCAATGGAGCATGAATGCTCTGGATGGATTCAAAGTGACGTTATTATTACTGCTTTAAATGGAAAGTCCTTTGAGATGAAGGCAAACACCTACCTACAGTTTAGGAGTAAGAGGATGCAAAAGTGTGGATGAATAACAGTGTATCTGATGATGGTCTGGCCTATCCCCACTGTGTTCGCTCCCCATTCTCTAGAGCCCCCTCCCCCAGTCCTGCATTCTCCTTTCCTTCTCAGTGCATGACCAGAATGTACAAGCCAAAAACCAAATGACAAGTTGGCGTGACCCCAATAATCATGATTGGAGTGGCTCCAAGGGCACTGCCCTCGGGACTGGAGATGAGAGAAGAAATCACTTGCCCCATGATCATGTCCACAGCCTCAGGCTGTTCCTCGGCTGTAACAAGCAGTTCACAGAAGAATGCAATACTTTCCCCCAAAAGAAGTCCATAAACTTGAGAAGGAGTCATCTAGAAAAGCAGAATGCATTTTATGGCTCTGTGCGACCACAGAGAGGAACTGGGAAGCCCTGTCCCAGGGAATGAAAGACAGAGAGATGTTCCCGCCGGTCTACCTACCTGCACTCCCTTCTCCAGTCACCTACACATGCACCAGATTATATTGGGAAATGAAAATCAGTGGTCTCAATGTACGCTGAATATTAATAACCCTTCTTTGCCCTGCACCTCTGTGGGCACCAGAGTTCTTTGCCAAGTTGTCAGAAAAACATGGGATTCTGCCATTTATCTTGCTTATGTTTTATAAGATTTCTTAATCCACAGCACAACAAAGTGAAGTTTAATTTTTTTTTACTGTTTTTTTTATTAAAATATTTTAAAATTTACATATACTTGCCATTAATTGTAATCCCCATGTATTCCCCATCACCATCTCACCAGTGCACCATCACCTCAGTCCCTCGTGTTCCCATCCTCCCTCAACCCTCCTCCTCCCCTGAAGTTTAATTTTTATGTGAACAAGGATTATAGTTACTAACTAATCTGAAAGTACAAGCTCAAATGGGAGAAAAGTGCAGGTGTGCTGGAGGAATTCTGATCACTAGAGGACCTTGCTCAGCGCATAGCTTTCCTCCTCCAGAGAAGAGAAAGAGCGTAGGTTTCTTATTTTCCTAAATCCTGCGTACATCAAGGGCAGTGAACCTCCCTTACCTCAGATTTATTCAGAAAATGCTGCCAGGAACAGAGCATTATGAGTGGGGAAGGGAGGATAGTTAACAAATTCTCTCCAATTCAATATGCAGTCGTGAAAACCCTCAACAGATTGATTGCAGTCGCCAAGCTCAGAGCTCTGAAAAGCTGTGGAATGGAGGAATCCTTACCCCTGAATGTTTTGTCCACGGCAGAGTCTTTGCTTCATCAAGGGGCTAAGATATGAGACAAAGCTGTCAAGAGGACATAAAGATTGCCCCCAATAGCTGACAGCAGATGGTGGCTAATGGCAAGTGTTTTTAACGGAGCTTTATTATTCCAGGTTGAGGCATTAACTTGTCTCTGTGGGGTGTTTCTGGTTTTATTTATTTATTTTCCATTTTAAAAAGTCACTTTGTGAAATGACAGTGTGACATGCATTGTAATTTTTTCCTGCTGGGCTCTCATGTCATATCTCTCTTCTCATTTTCCGGATGTGGGGTGGTGTTGGGATCCTACTAAAAGCAAGTTTGCATTATTTTGAGCTTTGGCCATTCATAAGGAGAGTGTCAAGCCTCCCAAATCAGAGTGAGGAATTATTTCTTGTTTTCTGAGTGAATGCAAGGACTTTGAAATCAAAGTAAATACAGCCTGTTTCCACTAGTTAGCGAGTGGGCCTGCTCTGCTCTGCGCCAACAGCTCCAGACCTGTTTGTGCCAGCTACAACTGCTTGGTGGCCTTAGAAGAAAAAGCTTCTTAACACTTTTGTTTCTCTAACAAAGCAACTTTAGTCATTGCAGATTAAAATCTGATTTCTGGGTGATTATCTTTTTGTTTGATTTCTAAATCCCAACTATTTTGTTGGCATCCAGCAAGTTGCGACTAAAGCACAGGGTAGTTGATTAATATGGACACAAAAAAAGCTGAAAATCTTTAAAAGAAAAAAATAGAAAGCTGAGAAAGAGCCTGAGAGCCTTTTTCACACTTTCCTCCCCATTGGGGTCCATCCCAATTATCAACACAGGAAAATCATAGCAGGTGAGAAACTCGCCATCTCCTTCCCTCCCACCACCTCGTCCAGGGGTCTGGAGAATCTCAGACTCAGCAGCCCAGCTACAGATGTGAACCCAGGGGAAAAGGAGGGGACAGCGGTGGCTGTAGTGGAACACTGGACTTCCTGAATCTCTAGAAACAATTCCTGACACAATCGGAAATATACTGCTAAGTCCTACAGTATTTCCACTCCATTCCCTCCCGTGGGTCCCCATCAAAAAAAATTATGGCATGTTTTCCTGTCTTTGTAAAAGCAGATGTAGTAGAACTGTGGTAACAGGGCACACTGGGCCCCAACTTGCAACCTGCCTTCCGTGGCTGTTACCAGCAAGCTAGAGGGAGTAGCAGGAATGAAAGGGTATCTGCTGATCCTGGGTGTTTTTCTATTTTGGCACGGACTTTCCAAGCATGGCCTTTCTAGGAAGGAGATTCTGAAGCAAGACCTTCAGTGTCATGTAGACTTCTCCCCTGCTGCACCGGAATTCAGGCCTGCCCCAAAAAGCAGCCTCAGCTTGTCCCTGTTTCACAGGGAGAGCCTGAGGTCCTTGGTCATCAACTGTTTCCAATTTTTAAAAAGAAAATAAAAAACAAGCAGATAAGATAAAGGAAAACATCAGGTTCTTTATTTGGCAGTGATCAGCTGATTTGTATGTACTCAGGAAAAGTCCTCCTCTCTTTTTAAATTGCAAAACAAGCAGCTCAACATTATAGACTCCAATACTGCCAAGGGGAGAAGGTGCCAAATAAACAGATTTTCCGCATCCCTCCCTCCTCCCTGCAGTGTCAAGCATCTTGGACAGTGTTTGTACCTCAGGAGAAAAGAAAAAAAAAAAAAAAACAGAGAATATTGTACTTTTGATGCAGGAAAGAGTACCATTAGTAATTAAACCACAGCAGCCTGTGCATGGAATCATCAGCCAGTGGGTACCTCCAGCAGCGTTAGAAGGTTCTGTTGAAATGGGGAATGGAGCTTTTGCACCTAAGATAGAATTCTAGAAATAGCCTGATGTCACACCCTACAGCTCTCTCATTTCACATCTATCAACTCTCCCCCTACTAGGCTGTCCGGGAAGTTAGGAGATCTCTCAATCCTTTCTGGTCCTGTCCTCTAATTCTTATGAGGAAGGTCAGCTGAATGGTGATTAAACCAAAACCCTTAGGATTGCTATTGTAACAGGATGTCTATAGCTGTAAAGAAGAGAAAAATCCTACCTTTCTTGCCTCAAACAGTAAGGACAATTATGGTCTTATATATCAAGAAGTCCTAGCATGGATTGACTTGAAGTTGGGTCAATAAAGCAATTCAAGGACATCAGGACCTTGGTTCATTCTTCTTTCTTCTACTCCAGTCTCAGCAAATTATTCTTGCTTTTGACAAGCTCCTCCTCCAACTGGCAGGTGACTTCCAAAACAGCTAACATTATGGACAAAAAGCAATGTGCATTCAAATGAGAAGGTTGTTTATTACCATTTGTCTTATTTTTTAGAAGGGTTCATTTTCTAGAAAACTCCCACCCACTATCTTCTTAATTCTCATTGACTGGGTCACACGCTCACTGCCTCTACCTACCTTCTGTGTAGGAAAATGGGACTGTAGTGATGGACTAAGATGAATGAGGATTTTCACCAGAAAAGATAGAAACTTGAGTGAAATCAGGGATTTGCAAACAAAGAAGAGCAAAAGGTTATTTGATATATAACAAACATACCTGGCTTAACTCTAAAAATCAAATAACTTCCTGTATGTCATTTATCCAGTATTTCATGAAATGATTTACCACTTTCAGGAGTAATGTTCTTTCTGCCAAGTGTGGGGATGAAAGCAAGAAATGTTTACTTGCTCATACAACCTGACATCAGTGCTCAAAAGTTTAAAATATGTAGAATGTTCAACACTAGAACAAGTAAGTATATATATATATATATATATATATATATATATATATATGTATGTTTTTATGTCTCTGGGTTTGTTTATTTCACCCTGAAATCTTTGGGGTTGGATAGGGATATTTTTAGTTAGCTTATCTTATTTTCAAGATTTTTTTCCTTTCTTCAAAAATTCTAGGAAAGCATACATTCTGTTTTTTTCACTGAACAACTCTGGTTTCTGTATGAATTGGAGCTTCCAAGTTATTCTAAGCTAGGATGTATGGATCTTATCCAGTAGAGGAACTTTCTTTTTTTTTTTTTTTTCCCTTTTTTTTTTTTTAATTTTTTTTTTTATTAGTTATATTTGACA
>JAGFMF010012266.1:4240444-4351406 GCA_019455555.1 Galemys pyrenaicus
AGTTCCTACTGGGGCCTGCTGTATTTTTTCCCTTTTTCCTGTATCTTCCAGGAGCTTTCTGAGCCTATTGTCTCTCTGTCGCCATCTTTTTCCCCCCCAGTAGAGGAACTTTCTAGATCATTATGGCCCACAGATTTTGCATTGACCATTCCGCTATATGGTCACCTTCTCCTGAACCAACAATTCAGGATGTAGCACTTTAAGTGTTGACATAACCAGGCTGATCCTCATAGAGATGGGAAATCTAGAGCTGGAGAGCCAGCCCATATGAGTGTTTTCATTAGACAAATCCTGTAACTTATATATACCACAGTCCGAATTTTTCCTGAATACCAACACCCTAAAGAATTTTTGTGTGGGTCATCTGGTGGCCTAGGGGTTAAGTCTCAGTGCTTTCACTGCTATGGCCTGAGTTCACTCCCCCACCATGGGGCTAACCCACATGGCACAGTGGATCTCTGCTGTCTTACTTGCAATTCCCCTCAGCAGTGTATTTCAGTAGAGCCAACTGTTCTGCTCCCTACTCTGTCTCTGGTGAATCCTCTCACCCCCACCCCTTCACCCACACCCCCAGTTATTCTACAAAAATAAATAAATAAATAAAAATAAATACATAAATAAATGCTATAAAATCACATAATATGAGCCCAGCATAAACAAAACAAAACAAAACACATTTGGGGAAAAAAAAGAATTTTTTTGTGTGTTTCACTAGCCAACAATTCTGTTTTCTACTGAACAATATAGTTTTCAAAATAATAAATCACAATATGTTGATTAATTTTATGTGTCCGCATAAACTGATTTAAGGATGCCCAGAATAGCAGGTAGAACATTATTTCTGGGTGTGAGAGCTTGTTTCCAGTACAGATTAGCATACGGATTGGTAGACTGAGTAAAGGTCATCTTCACTAATGGGGGTGCATACCTCCCAATCTGTTGAGGGTCATATAGAACAAAAAGGCAGAGGAAGGGTACATATGCACTATGTGCTTGAACTGGGAAATTCTAATATCTCCTGCTCACAGGCAGGTCAGAAAAACTCTTGGGCCTTAGGAATTTTAACTAGGACTTATACCCATTTATCAAACCTTGGGACTTGGATATCACTGACTACCCTGGTTCTCCAGTTTACACAGCAGATCATGGGACTTCTTAGCTTCCATAACTGTATGAATCAAATCCTATAATAAATCTCCTCCTCTTTCTGTCTGTCTATCTATCTATCTATCTATCTATCTATCTATCTATCTATCTATCTATCTATCTATCTATCTAACATCCTATTGATTCTGTTTCTTTGGAGAACCTTCATAAATACACATAAATTATGCAATGTCCATTGCTTTGCAAAACCATGTGTTTCATTAACTTGAATCATTTAGAACTTGCTCTATTTTATGGATTTCATAAGCCACATTGCTACAGAGACAGGCAAACTGGTTAAAAACAGTATGGATACATCTCAAAATATTAAAATTAGATCAGTCAAACTATGCAGCCATTCCACTTTTGGTATCTACCTGAAGAATGCAAAACTAATTTGAAGGGATATATGCACTCCTATGTTCTTTTTGGAAACAACCAACCTAAGTGCACAAGGACAGAGGAGTGGATTAGGAAGTTGTGGTTTATATACACAGTGGGATACTACTCAGCAATAAAAGATGTAGTCTTACAATTTTTTACTCCATTTTTTAGTTTTATTGGTTTACAAAACTCTCTGTGACTGAAGGGTGAAACTGAAAATATCATCCTTGTTGGGGACACGACATAGAAGGTTATCTGACTCTGCCTGAGATTGGGTGGGAAACAATTTTTCCTTTAGGCCTGTACTTAGGGCAATCAGAGCCAGAGACTGGTTTTAGATCTCAAAGCCCTAAATCCTGGGACTGCCCTCAGTCCAAGACAAATCAAGACAGTTTTCCACCCTACCTGTGTCTTCTCTCTCTCTTTCTCTCCTTCTTTCTCGCTCCCTCCCTCATACACATAACCCCCTCATACCTGCAGACTATACAGAAAATATTGCTCTATGACAAAAGCAGCATTTCAAGACAGTGAGGAGAGAATAATCTGTTGACTATATCATACTTGAACAATGATCTATGTAAATAAATAGCTGAACAGAAAAAAGTGAAATTTTTAACACATTCCATGAAAACACACTCACATACAATTCCAAATGAATTAAAGACTTAACTGAAAAAAACCAAAACCTAGCTTTTCAGAAAAAACAAAAAACAAAACACAGAAGGCTAATATAAGATTCTAGTAGGAAAGAATTTTTAAGTGAAGACAGTAAGTGTGTAAAGTCCTGATAGGCTACTAGAAATTAAAACCAATGGATGATAAAAAGCATTGTAAAAATTGGAAAACATTTATAAGAACATTAGTCTTGAATTATGTTAAGTGAAATATATCAGGCAGAAAAACAAGTACTGTACTGTGTGATATCATTTCTATGTGATGGTTTAAAAAGGCAGATTCATAGAAACAAAGAGCAGAATGGTGATTGCCAGGGACTGGGGGTTGAGGGAAAGTGGGTCATTCAAAGAATACAAACATCCAGTTATATGAAGAATAGGTTCTCAGGAGCTAATATACAGAATGAAGATTGTTCTTAACAGCACAGTCATATATTTGAAAGTTGCTGAAAGAGTAGACCTTAAATGTTCTCATCATACACATAGGAAAGAAAGGAGGGAGGGAGAGAGAGAGAGGAATGGAGGGAGGAAGGGAGAGAGAGAAAGAGAGAAACTGTGAGGTGAGGGAGCTATTAAACTAACCTTACTGTGGTAATTATTTTGCAATATATATGTCTCAGATAATTGCATTTATGCATGTATTATGTCAATTATCTTATTTTGTTATTATAGAGGTCACATTGCTTTACATTGTTATTTGTGTTTTAAAGGCATAGAGTTCCCCCCTTCATGTGTTATAATGTCATTCTCACCAAAGAACCCACAGTCCTCCACCATAGTCCTTTGTGCTCTCTCCATGTCAACTATATCTTAACAGAGCTGGAAGAAAATTTTAAGTTGGGAAAAATGTTTTAGGCCAGGAGAAGATACTTGCAATCTCCTTATAACTGACATAAACTTCTAAAAGGACCTTTCAAATTAATAAGAGAGAAACTACAGCCCAATAGAAACAGACAAAAATTAAGGAAAGGGGGGCCTCTCTGGTGGCGCAGTGGGTTGGGCAACGGACTGTGAAGCAAACTGCAGCCACTGCAACACGAGTTCGATCCCTGCTGCCGGCCAGGGAGGGGACCCACATGGCACAGCAGACCTCTCCTGCCCCGCCCACTGCTCCCTTCAGCAGTGTGTTTCAGTCTGCCTGCCTGTTCTGTTCCCCATTCTGTGTCTGGTGAATCCTCTCACCTCCTGCAACTCTTGCCTGTACCCCAGCTCTTGTATGCATAAATAAATAAATCTTTAAAAAAATTAAGGAAAGGGAATTCATTGCAAAGGAAGTGAGACTGGCCAGTAGGCATGAGAATGCGGTCAGCTTCACGGCACCCAGAGCAATGCATATTGCAGTGAACCTGTCAAATACCAACTCATACTCACACACTGGCAAAAAAATTGTTGTCATACAACAGAGTTTTTGCCCCGGCCTGCGGAGCAACAACGAGGGCACGCAGGAACCACCTAAGAGAATGAGACAAACAAGGGACGCAAAGAAGGGAGGCAAGACAGGTTTCTGATCAAGCCTCAAATTTTTATTTTTGAACAGTGGTATATGAATGCTCAGGAGGACTACGGGGAGGAGCAGGAGGAAGAGTTATTTCTGGATGGTTGGCTGGGTGTTGGGTACTTGTCCTTTGCTGGTTGGGGGTTTGAGAGTGGGAGGGCTATGATTCTGGTGCAGAGTGGGAGGGCTATGATTCTGGTGCAGAGTGGGAGGGCTATGATTCTGGTGCTCTCCTTGTTTTGGCTTCCTTGCTCATCCAAGAGATACGGCTGACCAAGAAGTGAGACTGGACTTTTTATTCTTATGGCTCCCAACAAGTTTTGGGAAAATGTGGAGAAATAGGAATGTTTCTAACTTGCCGGTGATTATGAGCACTTTAGTGCAATATTGGCCAGCAGCTTGTGCTCGGCCTCCACCATGAAGGCCTTTGTTTGGAAAGAGCCCTTTGGAAAGTTCCTGTTTACACACAGAGGCACATAGAATGATATCACTGAGGCAATGTGAGCAGAAAACAAAAAGAACAAACTGCCAACTTGTCCATTAGCAAGAGAAGAGATAAATAAACGGAGGCTTATTAATACAGAGCAGCAGCCCACAACAGCTATGCTGAACTAGATTTACATGTAGCAAAAACAAATGCTGTTCCTTTGAACATACTCCAGAGAAATGAGAACATCTGTCCACACAGAGTGTTTTTAACATCACGGTTCATAATAGTCAAAAGGTGGAAATGACCCATATGTCCATCCGCTGATAAATGAATAAACAAACTGTGGTATGTCCATGTAATGGAATATTATGTCATGGACAAAGCTTGGAAACTTTATACTAAGTGAAAATGATCAGTCATGGGTCCTCCCTGGTGGTGCAAGGGGTTAAGCATGCGGGGCTTCTGCAGCCCCTGTAGAGCGAATTCGATCCCCACCAGGGAGGTGACACACAGGGCGCAGCAGACCTCTCCTGTGTCACCAGCTGCTCCCCTCAGCAGTGTATTTTAGTAGATCTGCCTGGTCTACTCCCCACTCTGTATCTGGTGAATCCTCTCACCCTCCGTGCCTCTGGCCTGTACCCCAGCTTTCCCTTTGATTGTGTTTTGTAATGGTAGAAGGTGCTCTCAGTGATAGGTATTAGAGTTCATAAAATGAGTTTTTGCTTGAGTCACATACACTGCACATGAATGTGATTTAATCCCATCAACAGGGTATGAGAAATGGTGCTTTTGTTATTTTAAAACAATCCTTTGCTAGTCATTCAGGAATGGTATTGGTTAAGTGTTCTCGCCATAGAAACACACTGGCACAGATTAGAACCTCACTTTGTAGAAGAATCACCTGGACTTATTTTTCCAAAATGTGGATTATTAGACGATAGTGGTGATAGTAAGTCATACATTGCGACGTTGCTGAAGACTGGAAAGAGTTGGAGTCTCTTCACACTCAATCTGTCAAAATGGGAACTTGTTGGTTGTGAAAAATGTAAATATTTTGTAGACTGACTAAATCCAAGTTTGAGATGTGAAAGGCACATAAAAATCATTATCGAGCTCTCATCTCAGAAAAGACCTCTTTTATTGCAAACTGTAAAATAGATTCAGCTACTCCAGTCCTTCTGAAATGGCATATTAAGCTGATATCTGCAATGTTCTGAGGACATTGTGACTACAGCAAAGTAAATGATAGAAATCTGGACTGTAGAATAAAAGAAAACTAATTGCAAAATATACCCCATTCTGGAATTATCTTTGTCAGAGAATAGTAGAAATCACTGGGTAGATCTTGTTTGGGAAAGTATTTATGTCCAATCCCTGGAGCATCTGAAACCACCGATATAAGAAACTGGCAAAATCCACTATGCTTACCGACTTAGTTGACCATCACACCCAAGAGGAAAGATTTTTATGGAGAAAAGTCTTTTAAATATGTGGCTGACTGCTAATAGATAGAATCAATTACCCAAGAAATTAAAATGAATAGATGGCTAGACATCACTGCTTGGATTGTAATAGCCTGTTTGTGACGACGAGGACTTCTTCCTGCATAGATAATGATATCCCCTCTGTGGACAAATGCCCAAGTTCTGAAAATAATTGATAACTCATTATTTCACTCACTAGAAGTTTCCTTTGGTGGATGAACCCCTCTGCAGCTCTGTAAGGAGAGTGAGTGTTTTACAATGAACTGGCACACACTCCATATTTGAATCAGCCAGGATCATCTATTCTTTTTTTCCTGGATGATTTCAAAAGATTTTGGCCCATCAGCTTGGCTATAAAACCAGCCCGATGTGTTCTTAAAACATTGGCTCAAGTACATTTGCAGTTAATGTTTAAATCACATAAACATCCTGATCAACGAATTAATAGAGCAGTCTCAAGAGCCCAACTCTTTTGTTTCAGATGCAGTATGTAAAATTATTGGATTCACTCATGCTTTTATGATCGACATCAAATTGATATCAGGTCAATGAAAAACCTTGAGAGGAATGAAATTTTTTAATAGCATGTTGGAAGTTTCTGAAAATGTTCTCTAGTTTAGCAGTTTGAAAAGTACAATCCAGTAGCCTTTCAAAATAACTTTTAGTTGATGTTCAGGGATTATTTAGCCTGTCATTTCCAAAATGTATTCAATCTCATACAAATCCCAGGAAATGTATGTGGGTAGGTAGGGGGAAGTCAAAGGAGAGGGGCTCTGTGATCAAATTTTTTCAGGACTGCATGTTCTAGCCTTTTGGGGGTGGGGGCGTGGGGGGAGGTTTTCAGCTATTGAAGACTCTGAGAAGTCCTGCAACAACAAAAGCCCAAACTCTAACTCTGCATTATTCATATTGATTTGATCAGTGAATTCTATTTTTGTCTAATACATTCTACACAATCTACATTAAAAAACACCAGTGGAGACTAATCTATTTCTTCTGGATAAAGGCCTACCAAGTTTAAACTACTTTTCCAAGAACAAATGAGCTATTTATTAGTTGAAGAGTCAGGAGCACTGGTTCCTAAAACAGGGCTGATTCCCAGACAGATCCAATAAAGGGTATCTAAATGTCTCCCCAAATTTATGCAAAGTTTTTAATTAATAAAGAATAATTTAGGAGCTACAAGAAAACTAAAAATATTCAGACATTGTCCTTTCTATTTAAGGAATGGCTTGATAACGAGTGGAACAAATCATGTAGATCTCCTAGACTATACAGCAAGTAATATCACATCACCCTGATTTAAAGCAAAGTTCCTTCACTGCCTTTCTCTACTTTCTCATCTGTATTAATACTGCAGCTCCAAGCCCAGATCCCCACTGGGAAAAAAAAATTAATAAAAGAAGGCACCCAGGTCACAGAAACAGTGCTGGAACTGAGACCTTGATGGCCAGAGAGCCAAGAATGGCTCTGGCTTCTTCTTTACATCATGCTTCCAATTGTACTTCAGGATTAGGAGGAGATCCTCAGGAAAATCCCTGTCTGTGCCTGAGACCCTCTGACTTCACCATGTAACCATTTTTCCTTCCCGTCAGTAGCAGATGGAATTAATGGACTGTGACAATTGTCTATTGTGCTAAGCAAGTGACGCCATGATCGGCTTGCTTTTTTCCCAGAAGATGGACAACAAAATGCAACGAGGAATGGGAATGTGTAATGTCTGCAACTTTCTAGTTAAAAGCCCCTCTTTGTCTAAAAATTATGCTAGCTCGATTTTCTATGCTCTATTAGATAATATTAGAATCTTGATCCTCAGTGTCTCTGATGAAATTAGACTAGTGATGGGGTGTCACCAAGGTCTCCCAGTACTCTGAATTGAGGAAAAATTAAACAGGGGTCCCTTGGAATGGAAGTTCCTTAGACCAGCAGACACTCTGCTCCAGAGCCAGGCACCCCATTTGTCTCTGTCCACACACCACAGAGAGACTCAAGTCGGCCAAGGCTCAAATCATTCAGAAAATTGAAGAACCCACCTTTGTGGTGAGGGCTAGCAATGGTATGGGCATTTTCTGATTCTTCCTACCTTAACCTTTGATAGCTTAATCTTTGATGAGGAAAAAAAGTTGGTGATGCCCTTTGCCTTTAGTTTTCTCTGAAATCTTGATCTCATTTTAAATGGCCTGGACTCATAGGATGTTACTCTCCAAATATGCAGTATCTAAGTCAGTATGATTATACATTTTAATAATGATTAGATACATGCCTAAAAAGCTGGAATATAATAGAAAAATTTTAAAAAGATTTATTTATTCATGCATACAATAACTGGGGTACAGGCCAGAGGTGTGGGGGGGGTGGTGAGAAGATTCACCAGAGACAGAGTAGGGAATAGAACAGACAGGTAGACTGAAATACACTGCTGAGGGGAGCAGCGGGTGGGACAGGAGAGGTCTGCTGCGCCATGTGGGTCAGCTCCCTGGCTGGATATTGAACTCCTGCTGCAGTGGCTACGGATAGCTTCATAGTGCTGCACCTTAACCACTTGTGCCACCAGGGAGGCCCCTCAATTTTTTTTTTTTTAGCATCAACTGTGTGTCATGCACTGTGCTAGATCTTTCATATATTACTACTAAATTTAATTTTCAAACTAAACTTGGAGAAGTAGACTTCAGTTTCATCACTATTACAGCTGATAAAACTAAGAATCAGAGGGTTCATTTAGTCCATTCAACATTCATTACCTACCAATCTGAAGGAGGAAACAGAGAGGCTAAGATAATCAGTCTAGCCCCCTTGCTCCTTAGAGTGTGGCCCACATTGGCATTACTTAGATACTTGCTAGAAATGCAGATTCTTAGGCCACTCTTGAGCTACTTTGTCAGAATTTGTTTTAATAAGATCTCAGGTGATTCATGTGCACTAAAAATTCTGAGATGCACGGGCATATGTTTGTGCCAACCTCTGGTGGTGTAAGGGGTTAAGATGCAGCACTATGAAGCTATCTGCGGCCACTGCAGCATGAATTCAATCCCTGGCCGTGGAGGGGACCCACATGGTGCAGCAGACCTCTCCTGTCTCTCCCGGTGCTCTCCTCAGCAGTGTATTTCAGTCAGTCTACCTGTTTTATTTCCCACTTTGTCTCTGTTGACTTTTCTCACCATCACCTCCATACCACTGGCCTGTACCCCAGTTCTTGTACGCAGAGATAAATAAATCTTTAAAAAAAACCAATAAGTCTGAGAAGCAGTGTGACCCAATTAAAACCTGACCCAGAAAGAAGGGAAGAGAGAAGAAAGAGAAATTCTCCATGAGAAAACTGAGGGAAAGATGAAATTGTGAAAACAAAGTGCTTGAAGGCCATTGTGTTGTGTCTAACACCAAGACTAAGAGGAGGGCTGACAGAGTAGCATTTTAAGATTTTTTTCTGTGACTATAAATTTTATCCCCTTTTAATGTTTCTTTCTGGAGAATAAGCTACCCTTTTGAATTGTATTTTCAAATACTTTTTTTACTTTTGGTCTGCCTCGCTCTTTACTGCACCATGAGACTTCCCAACTTTCAAACAGGTTGCTTGTTGAGATTAATTTAACTGAGATTAGATGAGATCTGCAGAAGGAGTACTGGTTTTCCACACTCAGATTGTCCCTTCTGCCCTCAGTTTATTTATTCATTCATCGTGAAGTACTTAGCCCTAACGAGCTTCATTTTATCTAGAAGACCACATAGGAGTTAAGTTTGTAGCAGCAAATAGGGGTCCATGAACTGCCAAAGTCTAGGGAGTCAGGGCACTTGGCCTGTCCTGCTGCTGGGGGTCCCCAGGAGCCTTGCTAGTCAGTACCCCTGCATCCAGACAGGCACCATTGCCATTCCTGGGAACATATTACAAATGCAGCATCTGCACTCTTTTTAGGCCCACTGAATCAAAATATGCATCTTACCAAGCTAATCAAGTGATGTATGTGCTCTTCAAAGTCTAAAAGTGCTGTCTTGACATAGTTGCATTATTTTTTTAAACTTCCCTCGAATTGATCTCGCCTTCTCTCTTAGGAGATTTGAGCTGCTATTACAAAGTACTGTAGACTTGAGTGATTTATCAGCAACAGAAATTTTCTAGTAATAGTTCTGGAGCCTGGAAGGCCAAGGTCAGGGGACCAGCTTGGTCTAGTGAGGGGCTGCTTCTTTATCATCGACTTCATTGGAGCCTCACTTGGTGGGACAGGGAGCTGGGGTTCCTTTATAAGAGTATTAATCCCATTCGTGAAGGCCTTTATGATCTCAAAGGCCTCACTCTTAGTGATGTCTCCTTGGGGACTGAGTTTCAGCCTATACATTGGAGGAGGGGGTACATTTAGACCATAGTACCTCCCAAAGCTCTCCCTTTCAAATCTGTGCTAGGTGCATGCATGGATACCTTTTGGCATATTTTTCTACAAATACATCCCAAGTCAGATCTCGCAAAGTGCCTCAGGAGAGAGTGTGATTCTGAACAGATGCCAAATGCAGTTTTTGGCAGAGCTTGCACAAAAATTCTGAATTATCTACTCCAACTATGCTGGAGGGCAGAGGGATGCTACCTTTACTGGGGTTTGTTTACTTTTTATAAAGCCATTTACGCCATGGATGTTCCAGCAAATCTGACTCCACGTTTTGAATCTAAATAAAAAATATTTCATTGCTCTCTAATTCAGAGCCCTAAGGGTTTTCATATTGAATGTCTAGTTTGGTTTCTTTTTGTAGATATGTAGAAAAATGACTGGCTTTACCATATAGCCTGGCAATTTCACTAGAAGGTATATACCCAAGAAAAATGAAAATGCAGACCTACATAAAACCTTGCATATGAATGTTCATAGCAGAATTATGCCTAATAGCCCCAAATAGAAACAATTTGACCATGATGAATAGAAATTAAATGCGGTACATCTATACCAAGGAATGTCATTTAGCTTAATATAAGATATGACGCAGGCTATGCCATGGATCAGGCTTGAGAACATTATGACTCCATTTATACGAAATACATAGACTAGACAAATCCATAGAGACAGAAAGTAGACTAGTAGTGGTTGCCAGGGCTGGGATGGGAGAAGACAAGAGAATGTATGCTGATGGGTAGAGGATTTCTATCAGGAAGGCTGAAAAATTTACTATGGTGATGATTGCACAACTCTATGAGTAACTAAGAAGCCACTTTAAAGGGGTGAACTTCAGAGTATGTGAATTATGTCTCAATAAAGCTGCTCTTAAAAATCGCTGCCAATGATGCCAGAGAGCATTATGGCTCAGGTGGAAGTCAGTCCCTGTCAAGGACAAGGGACCCCAGAAGTGTCCTCACAGCCATTGTCTTTCATCTTATACTCCCCAGCATGAGCGATGCTTTTCGGCACCCTAAATCCCAGAAGGGGGGCTACTCTCAGTGTAACGCCCTTCTCCCTGACTAAAGTAGGTATTTCTGACACCTTCCCTCGGCCCTTTTCATGAACTTCACTTCCTTTTCCACTAAGTCACTTTGCAGGATATAGGTGTCTAATGTGGTAATAGTAAAGAAGATCATCTTTATGGGAAATGTGCTATGAAGTCTCTGTTCTAATTAAGTCCCCCATGGAGGGGTTTACCAGACCCTTTGGGGAAGTTGCTCCCCAGGTTAGACAACTTTTCATTGTGCGGTAAATCATATTGCAGACTAAAAAAAAGTGCTATGTTATCTGTGGGCCCAAGTGCAAATTGCAAATACAAGGTCCTTTGTACTCCTTAAATTATTAAATTATTCTTAAATTATTAAAAATTTCAAAAAGTGGTAGCAGAGCAAGCGCAGAGACCTACGTTGAGGCTGCATGACTGCATACATCTGCCGATAGAGATCATAGAATGATAGACAAACAGGCGATTGGGTGGGTGGACAGATGGATGGAAAAGTAGATAAATACAGAGAAAGGAAAAAGAAAGAAGAGCCCCTATTCTTATATACTTGAAAATAATTTCCTGACCTTTAGTGGACATACTATTTATTGTTAAAAGCTATTTAAAGATGGTATATTTCTTGGGAGTTCCTGGAGGTAATTGTATGAAATATAATCTGATTTTTAAGGAACTCTCCCAGCAGTTCATTAATATAGTGATTTCAAGTGCTTTAATTTGCAAAGCACTTTATTTTGGTCTCCCAACATTATTGTGATGTTAAAAGGGCCAAAATTTTAGCATTTATTTTACATATACAAAAAATGGTCACATAAAGCATTTTAGGGGGATGTTCAAATACAAGGGAGCTCAGTAGAACAGGCACATTTTAACGTTTTGCCCATTTGTTTTTATAGTAAACTACTGTACCTATGATAGCAATATGGGGAAACTATATATTGATTCCTAATATTGACATGGTAAATTAATAATAAAAATAATAACCATGTTATCAAATGTTTAAATGCACCAGGGACCATGATAATCCCTTTATATATTTTATAGTAGTTGATTTTCTCTCCAAAAGTCTTGTCCAAATTGATCATTTATGCACTGAGGGTTAAGTCCTTGTCTATGTCAGATTGTATGTGTGTGCATGTGTATTGACAGAGTGCAAGGTAAAATTGCCTTCAGTTAGCATTAATTCTGTTTTAGCAGGAAAATTTTATGTAAATGACTCTAAAAATACCCCCAAAGGTGACCACTGATTATATTGTGAACCTAAAGTGGCTCCCTACTTCCTAGAGACCACATAGTGTGATGATGAAGAATATAGACTTAAAGATCAAAATGCGAGTTTTAATCTCAGTCATACTTCTCAATAGGTGTGTGATCTTGACCAAGGTGTGTGATCTTGTGTGATCTTGACTCTCTCTGTGACTTGAGTTCTCCCCTTATAAACTGGAGATTACAAGAGCACTCACCATAGCGTTGCTGTCAGGACCAAATAACCATATCTCTAATCTCTGTCTGTCTGTCTGTCTGTCTGTCTATGACACGTATATATGTGTATGTCACACATACATCCCTATCTATCTATATATAGACATATATGTCACACACCAGCATTTACTATTGTTTTTATTATTTTTACTATTTTTATTATGTTTACTATTATTACATAGTTAATCAGATCTTAACATCACAGGTTAAGAGTTGAGAATGTCAACTGATGACAAGTAATAACCAGTGCCATTACTACTTACACAGTTTTTTTGACATTTTATTAAATTATATTTAAGTACAATCCATAATGGTTCACTAAGAAGGAAGGCAACCAACCACCAAGGCAGAATGAGCAGTGGGAAAATGTTGCAGCTACACTGGTTGACTCTGGACTAGGAGAAATAGGTAAAGGACAGTGCTAAACAGTGTATAAGCAAGCATCAAGCTCACTCATGATTCAAATGACAGTTGGTTTCCAACTGGCACTCTCAGTCTGGTCACCAATGGACATTGACCAAAAATCCAAAGAGCAGAGTATTTGGGAGACAGTTCATCATCTTGTAACATATTCCATGGGGAGGACATTCGCAATCATTGGTCTGAGGTTGTAGTAAAAGTTCTCATCCCACTAAGAGGAAAGGTCATCAAGAGTCAGGCAGAGGGCCCTCCCTGGTAGCCTAGGGTCTCAGCACTATAACCTCTGCGGCCTGAGTTTGATCCCTGGCCAGGGAGCTGACCCATATAGCACAGCAGACCTCTCCTGTGTTACCCACTGTGAATTTCAGTAGATCCATTTGTTCTCCTCACGCTATCTCTGGTAAATCTTCTTACCACCATATCTCTGGCCTATACCCCAGTTTTCCATGCATAAATAAATCTTTAAAAAAAAAAAGAGTAAGGCAGAGCTGTCACGTCTCTGTACAGGGACCAGGAAATAGCAGGACTGCAGTCCTGGCAGGGCAGGGTACAGGGCAGGAGGTAAGCTGAGCCTGGAGCACCCTGATTCCAGGTCTGCCTTGTAGGGCACCAATCAGTTCAGGTCTGGTTAATAGATAAAGAGCAATGTTAGAACCCCTACAGCTATGGGGGGGTCATTTGACTGTAGGCCTGTAATGGTGACATGAGTCTGGATGTGCACCTCCTGATAGGGAAAATAAGTATGTTTGTTAATATTCTTTCCAGCTCCATGAGGACCGGCAAAGAAGAAGACCAAGAAGAAGCGCTGTAAGTGGGAGTTTCTGTGGTCCAGCTTTAGAAAATGGGGCTTCGGAGGCAGAGGAGGTGAGTTGGAGGCAGCACACAGCCTGTGCCCATCCAATCTTCAGTCTCTAGTCAGACCCTGTGAACCTATGAGCCCTGGTCCTGTGGCCCCTCTCTGTCCTTCTCCACTAAGAACTGTGCTTGCGCTCAAGACCGACCTGAGTCTCCACATTATGGGCTAACCTTCCTTGCTTCACCCCTTCTTTGGGAGAGCCCTGCTGAGTCCGGCAGTGAGCTCTGTAGGCTACAGGGGAAAGATGGTGGTTCCCTGGGTGATGACAAGCATACCTGAGTGTGTTACCTGTCATCCTGGAATCTCCTTTCATTCTACCATAAAACCAAAGCAACACATTGATTGACACGAGTGAATCTTCCCCCCATGATCATATTTGCTTTGCATTTCATAGGTTGTCTTTATGCTTTTCTTTTTGTATTTGAAGCCAGAAGTTCACTTTAGCCTAATAATGCCAATATAAAACTATCAGGGGCCAGAAGATACAATTGGAAAGAAATATAATTGCATTATGTTATTGGACATGAATCTCTGGAATGACTTTAGCTTAGTCTTTGTATACTAGGCACACAGTAGGTGTTTCGAAGTGAGTGTTCAGAAGTAGATGGATGAACAAATTTTTGTGAATATTCCAGCTCTGCAAGTGGGGTGTCTAATGTCTAAAGACTCAGTCGAACAAGGGAAGAATCAGTGTATTAAGGTAATACATTTGCATAGTAAGGCTTGAAAAACCTTAGTATATCTTCCAGTAGAACTCACCTTTTTCTTGGATGCTGTGTCACTGTGCCCATGCTTCAGCCTTCTCCTAAAAGAGAAAAAGGAGAAAAGATTCAAGGCTCTGGTGTGGCATGAAATCAGGAGCCAGGGGCCTTGGGGTAGGGCACACCCGAGGCAAATAAATGAATATTTTTAACTCCCCCAGTTGCTCAGACAGTTTGCCCACACGGAACATGCCAGCTGATGTAAAGCTCAGCCTCATAGCACAAAGGGCAGACGATGGGAGCGCATCCACTCTGCACGGTGACAAAAATGAAAAGTGACGGCAGCTTCCTGGGAGCTTTGTGAACTGACACATTCAAACCTGCCTACTGGCAAGCACTAAAGTGGGGGCAGCGGTAAGCAATCGGAGTGTGATGTTTTATGAGCAACGATTTAGCAGCCAGTTTTTCAAAAGCAGTAGGTGCTAAAAATGCCCAGGCCTGAGGTTTACCTTGGCGTGTTACCTGAGGTCATGAAGAATAACTTTTAGAAAAGTTGTATAACTTCTGCAATATCAGCAATTTAACCTCCTAGCCTCAGAACTAGCGATGAACATTTGGGGTTCATTAAAGTGATGACATAAAGAAAAACACATATTGTTTTTAATGAACTATGGTCAGCCTGGGGTAGAGATCTGTCAGTCAATAGGTCAGACATGATATTGGCTCCCGCTCTCCAAGTGAAAGATTTGAGAATTTGATGATTTATGGAGACGCTACTTGAGGTCTAATGAATTCATATGGGACTGAAATCAGGCTGAGTTGAAATCTGTTGTTTAAATCCAGCCCTCCTTTCTTTTGCTGATGCCCATAATTAAGGTCCTAATGGTTTCTGTTTTCTTTTCGCCTCCCAAAGAGCAAACTTACCGGCCCACTCCGTACTGTCAGAGGTGAGAGCTTCTAGTCAGCTCATATCACTGCTCTACTTGCCAACTGCTTAAATTTTAGGAGTTACCCAGAAATAAACTATTCATGATTTCTCCCTGCCTTTTTTATAGATGTGCTCTAATTTTGTGTGATCTTCTAGGGATAACAGTTTAGAATCCTTTTTGTTTTCCAGAGGAGTAATGATGTACCCTAATGAATGACTCCAATGTCTCCCCTGAAATTACTAAATCATTGGCAATGGACATATTTGCGCCTGAGAATATCTAATGTGTTAATTAATCTAGTCAATAAATATCTACTCATTAAAGGAGACATAATGAAAGCTCAATGTTTTAAATCCCTAGACACATCTGTGCAAAACCAGAATACATAAACATCATCTTAAATGTTCATTAGCCAACACCAGACACCCACATATGTGAAGGCAAGGTGAATAGAGTTATATCAAGGAACAAAAGCATTGCAAACAAAAAGTTCATAAAAAGTGTTTGTAGAAATTGGGTAGCTATGCCAAAGAACAACCCAATTTTCTGAGCCAGGCAGTTCCAGGTGGATCCATCTCAACATTCACTGGGAAAATTCCAACTCTCATCAGCAGTCACATTTTCATCTTTTTTTTTTTTTTTTCAGCACTACCAGCCACCGGTCATGCTTATTAGTCAATGACCTCAGGCTTGGCCAGAGCCGCTGGCATAGAAAACTCTCCCTTAGCCAGTGCACAGCAAACCCTCTCTGGCCTTGTAATGCGATTGGAAGCTGACCATCGGCCTTCCACTCTCTTGTCACCCTTCAGTTTTACAGTTCTTCTTTTTCCAAAACATTCAGACGGAATCAGGCTGTTCCCATATACAAGTGCACACTAAGGCCACAGTATCACAATCTCATAATACTGTTAGGAAAAAAGAAACAGAGCCCAACAAATTCTAGCACTAACAGTACTGTGACCCTTGTCTTTTGGAGGCAGTTCACATCTGGATCACTTGTAGCTGGACCTGGAGAAGCAGCTGTGGATGGAAGAGGCTTAGAAATTCACTTTCAATCTGCTATCCTGAGGGGGTGTATTAATGTCATCTGGTATCTTAGCCAAGAACCCTTAAATTAACAAAATCTAACTCCACTCAAAAGAGTTAGGCCAAACTGGCAATTTTATTGACTGCCTCTCCCAGGGGGTAAAAGGTAAAGGTTAAGAACTGAGATTTCTTCTTCATCTCTAAGTAGACCCCAAGGACTTTGACTTCACTCTACTATTCCCTTTGTGAACTGAGAAACTTCTCTGCTTTCCCGAACTTTCAGCTTGTGCGAGATTTTGCTTGGCCCCAAGTTTATATGACTTCAGTCCATATTTCCTCCATTACCTAACCCTGGGCTCCTCAGATTGTGTCCACACATCAGGCTGCAAAATATTGTAAAAGAAAAGGTACAGACATAGAAACTTGCATGCTATCTGATCTTGCCCCACTGTCCAAGTGTTTGATGAGTTGACCTGACATTCTAAGTGGCTGAAGACCAGTGTGGGTGACACTAAATTTAGGTGGTACATTGCCTGAGACATACATCGTCTGCAGTGGGACTATGTTGCGTGTGATTGTTTTTGTTTTTTTAAGATTTATTTATCTATGCATACAAGAACTAGGGTATAGGCCAGAGGTGTGGGGGGGGTGAGAGGATTCACCAGAGACAGAGTGGGGAGCAGAACAGGCAGACTGATTGAAATACACTGCTGAGGGGAGCAGCGGACGAGGCAGGAGAGGTCTGCTGTGCCATGTGGGTCCCCTCCCTGGCCAGCAGCATGGATCGAACTCGTGCTGCAATGGCTGCGGATGCTTCATAGTGTGGTGTTTAACCCCTTGTGCCACCAGGGAGGCCCACATGTGATTGCTTAAGGTTATATTGCTAACTGTAACCCCCAAATGTATAAAATCCAGAATTCATTTCACTCATTAAAAGAAAATTAAATTTAATTACGGGTTTATAGATGTGAGATTTTAGAACTGACTACTGGTTTCAAAGTTAAGATAAATTTTAAGGATACTTAATCACCTATTTTACTTTGGATAAAAGTTAATATCTTGAGCATGTGGAAATTGCTTTAAATATTTTCTTCCATTTTCATTGACCTAATTCTGTAAGGTGGTTTCTCTACTGAGTGCTATTAAAAGAAAACACAGAAGTAGTTTAGATACACATGGTCCTCGGTGAGTAGTATTATGAAGGCAACCTAGATTAGATTAGTTAACAAGCAAGAACTAAGCTCATTTGTTACACTAAAAACCAAATATTGCTATTTGTGGAATTAATTCAAAATGGGTCTGCACTAGCCATAAAAGATAAAATCACAACTTTGTTAAGCCCTGATCAGGGAATTAAAAGTTACAAGCATAATAGTGACTCTATAGTAATTGCCTCTGTGTACACTTCCTTAAACAATGTACACAAGTTCTGTAATATTTTCTTCTTTTCCATAGCTTCTGTTTATTCTGGTCATAGTTACTGAAATTAATTTTATGTCTGCTGACTTTAATAATAAAAATTGGGGTCTTGTTTGTATATCCTTTCTTCAGTTCAGTTTTCTGATCAGTCATTTGAACTGAATTTTAGAACACTGGTGACCCATGGCACTTTGGAAATTAAAGAAAACAATGTAATTCCTTCCCACAAATGATCTGAAAGGCTGCTCTAATACAATCTGTTGGGGTACCAGTTCAAGATGCCCAGGGTACACCTATTAATTCACCTTGGACAAGGTCTTTACCGTTAGCTCAGGACTGTAGTGAGGTGAGGGAAGCATTGGCTTTGAAGGTGACAGAGCTGTCCCCTACTGAGGTCCATGGATGTCTGGCCTGTAGCCACATTGTTGGTCTGTCTCATGAATGTTGCCCTCTCATTTTTCTTGATTTCACATGATGAATAAAATGATCAGTAATTTTGACCATCCATTTCAAAACCGCGATTCCTCTCAGGATCCCCTTGGCTTGATTACTGGGAAGGATATCTACAGCGCTACAAAAAGTGGTGGACAAAATGGTGTAAGAAATCTCAGCTACTCAGAGGGGCATCTCAGATGTTCAGAGATTTTAAACGTGCGTATATGTTGTCTCCCCCATCATGCTTCACGAGTGTGAGTAGGTCTCAGCAATAAATTATATACTCAACAAGCAGTCAATCATTTAGGAAATGTGTCTTGAATACCTATGATGTGCCTTGTGCTAAGAATGTTTCTGGTCGCTTCAGGGAGCTCAAACTCTACTTAGAAAACTATACTGTGTGACTAGTATGTGAGGTGGACATGGAGAAGGACCATCTAAATTCCCCTTCAAGAACTTGTTGCCTAGCTGCAGGCAGTGGCTCTCAACGGCTTCCACAGGTCAGCAACTTCAGCCATAGCCTCAGGTTCAGGCTTAGCAGCAAAAAGTTGTCTGACCAGAAGCTAAACCCTTCTGGAATGTGCAATGTGGGGAGGGGACTCATATCCAGTGATTTCATCAAGCAGGGAAATAAAGTCCCAGCCCTGGTCCAGTACCAAACACTTTGATGTTCACTACCTTCTCCAGAGCACCCCACTGGGCTGGCCAAGGGTTTATCAGGTCTGAATCACAGCTTAATGTCTTTCTCCATGCAGGTCTACTCCTTCCCTCTTCCATTTGCAAATCTTTTTTTTTTTAATATTTATTTATTTATGCATACAAGAGCTGGGGTACAGGCCAGAGTCCAGGGAGGTGAGAGGATTCACCAGAAACAGAGTGGGGAGCAGAACAGGCAGACCGACGGAAACACACTGCTGACAGGCAAGGCAGGAGAGGTCTGCTGCGGAGAGGTTTGCTGCACCATGTGTGTCCCTTCCCTGGCCTGCGACAGGGATCGAACTCGTGCTGCAGTGGCTGTGGTTTGCTTTGTAGTGCGTTGCTTAACCCACTGTGCCACCAGGGAGGGCCTCATTTGCAAATCTTGATCCTGACTACAGATTGTGCCAAGAACTCTACATCAGTGTCTACTTCCAAAGAAGCAAACAGCCTGACATAACAGCAGGGCCATATGAGTCTAGAGAAAGGGAGTCAACTAGCTGGGAATCAGGGATACTCAGAAAGGCTCAGGAAAAAATGACATTTTACTCAAATCTGGGAGAACAAATGCGAAACGGAGGTAATGGAAGGTGAACACATGCCTCCAGGTATAGAAAATAGATTGTGCAAAGAAGCATGTTCTTAATACATTGGCGTCTCATCATTTAAGTCCCAATTCAACCACTGCATCAAGAAGACTTCTCTGACCTTCCAATTTAGAGTAGCCAGTCCATCCCAGCCTAAACCACTCTTAGACCATGCCAGCCTAAGCCAGGGAAATGTTAAGATGTGCACCTGGTCTTGTAGTTGGGATGTAGACCAGAAAGGACAAGTAATCAGGATTCACTGATGAAGGCCAAATAAGCCTTTGGAAGGCTGAAAGTGCACTTACTCCTTCTGAGTTGTGCTTCAGAAATGCACTTGGCATCTGCATGAACGCATTAGTGCAGAGGAGGAAGAGTGGTTATGGGAGGATCCATTCAGAGCTTTTAATTACAACTAGATTGAGTCAGCTCTTGGCTTCTGTCAAGAAACCTAGATTCATCACGATAAAGATTTTTAAAATGATTTATTTATTTATCATACAAGAGCTGGGGTGTAGGCCAGAGGCACAGGAGGTGAGACGATTCACCAGAGACAGAGCGGGGAGCAGAACAGGCAGATCGACTGAAACACACTGCTGAGGGGAGCAGCAGGCGAGGCAAGAGAGGTCTGCAGCACCAGGTAGGTCACCTCCCTGGCCGGGGACTGAACCCGTGCAGCAATGGCTGTGCGGATAACTTCCTAATGTTGTGACTTAACCCCTTGTGACTCAAGGAGGCCCCACGACAAAGATTTTTAGAAAGACAGAATTCAAAACCAGGGAAAGCAATGGTTCTCAAATGTTAAAGTGCATTTGAATCACTGGGGAATCTTGTTAAAAACACACATGCAGGTACAGGAGGATGGGGTAGGACTCAAAACTTTGCATTCCCAATGATGATACCACTGTTGATCTATAGAGACATCAAGAATCTCTTGGAGAGTCATTAATCAGCAGGTGGCGTGTACCGACCTATCACAGAGAGGGCTATAGATGTTCGTAATTGCATAAGGCATAGCTATGCTCTCTGAAAGCAAATGACCAGGAAGACCTTGCATAGGTCTTCGATGCATAGATAGTTGGAGACATACCAAAGTCATGGCTAGTTCCTTTCAAAACACCACAAATCTCTTCAAGGATGATAGGAGGGTATGTGGTTCATTTAAATATGGCTTCATGTCACCTGCTGTTGACCAGGAATTAGATCATTTAATTACAAATAGATTGAGTCAGCTCTTGGCTTCTGTCAAGAAACCTAGGTTCATCACAGTTTCAGCTGTTGTTAGCTCATCCAAAATGTGGTTTTCACAGGGAAAAACCACAGCTGGCCAAATTCTTCTATTGGTTACTATTATGCAAACTATTATTAAAGCCAATTATCGAATACACCTTCAATTGGCAATTTTGGATGGATGCATCTGAGCACTTAATTATCCCATTGAAGCAGCTATAAAGCTCTCTTTTATGATGGTCACACATGAGTGCCCGCACACCAGCCTCAAGTAGCAGTGCCCATTTTTAGACTAGAATATTAGTGTCTTTTCCTCTCCCCTCCTTCACCGTATTCACCCCCTCTATGGCTCCCACATCCATTTGATATTTGTCACACAGCAGAAGATGGGATTCCTGACATTTGACATTAAACCTCCATTATTGAAACTGAGTTTTTTCCTTCTACATCTTTAAACCTGGGTTGAGAATATTTGAAAGACTGCAAATTGATAATAAATTTTAAGCTGGTATTATCTCCTCATGCATATTTATATATTATTGTCGAATCAAATGAACATTACTCTTCATATTGATCACCTATAAACTTGCACAGTGCTTTAAAAAATCTTTATTCTAGACGTGTGTGCTTACATGCACACATGTTGTTATAATAGAATTTGGGTTTACTGCATCAAAAAATTTGAGTTCTAGAAATGATTTTTTTTAAATGAGGGACTTTAGAGGAAGAGCAATATATTTACAAGCAATTTTGTAGTTATCATTTGGCCCTGCCTTGCTATTCTCGGTTCAGGAATGGTAACATACAATCTGTAAAGAACAAATACTTGCAAATACTGTGCGGTGCCACCGGGACTGACAATTTCACACGGGGAGGAAGGACAGGAAATATTAATTATAAGGTTGTGATTCAATTTGGAAGACTCTAAAGGTATTGTCTAAATTTAGAATGAATGTGCCATCAAGTGTTAGTAATCTGCCCCTCACAGCTAGTCATTTCCTGAACTTGGTTTAATTAAGATTGAACCTTGTGAACGGAACAACATATAACATTGTTAAAAGAGCAAACTAGAAGAATCACAGGGCTTTAGAAAGAAATTAGAAATTCTATATTGGGTGGTGAGCCATTTCTGAGGCAAAAAGAATTGTACGAGCGGATGAATGTATATGCAACTACATTGAAAAGCGTACAGTATTATAAGTGTAGGGGATTATTACCATTATTATTTCAAAGAATGCTGCAAGAGGGAGAGAGGCCCCTTGGTGGGAGAATCATAAATCTCCAGGCTGGGAAAATAAAATAAGTACATACATCTGGCAGAGGAAACAATACAAATGTTGGAAGCAAACAGCAGCCAAGTCAAAGCCTCTCACATATCCTCGCTGGAGTATCTTCAGGCACACCAGTTGGAAGTCAGAGGTCTCTGGAGCTCAGCCACGCTGTGGTTATCACCAGGGGATTTTTCATTCCCACAAAATATTTCCAGAAGGCCCATGAACAAGGACACAGGGTTCCATAATAACATTATTGCACAGTCATCTGGGATTTACATTCTGTCATTAATGGTAGATTTATTATGGGGCTAATAAAGCTACAGCTTCAAGGCCCTTCACTTGGGCGCTGATGGATGCTGGGAGTGCTGGGAGTTGTAGAAGGTTCTAGGTGCAAGCCAAGGGTGGGTTGCCCGGGGCAGCATTTCTGTGAAAGAGTTTCTGATAAATTGCCTAAGGAGATCACAGGAAAAAGGGCCCTGAATTGTCAAACCCCAGACATTTGTTGTGCTATTTCTCACTACATTACATGCTGCCATGTGTATTTTCATTCTGAAGCAAAGATGAAGCATGTCACTTGAGTTCTTTCTTTTGACACTCATGTTTGTATAGTATAAAGTTCATTAAAATTGGCCTGTCTCAACTTTTCAGTAGAAACTCTAAACTGCCCACAAGTCTTACTTACCAATCAATGGTCAAATCCTCATTGAGCAAGCACACTGACAATAAGCCATCTAGAATGTTCTAGGTGCTTTGCTCATGCACCGGGGGTACCTCACCCCGGCTTCACTACAGGGCTTCCTTGGTGGCTGCAGGCCCCATCGTCAAGGCTGCTCCCCTTATGCTGTCTCTCTGAGTATATTAAACATCTTCCTATTTGCCAAGACTTGCTACTAACGTCTTGTCGAGATTGTTCTACAACAATCCTAAAAGATAGATATTAACATCACTCCCATACTGGTAGGTGGTTTGGTCTGCAGTCTGTTTCCAGAGCCAGACGGCTCACCCACTACATTGCCTGTGTGAATGGGGACTCTCAGACCCCCTGCGGGCCCTCTTTATACAGCGTCTCATGTTTTCTGTCCATCCACTAAACCGCTGGTTCGCAACTAGGAGAACTTTTGTATTCCAGGAACCATTTGGCTATGTCTGAGACAGTTTGATAGTCACTGTTAGGAAGGCGCTGCTGTATGCAGTGTGGAGGTCAGGGATGCTGGTTAACATCATAAAAGAAGCTGGCAGCCCCTGTAACAAGGAATTACCCGGCCCAGAATGTCAATAGTATCGCTGTTGAGAAAGCGCGTGTTAAACCAATACTGAAAAATTCACCTCAAACCCTACATCCCTCTTTAGTGACATCTCCCAGACAAGCTTTAGACTTGAATTCTATGTCTCCCATAAGATGCCCTTTTATATTCTTGCACGTGTATTTTTTAACATCTGCACCTAACACGTCTCTGCTCTAACATAGTTGGTAGTAGTTTCACTGACCCAGAGAGCTTGACCAGGACTTAGCTCCTTCGCTCCTGGCTCTCACAGATCAGCTCTGTAGCCACCAGGGTGTCACATGGCCTCTTGGGCCTCAGTCTTCTTGCGTCGAACATAATGCATCAGACAGCGCTGTCCTCTGGTCCCTGCCAGCAGAGCCACTGGCTCTGGTTCCCCCAGCAGGAGGAGGCAGCCCCGGCAGGAAGGCCGATCATTTCCCCTGACACCTGACTGATAACCAGAGCTGTCACTAGCAACTAGGAGCCAGACTAAAGCTGCAGGCAGGAAGGGAGTCAGGGGTTGAGAGCCATGGGGTTGAGGAGAATGAGAACGAGAGCCAGACAGACAATTCCACAGTGTATATCGTGAGCAAGGAAAGGCTGAGGGAAAAGGAAAGATGGGCTTTGTTCTCATCAGGTGTCAGACCCCCTCACTGCCTGATATGTGTCAAGAGTGAAAGTGGGCTCTTTGTGGGGTCTGCATTGTACCTGGAGCTGCCCATGGTGACAGGATGGGGGAGCCTGCTCTCAGAAGCCCTGGGATGTGACAAGTGACAGTGAAAGGACATGGTTCACCACATCTTCACCAGAGTTGGCCTCAGGGGGCCGACCATCTGCAAACCCTGTGCAGTTCTGTGTGGTCCTGTCCTTTCCCACACCCTTCCCTCTAACGAGCTCCTTGAATGGGAGCTCCCACGTTGGCTTCTGCCACTTCACCACTGTTATTGAACAATGAAGCAATTCTCCTTGTTCCTCTGCTTCAGTGCCTCCTTGGTGCCTCTCTTTCACTGACAGTCTAGGTGGTGATACTCTAAGCAGTTGGGGTTTGAGGCCTGTGTGTGTGTGTGTGTGTGTGTGTGCAACAATTGCAAAAGTACAGAAAAATAGCAAGGACTGTACAAAATTTTTGTCCTGAACCATCGAAGAGGAATTTGTTAATCAGATGCTTCATCACTCCTGAATGCTTTGAGGTATCATTTCTACAAGCAAGAATCTTCTAGATAACTGGCTACAGCCATTAAAACCAGGAAAGTGACACTCACATGCTGGCCATGTTTCTCATTGTTTTCTAAAAGTCATAGGAGGGCGTTTTCATTGGAGATAACAAATTTCTCCCTAGAGCTCTAGCTTCAAAAGGCTCTACCCAATATTTTCAGTTCTCATAGATGTGGTATGTTGTGCTTTGTTCCGTAGTCTATTTTGTTGTTGTTGTTGTTTAGATGTTTCTTCTACTCAGATAGAAGGAAGGTGAAAGGGAAGATGAGCTTCTTCCCGCTATAACATCCAATGCTTTCTGGGTCTCTGTTCACAGTAAACTTAATGAAATGTTAACATTTCATACACAAAATATTTAATTTTTTGATATTCTCAAATATAGACATTATTTAACTTTTTAAATCACTGTATGTATTTTTTAAAATTCAGACAGAAAATATTACCTACAGGAAACTCCACACCCTGACTTGACCACCAATGGGCCCTACTGCTTGTTGCCTGGATTTCCAGCCCCAACCTCTTGACATCTCCCAATCAACGGCCTTCACATACCATTTCTTTATTGCCAGTTTCTTTTCCTTTTCCTTTTCCTTTGATGCTCTAAGACTCTTCCATTTGTTTTCTTCTGATTTTCAAGTTCTCCCTCCCTGTCTCCCCAGTCAAATAGGAACAAAATTAATTGTCTTTTCTCCACCTTGTAGGATATGTCATTGTTATGAAAACACAGTTCCATGCACATTTAATACATGGTGATTGACTGTGCCTAATGCAGTCAAGTGCGTTGTTCTCCAGGACAACATTTAATCCTGGGGCACTGGGGACCAAGGTGCTGTCAGTGCTCTTCCCTGCCACCCTCAGATTCCTCTGCTATTGTCATGCACAGGTCCCTTCCAGGGTGTTTTACTTTAGTAACCAGCAGCTGGGTCTTTGTCAGAGGACTGCCCTCAGGCTGCAGGAACCTACCTCGCTTCCAGGAATGGATGGTGGAAACTGGAAGTGTCTGGGAAGGTTCAGTGGCTGGGGATCAGAGGGAGGCTGTTATGTGTTGCTTAAAGAAGGGAGTGAGTTCTGAGAAATGCATCATTAGGTCATTTCACTGCTGTGTGCGTGCAATATCAGTAATGGATTTTGTTTGCTTAGGGGCCATGAAGAACAACACAATGCGAGATTAAATCAAGCATATGGGAAATGATACTAGCAAGACACAGTAAACATGAGAGGTGTGAGGCTGCTGGTACATAAAACACCGTGACATTCTCATAGCTGTAACATTACTAAGCAATAGGAATTGGGAGTCATTGTCATATATTCAATCACTGACCAAAATCTTTGGTGCATGGCTGTAAACGTTCCAGCTCTGGAGATCCCTGGTTGGGTGACACTGAACTTGGACTCCACACAGTGCAGCAAATTATGGAGCTGTTCCTTTCAGGAGACTCTGCTTGACACCTCACCTTTGCTCATTCTCTTTCCTGTCCCTGGCCCTCATTCCCACTGCATGTACTTTTCTTGCATGTACTTTCTAATAAATCACTTCCATGTTAATCCTCCGGACCCAGGAGAGATTGAGTACATTTTTGTGTTCCTTCCAAACAGGGCATTTTGTAAGTATAAATACTTCTACTAATGTCTCTGCATCAAACAATACCTGCTTATTTGATAATTACCATTTCTATTTGGGGAAACTTTTTATCAGTCATTGAAACTATTATCAACACTTGCAAAACAATGAGGCCAGCAAGATACTCAATTTGCACTTGATTTTCTTAAAACTAAAAATCTTGTTTTCTAAGTAGCTGATCAAGATGAAAAAACCATCCACTTCTCCGGAAAAATAAAATACAAAGTAAAGTCAAAATGGAATGCCATTTCTTATTTACCCAATTAGCAAAGATTTTGAAAATTATCTTATTCAGTTCTGGCAAAGGTGAGATGACATACATTCATACACTGCTGGAAAAATGTAAATTGGTACCACCCTTCAGAAAAGTAATTTGTCAAGATATGTCAAGATTCTTACAAATGTTCCAGCCCTTTGGCTCTGTTTACATACTTTCAAGAATCTATCCTAAGGAAAATAATTTGAAACATCGGATAAAGATTTATGCCCAAAGATGTTAATCATCCTGCCTTGGGAATTAGTTAAATGTTCAAGAGAGAGCAGTGATTGAAGAAATGAAGGAATAGTTATTTGAAGGAAGAATGTTATATGGATGTTAAAAGATGAGGACTGTTTAATGATATGTCTTTTTTTAAAAATAACCTAATACGTTGTATATGCTATCTAGAAATAGTATTTCAGTTACATGAAAAATCATTGTTAGGAATAAAGATAGGAAGGAAATGTGGCAAAATCCAAAATAAAAAATCTATATTTCTGTCTGCTTTTGGGGAAGTACAAATTCTCCATGATTACTTTCTTCCCTTCTTTCTATAGTCACAACATTTTCTGCAATAAGCATATATTAGTTTTCTAATTAAAACTAGCCCAAGTTTTTCACCCTCTCAGTATCTCTAGAACACACATTTTTGAATGCTTCATTTCATTCTTTTCCACCTTATCCTCATAATACCATTTTAAAGTCTCCTTCAAGAGAAGGCTCTCTTGGAAATGATTCATGAAAAGGCAGGTGATATTCTACAGTAAACTCGAAGGGGACATTTTAGGTATGTAGCTCTCCTTGTGATGAGTTTCTCCTTTGCTTTTCTTCGACTATACTTTAATATGCAAAGGTTGTTTGTGGAAATTTGAAATATCCTTCTTTTCCTAGTGCTTATCCCATCACAAAGATCATAGAAAAACCATAGAAAAGTCATGGTATTCATTGATAATGGCCTTCTGACCTTCACATCTGCCAAGAAGGAAATGATGGAAGAAGGACAATGACCCACAAAACACAAAGATTGAGAAAATCAAGAAAAAAGGGCAATGAAACAATAAATATGGAAAAGATACACAAGAAAAGCAGTGCCCTATTTTCATTATGAGGTTAACCAAATTTTGCTATGGAATATGAACACTGCAAGTAAATCTGTGCTTTTTTCTTATTTAATACTTACTAATCATCAATGAAATAGTCTGTTGATAATGGAAAACAGACATTTCTGTATTATTCCCAGACTTCTGATGTAAAAAAATTGCCCTGATCCCACGCCCTCTAAGTGCATTAAAAAAAGAAAAAAAAGCAGGGGAGTGGGGTTTAGAATCAAATAGTATAAAAAAAAACCTTAATAGAGAAATATTGATTGTAATGAAAACTGCCATCTTTTCCAATTCAATATTCACTGGAAATACACTGATTCTCTTAGGAAATGAAAACAGTTGACTTGAAAGACTATCCACATGATAGCAGAAATAATGTGACATCAATGATCGAGGGGCCAGAGGACAATAAACATGAGGAAATGACAACTGAAATTACTTGGGTAGTGAGTCCCCAAGAGGGGAAGAGATGCTCAAAAGGAGGATCAGGAAAAGGATGAGATAAACCCAGGAAAGTGAGCTGCGGAGGTGGGTGGTCGGGAAGCCAACAGCTGGTGCTGCAGAGTGGCCAAGAGAGAGGAGAGGAGAGAAAGGACTGAAGAGAAATGTGGGAGATTGAGAGCGCCTAGGGGGAGAAGTGTGTTCAAAGGTCCTGGGAAGTAATCCAAGGAGCCATACACTAGTTTGACAAGGCCCCTGTGGTTGCTAAGAGCACAGATTTGGCCTGGAGTCCTGGGCTGGGCTTGGAACCCTATAGGAAAGAACAAACAATCCCTGTAAAGGCCAGTGCTAAAACTCAATTTTCTAACCCAGAGGAAAGACAGGAAGGAGGAGGGTCCGGGAGATGGAAGAGCTCCTCAGCGATCAGCTTTTTGTGACATCGTTCTAATCTGAATCTGTCTGAGTGGGCAGGGTGGGCACCTGTATTTTTTTCTTTTCTCCAGAAGACTTCTATGGCCAATATCTCTTGGGCTTCTTTTCATTTGGGGGCTTCTTTGAAAGATAGGTGATGCAAGGTAAAAAAAAAAAAAAAAAGTAGAAATGATTGTGAAGTTTTCTGGAAACCCAAAGCCTAAGATCACAGAGACAGTGGTGAAGAGTAATGGGCTTTCTCTTGTGACGCCCAGGGAGGGCCCCCAAAAGTTGTATAAATCACTGCTTTCAACCCACGGCATGTCAGCAGGCAGGAAGTTGCCATGAATAAAGTGGGTGTGTGAAGATAGGATGCTTCATAGGCTGCATTTCCTAGGTCACTCAAGAGACCTCATCTAGAAGCTTGAAAACAGTTTTTTGTTTTTGTTTTTTTTTTTTTGGAACAGGAAGTCAAGACTATTCTTCTGATTATAATACAGCAAGAAGAAAACTCTCTACTCTCCTTTAATAGTTCCTGTTTGAGTGTGCCTCTCTGACTGTCATTCACAGAGTCTTATGCCCCAAAAGGGGGGGAGCACAGCCTCCAAGCACTGAGCATAAATGTAGCACCTTCAGCTCTTCCTGACTGTGAAGTCGTCATACTCAGATGTGAATCTACAGCTGGTCCTGTCTCTTTGATCAGGTCCCTCAAGAATCCCCTGCTTTCTCCATATGTCAAGTGAAGTTGAAAACATCACCCTAGGGACAGGAGTGTGCAAAGTTTCATTCAAGTCTCTGTAACTAAGGTGTGACTCCCTGGAACATGAGGCCTGTGTGCCAAATGGAGTGTCAAGCTGTGAAGAGGTAGAAAGATACAGACCTTAGGAGATGGGGGAATAGAGTGAGATAACAAGTTGAGATTCTTTTTTATTTATCTACAATTCAAGTGGGACAAGCTCCAGGGCAGGAAAAGGCCCAGGAATCTCCCCAGGAACCCCATTTGTAGCTTCCTGGTACCATCACCTAGTAGAGAGACAAACACTGAGGAGTGGTTTCTGAGTAGACCAGCAGTGGGGTTAACTCTACTTAGGAAGTTAAGGAAAAGAGAAGGGCCTGAGTTGACATCTCTCTGAATCTAGAGTTGGTTTTCTTCACATATTTCAAGACAAAATTGTGAACTCAATCAAGTTTGTCTCCAGTCTATTCCGATTTTTCCTTTCTAAAATTCTATCCCATATTTTCCATGTGACTTGGGACCCCCATGCCCCTTGGCTCTCTGTTGTACCCACACCTGTCATTTGAATATGTGTTGAGCACCTAGTATCAATCAAGCACTTTGACCAATCACTGGAGATAGAAAGCTGAGTAAGAAACAACTCTTGGTCTCTAGGAGCTCAGAGACTTATGAAGTGATAAACAGAGACACAGGGTATTAGATTGGGAGTCTTAGAGTAAAGGTATAGACATGTGCTAGGGAAGGGAAATAAGCATGTTGGAGAACCAGAGCCCGGGCTGGGGAGTGAAGAGGCCAGGTAGGTTTTTTCAAAAGAGATGACATGTGGGTCAGGGAAGGAATGGACTGAGGGAACAGCATGAGCAGTGGTTCACGGTCAGACATTCCAGGAAGACAGAAGGCAGACACAGAGGTTAAAGCATGGGATAAACGAGGCTAGCAGGAGGGGGAGAGAGACATTAGAAGGAAGCCTAACTTGGATGTTTGACTTTTTTTGAAGATCATATTAAGATGTTTTGGGCTTTCTAAACAATGGTGGATACCTTAATATTTTATAACAGAAAAATGATGTTTTACAAAATAGCACTGTGGTAGTAGGATGGAAGGTGAATAACAAAAGAAGAAATCTGGATTAAATCTAAATTAAACAATTTAGTTGAATAGACATAGAATGATGAGAATCTGAATTAAGGGAGTGGCAGTGAATAGAGAAAAGAGCAGTTTGAGAAAGTGCAGAAAGAATGAACAGAATTGGTTGATGCTGTTGAAAAAGATTAGAAGGCAAGATAACTCTGAGATCTCTGACTTGAACAGAGGCAAGAATGATAAGTTGATGAACTGAGAATGGGATTTGGTGGAAATGTACAGAGGAACTGATGAGTTCATCTGGGGAACCTGTTGAGATGCAAATGCCTATAAGATAGATGAGATACAGCCCAAACCTCAGGAGAGAGTCAAGGAGGTAAACAACAATTAAAGATCCATGACTACATTGTTGGAGGGAATGAAGATCATGGGGGAGAGGGGTGTCTTGCAGTCTTTGGGGTATGTCTTATATTTCTGAATTATTTTTTTCTACCTCTCCTATGAATTAAAATTTTCAGACTTCCATGCCATGATTTCAATACACTTTTAAGAAGAAAATATCTATCTGTTATTTCTAACTAAAAGGTAAATGACTATTTGATAGCTTATTAAAGAGAACTTGCCCTTGAGGCCAAATTTAAAATCTCATAGATAAGGGTGAAGAAAGTTACAGAAAGAAGAATCATATAAAGTACATACTACTTGAACTGATACCACCACCATGTAATTTTGTAATACTCTTGGGAAGCAGCTGGAAATGATATTCTTAGTTTTGTTAAAAAGATGAGAAATCTAAGGATTTAGGATAATTTAATGATTCAATCTAATGTTCAGAATAATTCAATGCCTTTGTATAATGATGAATAACTTAATGAGTTTATATATAACAGAGGATTTGGATTTTGTTTTCCTAAAAGCTAGCCTAGTGTTTTCCTCTCTTAGACTAGTCTGCTTTACAAAAACAATGGATAAAATGCCCGGTATTCTTGAATGTGTTAGGAATTTAAAAGTAACTTCCTTCTTTATTGTGAAAGGGGATGAGGGAGGTCAGTGGAAAGTTTGTGTTGGCAAAAATGTCCTGGAAACCATTTCTAAAAGTATTTCTCTAGATTTGCTTTCTCATAGGATTTCAAAAGTGTATATTTATTTGCCAAAGGCATGCATTTCTCATGTTGGGTTGTGACAATGGAGGGCTCTTCAGGTCACAGAACCCAGGTGCCTAAATCAGTAGCTTCCCTTCTAAGTGCTACATATACCTATGCATCTTTTCAATCCAAATCACTCAAATATAAATGCAAAAGTGAAAGGCGAGCATTTTTAGAGTTATGTGTGTTCTAAATATTCCATAGCTTTCAGATCCAGAGTAAGAAGCATAATCTTAATAGTTTTTCATTCTAATGCCCCATTATTTACCCAACCTGATTAGAAAAAGAGAAAAAGAAAGACCTTGACCTTTGCAGTTTTTTTAAGTGTATTTTATAGTCTGCATAATAAGGCAGAGCTGGTTTTGACTATATTTTGTCCTGTAATCGATGTTAGAGATGACTTCACCAGACTTGCAGTAGGATTTGTATTTGATTTACATTTTTATATTTACAATGCAATTTTCTCTGGCATGTTATTTTTCTTGTAAGTTGCACTAAAGCATGATGTAAATAAACAGATTACATTGCTAAATAAAGAACAGAAAAAAATTCTAAAAAAAAAGTAAAATCAAATAATTAACATTTACTTAAAAGATTAGGTCAATATACACATTTGATTATGTCTAGAAATGTAAAGTTAAAAATATATAAATATTAATAATTCTGAAGTGGATTTATAAACTGGTCATATATAATAGTAAAACATGTACTTTAAAAATGTGCACGTTTCACCATAATTCATTGGTGTTTGTATATTCAACAGATATTTATTCAACTAAGTTAAAATCACTGTACTGGGTACATAGATAAAGTACTCACACAGAAATAGTTTTATTCCTCATGGAACTTTTATAATTTATTAAGGTATAGAGTGCGTGTGTGTGCAGTCAGGGGTGCATGGATATACATCCTGTTATTTACACATACAAATGCACATCTATAGGTGTGTAGTTACACACCTATCCTATAACTTACTAATTTAAAAGGGAGTTTAAAAATGCAATACGTCTTTGCAATTTTAACTGACTTGATTTTTAGTGAGCTTGAACATTCATGAATTTTGTCGGTCATATTTCTTCTGTAAAAATTGACTATTCATATCTGTTACTTTTGGCTTATTGATTTTCTTATCAATTTGAATGACACATTTATATGATCATGTCATATATACTGAAAATCTTTGCCAGCTTTATATATATATGAAACTTTTATCTATATGAGCATAGAAAAGCTATTACATAATCAACCCTATCAATCTTTTTCTTTATAACTTGTGTTCTTATTTTCAAACTTAGAAAGTTTCATCTAACAGTCTTCCCTCTCCTTTTTCCACCAAGTAGAGTCCAATAGAGGTGAAAGAAGGGAAAGACATATAATTTTGAATGCTGTTTATCATGTATTCGTTCATGGAAAATAAAAAGGGTATATATCTACCACCTGTAACCTGAGATCTTAACTATCTTAAAATAATAAGCATTTCCCATGTCAGTAACTATCTTTCTAATCATGTTTATTGCATAAATACATTTTTATAATTTTTATGCCTTTTATTTATTTTTTAAAAGATTTATTTATTTATGCATATAAGAGCGGGGGTACAGGCCAGAGGTATGGGGAGTAAGAGGATTCACCAGACAGAGTGAGGGGCAGAACAAGAAGACTGACTGAAGTACACTGCTGAGGGCAGCAGCAGGCAAGGCAGGAGAGGTCTGCTGTGCCATGTAGGTCACCTCCCTGGGTGGGGACTGAACTCCCGCTGCAGTGGCTGCAGATGCTTCATAGTGCGGTGCTTAACCCCTTGTGCCACCAGGGAGGCCCCTTTATGCCTTTTATTAATAAATATTTAGATTTGTTTCAAATAAAAGTTGAAACGGACATCTTTGCCTATATTTTTCTCAGATTTTTACCTTAAGATATATTTTTATAAGTAGAATTTTGGGATCAAAATATTTTTAAGTTGATTTTGTTATTTTTATAATTAGTTATCATGAATTCATTTATTTTTAACGGAGGTAAAATTGGAGTATTCCCACAGGCATTACTACCATAGTGCTAGATTATATTTCTATGCGCCAAAAAGGCCATATGTCTGGTAAGAGATGAGAATCTAAAGTAACTGGGTGAATATGGCATCACAAACACTAAGGTAGAGTAAGTTGCAGGTGGTGGCTGACGCTAAGTCAAGTGACTATTGTGATCAAGAAACCCAGGCACAGCAGGAAATGGGCCAGCTAGATGTATGTTACATTCACCAGGAGATTCAATCATTCCATTTGTTTGTTCAACATTAAAAGATTGCTAAGGATGAGCTGGGCACTGATTTTAAAGAGACAAAAGCTGCAAACAGACAACAGCTTTGAAAAAAAAAATCATGGAAAACAGACAGGGAGCGCTAAATGGAGGCTTATTTAAACTAGAATGGCAGCGAAACTAGAAGACAGATGTTAAATGAGACACTTTGGAAATCTGCAGGGACAATGAGTCAGGAAAAGGGAACAGCATAAGCAAGGTCCCGAGGCTGTCGGCCCACTGGCTGGAAAAGTAGCAAAAGGACTGATCCTTTTGGTACCAGTAAAGGAAGTGAGAGACCAGGACAGTAACAAGAGTGGAGAAGTTAGAAGGTCACAGTGTGCCTAGTCAACTAGCTTGCTGATGGTGAGAAGAGTGGGGTGGAGGAGCGTTAAGAACAGTAAAGGAATGAGTTATATGTGACAGTGGGGGATAGAAAGTGAATCACAATGAATAGGAACTGCCCAGTTAGCCAGCCAGTAAAGTAGAATGAAAACCAGTCTCAGTGGTTTTCAGGAAGCCAGGAGGAGAAAAAACATTTTAAAAGATAGCGTAATCAATTGTGGCAAATGGGTTTGAGAAGTTGAGCAAATGCAATTGCTACGGATTGACCATTGGTTTGGCAGTTTTTAAGTTACTAATGATCAAAATGTGATTTAAAAAAAACACTTTGGATTTTTTTCCTGGTTATTAAGATTTATTTCGAACTCAGTGGAAAAATATTAGAATCCCCTTCCTTCTGCTCAAAAATAAATTCTCTGTTTCCAAGTTCCCATAACTATTTACATGAATCGCTTTTGTAACATTTTATCATAATTATTTTTGTGAATGTCTTATATCCATGATTTATACAACTTTCTGTTATAGTGCAGTACCCAACACAATGTCTTGCAGAAAGAGAGTCTTAAGTAAATATGCATGGCATGTATGAATAAAAAAACACAACGAATAAAGTGGGAGTCAGAAGTCTGTATTAGAGAATCACGCTGCCTCTTACCATGTATATAACCTGAGCAAGTTCTTCAACTTTTCACCTTTGCATCTGTAGGGTAGGAACAGCAACAGTCCTGTCTAGCTAACAGGCCAATAAAATTGTGAAAGTAAGCAAAAGTGTGAGAACTAGATGCAGCCTTTGAAACTCTTTGAAACTGTAATAGCCAAATAAGCTATTTCAAATGTGACATTCAAAAAGTATTATCATTCATTACAAGACAATTTAATAATTTGCAGGAAGCACTCCTTTATATACTCAACAATTATTTTTTTGGCTCAGACACATCTGGAAGTAAAAAGCTTGGAGAGAACTGAGGTGACAATTAGGCTGTCTTTTACCATCTTTAGCACAGATGCTGTTGAAGGGAGCGGCCATGAGCTGATTGTAGCTTTCAACACCAAATTCAGCAAAAATTTTCTAAAGCTTTATACTGTACCTGCAATCCCAACATAATTAATTTTTTCTGGTGTTAAATATTTCCTTTATCATTTATTAAATTCTACTTCAAAGAAAATTGTGAAATGGCTTTGATTTGAATGCCAGTTTTGTGATTTAGTGGCACTTAGATTTTTACAGTTTCCTACTTTGAAAAATAGATATAATGTGGGGCCTCCCTGGTGCAGCAGTGGGTTAAGCAATGCACTAGAAGCATCCGCAGGCACTGCAGCATGAGTTCCATCCCTGCCATGGGCAGGGGCTGCTGGCCAGGGAGGGGACCCACATGGGGCAGCAGACTTCTCCTGTCTAGCCCACTGCTCCCCTCAGCAGTGTGTTTCCGTCAATCTGCCTGTTCTGTTCCCCACTCTATCTCTGGTGGATCCTCTCACTCCCCACAGTTCTGGCCTGTACCCTAGTGCTTGTATGCATCAATAAATAAATCTTTTTTAAAAAGAAAGAAAAATAGATATAATGTTAGTATCTTCTTCTTACATTTCAGTATGGAGTCTGGCCAATGCAATCTCTCAATAAATGTTATGCATTTTAATATTCACCATAAAGTCTCTAATAGCATAGTGAAGATGAAATAGAAAACAAATGTATAATACAGAGAATCAACAGATCTAAATTACTATTCTTGGAAAAAGACTAATAAGATAAACCTATGAGAAAATCAATTAAAAAAATAGAGGAAGAACACCCCCAAAATGAAAAGGATATAGTGTAGATACTGCATAGGTCAAAATTCAATGAGAGAATATTGTTAATACTTGACAACAATAAATTTAAAAAGACAAAACAGATACAATTCTATAAAAAAGTTATAAATTACCAACTTTGGGGAGAAACAGAAAGTTAAATATTACTGTATCCATTAAAGAAATTGAATCAGTAGTTTCAAATCTTCTCATAATAGTTTCAGGCAATTTTATAAATAAGTTCTATCTAAATGTTAGGGAACAAATAATATCTGCCTTACACAACCTGGAGAACAGAGAAATAGGTAATTCTCTCCCATCTCATTTTGCAAAATGAGTGTAACTTTGATGTATCAGAACCAGTGAGAGGAATATGAGAACATAAAATTGCAGGTTAATCTCACTATTCAATTCAATAATCCTATATAACCCAAAATTAGAAAACTGAGTTCATCAAAACAAACAAAAATGCAACATGTAGGAAGGTGTTTAAACATATCTTTATCCAAGAAATAAAAGGTTGCAAAATTATAAACCCATTAATGGGTAAGATTCAACAACGTTAACAAAGTAAGAATGGATGGAATTGTTCTTTACTTGATAAAGTATGTCTACCAGAAATATATATTAAGCAACATGGTCGCTGAAAAATTAGAGACATTCTATTTCAATTTAGGAATAAAGTTAGGAGACTGGCTATTAGTACTTTCACAACAATGTACCAGAGATCTTACCTGAAACAGTGAGGCAAGACAAAAGAAAATGGAAATATATGGAAATGAAGCATATAAATCTTGGGGCTGCTATAAACTGATGTAAACTGAGTGACTGAAACAGCAGATTCTGTTTCTCATAGTTCTGGAAACTGGGCCTTCAAGGTCAAACTTCTGGCCTGCTCAGTTCTAATGACAACTCCATCACTGACTTGCAAATGGCCAGCTTCCTATCATGCCCTTCTATGGCAGAAAGGGAAGAAGCTCACAGGTCTTGATAAAACTGGCAAATATAAGTAAGTAAATAAATAAATACTGTCACTCCTCAAAGGACACCATGGAAAGAGTTAATACCCATTTGAGAGAAAAGAAGAATCTGTTGTGTCTAAAATGGGCAAGGGATTAATAGCTATAATGTCTTACAAACCAACAGGAAAAACACATTTCTTAATGGGAAAATGCTCATCATGTATGAACAGTAAAATAACATAAAAGGAAATCCAAAAGGCAAGTAAGTATGCCGAGAGACTCTTAAAGTCATTAATTTGTGGGAAAACCCATACTAAATAAAGTAATATCCATTTACACATTTGAGATTGTAAAGTAAGATAGTACAACAAGAAGACAGAGACTTTAAACTCATGCATGGCAGCCATTCTGGTGAGAAATCTGTCATAACACAGTCACGTTAAGCATATGCCTGCTCTTTGATCCAGCATTTCTGTTTCCAAGAGTACAGTCCTCAAAGAAATTCACCTGTACACACGGATACAAGCTTGTTCGTGGAACCACACTTGTGTGCACATGAAGAAGGCAGAGTGAGTCAGAGGCAATCTGGGTGCCGATAACTGAGAAGAGGGAATAAATAAAGTAAGGTTAGTTCACATGTTGGAATTCCATGCAGCAGTTTGCAAGAACTCCCTATTAATATTTAGAGACTTAAACATAGCTGAAAAACAGGACTGAGAAGAAAAGAAATTATATAATAAGTACCATTTACAGAAGTACATGCTAAAACATGTTGCAAAACCACATGTAGACCAAAAGATTCACGTCAAACAAATTAGAATGTTAATCTATGTGGAAGGAATAGGGAAGGAAAATTAGCATATATGAGGGAGGAAAAAAGAAGGGAGGGGTGGAGGGAGGAAGGAAGGAAAGGAGATTGGGAAGGCAGAGAGAGCATGTTCAAAAATCAAAACATGAAATATTTTAAATACATCCATTCTCTGCAATTGACTTTACAGATTCAATAAAATTCTAAGATAAATTTCTATAGCATTCTTAGTGAAACTTGACAAGTTGATTCTCAATTTATGTAAAAGAACAAAAGGTTAAAAATAGTAACTATACTTCTACAGAAGAAATCTAAGGCAAGAAGACGAGGCAATCAAAACTTATTGCAGTACTTAAGAACATGATCTTGGCAAATACACCAAACAGATCCACGGAATATAACATAGAACCCAGAGTGGATTATAATGTAGAATCCCACATTTATGGAAGCTGATATATATCAGAGGGGGGATAAGGAGAAGCATAGACTATGTCATAAATAGTAATGTGATGAGGAACTTGGTATCTATTTGGGGAAAAAAAAAAGGGTTCCTTCCCATGCCACATATAAAAATGAATTATAGATATATTAAAGACTTAGCTATGAAAACAAATCTTGAAAAATTATAGAGACATAATAGAATAATTTTATGAACTTGATGTCAGGCATGACTTCTTTACAAGATGAGAAATGTAACCATCACAGAAGAAATTCATAATTTTGACTGCATTAAAATGAAAAACATCTGCTTATCGAAAGACTGCAATAAAAAAAGTTAAAAGGCATTTATCATATGTGAAAACAATAAAGTGTTTGTACCTGGAATATAGTAAGACAATAAAATCTTATAAATCAACAAATAAAACACAACAATCCCAAAGTAAAAATAGAGATACGAATTCAAAAAAATATGAATGGCCAATAAACATATGTAAGAGTGTTTGGTTTCATTAGTATTCAGAGAGCTTCAAATTAAAATCCTAATAATGTCTGATTTCATACACGTCAAGATGGCAAACGCTCTGTAAATCTGGCAACACCAAATGTTGGTGAGGATACTGACGGCCGAACCTTTCCGTATGGCTTCTGGGAATGTACATTTGTGCACCCACTTTAGAAAGCAATTCAGCATGGGGCAGTGAGATTAATGGTGATCTCAGCCTGTGGCTCTGTCTTTTCGCATGTATTTTGTGGCCTAGAGAAAGTTCTGCATGTGTGGACCAGGAGTTGGGTGGGAGAAAGTTCAGAAACACTGGACACGTCAGCAAAGAAACCAGAAAGAACACAGTGTGTTTAAACAGAGACTGGGTGACACACCCTTCACACTCCATAGCCCCTCATTTACACTACATACAACAGCATTTGTAATTCATTTATTTATTTTAAAGATTTATTTATTTATGCATACAAGAGCTGGGGTACAGGCCAGAGTCGTAGAAGGTGAGAGGATTCACCAGACAGAGCAGGGAGAAGAACAGGCAGATGGACTGAAACACACTGCTGAGGGGGAGCAGCAGGCCAGGCAAGAGAGGTCTGCTGTGCCATGTGGGTCCCCTCCCTGGCCAGCAGCAGGGATCGAACTCATGCTGCAGTGGCTGCGTTGCTCCATAGTGCGTTGCTTAACCCACTGCGCCACCAGGGAGGCCCGCATTCGTAATTTATACCACCTAGGTGAGCATGGGTGGATCTCATTATCATATTGAGCTGATAAGCAAGTTGCAGGTAACCGTATTAAATATTTTATTTATGTAAATTCTAAAGACACATCAATAGAACAACGTTTGATCAAGGATATTTACATAGGTCGAAAAGTACAGCAAAATGAAGAGAATTACTCTTTCCCATTATTTGAAAAAATTACTCTTTTCCCATAGAGAGCTCCTATGAAATCAAATGGTGTAGGACCAGGAAGAAACTACCATTAATCTATATGGAAAAAATAACCTACCAAGCCAAATGACACATAAAACATAATCACAGTAACTTTTACTACTCTGGCAATAGCAAGAATAACATGGTAAATGCACAACCTGTGGCAAGCAGTTTTGAGGGAAGGGGCTTGGAGGGCCTCTCTGGCTTCAAGGCGGTGGTGAGACAGGCTGGCGGTGCTTTTCACGTTGTCTTTCTTGCAAGAAAGCAAAAAAGCAAAATTGCTCCTTGGATTTTTGATTCACAAAAACAGTTACTAATGTAGGCCTTTCTTGTAAGTAAAGTTGTATATTCAAACATCAGAAAGAAGGGGAAGAATTCAGCTAAGGTCATGTCAAAGGTATGGAGACCTCTGTTTTGTTTTGTTTTTCTCTTTTATTTCTTAAGTTACATGCTATGAATATGGATGCTCATTTATTTTTCTTTTCCAGTACGTTATATTCATGTATACATACATACATAGACAGGTGAGACTATATAGAAATATATGGTATGTTCATTCACATATTTATACTCACTCTTTCTATGTATGTACTATTTCATAGCAAAACTACAAAGAAAAAAAAGTAAAGTTTTCTTTTAGCATAGAAACGATTTCCCACCTAAGCACTGATAGTTGATGCTCAGACTACTTCTTCCCCAGTCCTAGAACAAACCTTATCCTGTGACTTCATGCCAAAATAATTGCAAAAATGTTGTGGCTGAGAACGCACACTCAATGTTTTACAAAGACAGATTGCAGCCACGGTTGTTACCTTTCTACACCCCGCCTGGTCCAGCTCCACTGCCCTACTAGCTCATTAGCAGGGCTAGTCATGGAGGCTTAGATGCTGAACCACCTAGATTTCCTTCTAGGCCTCAAGGAGGAGGAAAGAACTCAGGCACTGGGAGGCTGACTTGGCAGAGTCTAAAGGTTTTCCTGCAGGCAGGAGCTGCGTGAAGAGGGCCGGGGAGGCTGGCCTGTGGGCAGGGTGTGTGTGGAACTGACCTTCGGGGAGTAGTTTCAGGCCTATCAATCAAATGCACTCACCCTTCTGAGATTCCTTGTTCCCTGTGGCATTGCTAAAAATTGAATCAATTGCCAACAGTATGTGACTGTGTATGGTAATTTGCTTAAAACTTGTCAAATGTAACATTTAGCCAGAAACATAGAATGGTCTGGGATCAAAATATTATTTTAAGATGAAACGGAGTAGCATTCTGGCAAGCCAGGGCAACTTCAGACTATCCAATGCTCTTAAACTTTTGCTTTCTCCCACGATACCTCTTCGAACCCCCACAGTGGCGGCGGTCATGCAGGCTTTCCAGTAGCTTGCCATGATGGAGGTAAAGACACATCACTCACTCAGCCACAGGAAGTCCCCAGGAGACCCTCTTACTCACAGCATCGCGTCAGCACTGCAGTCAAAGACTCCAGCAAGAGCCAGGAGAATGCCTAGATTCTTTCTACCACTTTCTCTTTTGAATTGAGACCACATGGCCATGGACGTTACATCTAGACCTTTCACTAAAACATAACTTTTGACTTGATTTGTCTGCCTTTGGCTCATTGTTAGTCAACCTCTGCTAACAAATACATTGACTTTAGATGTTTTGAGTTACAGGAATTGGAGAATCTAAACGCACCACCCATCAGCTGTAATAAATTTGTATTAATTCTAGGAACCAGAAAGATTTTAAAGAAAGAAGAGCTTGCTGGATTTTCTCTTAGTCATTCATGTGTGTCACCGGATGTAATAAAATCATACCACATGGTTTTTTTATTTTATCCCAGTGAATGCTGCCCTTGCAGGGTGTGCCACAGCACGCCAAAGTCAGGGAACCACTGAGCAGAGTCTGCGTTGAACGCAAACCTGGTAAATCGTTAGCACAGCCTGGGTCTCGAGCTGGTGTGAGATCCTGTCCAGTGGGCTGCTTTACCACAGCGCCACAGACAGAGCAAACAGAAATGTATTTCTCACACTTGTGAAGGTTACAAGTCGAAGACCAGGGCACTGCCATGGTTGGGCAAGGGACTTCTGGGTGGCAGATTCTTTGCTCATTGTATTCTCACATAGGGCAAGAGAGGCAAGGGAGCTTTCTGGAGCCTTTAAAAAAAAAAACATACTAAGTCCATTCATGGGGGCTCTGCTGCCATGACCTGATCATGTCCGTGAAGGCTCCCCCACCTCCTGCTATCATCTTCTAGGGCACTCGGCTGTCCACGTGTGAGCTGGACACAGAGCGAAATCCTCGCTCTCCGGTCACTCCCAAAACCTTTTCATTGTTCCCTCCTGCGTACATCATACACGCTAGGGAATATTTCAAAAGTAAGCCAAAGAAGAAATTAATAATGGAATATGAAAAGGAAGGAGAAAGAAGACAGGAAAATATAGAAGATGGAGATGAAATGGAGGTGAAAAAGTGTAAAAGAGGCAAAAAGGAGATGTGACGAGCAGGAGTGAAAGTCTGAGGCGGAGCACCCTTTAACACCCTGCGCCAGCAAGTTCGGGCGAGGCTCAGGTGGCTGCCAGCAGCTCTGCCTCCCGCCTTTGGATCATCAAGTCAAGGGCTTCAGGCAAATTATTTTTTCTTTTCTTTTTTTTCTAGAAGAAAGCACTCTATTTGATTAACAAGTAATCTGAGCTCAGGCCTGCCTGTACCAGTCTAATTAAGATTTGGTTCCTAATAGGTAAGGGGGAGAGTGCTTTGTCTCCTAAGCCATGTGCTCCTGCTTGACCCTGTGACCTATTCAGCAGTGCTCGTAAAGGCACAAAAGGGACAGCGCACAGCAGGGTTTGCAGAAGCTCAGTTCATCTGGAAGCTGTATGTTTTTGTTTTTTGTTTTTTTGGCCCACTGGGTTCTGTTTATTTAACTTACACACATGGACACGGGCACGTGTGCATACACACCCACCCACACGCACACACCCCACAGTGTGTTTGATTGAAGGCTTTTCAGGTAATTAAGCACAGACAGAGGAGACATCATTATATTCCATAGCACCGTGATTTCTGAAATAAAACCCTCATTCCCTCCCTCCACATAATCACTGACTGTTTTTACTGCTACCCCTCCCTCTTTTCTTTGAGTCGGTAGCCCTAAATGACAATGTCACTCTTTCTTAAGGTTCTCAGGACACGCAGATAGGGTGTCTGTTATTTATTTGTTTAACAAAAAGAAGAGCTCATTTTGAGATCACACTGTAGAGGGGAACTGGGTCTCACCAGCTAAATCCTACTTTTGTATTTGATGAGCTTTGTTGAGGATTTGCATACTCAGTCAGGGAAATTGATAGATGCCCACTCTGCTCTGTTATTATTTCACATCCTATCATCAACTCTCTTTCATCCAGTTTGCACCCCTGCAATGCTCCTATGAATTTTTAAAGTTTTCTTATTCCCATAAAAGTACAACCTTATTAGCAATGTCACCAGAATGAAATGGAGATAGAGGTTGCCCTTTGCAAATGACATTGGAAAGGAGAGGAAAAATGGCTCTTTAGTAAATAATCAAACATAAGACTGGTGTATTCAAGAAGAGAGAAAGGACATAGCATAGAGCATAGCATTACATGTACTACCTGAATGTTACGAGATCAGCCTTAAGAAAGGCTGACCTCAAATCTTTTTGCACTATCTTCACTGAAAACCCCAGAGGCAAGTAACTTTATCCCCATTTTACAGATGAATAACGTGACTGTTAAAGCAGTGATGTGACTTGCTAAGGTCATTAACTAGCAAGAGGAGGGACTCACACCGAAGCTGATGGACTCCCAACCAGGACCCTTATCTCTGTCTAACCCACATCCTGGATTCCACCATCTTTGCTCAAATCTGGCTTAGCTGTGCTCTGTCTGTGTGTTATCAATGTATGACATGAGCTGGTCACTAAGCCTTTTTGTACTCAGTTCCTTTATCACAAACGCAAGTAATAATAGAAGGCCATCATAGAGATGTGAGAATTCAGTGAAATGATAGCAAGTACATAGAAAGTGCACTTAACTATGTGCATGATAAGCTCCCATAAATGTAGCTATTATTAAAAATGTTTATAATTAATAGATATAATTGCCCTTTATTGCATGGCACTTGCTCTTTTATCCTGGTTCTGACAGATCTATTGTGCATGTGCCTTTTATTGAAATCCTACACAAATCTGTTTTGGAAGCAGGATGGGTAGAAAGAACAAATGATTGAATTAATTTCAGATTTGTCCCATTGAAAGGTCTGCTGCAATGTCCCTTCCAATGGACCTGAGCAGGAACTGTCCATCTACATGAGGACACCATCTGGTGGCACTGAAATGACTGTATCCAGTCACTGGGAAGACAGGCAACAGATGATGATTGAAAATAAAATGTTAGTTGAAAATTGCTTGGGAATGGTTTTCCATTCCCATATGGACAGAGCCTGACTGGAACTGGGGAGATCTTCCCTTTTTGGTTTCATTTCAAGGTCTTGAGAGGAGCTTTACAAAATATCTCAGGCCATCTGGTCTAATTTTTTCATCATTGTGACTCCTGAAAGTAAACATGGCCAGAGAAGATATTCGGAGTAAAGGAAACAAATGACATTCTTAAAACTTCATGATCTTGACCTGACTGTCAGCCGCTTCGTTCTTTATTCTTATTCTCCTAATCATCAATTCCCAAGCATCCATTATACACAAAGAAAGTATGCCAGTTCAGGAAATTAAAAAATGAGTATATGATTAGCGACTATGTATTGGATCTTTGTTTACTTAGCCTCTTATGAGAAACAGAAACCCTGCTCAAATAAGCTTAAGCAAAAAACCGGAATTTATTGGAACAGGTAAATAAAGCATCTAGGGGTGGATTCTAGACTTTAGGAGACTGATTTGGGGCTTCAGATGTTGTCAAGATGTTTCTCCCTTTCTGCCTGTCAGCCAGGCTTTCTTCTAGACTTGTCTTAGCCCCTGCAGACCTCCAGTTTGCTCCTCATTCCCTCCAAGCTGTGGCAGGGAGGGTCTCCTCTGCCAGCAAGTCTCAGAATTTGCCCTAATTTCAGTGTGCTTGAACTAAGTTATGGGATATAAGCGGACAGGTAGGTGAAAGCTTCCAAGTATCTTCCTTAAAAGATCGCAGGCACTTGCCCTTTGCTCATCTCATCTTCACCCCCCCTCCTTTCCATCTCCCATCGTCTGGCTGTATTCTGAACCAGAAGCAGATGGCCATACCCTAGGGCCAGCTAGGAGAAGTCAAGAAATGCCAAGGCTAGAATTCAAGCCGAGATCGGTTTGATGCTAAGTCCAATAGTGCTCTTTCCACCAAGCCTTTTTATCAGGGTTTGTACAAAATGAGTTGGCTCAATAGGAGTCATGAGGCAAATGTGCAAACAGACACCAGAATGACGTCTGAGCAAGGTCACAGCTCAAAGCTGACTCTGGACTTTGATGTGAGAAACTCCCCTACTTGCGCTTAAGTGGAGTGATGGCAAGTAAATAAAACCCCAGTTTCCACGTATATAAAGGGGATAATGATACTGCAAAGATCAGTGAAATAATATAAAGTGTTTTGCATAGTCCTGGCACAAAAATAACAGCTACCTTCTACCCTCATCCCATCCTCCTCCTCTTCTGGTTTAGAATGTGAAAAGCACCAAAACAAAATCACTAAGGGTGTGAAGTAAATTGTAAGCAAAATATTTCAATTGTTTTTAGATGATCAGACCCTGCCCTGGGAAATAATGGGGCTAAGCCTAGAAATCTCATTTTTAAACTATCTTTTGTTGATTCTTCTTCAGGAGACTCGTGGATCATATTTTGAGAAATACTCCAACAACACTGAAAAAAAGGAAGGATGGAGGAAAGGGAGGGGAGAGGAAAAAAGAGAAAGGGAAAGGAGGGAAAATACAAACATTGAAGGTGCTATTGGAAAACTAAATGCTGAGCTAGAAACTTGAACACAATAGTTAATTGAAACCATTTCATGTTTTTGCATAGAGTTTTAAATCCAACCTTTGATTTAGGAAAAGTAATCTGGTAATTGCATGTTAGAAGTTTTGAAGGAAAGTAGCTGAATTAGGCACCTTATGTGCATGTTGTTCCAAGGCTCCATAACAGAAAGGAGTAATAGAAATTGGCAAGTTTTTAAACATGCTCTTTTGGAGGTGAATCATGATGAACTGGGACTTGGATGCATTCTGTTTAAAATGTCATCAGGACACATTACAGCCAGTGAAATGGCAGATCTATTAACTTGTTAAAGGACAGGACAATAAAATCTTATGTCATCCCCCAAGTGTGGGAGCTTCTTTTAAAAATAATGGTAACAATCATATCAGCAATATCAACAACATTCATAATCCTTGAGCAAAAAGTGACTATTTCTACTTAGCACATCTGGCTACATTGGGCTCAAATGGTTCGCTTGAACTGTCATCACTATCAGCTGGCAGGTAACTGAGCTGTGCTCAAGCGGTTGAAGAGCCGTGCAAAGTGGAATGTGTGTAACTCAGTCCCACCGCGGACCCAACCCACAGAGCACATAAATTGCCTAGAGCTAAGGTCACACGCCCAAGCCTGAAAGTCAATAATCCTGCCAGAGTCGCTGGCACAGCCGGTCAGCTGTTCACTATTTTTTTTTTTTTAAGATTTATTTATTCATGCATCCAAGAGCTGGGGTACAGGTCAGAGTCGCGGGAGGTGACAGGATTCACCAGAGACAGGGCGGGGAGCAGAACAGGCAGATTGGCTGAAATATACTGCTGAGGGGAGCACCGGGTGAGGCAGGAGAGGTCTGCTGTGCCATGTGGGTCCCCTCCCTGGCCAGCGGCAGGGATCGAACTCGTGCTGCAGTGGCTGCAGTTTGCTTCACAGTACGTTGCTTAACCCATTGCGCCACCAGGGAGGCCGCCCCTATTCACTATTTTTGAGGCTGTCTTAATAAGTTGCTTGAAGCTGGGGGTATACAATCTCTCTACGCCAGAGGTTCGCAAGAGGAACAATTTCACACCTCAAGAAACTTTTGGCAGAGTCTGGGGCATTTTTTATTGCCACGACTGGGGGGAGGTGCTGCTACTGACATAGAGGGTAGTGGCTGCAGGTGCTGCTGACCATCCCATCTGGCTCAGGGCAGCCCCAACATGGAAAATAATTACTCAGCCTAAAATGTCAGGGAGTTAGAGCGAAGAAATCAGTCTCTGTGAAGGCCTGACATGTGCTTTGAATCTTCCTGTAAAAATTAACTTTATTTAGCAGAACACAATGATTAGCAACCAAAGTGGGGAAGACTTATCCCAGCTCTGAACGGGAAAAGAAGGTATAGTGAGTCCTGAACTTGGCAAGAATTATTTTTAATTTCCTCTGTGTGTGTGTATGTATGTGTGTGCGTATGAGAGAAAGAGACAGAGACACAGAGACAGGACCGCAGGAGAAAGAGAGAAGGCATCATTGTGAAAAATAATTTACGAGCAGAGACAGCAATCCAAATCTGAACAAAGAAAATCATTTAAAGCTAAGCCTCAACAGCACATGCATAGCAATGCCAAGGTCATGAATGAGTGGGATGAATCTATCCCAATAATCGCCAATGAAATGCACACGAATTGTGTGCAAAAGGCAGAATCCCCCCCACCTCCCCAGTAGTTAACAGCAAAAAACTAAGATATGCAAATTCAGTCCTTCACAAAAATCCATCCTGTAATTTTCTACAGATTGGCAGTGATCGCAGGATTGCATAACAAGAATATTGAAAGGGCAGAGAAGAAATGGCATTCCCAGAAACGATCGGCACTGGCAACATTTAGTTTCCAAGATGGGCAGTGGGAATTTCCTGATGTGTTGTAGCTTCTCTGCCCAGTGGGTGGTCCTGGAGTTGCCAAGGAGGGAGGTCTCAGCAGGACACAAAATAATAACGGGAACAGCAGTCTATAGCACAACTCTTGTTCTAGTCTAACCCCCAGGAAGTCTGTAGGTATGAAAGTTCAAGAACTGTGGTTCAGAAAGAGCAGAAGGATAAGCAAGTTTGGAGGCAATGTGATGGGTGATGGGACTAAGAAAAAAAGTTATCCTTCTCCAACTTTACCTTGCTACCTCCCCACCAACATTATCCCCTAAAGCAACATAGAATTGGCTGGAATCTTCCAGAGGAAAGACTAAGAAATCAGTTCTAGAATTTGTCACCTTGGGGTGAATGACTATGTGTGAGGAAGAAATTTGAGAAATACAAATGGAAGGCTGCCAGTGGATGTTCCTCTTCAAAGGAAACTTTGGTTTCTTCTAGGACACATCCTGTTTGTCTCATTGTGATTTTGGGTGCTTTCCTGTGCCACTGCCTTAGCATCTGTATCCATTTCCTATGGCTGCCATACAAAACCACTACAAACGTAGTGACTTAAAATAATGCAGTTTATCATCTTGCGTTCTCAAGGTAACAATCTGGCATGGGGCTGAAAAGGCAAAAGTCAAGACACCAGCAAGACTGTATTCCTTCTAGAGGGCCTATTAACTTGCCTTTTCCATGCCCCATAGGTTGCTGGCATACTTCTGCTGGTGTCCCCTTCCATCTTAAAGCCAACAGGGGCTGCATGAGTCTTTCCCACGTGGCATCACTCTGATGTCACTCCTCCTCCTCCTTCTGTGTTTTAAGAACACTGTGATTACATGGAACACTGTGATTACAGAGAGTCCAAGGTAATGTTCCTGTTTTAAGATCAGCTAATCAGCAACCTTCATTCCATCTGCAGATCTTAATCTCTCCCTTCCCAACAATGTAACACAACAGACAGACAGATTTTGATATATAAAACATCTATCTGTCTATCTACACACGTATATAATATTATATATAACATATAATACATATATGTATTATACATGTTATATGTATTAGATATAATATGTTATATGTAATATATTATATGTATATGTATGTCCTGGAAATGAAGACTTTGACATCTTTGGAGAGACCAGTATTCTACTGACCACAACTTCCTTTTGATCTCTGCTTAGCTGTTCTGGCTTGGCAGCTCAGTGAGGGAATGTGCCATGCCAAGAAGTATCTATAAATAAATATTTGCTAAATGAATGAATTAATGAATGGGGGAGCAAGTTAAGTGTTAAAATTCAGCTTCCTGACTTAACGTGATCAATCCTTAAAATAAATGCAATTACTAGATCCTCTGAACTCCAACCCACACAACTAAGAAAATAACCCTTCCGAGACCACGCGCTGCACTCTGTGGACAGCTTAGCCACGTTTCCTGCTTCACTTCTGACTTCCGTGACTCTGTCTCCAGGCCTTTTCAGGATTTAGTAGTTCGAGACCAGAATGGACAAGATCTCTTTCCCATCTTCCCCACATAATCAAGACTCTCAATTATGCAAACCTTGTCCTCTCACAGCTTTGCCCTTTATCCGTTTGTGTTGTTTTAATCACCGTGATTCAGGATGTTTCTTTAAAAGAAAAAAAAAAAAATCCCTTGAATTTATTCCAACTAATTAACCTCTTTCCCATTCACTCCAGGGTTTGGGCTTAGGAAGAGTGACTTGAATGAAGTTGGTCACTGTGGAGTTTTTATTTACTGGTCTTCTCTGCTAAGTATTGAGCTATTCTGGACTCTGATTTATTTTCCTATTTGGTTGTGTGAAATTCTGACAGCTGCAGAAATAATTATGATGTTAAAATAGAACATAAATACATTTGTAGATCAAAAACATTTTATCCTTCCTGAATTAAAAGAAATGCTTTGCCCTTTCATCATAGAGGCTATTAAAGGACAATTTAACTCTCTGCACTCTGCAGGGGAAGATGTGATCAATGGAGATTTCGCTGGAAATACGAATTCCCATGGTCGCTTCCCCCCATCCATTACTTGTGTCCAGAAACTACTTCATTCCGATTACTGATTTATGGATGTTAATTTTTAATTTTAGCTTAATCAAAATACATTCCCAAAATATGGTACATATTTGCCTAATTCTATCATTCAGGCCTTCCCTCTGATATGTTTGCTCTAAAACAGAGGGAATTATGTAAACATCTGGCTACCAGCTGTGACAGTCATTAATCTTAATAAGTTTTGCACCCCCATTCATTAAAGAATAGCATTTGGCCCAAAGTTACCCAACAATCAGTGACAAAGTTAATTGGAAACTACATCTTCTCACAAACCCCCTTCCTCAGTCTCTGATAAGTGCGTTTATCAGCATCAGTCCACTCACTCCAGGGGTGACACTGATGGTAGCTAGTAAAAGCAGCTATCAGTCATTGAGCTTGAGCCTTTTCTGGAGATTAAGCTCTCTATTACATTTTGAGAATTTTTCACTTGATTCTTTGCAATTCCATTTTATAAATAGTGATACCAAAAGCTTAAAGATAGTGATTTACCCAAAGTTGCACCACTAAAAAGTGGCAGAGCTAGAAACTTAATGTTTTAACATCTAAATGACCCCTGGACCCAGATTCTTAACCTTTATCTAACTCTTAAAGATATGTACACCGTTCCAAAATGAGGGAAAAAAAGAAGTGAACAAAGATGATGATAGCATTTTTTTTTTCCAAAATGGAATGGGAAACTGTATTTGTGGGGGGAAATTTTAACCATTATTTTAAAGTATACTTTGGATAATTCTTTGCTCTGTATCATCTAGTATCTTCTTGCTGTTGGAATAGCTAACCAGGACACATCCCATAGGATTCACCTTCATCTTAGTCTTCTCAATTTCCTGCCTTTATTTCACAGCATTGCTCCATGTAGATTAAACTTGTACTTCCATTTCTTGGGGGCTCCCCTGCACATTTGTCATTGCTCCCCATCTATCATAAGTGGCAGCCGTCTGTTATGGCTCTCTGCTCCCTGGTCTACCCCACACACTTTCTGGATATTCTCTGCTTCTTGCTAACCTATGCCCCATTTCCAACCTCATTTTTCATTCCATCCTTCCCCTTATTTCGCTTTCATTTGTCTCCTTGCCTCCTAGCTGTCATGGTCAAGTCTCAGCTAACTCTCACCAAGTATTCGTTAAAAGGTTCATACATTTGCAACTCTGCTTTTGTATGTTCTAATCTTTCTTCTTGTTCTCTCTTTCTTCCTTTTCTGTTTCTGGGCCGTTCTTTTTACGTCATGTTCCAATAAGTGGCGAGTGGGGTGATGGGCCAGGTCCATGAGTGTATGTTAGTGGTGGTGATGGGGACAGGAATGGTGATCCTTGGAGCTTAGGCTTGTGGTTCACTCAAGAATGCTCCCCATTCTCTGTCCTCCCTCCCTCAAGTCCACAGTATTTCTTTAAGAAAAGGGCCCATGTTTAATACCGCAGTGGTAGCTTGACACCAGCTCACAGTAAAGTTCTCACAGACATCATTTAGTATCCACAATGTTAATGCTGACAAGAGTTCCACAGATAACATAGGGAACTTTTTTTTTTCTCAAGTCAGATAAACCCCAGTACCTGATAAAGCAGAACACATTTTCTATAACTCCATCCAGATCTTTCTTTTGTAAACTTCATAACTTCTTATGAAACTGTCCATAACTTGTTGAGAAATTATGTTATTGCATACAAGTCATGTTTTAAAAAACATATTACTCTTCGTAAAATCCAATGGCTCTATAATGAGATACTCTATCCTTTCATTTATCTGTACAATAGATATTTATTATATCCCTTTTATGTACAAGATGAGGTGTTGGGCATTATAGGAAAAACAGGGAAGACAGACTATCTTGACCTGCCCTAAAATACTTATAGCACCAGGAAGATGGAAATACACAATGCAAAAATATTTATCTCAACTAAGATATTTGGGTACATTACAATACATTCCCCCACCAATGAGGTGGTTTTTTTTTTTAAATCAAGTTCTCTGAACATGCAAATGGACATAGTCTTTTTTAGAGTTTATCCAAGAACATGGTCGAGTAGAGGGGTTTGTCTCTCACTTCTCACTTTGGCATCTGCTAATGCCTTGTTCATGGCCAGGAGCCACAGTGGACAGGAATTGGGCACCAGACAGTTAGGTCTGCTGGCTGTTCTAAGGGAGACCTCTGCATCCATCCTCTTCGAGTTCACTCTATTAGCTGGGGATGGGTTGTGTGAAATTCTCTGCAAAGAACCTGGAAACTGAGGAGGGCATTAAAAAGTCATAAATAAATGTAGCCTAGCAGGACTGCCTACGTAAGATTGGCCAACAATCCCCACACTGAAAGGAGGCGCACCCTACCTCCTCTCGGTGCCTGAGCCAGGTGCAATGTCTGATTAGGACTCTTTCCCAGGGGCCCAGAGGTGCAGCAACCTCTTTTTGCTCAGATTTATGGCCAGATAGATATTACTGAAGACAGGCATGCCCCTCTTCCCTTACTGCTACAAGATTGTGATTATATTAAAATGCAAGTATTCCATAAAGTTGACCCTCCCAGTGCTAATAATATTTTACTAATATTTGTGAATTCTCTGTGAAAAGATTCATCTGAGTCAGAAACACAAAGGCCTGAAGGGTGCTTAAGTCATGAGTTGAAAGAAGCCACTTAGTGGGGGGAGTGTCCAGGAATGAGAGTCCACAAACATATGCAATCTACTTCATTATTTTGCTTGGGAGCGGCTCTGCTTGTAAAACCCACAAGAGCAGATAATCTAAGGAGCTGCCCAATATTACTATGGATAGTCCATTTGGCTGGCCCTTTCTTCTTCACCTCTACTGTTGGTTCAGAGTAAACTAGGGGACCAGTTATTGTCTGAGAGGAATTCCATTCCCATAAAGTTGCTTTCTCCCCAGTGTAGATTACATTTGAGGAGCTAGTGGATAGTAATATCTCCTTCTTTTTTTTAGGGCCCCAAATTATGGTTCTGTTATTACTTCTAGAGGTAGTGACTGATAGAAAGCTTCCTTAGCATCTCACAAAACTGGCCCATAAAAGAAATGAAGGATGACAAGCTATACTGAGCCCTTGAGGGTGTTCTCCAAAATAAGAGCAGGCATCATTTCAGAAGCGTCAAAAAGGTGCTAACAATGCAGGAAGAAGAGGCCTTTGTGAGACTAAATGGAGGTGGAATCGGATGGAATACAGCTACTCCACAAATCATTTGAAAAGCCTCTTTTTCTGGTGAATGGCCCACTCAGGCAACACTTGAGCTTATAACAAACCAGAGGAAGGGACCTATTGACTACAAGTCAAAGGCACAGTGCCTCTCTGCTCCCGTGAGCCAAGACTTCTGGGAAAAGATAAGAACTCCAGTCCCCTATACCTTCTGCTTCCTCAATGGCAACTACCATTACAATGGTGATTCTTAAAGTCAAGGATAGTCCCCCCACCCCCATCCCACATCCCTGTTTCACTCAGTTCCAGCATAGCTCCCTGTTTTGAATTCTCTACTCTCTACTCTCACCCTTCTTTATCCTGGTCTCCTTCGGTAATCTTAATCCACAATGTGCTAGAAAAAAAATCCTGTTAGGGAATAAGTCAGGGTATTAGTTAATGTTTCATACTTTGCTTCACATGTGATAATCTCATTTCTTCAGATTAGCACCTACCTCTTCAAAGGGAGAACAAATATGTGTCAAAAGTGGATGAGGGTCTTAGTTCTTAAATTAAAAATCAGCTTGTATGGGTCTTTAAGTACAAGCCCATGTATGAGAATAAAGCTATGCTCATATTTCCTTGGGTTATATTCTCACACTGGAACTCGGAGCCCACAACAGTCTGTTGGTTGTTTAGATGTAAAGGACCTGAATAAAAATTTTCCAAGGAACTTTTAGTTTCCAGTTCCATCTGTAAGGAGCTTAGAAATCACCACTAACAACAAATAGCAAACTAAAGAAACTGAAACATCAACAATCCTTTTGGTCCCATAAAAGAGAGAGAACACAGGACACAGCACTTCCCTGGAGATTGGAGACATAGCAAATACATAAAGTCAGAGCTTACTAGGGAAGAGGTGCCGACACAGAAACCGTCATGGGAGCCAGTGCTGTGCCAGGGTAGGAAAAGCTGAACTGTCATTGACAAATTGCTGGAGTTCGTCGTGAACAACTCTGAGAGCTAAAAACTCCAAGAGGACCCATTTTTTAGAGTTTTACCACAAGGGGCTCAATCATGTTCTCATAGTAAATATTAGATAAAAATCCCCGCCTACTACTGGATACTGAGGGGAAAGGAACCGTTTTGAAATATACCAAAGCACTCTGTTCTTCTTCTTTTTTTTTTTAAAGATTCATTTATTTATGCATACAAACACTGGGGTACAGGCCAGAGGTGTGGGGGGGTGAGAGAATTCACCACAGAAAGCGGGGAGCAGAACAGGCAGATCAACGGAAGTACACTGCTGAGGGGAGCAGCGGGCACAGCAGGAGAGGTCTGCCACGTCATGTGGGTCCCCTGCCTGGCCGGCAGCAGGGGTCGAACTGGTGCTGTAGTGGCTGAGGTTTGCTTCACAGTGCGTTGCTTAACCCAGTGCGCCACCAGGGAGGCCCACTCTGTTCTTCTTAACAAGTTCTTCCCTCAGGAATAAATTGAACCTAATCTGCTACAGTATTATTAGAGCTTAGCTGATCTGGGAAAAAGAAAATAGTCAACTCCAGGCAACTCGTGTTCCTAATGAGAGGTGGGAAATAACAAGTTAATATATTAATATGGTCAACTGATCTTTGACAAAGGAACAAAGGCAAAACTCAGGAGCAAAGATAGTCTTCAACAAATGTACTGAAACAGTTGGACATTCATATGCAAAAAAAAAAAAAAAAGAACCTAAACACATTCAAAATCTCTAACTATCCATTCCCACCTAGAAAAAAAATATTGAAAAACAACTGGGAAATTCTTAGTCCAAGATTCACTGGAAGGTTGAAATTTACTCATAGGACACTAGACGTTTTCTCTTCTTCACTCCATATGCCCAGCACATTACTAAAGACCTATGTTCCTTTTACCTGGTTCAGCTTGCATGACTATCAAGAAAAAATTACAAACATACTAAAAGGCAAGTAACATAATTTGATAAGACAAAGCAAACAGAACCTGGCATAGTAGGGATGTTGGAATCAATAGATTGGGAATTTTAAATAACTATAATTACTAGACTGAGGGCTTTAATGGATGAAGAATGCAAGAACAAATGGGCAATATAAACAGAGAGAGAGGAATCCTATGAGAGGACAAAAAAGAGTTATCAGAGATCAAAAACACTGTAACAGAAATGAATGCCTTATCTTCATAGACTAGATATGGAGGAATCCCTTTTGAGTATATATCAACAGAAAACTCCAAAATGGAGAAGCAAAGAAAACAAAAACTGAGGGAAAAAACCAACAACATAATATACAAGGACTACAAAAGGTGTAACATATACATAATGGGAATACAAGAAAGAAAAGAAACAGAGAAAGCAATAGAAGAAATGTTTGAAACAATAATGACTGAGAATTTCCCCCAAAATTAATGCCATCTACCAGCCACAGATCCAGGCAGCTTAGAAAATAACAAGCTGGATAATGCCAAAATAAATAAATAAATAATTGCACCTAAGCATATCATTTTCAAAAAGTGTTTATCGCTGATATATAGGGAAATCATTAACTTTAGTATATTTAACACATCACCCTTATAGCCACTTATTTGTTCTAAAAGGTTTTTGTTGTTGTTAATTCTTTTGGATTTTCTATGTAGACAATCATGTCAGTAGAACTAAATAAATGAAATATTTCATGCTTATGGATAAGAAGATTCAGTATTGCTAAGATGTCAGTTCTTCCCAATTTTATCTGTAGATTGCCCTATCAATCAAAATCCTGGTAACTCATTTTGAAGATACTGACAATCTAATTCTAAAGTTTATGTGGAAAGGCAAGAGAAAATAGTTAACACAATGCTGAAGAACAAAAATTGGAGGACTGGTATTACTAGACTTCAAGATTTACTATAAAGCTACAGTAATCAAGATTATGGAATTTGGTGGAAAGCAGATTGATGAACAGATAGAGAAGTCAAAAATACACTTACATTAATATGGTCAATTGATCTTTGACAAAGGAACAAAGGCAAAACTCAGGGGCAAAAATAGTCATTTCACTCAAAGGTGCAGAAACAATTGGACATTCAAATGCAAAAAATGAATACAGACACAGACAAAATTAGCTCCTCACAAAAATTAACCCAAAACCGATCATAGACCTACATATAAAGTACAGAACAGTAAGACACCTAAGAGATAATACATAGGAGAAAACCTACATGACTTTGGGTATAAGTGACACTTGATCAAGGCACAGTCCGTGGAAAAAAAATTAAAAGATAAGCTACACCTCATTAGCATTAAATCTGTTCTTTTCAGAAGTCAAGAAAATGTGAATACAAGTCAAATGAGGTGGAAATAGTTGTAAAAGATGTGTAGGATGAGAACTTTTATTTTTCATTTGCCAAATTTGCAAATACTCTTAAGACCTAACAAGAAAACAAACCATTTCATTTAAAAAAAATGGGACTAAGTCCTTGACAGACAGCTTACCTAAGAAGAAACAGACAATAGAGAAGTGTATGAAAAGATATTCCACAACCTATGGTTGTCATAGAAATGCAAATTGAAATAATGATCAAATGCAACTACACACCAAAATCTGGAAATCTGACCACACTGAATGTTGGCCAGAATATGGAGCAATAGAAACTCTCATGCATTGCTGGTGGGAATGCAAAATGGTACAGTCACTTTAGAAAATGCTTTGGCAGTTTCTTTTTTATTGTTTTATTTATCATTTTATTTTCTTATATTGTTCATTTTTGTACAGTTTTTGATTTCTCCCCTCATGTGTAGTCCCCCATAATTCTACCACCACAGCACACATGAGCCATCACCACAGTCCTTTGTGCTCTTCTCTCCTCTGTTTCGACCCCTCCCCTTCCAGTGCCCTTGCTGTCTGACTCAGATCTGTGGTTTGCCTGCAAGTTTTGGTTTTTTCCTGATCCTGCATTAGGTTTCCCTATATTCTCCCTATAAATGAGACTATCTGATGTTTTTATTTTTCCTTCTGGCTTACTTTGCTTAGCATAATCCCTTCTATGTTGCCACAAATGGCATGAATTTATCCTTTTTGATATCTGAGTAGTATTCCATTGATCCATTGGAAGTAGTATTCTTCTTGATCCATTCATCTGTTTTGGGGCATTTAGGTTGTTTCCATATCTTCCCTATTGCAAATAGTGCTGCAGTAAACACAGGAGTGCAAGTTTCTCTTCAAATTAGTGTTTTTCTGTCCTTTGGCTATATTCCCAGAAGTGGAATCGCTGGATCCAACTATGTGACATCCTGAAAAAAGCAAAACTATGAAGATTAAAGTGATCAGAGTTTCCCAGGGGTTGCTGGTGGGAGAAGAAGGTGTGACTAGGTGGATTTTTAGGGCAGCTTAAACACTAAGTATAGTTCTATAATGGATACAAATCATTACATATTTGTACAAACTCATAGAAAGACCAGGAGTGAACCCTAAGTTTAACTGGAGACTCGGGTTGGTTATTATAGTTCAACATAGGTTAATCAATTGTAACAAATATGCCACCTTGGTGGGAGATATTGATAACCAAGGAGGTTATGCATGTGTGGGGGCAGAGGAAATTAGAGGAATCTTGCTGTTCTCTTAATTGTGCTGTGAACCTGAAACTACTCTTTAAAAAAGGTCTTTTAAATAAATAAATAGAAAAAAAATATCGACCAGGAGCATTGACTTTATTCCATGGTAAGTAACCTATGCATTATATATACCTGAACACGGGTATTTTAAAGAGTAGACTAGAAGACTCACACCATTTCTAAGCTGAAACATTATTTAAATGAGATTTTATTTTTGCAGAGGCCTTTCAGGCCTTCCCCGGTCTGGCCTGGCCCCTTTGAAGTTGAAGTCCACGCTCTCCTTCTATCAGCAGTAACTGTACTCAAGTGTGAGAAACTGCTCTTCCACCTCGATCGCAGGGTGGATGACAGCAGATGCTTGATAAATATTTGTCAGCAAAGTGATTCCTTGTTTCTTCCAAATCTAGAGCCACAGGAAGTTGAACTCTGAGGCTTCAGGAGGCACTGGGAAGGGTGGTGCTGCCTGCCTGGCACTGAAGCAGCAGCCTCCTGGAGGGGTGCTTCATGGGGTGAACCCATGATGGCTCCTCACCATCAATGAAATGGAGAAGAGAATGAGAACATGTTTCAAGGGGAGAAAAAGTCTTGGGGGGCTAGAATTCAAGGATGTTAAGGCCTGCTAGACAGCAAGAAGCAGAGCTCAGCAGAGCTCAGAGACGAGCCTCAGAAGAAACAGACTCACTCAAGTGGAGGAACAGGCAAATTTTGCTTTCTGTCCAAACTCAAATCTCAAAAAAACAAACAGTTGGTTTTTATTTGCTCTGGGCTTTGTTTTTGTTTTCCTTTTGTGCCTCAGAAAGGACTAGGAAAATACAGTGGCTCAGGTGAAACCTTTATGTCAGCAGGAAAGACAAAATGCAGATTAACCAGCCTGGCAGCGTTCCTCTCAGCTGCTCCCAACTGCGCAGCAAACACCCTCTCCTGTTGGAGAAATTCGAGCCAAACCCAAAATTGCTTAGCCAACTTTGCCAAGTGGAACTTGAACAATTTTTTTTAGACCTCATAATTCGATAATTTGCAAGTTACCAAGACTTCCTTCATGATCAGGTCCCATGACTAACAGGCTTCGCTTCAGTTGTGGTTTGAAGAGAGAATTGTTGCTGGGCACCTATTTGTGCAATTTAAGCCCTGGGCTCCCTAGAACGTCTCTAAGTAGGATTATAATGTCTTGGGAAAGGGGTGGAGCCCAATCAGGTTCTCCATATTAGCAGTCAAGGATGCCCAATGGAGCCCTCTCCTCAGATCCAAATCCTGGGTGTGTTAGTCTGACCACTGTGGTATTTACCCAGCCTGTCAGTATGCTTGGCAGAAACTGGCCCTTCAAGGAATAGTACTAGAACTCCTCGAGGCGCCAGGCCTGGTGTCAGATACAGGCGACAGTGGGCTGTGAAGAACAGTGACCCCAGAAGCCATAGGGTGGGTGGGGATGGGTGGAGCGAGGTGGCAGCCACCCTGTCAGCAGCCAGCACACCAGGCGTTCACACTCACGCCCTGGAAGGCTCTGTGGGATTCTGAGCCACATGTTACAGAAGTGGGAACTGAGTCTTAATGGAGCTGAATGGTAACTGAAGTGTATGGGGAGCAGGAATTAACTTCACTTTTGCTTTTGGAGGGGAATGCTCTTGAAATGCTTGGCACTTTGCTAGAATGGCTTTGCATGTTCAATCTTTTTAAATTTCACAAACCTGTATGCTAGGTGATCTCATTATTTTTATGGCTTTATTTTATAGAGAAGGATAAAGATTCTGAGAGGTAATTTAACTTTGAATTCTTATATGTCTACATAGCCCATGCCTTTTCCTCTATCACCTGATGTCAACCCCCCTCCCCCAATCAGCAGAATCCGCAGCAGCTGCCCAGAAACAAACCCAAGGACAGAGGACTGGGCTCCTGCTGCCATGTGGAGGTTGGCAGTAAAGGGGGTGCAAGATTATTCCTAGGGTTTCAAGCACACCTAGAAATATATTATGTATAGAAAGAGCAACATGCATTGACGTTTAGGTTTGTATTTCAGTGAGTAGAACCATCATGAGTTAAATAACTTTGCAACCTTATTTGCATATAAAGACTTACACCGAGGTTCCTTGTAACTGATTTCACCAGGCGAGTGAGTTATTAAAGGGGAGATTCAGATTCAGTAGATATGTCACAGGACCAGAGAGTCTGCAGTTCTGCAAGCTCCCAAGTGATGCTGAGGCTGCCGGTCCGTGGACCACACTTTGAGTAACAATACTTTGGCTCAAATCCTATACACATAGGGAACCCACTTTCAGTCAAAAGATGCTAATTAGATCAAAGTGTTATTTTTTCTAAATGGGGCTGGTCCCTCAATAACTTCTTGCCGTGTGATTGGTGAAATGTCCCATTTCCAGCAGGAGTAAACCACCTTCTCCGAGACACATCTAGGTTCTGCAGAAAAAAATAATAATACCTTCCAACATCCAAGAAAATGTCATTCCTGTGTTCTCAGGCACATGTCAGTCCTTATGATTTTTCTAACCAGCAAAGAAAAGTTTAATAAGTTCCATCAATGAAATCCCTGGGTGAGCTATGGAGCCTCCTCATTCTCCTCCTACAAGGTGAGGGCTTTTCAGGCCCCCCTTCTCAATGAACCCCTCAGTTGAACAGCATAGAAAACTACATTCTTTCTGAATGTCTCTGCCTCGCACATTTGGCCCACAAGATCCCTTTACAGAGTACTTTTTCTTATTTGTGGGTCTGCCTTCCCAACTAAATATTAAGTTCCCTGGAGACAGGAGCTCTGTCTAGTGTCTCTGCATCTTCTCACGATGCCTGCTCCAGTGTTTTGCTCAAATAATGGGCTAAATATCTCTGAATTTCCTGAAAGTTTTTCTTTCCCTATTGTGTGAGAATATAAGTTCTCTTTGATCCTGCAGTGTCTGCAGATCACAGAGCAGAATGTTCAATTATTATCAAGTCATTAAATTAATTACTAACCTATGATAGCAGTGGGATTGTATAAATTCATGGTGGAATGCACACTGATGGTACAAAGGAGCCTCCAAGATAATGCATGTGAAAGTATTTTATAAAGTATAAAGCCCTCTGTAAATGAAGGTGTAATCCTGTTGTTGTTATTGTTTTCAGCACATGCTTCTTCCAGGAGACAGCAACCACAAAATCTCTAAGATATGATAGGTTTTGACTGTCCCTCAAACCCACTCCATCTGGAAAGGTGTTTTTTTTTTTTTTCTTTTCATTCATTCATCCTTAAATTATAACTCAATAAACTAAGACTCTCTCACGAGCCAGGAAATGGAGGAAAAGGGAAAAGGCTAAGATGGATCTGCAAACCTAATGCTAGCATCACATGACAACTCCCATTTCCTGAATTTTAGGGATAGTCAGGTACAATTTAATATGATCAGGGGAGCTATTTCATGGAGTGAGGGAGACAGTGAGAATGAATGTCGTTCACAGCAGGATAGCCTAATAGCCTCCATGTGTTGAAGTTACACAGACCGGCCATATGTCCGGCTCACCTTCCTGAATAAGCCAGGCTACCCCTTGTTTCCTCCTCCTTGCCCAGATATTCCTCCACCCTGCCCTTTTCTTCTCAGTTGCTTCATTATCAATAGTGTGGAATCACCCTAAGCCTTATACCCTCTACACCCATCTCTTGAAACCTCAACAGTTTCATTCCCCTTTGCTCACTTCAAAGACCCATAGAAGTTAGTTAGAAGAAATTAGTTAGATTCCTACTGGGTTTCTCCTGCTTGTTATGGCCAACACTCTACCCTGGATTTACCATTGTTGCCTCAAACTCAGCCTGCCTTAACAGGCGCCATCTTTCCTGCCAGGCTTCTCCATTTTTGGCACTCCCTCTCTCAGAGAACTGTATGTGATCAAGACAGTCAACACAGAGGCCCTTCAAAGTAGCATTGTTGAGCGTTTGGTATTTTTAAAGGAGCCTGGAGAACTGCCTGTCTCTTGGGACTCTATTAACCACACCCTCTGTCCCCAGTTCTGGCCTCACATCTACAACTAGCAGGTAAACAGGCCCACTCTTTCAGGGTGACTAGCTCATCTAGACACTAGACAAAGCTCCCATCTCCAGGGAACTTAATATTTAGTTGGGAAGGCAGACCCACAAATAAGAAAAAGTACTCTGTAAAGGGATCTTGTGGGCCAAATGTGCGAGGCAGAGACATTCAGAAAGAATGTAGTTTTCTATGCTGTTCAACTGAGGGGTTCATTGAGAAGGGGGGCCTGAAAAGCCCTTAGTGTCTCCTTAAAAGGAAGTGCCTTGGCTTGTAGAAACATTACCCTTATCTCTGCCTTCATCCCTACTTTGTGTTGTCTGTGCACACGTGTGTGCGTGTATGCATGCGTGTGTGTGTTTGAGTCCAAATTTCCCCTTTATAAGAACATCAGTCTTATTGGACTAGGGTCCCAGTATGACCTGACTTAATATCTGCACTGTACTTATTTCTGAATAAGGTCACAATCAGAAGTATAGGGATTAAGGCTTCAACACAGGAGTCTGAAGTGATAGTTCAACCTACAATGCTTGCATGTGGCTACCTGGGACCATCTCATCCACATTTCAACCTCCGTCTCATCTATGGAGATCATGGAGCACCAACTGCCATCAGGAGCATCCCTAAGTAAAAGTGATTAGTATGATGGTCACCGTCTCTGTTCATTTTCTGTGTGATTTCTGGCTGAGTCCCAAGCAACTGACAAATCAGGCCTCAGGCTTTGCCTGGAATTCTCCCAGACTCTCCTGCTCTGACCATTCTTTCATTTTCTCTGTGAAACAGCCCTCACAGCTCTGTACCTCCGGTGTCTAAACTCAGTCTCTTATCACATCCAACCTTGACCACAGTAGCCTTTCACTGTTCTTCCTCTTGGTCCATAGCCCCAACCTCCTCTACTCTTCCCTGCACCCTCCTGTTAGGAGCAGCTTTCGACAATGAGCCTTCAAACAAGTCCCTTCTGTGCCAAAAGCTCTCAGCAGCACCCTCAGAGCAGGCCAAGTTCCCAGGCCTTTGCCTCATACCTTGGCACCACGAGACCTCACGGGTCCCCTGACCTGCCCTAAGGCTGATGACTCTGAACCAAGTGGGCTCTTCTCTACACCATCAGTGCCCTTCTCCCACACCTTCCATCTCTGTTCCTACTTTTGGGCAGTTTTCCCTGATCCTGTAGAATGATCTATGCTGTTCCCATAGAACTTCTCATGACACTCACCACACAGCTATGTATTTCTTACTTGTCTTTTCTGACTTGGAGGACAAGAAGTTCATGAACCATCTCAAACTGTATACAAAATGCATTTTGTACCCCCCCTTCCTTTTTAATTAGGTGTGTAGCCTGAGGCCAGTTCTTTACCCTTTTTGAGACAAGAGGCTCTCTATAGAAATATGTGAATAATGAAAATACACACTCATTGTCATTAGCACTTTGTTTTCCAACCATATAGGACAGCACCGGGCATGCAAAACAGGCTTAACAATATTTTTAAGAATGGAGGAATTGTGAATGGAACAACAAAATTCAAGTTAAATAGTGTCACTTTTCGGGGCCCTCCCCTGGTGGCGCAATGGGTTAAGCAACGCACTATGAAGCAGAACGCAGACACTGCAGCACAAGTTCGATCCCTGCAGCCGGCCAGAGAGGTGACCCACATGGCACAGCAGACCTCGCCTGCCTTGCCCGCTGCTACCCTCAGCAATGTGTTTCGGTCGATCTGCCTGTTCTGTTCCCCACTCTGTCTCGTGGATCCTCACACTTCTGGCCTGTACCCCAGTTCTTATATCAATAAAAAAATAAATCTTTAAAAAAAAATAGTGTCACTTTTCAAGAGGTCACAATCTGAGCAATCTCATCCCTTGAGAACATGGTTGTGAATTAGGAAATGGGGAAAGTGGACGTTCTAAAAATGCTACTTAAAAGTTCACCTACTTTATTCAGAGGTATCATAAAATGTCAGAGCTAGACTGGACCTTAGAAATGATCTAGTACAACTCCCGCTTTTTGTAGATGAGGAAAACAAGTCGGCTCTCAGAAACCAGTTTCCTTTCCCCTAAGAAACTTCGTTATCTGACTTCCTGAACAAAGCACATTAAGGAGAGCAGATTTGGAAAGTGAAAAAAAAAAAAGTGAAAGCCCATGCTAAGTATCAAGAAGTAAAAGCTGCACTGAGGACATGAAAGCTATATAAAAACAGACACAAAAACTAAAAAATCACCACGGATTGCAACCTTGGCCTGGGAGTTAAAGTGTTCCCATCTAGACTTGGGGAACCTAGCTATGAGCCAGTCCAGCTCATGGAAAAGATTCATGATGCTTTGCAAAAGCAGGTTTGCAAGAAATTGAACTTTCTTTAGTTCACACTCATTTCTGTTAAGGTCCCTCTCCCATTGAACAGATTGGGGGTGAAACCTCAGTTTTCACCGATAACGCCAAAGAATCCAAGAGATGTCAGTAAGGTGGAAACGTTGGTTAGGTGGGCCTCCAAATCACCTGTGCACGGTGAGTTCTGTTTTGTTGTCAGATGCCTGTTCTCCATCCTGGCCTTCGGACCCAGCGCCAGAGTTTAAAGGTCTTCCTGAATGGTTGCGCTCCCTGAATGTAATGCTCCCTTTTTGCTCCACACTCGAGAATGTCTGTTTGTCTTTCTTCCCCCCACCAACTTTCCTGCTCTCCCCTTCTCTCTCCACTCCTCTGCTGACTCCCTTCTCCTCCCTCTGCCTGATGGAACATTTATTTTTAGTCCAGAGGGTGATCTTTCTCCTTTCTTCTTTCTATATCCTCAGTCTTCTCTTTTTACTTCCTCTTCAAATCCTCTAAACTGTTCTAAGAGCCTGGGTCTTTGAAACACAAGAACCAGAGAGATGGACAAGCTAGTCCACCTTTCACCCTGTCATATTCCTTTTCAGAAACCATGGACCAAAGAAGGCTGGCCTTGAGATGGAGAGAAGGAAAATAGAGAGAGGAAAAAACATGGTATCTCAGCATGCCCTGCCATGTGTAAATATGTTCCAGAAATACCACATGGTAGTCAAAAATTTCAGTTGTCCCAAAAATCTTTTGCATGCTAAGTAAACAAACACCATGGTACTCTGTGCTTAAGTAGTACTGAACAGCATCTCCCAAAATCTTTTGCATAGGATACTCTAATTCTGGCCAAGGAGGAAAAGTAGTCTGTAATCAGGAGCTTTTTCTAAATGCCACGCTTCCCGGAGACCTAGAACACATCCTGGCACGTTAAAGACTCTGAGAAGTCTGAACCTGATCCTGTGTTATCAACCCGACTGACCGATATCTGAGGCATGAGAGCGATGTAGAACGCAGAAAGACCTGGTGGATGGCCAGTCAGGGTGAAGAAAGACAGTCAGCTACGGGGTATTTGCTGAGGCAAGACCTGGATTGGGTAAGTCGTCACTTCCAAGAAAGGTTAGTAATAACCCCTTTATTTTCACCTCACCCTGTAATGTTTCATAGCCCAAAGCTGGACCTGCTGAAGCTGTAAGGTCAACTATTCAGAGAGCTTCACCGGGGGTGCTAAGGTGCAGGGCACCAGGAATGGGGCCAGAGCACCAATCCCTGGCTCCATGCCACGCTCACCCCACCTAAACAAATAGCTAAAATGATAGCTATTTGGATCTCAGAAGCTGTTATAGCACATCCTGTTCGGATGTGCAAGGAATCAAGAAAAAAGATATTGAAGATGTCATCATGTTGGCATTATTTGCAAACAGAACAGGGGATTGTTTAAATTACCTTATCATTCCCTTTGTGCAGGGAGGAAAGGCTCTCACTAGATAGGAAATGGCAGAAATGTTCTCTGAGAAGATGGAAGGCACAGAAACTCGGTAACAAAAGGTCAAGAAAGGTGCTAAAGCACTTTGGCTGCTAAAACAGTGAGCTCATGAGAAGGTTACAGAAGGTTCTGTTCAGGAACCTCCTGATTCATCTTCCACATACCTGTAAAGTAATTTTGGTTTGAAAAAGATTATTTGGACAATCCCTTAGTGTTTACTTTTCTAGGCACTATAAGGATCATAAAATGTAAAATTCAAACTTTGTCATGTCTCATCTAAAGCTGTTTATGATATAATTACTGTGTAGGGTGATAGAAAAATGGGAGATTGCACAGTGCCTCCTACCTATGGGTGTTCCACCAAAGCATAGGTTCATGTGTCATGTTTAGTGTTTTTTGTTCTTCATCTTGAGCCATCTCTCCAGCCTTCCCTCCTGATACTCTACATCCTAGACTTAGAAGCACTTTGCTGTCCCTAACCTCATCATGTTCTTTCATCATTCTAAGCCTGGATGTTTGAGCATAGACTATACTGCTGTTGAAGCATTTGGAACATAGTGAGAGCTTACTAAGCACTGGTCTCTAATATAATGGGCTTTCAGATGTCCAGAAGTTACTTTTCTTACCCTGCTCACTCTCCAGTCCAACGAGCAAATTTTTCTCTTCCTTTTCCTAGATACAGATTAAATATGAGCTCCACTGCAAAGGTTTTGCAGAAGGACAGAGATTTGGTTTAGGTCTCCTCTGGGTTCCCATGTCATCTTATTGGTATCTTTGTGGTAAGAAACATAGATGAATCTATTTAAAAGGAAAAGGAGGCTTGGCATGCCTGTTTTAAAAAGTAGTTGTTTGATCTTGGATGATTAATGTCACCTCTTTCTACGTTTCAGTTGCCTTGTCTTTAACCTGTGGATTTTGCCTCCTTCACATGAACTTTAGGTGATAGAAAAATGGGATATTGCACAGTGCCTCTTGCCTCTGGGTGTCCTACCAAAGCATTGTTTAATGTGTCATGATTAATGTTTTCTCTTCTTCATCTTTACTGTCCTTAATTTCAGGGGCTGCCATGTTTTTTTGTATTCTTAATTCTTCAGCACAGTGCCTGGCATACAATAGCCATTTGATAAACAGCTTGAATGAAATCATGAATTAGTGGGACCTCCCTGGTGGCACAAGGGGTTAAGCACTGCATTATGAAGCATCCACAGCCACTGCAGCATGAGTTTGATCCCCTGCCAGGGAGCTGACCCACGTGGCGCAGCAGACCTCTCCTGCCTCACCCACTGCTCCCCTTAGCAGTGTATTTCAATCGATCTGCCTATTCTGCGCCCCACTCTGTCTCTGGTGAATCCTCTCACCCCTGAACTTCTGGCCTGTACCCCAGTTCTTGTGTGCATAAATAAATAAATCTCAAGAAAATTATGAAATAACTAATTCATTGGTGCAGAGATGAATGAGGTCTGTTTAAAAAGAGGCAAAATCTTCTCTAAGAAATGAGGTAGGAATCAATTCATCAATAAGACATTAAGTCTGTGTATATCAGTGGAACCGATTAGGCACAGGGTCCCCACTGTCCAGAGTCAGGAGATGCAAGGCAGGCCAACGGGCCAAGAGCAGGCTCCTCGAGGAGGTCTTAATCACAACACAAAGAAAGGTTGTAGACTTAGAAGGTAGAAAGAAGCAGGTAAAGCACTCAAGGCTCACTGTACATGAGGGCTCGGAACTGTTTCAGGATAGGGAGACCAGTGCATATGTGAAGCCTTTAGGCGGAAAGATCCACCAGGCAGTTAGGCAAACACCATTTTCTGAGACCAAAATAAATGGGAGAGACTGTTTTGAGTGCCAAAAACATATCACATGAAAGGACAATGTGTGTAAAAGAGTCCATGTGTCATATGGACTTGATTTCCTCAATGATGTACAAAGTAAAATTGTCTAGTGAGAGAGGGTGGACTGTGCAGATGTGATCCACCAGACTGAAAAGAAACTCACTTGAAATCACTTCAAATCCGGCCACCAGCACTGAACCCCTGGAAAGTTTGGAGAAAGCTTCTTAAAATTTTTGTGCCTCAGTTTTCTCATCTATAAAATGGGAAAAATAGTAGCCCTATTTATAGGACTGTTGGGAGAATTTAATAATTAATTATTAAGCACTTAGAGAATAGCTTGGAATACAAGGAGTAGGCTAATACTATTTGCTCTTGTTACTGCTGTTTATTGTTGTTGAGGAGTCTTTGGCTATTAGAACCTGTTTGAAAGAGGCATGACGGGAAGTGCTCTGGAAAATCAATAGGAACTTGAAATTGTACAGCAATGAAATTGCAGTGGACATGGTCCTCTCTCTTCTTTAGCAAGCAAGAAATAGAAGCAGGGAGCAGAGAAGGTAGCAATTCACTCCTGAGGATAGGGAGCAAAGCAAACAGAACAGAACACAAGATTCCAGAGTAGTGATGGGAACATTTAAAATAGCAAAATATGGAGGCACAGCCAAGAAGTCAAGTGGAGTGAGGCCTGAGCTAATGGACCCAGAGAGGAATCTTTACCCATTTATGAAGGTATGAGTTAATGATTTTCAAGCTGTAGTATAGTCATTCCCTCCTGAAAGTGTCTATGCCCATAATGAAATTTAAATTTGGCAGTGAGAACTAGAAGGTTATTTGGGCTGGGTACGTATGAGATATTCATCTGAATAAAGGGATGGCTCTAGAAGTATGGCATAGTTATTTCACACATCTTTGCCCTCCATACACTGTTCCCTCTTTCTCAGCACTGCCTTAAACAGCCAAGGCTGTAAGCCCACTGAGGGTAGGGAAAGACCCAGAAGTGCCGAAGGACGTGTTCAGTTCCTGATGAGACAGTGAGAACAAGTCAGAGGTTTTGTTGGGAGGGAGGGAACATCATATTGGTGATCTTACTGTCGCCCAAGTTTCATTTGACTGGTTTTTATATGTCAAACTCTTATACAAAATACTACACCTTGTCATTTTATTTCACATTTATTTGACTGCCAGTGAAATTGAACTTCCATTCATATGTAAATTTTCTTCATTATTTTGTACTGATTTTCCAATGGAGGACTTAAAGTGTTTCATATTTATTTGCAAGAACTCTGAACAGTAATAATCAGTCCCTTGCCATATTTATTGCATGTTCCCCAAATTTGACCTTTTTCATTTAACAGTGTTTATCATTTAGTCTGACAAACTGAATTCTCAGGTTATTTGATAGTGCGATCTACTTTTTGCCTTCATATTTTCTTTCATTGTTTAGAGAGAGTTTTTCTGTTCTGGAATTAAGTAAATATGTATCTATATTCTTGTTGTATTTTAAGAATTTGTGTTTTTCTTTCCTTTTACATCTAAGTATTGTATTAGTCTGTCTCTACATATATATCTATATCTCTATCTATCTGTCGATCTGTCTGTATGTATGTTTGTGGTGCTATTAATGGAAAATTATTTTCTAAACAACCAAATAGTTTGATCAGATCATCACAAACAAACTCTATAAGCTTCCTAAGGTTGGACAAACCTAGTCATTATTCTTACACTTAAGGTCAAGCATCACAAAGGAGAATGGAAGACGCAAGGTATAATATCCTAAAGCAGAACCTCTACATGGGTGAGGACCTTGAACATATCAGTTTGGCTCAGGAACGCACTTGGGGAGCCTCAAAAAATAATCAACCAGCCAGCCAACGAACCAATCAATTCTGTGTCCTAAAAGAGTGTAAGCTTTGCAAAGGCAAACATTTCCTCTTCTATTTCTACCCTCCAATTCTCTAACATAGTCCCCTGTGCCCCTAAACCTGCCCTCTTGACTGCTGGAGGGCTAAGGACAAGCTAATCAAGCTTGAATTGTGCTCCTTGACTCCAGGCCCACCTAACTCTATCTCTTGTTTGAACCTCTTTTACTTTCTTTGTTCCCTTGATTATAATCCTCGCCCTCATCTGGAAGAAGGAGGTACGTTGGGGAGCATTTTCTTTCGAGTAACCTCTGAGGTTCAGAAGGAGGAGCAGGCAGGGACGAGAGCAGCTAAGTCAGTGGGTTGAGTAGCCAGGGTGTGGCTGCAAAGACCAAACCCAGCTTTGAGGTCATCAGGGCAAGATGGCTGCTGCCAGTCTTGTGGCCTCCAGCAGAGAATAAAGCAGCAAAGATAGCTGGCTTCTCCCCTGTCATTTTTCTGGGTGGCAGCTCTGATTTCTCAGGGCTGAAAGATTGCTAGGTTCAGGTGTGATGGAAGGTTCTGGTGGGGAGGGGTGGCTGAGTTGTGCCGGACCCTTGGAGCTAAGTTCCTTACCTGCTGCCCAGGAGGGAGCCCGAGTATGTAAAGGCTCTGCTGCCTCCTCAGGTCGGAGGCCTGCCTTTCCCTACCTCATGCACACACAGATCATGCGTTCTCTCTGAGGGGAAACTGAGAACCAGCCCAACTGACCAGAGTTGCTGTGCAGACCAGGGCCCCAGGGTTCCAGAAGAAAAAGGGGCAACAGAGCCAGATAACACATTCTGTCATGGGTTAGAGTGTTCTGGGGATGGAGACGCGTGTATGTGTAAAGGAGTCATCCTACAGGAAGGACACCACTTCCAGTCCCCCCCCACGGGGCTTTTCCCTGTGTCCTCAGCTACATTTCATTTCCCAGCTTCACTGTGTGCACCTCCATGGACACCACACTCCTACTTGGGAGGGGGCAGGAGTGGAGCAGGCCAGTCAAGGGCCCCTAAGAAATATCCTGGCCTCCATGCTTTTTAATTTGGCAGCTTGAAGGATGGACTGCAGCCGAGGTCATGGTTCCCATGGCAACGGGGGCAGCCCAACAGAAAGAGCAGGTTCCAGAGAGGGGTCACCTTGGGGGTATGTTTGGGAGAGAATCAGAAAGACGTCCAGTGATCTTATCCAGGTTTCTAGAGTTATGTTTCTTTTCAGTTAAGCCAGTAGAAGACTCAGTCCACATTTGTACTAAATAGCTGCCTATAGTCACCATAATTATTCTGAAAATCTTTAGAATTTGTTCATCTAGTCAAAGAAATTTTTTACATTTACTTATGTGAGCGTCTCTATATAATAATGAAAACATGAAAGATCCAAACTCTAATTTCAAAGTGATTTTGTAGCAAGGGACCCAAGATATCAAATTTGAAAAAGCTATCAATAAATTTAAGTTCTAAATGACAAGTGAAAGCAGCAATAGAGGGGCCTCTCCAGTGGCATAATGGGTTAAGCAGCGCACTATGAAGCAAACCACAGCCACTGCAGCACACCACAGCCAATGAAGCATGAGTTCGATCCCTGCCCCCAGCCAGGGAGCTGACCCACATGGCGCAGCAGACCTCTCCTGCCTTGCCCGCTGCTCCCCTCAGTATGCTTCAGTCCATCTGCCTGTTCTGCTCCCGACTCTGTCTCTGGTGAATCCTTTCACCACCCCCCCACATCTCTGGCCTGTACCCCAGTTCTTGTATGCATAAATAAATAAATCTTTTAAAAACAGAAAAAAAGGAAACAGCAATAGAAAAGCAACAGAAGAGCAACAAATGATCAGTGGTCCGTGGGCAGTATAAATAGTAACTTACTGAAGGTTCACACTACGGGGCGGGGCAAGGCGAGGGGAAGAGAGGGGAAGAAAGTCTTGAGAGGCTTTACCAAGTAGTCAGGGGTTGAGTTTGTCTTGCAATAGGTATATCTGCCTGACTAGGAAGCATGGGATAAAAGGAGCATGGAAGAGAAGGGGCAGGCCTGGAGACAGATTAAGTATAAAGAAAGTGGCAGAAGGTGTGCTCGGGAAACAGAAAATCCCTCTGCTGAATCAGGGATCCAGGTGAGGCTTACATAGGAGATGACTTTATTGCAGTAGCTCCAGTCTGAAGGGGTGGACGTGGAATGAGACAGGTTTGGTAGTGTGACGGGATGTGGGAATGACAGCCAGAGGGAGCGAGAACAGGACCCTCAAGGAGAAGCACTGGTCCCAGAAGGATGGGATGCCAAGGGTCAGTGAACCCTGAAGATAAATTTAGCCAATTTTGTAGCCCTGGCTGCCTTAAGGGATAGAAAGCCAGTAACGTATGCACTTCAGAGCAAGCTGATAGGCATGTAGAAAGGAATTGCTTCTGACTGTCTTGGGAATCTAACAGATACTTGGTGAAGGTTATAGGCTGTCTTTAATATCACAAACACAAAACATGTGACTTGTCTACGGAAAAAATCCTGACTTCTAATAAGATACTAGTCAGAAGTCATGTGTACCTAAGTGTGACATGAAAGCACGAGCAATATTAACTTCCATATGTATGCTCATAGGCAACACTGAGCTCCAACAGCAACCTAACACCATTGTTTCTTGCTTAAACATCCTCATATTTTTGTTTTTTCAGAAACCATGTCAATCCTCTTTAAATGCATGAATTCACAGAACCATACAGAAGATGAATTACTGTTTCTCCAGTGGAGACTAAGGCTTGCCTGAGCCACCTTGACTCATTACTACTAACCATGGAAGAAACTCAGATTGGATCGTGTTCCATCTTTCTTGGCAATAAAAAGCTCCAATTCTCCCATGCTCTGAACCACACTGATCTTTCCATGTATTCGGCTATTTAGTGAGATCTAATGTCCCTGATCTCTGCCTCTAAAGTGCACGTCTTGTCTTATCGAATGTCTGTGACTAACCCTGTGGGGATCTTGCCACCTGCAGTATCAGCCTGAGGGGATGTGAGAGCTGCATCGTCTCATGCTCAGCTCCAGACTAAGGGAAGGAGAACCTAAGAGACTCGTGTGCACATTAATGTTCGCGAGGCATTTCTCTAGGAGACGAGGAACTTATTTTTTAATTTCACTTGCATTCGCCTTCCTTTGTAATCACATGGAATCATGGCAGCCATGAAGGACACTGAACACGTTCGTACTGAACTGAGTTGTAATAGTGCCCAATGGCCAACTCCTCTAACAAAAGAGAAGGTTCCCTCACCATATCCAAGCCAAGCAATTAACAAGGGAGATAGGCAATACACTTTTTCATTCACATGTTACACATAAAAAAGTAGAAGAAACTTTGGAAATGAAGAGAAAATATATTAGTATTTAAGAAGAGGGGCCTCCCTGGTGGCGCAGCAGGTTGAGCACCACACCGTGAAGCATCCTCGACAAAGCAGTGCGAGTCTGATCCCGGGCAACGGAGCCGACCCACAGGGCGCAGCTCACCTCTCCTGCCTGCCCGCTGCTCCCCTCAGCAGTGTACTTCAGTCCATCTGCCTGCTTTGCTCCCCAGTTTGGTGAATCCTCTTACCTTCCACAACTCTGGCCTATATATACCCCAGCTCTTGTACGCATAAATAAATAAATCTTTAAAAAATAAAAAAAGAAAGCTTACTTCAAGTTTACCTTTTAATCTTCATTTCAAGCTTCTGATTCCCACTGTATGCTGCTCATACGCAACAGAATGCTGAAGAGATAGTGTGGCATCTCCTAACATATCGGTAGATACCTTCATAAGCCCAATGCAAACGTTGATTCGACCCTATCAAAAAAGTAAAACATCTTTTTCTCAAGTTATCTTTCAGAAAGAAAAAGGAGGACCTAAAATTTTTCTCATCTTGGTTTTCTACAGGATGAATAGAGACTATTTTCAAAACAAGATATCTGGTTACTTTTTTAAATTCACTATGTAAAAAAAATATAGCACTAGAAATGCTAGTTGTGCTTACTTAAGAAAAAACACAATATAATTTCCCCAAAGGTTGATAGTAAATTTTTAGAAAAATAATCATAACACTCACTGCATTATTTTAGAGCCATGACAAATCACTAGAGGCACAATAAAAAGGATTCTATTACAATTGAAACCATTAGATGCATATTTATTTAATTCAAGACATAAATGATTTAATTATTGAAATAAAATTTAAAGCTCCTGATGGGAGAAATAAAAGAGGAGAGGAATAATTGAATATATATATATATTGCTTTTTATTGGAAAGACCAAGTACAGTAGTAATGACAGTAATTCCTAAGCAAATATTTATAGATTTTATGCAAAACCAAGATCCCAGATGAATACATTATAGATTGACAAATTCAGTATAATTCACCTAGAAGAATAAGCTATCAAGAATATTGAAGTGGTTTTTTTAAAAAAGTTATAATGGCTTGATTTAAAACATGATTTATAACAACAATTAGCAAAATAATCAGTTATTGGGTTAAAAATAAGAAAAGTTGACTAGTGTCTTGGAATAGTGATTTTAAACTAAGCACAAAATATTCAACAACCAAATTAATAGTCATGTTATACTGATGACTTACACTGAATTCTAAGACTTCAAATCTTTTCACATATGATATTATCTACCCAAGATTCTCTAGTTTATTAAAGGATATTTTTGCAAAAATAAGAATCATGATCCTCATATAAATAAAAAATGAACTCATTTTAACACTTTCATTTTTTTGTTTTTAAAAGTTTTATTTATTTTATGCATATAAGAACTGGGGTTCTTGTATGCCAGAGGTGCAAGGGGTGAAGGGAGTCACCAGAAACAGTGGGGAGCAGAACAGGCAGATCTACTGAAATACACTGCTGAGGAGAGCAGTGGGCGAGACAGGAAAGGTCTGCCGTGCCATGTTGTTCAGCTGGCTGGCTGGGGATTGAACTCATGCTACAGTGGCTTCAGATAGCTTCATAGTGCGGTCCTTAACTCCTTGTGCCACCAGGGTGGCCTCACTAATGGTTTTATTTTATTATTTAAGGAGGGAACCGAGCAGATGTTACAGTTGTTCAAAGGTAGATCCAAAGAATAGACACATTTATAGATTAGTGATATTGAAATGAATGTGTAAATGGATGCAAAATTGGCCAATCCACAGTGTTAATTGAACTTCCACCTTACAGAAATTATTTGCATGTGCATAGACAATACCTATTTTGCACTGCCATGGCTTATCTACAATTTACATAATTGCAAAATAGCTCAAAGGCAATGAAAGGTGCAGAATCCCTATAGAATCAGAATGAAATAACTCAGAAGAATGGTCTCTAAAACAATAGTTTCCATTGAAGCACAAATATTTCTCTACAATTTGCACATGTTTCTTTTTGTAACCAACTGAAGAGTTTTACTTTTGTATTTATTAGATGGCATACTGATAGATTCACATATCATAATCGTCCTCCTTCCCAGTTTTATGCTTATGTGTGTTCAATCAGGATATTATCAATGCTATTATCCAAGCCATTGAGTTTTTTTAAAAAACAAGTTGAATAGAATGGAACATCAAAGCATATATAGTTCAACCATGGAGATGAGAAATCTTTCTTTAAATTGAAAAAATGGAAGTGGTCATCTGAGATTATATAGCCAGAGAATACCATCCTTTAAAACAGCAAAATGAGATAACAAATATAGAGAACAGAAAGAACAGATGAGTAAAATAAAAGTGCTATTTCATTTATGTAACAAGTGTTATCTTGAGAGCTACTGGGTGCCAGACAAATAAAAGACAAACTCCTGAACCCATGGAGATTTATTGTCTGGGGTAGAATGGGAAAAATAGGCATTAAACAATTTATACATCAGAATAATGATAAGTGATATACCAAATGTGGTTATGACACCAGGAAGAATTGCAGGTGGCTGTTAAGCAAGTGTAGAGGGGGTACATATGAACGGATTAATCACCCTCCTTCATGTCAAATTTGTACTTATTAGGTCTCTATTTTTTATTTTCTCTGTCTTTGGGGGGATGAAGGGGGGCGGTTAAAGTGAAGACAAGGAGAGATATTGTGAGAGAACTGCTACTTAAATGCAAAATGAGAATGGTCAGTGGCTTCCTTGATTTTTCACCTTCTTCAGAACATCCAAACAGTAGCAATCAAGTGTATTTTTAGCTACGATGTACATGATGTAGACAAAACTGTTCAGGTTCTATTGTAACCAACTGTATAAAATGTGATTTCTACAAGCCAAACATGACTATAAAGGAGCTTTGTTATATTGCAATGGGAATTTACTTTTTTCCATGCACATAGAGCTAACTATGTATGTGCATATTATAAATGGTGAAAATTAGTCTAATTTTATAAAGAAATTAAAATGTAACTCATAACTAGTAGGAAGCCCTTGACACATACTATAATTGACAAAGGATTAATATACTGGATATTCAGATCATCTGAATAATTAACAATCCTATATAAATTGGCTATTTCATGGAAGAAAGATGTAGGACCAATAAACATATGCAAATATATTCAACCTCATCAAAAGGGAGAATAGAAATTAAAATAGCAACTATTTTGTTCTCACTAAATGCAAAATGAAGAGAATGCAGAGCAATCAGAACTCCTACATACAGTGGGCAGGAGTACAAAGTGGTGCAACCACCTTGGTAGGAAAATAATCTGTCATTACCTAGTCAGTTAGAATACATGAACTTCCTTCTCCCTAAGTTTTGCGATCTTGGGAGACACTTGCACATGTGTTCCAGAAAACATGGACAAGAATGTTCATATCATCTTTTTTTTTTAAGATTTATTTATTTTTGCATACAAGAGCTGGGGTACAGGCCAGAGTTGTGGGAGGTGAGAGGATTCACCAGAGACAGAGAGGGGAGAAGAACAAGCAGATGGACTGAAGTACACTGCTGAGGGGAGCAGCGGGAGGCAGGAGAGGTCTGCTGTGCCATGTGGGTCCCCTCCCTGGCCAGGGATCTAAATCTACCTCACTCTGCTGTGCTGCGGATGCTTCACAGAGCAGCGCTCAACCAGCTGCGCCTCCAGGGAGGGCCACATTTGTATCATCTTGATCCACTCATCTGTTCTGGGGCATTTAGATTGCTTCCACAGTCTAGCTAAAGTCAATAATGCTGCAGTAAACATAGGAGTGCAAGTTTTCTTTCAAAGCAGTGTTTTTGAATTTTTTGGAGTAGAATTACTGGTTAAAATAACAGATCCATGTTTAATACTTTAAGGCACCTCCATACTGCTTTCTATAAGGGTGGTACATATATGCAATGGAATGCTACTCGGCAATCAAAAAAGATAAACTTGTGCCATTTGCGACAACATGGATGGAACTTGACTGGATAACGCTAAGTGAAATAAGTCAAACAACAAAGATAAATAGCAGATGGTGTCATTAATGTGTGGACTATAAAGTAACTAATATGTGGAATATAAAAATAACTAAGTTACATAAAGACAAGCTAAAAAACTAACCCTTGATAGCTAACTACAGAATTGAAACACCAAAGGGGGAGGTAGAGGAGGGAGAAAAGGAGGGAGGGAGGGAGGTGGGAGGGAGGAAAAGAGGAAGGGAGAGCGAGAGGGAGGGATCTGAACAAAGAGGGATCTGAAACACAATGGACTATGATGGTGGAATATGGGTAGGAGGGTTGTGGGTGCACCATGGGGAGCTGATGGGGAACCCCAATATTATCTCAGTTAAAAATAAATAAATATTCACATCAACCTTTCTGGAATTGCAACACCTAGGAAGAGCTTAAATATCCATTGACAAGTGTGTGGGTAAATAAACTGGTGTATTCTTACAATGAAATGCTACACAGCGGAAAACAGATCTCTCAAAATTATTTAGGGACATAAATGTCTTTAAAAACAGTAAGGAAAAGCAAAAAGACAATAAACATAAAATCCAAGAAAGTGGGGGAGGTATCAGGGCAGGATGAACTGACAGGGATGTCATATGACATGTTTCCTAAGCTTGTTGGTGAATCCATTGGTGTTCATTTCACTAATGAGTAATTTCACTAATGAGTAGTTTTTGCTCATCAAACTTTACATTTAAATTGTATGGTCTTTTGTGTATATGTTTTATTGAGTCAAAATAAATGTGGAAGCAATGTTGTGAACGTGTGCCTCAAGAATCTGTCAGTGTAGTGATCACTGTTTAGAGGCCCACACTCGAGAAAGCTGGGATTTGTTTCGAATGTGTTTCTCTCGCGTTGGGTATTTTAGTTACTCTTTCCTACTCCATTGTTATGCAAAGTCGAAATTCTCCAGATTTATTTTACTTCAACATAAGACAGTTCTGCAAAATAATTGCTATAAAATGCCTTTTCTCCTGTATTACTATGGTGGGAATGTGTTATCAATTATTTGAACTTTTGGATGAAAAGAAAATAGCTTCCAACACGCGTGCTATCTGAAAAGCCCTTCTTGCATGCTATGAAGTTCTTTACGGTGATTTCTCGTGTCACACTGTCAAACGGACCACCTGGCTGCAGCAGCTGTGGGTGAAACCTGTCCATTTGCATCTTCCCGGGGTTTGTGCCGCTTAATACTTTAATTCCTATTCTAAATGGATATTACTAGAAGTCTCGTGGTGGGTCCTGGGTCTCTTCCTGAGTAACTGTGGAGCTCTCCACTCTCTCACTTTCTAGTCTGAGTCTTCCTGGACCGAGTCCGGCTGGCTGCCTCTCAGAGTTCACTGCTCCCTTATAGTCTGCATCTGGAATTTTTAGGAGAAAGCCATCTCCTGACTTCCAGACAATCAGAGTCTGTGCTTGCATGCTAACCACCTGAACAATAGCTGCTCCTTGGAAGACAGTTTTAAACTTTAACATCACTTATTTCCATACTCTAGGTGCACTAACATGGTGAGGAGGCATGTCAGCCCTGTCACTCACTGTCACCAGTTCTCTCAATTGGATTAGCCAGCCTTACTCACGTTATGACACCTCAATGGCGTCCTTGTGCGGGGCTGGAGCGCTCTTTCCTAATGGACCACCTCCTCTCTGCCCATTTTCTCCCAGTTTGTGCACGTGATCACAGGAAACACGGTGACTTGTCACTGAGGACAATCAAGAATATATGTGTTCCTAGGAGTCATAGGAGGTTTTCCAGCACATTTGCATGGATACATACTACTGACTCCACGTTCAGTTCTATACACGTACACGATGGAAGAATTGACCACTCTTATAAGTTGACACCAAACATAAAAAGAGCCAAACTTCCCACATGAAAACATAGAGTTTGAAAAGTTCATTTTTTTAGGTTAGTTGCTGAAATGTGAAACTTGTTTTATTCTAAAAATAGTGTTTGCAGGGTTGATGTTGAGCTTGAGATTTGACCCCAATACCGTCTTGAACCCATAAAGTATCAAAAATAGCGTACTATTGCAGTCAAAATATGTAGAGCACACAGTTTCAAAACATAATGAAATGTAATGCACAACAGTAGCAATAAGAAATCATTTTCATTTATTTGAATTCTGGTGCTTGGGAAAAAGTCAATTCATCAAGGAGAGAAAGGTGGATGAAAACTTCCGTGACTCTTCTGAAGGGGAATTCAGGCAACTTTCAAGGATTTGGAATACTGATGAGGCTGGCTGTCTAGTACTAGTAATAGAAGAATCATTCTCATTATTCAAGCTTTCCAGTTCCACATTTCTGCCTTTTCATTGATGAAACCTATCACTTGTAGAACGCAAGTTATTTGTTGGTTCACAATGAAATAAGACAAAGGGACAGGTTGAAATTGAAAAGGGGGGCAACTCCTAAATAAACCAAAAAAAAAAAATCTTGAATTGGAATCACTGATTAAAATCGTGCACAACTATATTCAGGGGTACAAAGAAGAAGACAGCCATAGCATAACACCATCCTATTGCAGTGGATGATGGAATAAAATGAGTCAGGGTTAGGGAGAAAGAACAGACAAATTAAACATGTAAATTTGGTCATAATTTACATTAAAGACATCTTTACATTAAAGGATGAGTGAAGCGCATTGATGAGGAACCTGGAAATGCTTCGCAAAATGTGGCTATTCTTCACAAGTAAATAGGGATTTTTCAGAAGGAACAAACAACAAAACCACAGTCTTTTTTTGTTGTTGTTGTTTAAGATTTATTTATTTATGTATACAAGAACTGGGGTATAGGCCAGAGGTGTTGGGGGTGAGAAGATTCACCAGAAACAGAGTGGGAAACAGAACAGGCAGATTGATTGAAATACACTGCTGAGGGGAGCAGTGAGCAAGGCAGGAGAGGTCTGCTACACCATGTGGGTCTCCACCCTGAGTGGGAATTGAACTCGTGATGCAGCAGCTGAGAATAGCTTCATAGTGCTTTCCTTAACCCCTTCTGCTACCAGGGAGGCCCCAAAACTATACTCTTAAAATAATTTTGGAGACGATGTAAGCATTGTAGGGTAGTAAATGTAGGACTGGAGAGTAGGAATTGAAGGGAGATGAGACTGAAGAAATAGCGTGGAAATTCACCTTACTTCTGGAATACCAAAGTTTAGATTCAATTCTATAGTTAATATGGGAACAACAGCTTCAATTAGTAATAGTGTGTTGGAACAACATATTATCATTATTATTATTATTATTATTATTACTCTTCATATTATTACTATTAGTTGAGGTAGAATTAGTTGATATTTGTATGACTTAAAAGGGAGCAGACAGCTTCAAGAAATCATGTTCCCTCTGTGGAGAAAGGAAGTTAAAGTCTCCAGGTGAGAGAACATCTCTGTCTTGGCAACAGCTGAGACTGTTTGAGGGCTTGAAAGGGAAGGTGGAGTTGGGAAAGAGACTGACTTTGAGGTCTCTGGCAGGCAGGGTGCACAAATATGGCGTGCTGGTGCTTGAGAGCTCACACTTCAGTTCCTACAATCTGACTTCATTTTAAGGCTGAAGATAGAAAGAATTTTGTATGTTGGAGTCAATGACTGCAGACGAAATAGAAATTGAATACTAACCAGCCTTCCCCAGGTCCTAGGTCATATGGAAATTGAGGATTGTGTTAATCATTGACAGTAGTGAGTGAACAATCACTTTTTTGTTGCAAGCCCCCTGTGGCATTTCTGCAATGCAGTTCTTAGAATCATACTTTTCTTTTTCTTCTGTCCTGCCCCTAACTTTCACCAAAAAGAAGGGGAGTGGGGGGGTACTTGGCATGGTTGTCAACTTCAGTTTAAGAATGCTCTCTCTTACAGTGGCTTCATAGCATTTCAATAGTTTCACTTCTTTACATGTCTGGTTTCTGGCTTTTCGCCTGCCTTAAGTTTTAGGACAAGAATAAGAAAGTAACTAGTTAAAAAAAAAAGATGAGAACATGAAAATTGAAAAATTAATAAAACTGTGCATGCTAATCAGGCACAATACAGATCTGTAGCAGAATGCTGAATTCTGTTATCTGATTCCGCTGTCCCCGGAGGAGCCGTTTCTGGACTGGGGCAGATGGTCCATCTCTGATACTACTCGCAGTGCAGCCTTCTTAGCTCCTCAGGAAATGAAAGCAGTCAGGCATCTAGCTGTGTATACAGAAGGAAAGCACTGCCACCTACAGGTTGCCAAGTCAGGGACTCATAAATTAATATTTCATCTATAGGAAAAATGATTTATTAGCATTTTCATAGAGTTCAAAGTCTCAAAGTTAGCTAGCTTAGCCTTCTGCCTTTGGGCAGATCTGTTCCTAAATATGCAAGAAATTTCACTAATATTAGAAAAACTAAGCTCTCAGACAATTAAAGTCAGACTTACCCCTTCGGGTCTAGGAATTAGACTGGACTTGACATGGAGGGGTGGTGAAGGGGTGGGAGGTAACCTGTAAAGGAGCTGAACCCCTAGACAACTGAACTTGGAAGAAGGGGAGTGAATGGAGAAAACTTGGAGCTAAAGAAGCAAGTCTACCACCTTACCAGCTCAATGATAAACTGAATGTATAAAAACTATTGCCCCAGTGGAATAGTCTGGCAGTGGAAAGTCTTTTACCCTACTCTATCAGCACATAAATGTACCAGGCCAACACTGTGCCCTGAAAATCCTTGATTTCTAAGTGAATGCCCAGTCCCCACTAGCTGAACTCCAACTACCAAATATCCTTCGAGACCCAGATTTTCCTCCTCTGCCCCAAAGGCTTTTTGAACATCAATAAGTCCGTATTTTTCTCTTAGTATCTGAATTCACTTTATCCCTGGAGTCTGTAGTAGAAAATTTAATACTTAGTGACATACTGTCTTGGAGTATTCTCCAATTGTTTTCCGTGATTATCTCATCTCACTCGCCAGTCCTCCCCAAGGACTGTTACTTGTATGGCTCAGATACTCACCCCTATGCTTTTGGCATGTTTCCAGCCTAGCTCTGGCAGAAATTCATGTTTAACAAATTGTTGGTGATTGGTTTTATGTGTTTCTCTGAAAATACAAATGTGTGTCTTTGAATGGAATTTCGGTCGTCACAATTTTCCTCCTCCTTCTGCTGTTGTGCTCCAGAGGGATTCCATGGAAGTGGCATGTCGACTCCAAAATTAGCTATAACCTACAAAAAGCAGCAGAAATTACAGAGCTGGGGTTGGTGGGAACTTCTGAGCATTGCGTTAGACCTACATTTATAGATCAGAGGAATAATCACAACGCAAACTTCCTCCGTAATGGGATATTTATTTGGGCAGCTACAAGAGTGAAATCTAAACAACACTGAATTTAAGCCTCAATCAACCTTTGGAAGAAAAATTAATAAAAGTTATATTTGGACCAGTTAACACTCCGATAGAAATGCCTATACCAGCGGTTGTTCCTCATGTTATGATTATAAGGCCATTTACAAAAATGCTCATTCTAAGTTTTGTTTCAACAGTGAGAAGGTAACTGAGGATAGGCTGAGATGACTTTTACTGCCAGGGCTGCTCCGACTGGGGCCCTTCTGAGAGAGGTTCATCTGTTGTTAAGAAGAATCAGGGATCCAAAATTACCTCCCACACTTTACCTCCTTGTGCATGGACATCTAAATGCGGAAATCAGAAATTGTCCAATTCATATTAGTTTCCCAGCTCTGGCAAGAGCAAAGCCTCTGTTGAATTAGGTAAAACACAGTCAGAGCAGCTCTGGCAGTAAAAGGCATCTCAGCCTAGCCTCAGTTACCTTCTCACTATTGAAACAAAACTTAGAATAAGCAGTTGTGTAAATGGCCTTATAATCACAACATCATCCGTACTTACTTGAGGACAAGCCCAAGTAAAGTTTATTCAACCATGGTCAAATTTTATTTACACAATTCCCATTTTAAGAGCCTTGATTGTTTAAAGAGACCACTTGGAATAGGACAAAAAAATGGACAGGGTCAAAGTTCAGATCCTCATTGCAAAACAGACAGACACCATTTTAGTGGATTCAATTTGGCTGACTGAGGATGGGTTGGGAGGGTGGTTTGGGTTTGTTGTGTGCGTTTCACAAACTATGACTCACAGGCCTGAGCTCTGTCCTTCTGAACTCTCATCAGCTGTGACATTCTAAATGACCTAGAATTGAGAGATGTTTTCTGCCAGGCCCAGAACAGCTGTCAGGCAGCTGCATGGAGGAGGTGGTGGCATTTCAACAGAGCCAGTCAGTGAAAGACCCTTTATTGTCTAGTGGCAGAGGACCAGGCTGTAGAGTGTATTGTGTGCCCGGGAACCCTTTGAGATAAAAGGTGCAGAAGAAGGAGAATGGACTCTATTCAACTTCAAGGAGAGCAGAACAGAGACTGTCTTCATGGGGTCGGATTCTTTGCTTTGGGTGGAAAGGAGCGTTGGCAGCAGAACCTTGTGGGTACAGAGGGGTGAGGGACCCTCTTGTGGCTTCTCTGGGTGACTCTGAGTCCAAACACATTGCTAAAGAATTGCTGCCCTGTTAGAAGAAGCTGGTGTGATCCCCCTGAAAGACGCTTTTTGTGCTCCCAAGGGAGAGAAGCCTTGAGGGGCAGGGTGTTGGGGACCACACAGCTGGAAGAATGGTGCACAATGCCCAGCCCTTCACCTCAGTACCCCGCTCCCTTTACTGCAAGATACTTCCACAGGGAGACCTCATGTAAGTCTGAAGCCACTACAGGAAACAAGCAAGACAGAGGACAGAATGAGGTCCAAGAGCTTAAATGACTTCCTAAATTTTGTGTATCAAAGCAATCAGGAGACCTGGAAGTAGAGCCTAAGTCTTTTCACCCTATTTAGCTGTCCTCCCCTGCTACCAGCCAGCTCCTCATAGCCTCCCTCAGTCACAACCTAGAACCAGAAGCCTCATAGCCCCAACATCTGGGGAGGGCTGCCTTTGCTTTGCCTTTTGGCCCATTCCTGTTCCTACCTGCTCTTTATTCTTGGTCCACCTGCACCTATCATACCACTTGCACCTATCATAGTACACTGGGCAGGGGGCAGTAAAAATGGGAACAAATTGTTAAATAGGCAGCACATGGTGACTGCCATGGCACTACCAGAACACTAAGGTCCTCACAGGATAGTAAATCCTGCCTTTTAAAGAAGAGCTCCTAGCTCCTCATCCCAACCCAGTGGGCCTCCCTGAACCGCTCAGATTTCATGGAAACACACCATCCACTATTTGTCTTTCTCCTTCATATGTATCTCACTCATTATAATCCCTTTATTATAATCCCCATATTGCCACAAATGGTGTGAGGTTGTCTTTTTTGATTGCTGTGTAGTATTCCATTTTGTACATGTACCACATCTTCTTGATCCACTCATCTATTTGAGGGCACTCAGGAGGAATATGGAGAAACCAAACAAAGGGTCAGGACAAAGGACATGTCTCATTTTCAAAAAAGTGATTTAAGTTGCATTAGACAGTGGCTCTCACATGGTATCTGTGATCAGAAACTCCTAGGAACTGATTCTGGTTGCTAGGATCCACCCCAGAATTTCTGATTCTGATGATGCTAAGGCTACTGGTCTGAGAAGCATACTTTGAGAACTTTTGGCATAGGAAATTAAAGGAAATAAAAACTGGAGAGAGACTTTGTTCATAATGACACTGGATGTGAGGGTCTAAACGTCAAGACAGCATGGTTTGGGGGGGTGAAGAAGCCCCTTGACTCTAGGTGACTTTGGAGATGAAACAAGGCAATTGCCACCTTCTCAATGACATTGCCTACAGTGCTGCAATCTGTTTCCAATTTAAAGGGAGCACGTGAGCGTTCTGCACGAGCTGAGCTCAATAAACCTGTCGACAGGTAACTCTGCACCTGGAGCTGAGCCGGCATGATGCTTACAGGTTCAGAGAACCCCCTGAAGGCTGTTAATGCTTCCTCTACCTTGCAAAGGATTTTTGTCACAAGTTACTATTCTAAACACAACTCAAAAGACAGCTCAAGGCAAAATTATGAGTTAGCACTTTATTAATCTTCCACCTTCTCAATATTTCCTCTTTCTGTCTTCCCTAAATCTCTCTGTCGCTGTCTCTCTCTGTCTCTGTCTCTCTCTGTCTCTGTCTCTCTCTGCATCTGTCTCTCTCTGTGTGTTTCTCTCTCACACACACACACAAAACACACGTGGGCACCATCAGTCTATGCTTCTCAAAATGTAACAATCGGCCAAATTTCCTGGGGATCTCATTAACATGCAGATTATGATTTAGTAGGTCTGATCTAGTCAGCTCTAAGATTCTGCTTTCTACCAAGTTCTCAAGGGATGCCAATGTTTCTGACTCCTGCATTTTGGTAACAAGGCATTAAATAATTTGAGGTTTCCCAAGATTATCTATAAATCCTTCCTTTCATTCCCTAGGTGAGACCAGACACAATGGGAAATCCTATCTACTACTGTTAGCCTGTGAGCTTAGCAGCCATTCCTTTCCTGGCAATAACCTGCTAGATTATGCAGAATTTCAGAGGCCCCCAAAGGACGCATGAAATGACCCAGGGACTAGACATTGAGGTAGAATTTTGGAGTTCGGCCAGTCCTTCACATTCCCCTTGTTTGGATCTGATCTCTACTTGCTGAAGAAAGGCTCAACTCCAAAGGTGGATAAATTGACCTAATCATTTATTTATTTCCAATTTATAACCTAGCTCCTTCTAAAATGAGTTTAAAGCAAGGAGCTCTGATGAAGGGCTAGACTATATGACTAGTCTAGTCTTATAGTAAAAGTCTCCTCTTAGTTTTCAACTGTCCTGTTTTTATTTTAAAAAAGAAGAAGGACAAAGAGGAGGAGAAGAAGGATGAGCTGGAGGAGGAGGAGGAGGTTCCGCATGGGTAGGCATCAGCCATTCTTTTACTTCTCAGGAAATTCATTGTATCAGGTCAAATTCTCAATCACTCTCTTCCTGTTCCTTCATCTGAAAAATGACAGCTTAAATCAAAATAATCCAATGCCAAGAACCAAGTGAGAAAGATGATTTAGCAATAACTTATGGAATCTTCTCTGACCCTTCATTCTCCCCTGTCCCTGGAATCTCGCTTCATCTGTCTCAAAGTCCTGTCTGTTCGGCCTTGCACATCTCTCTGACACTCACTCTCCCTCCCTCCCTCCTAGGCCTACCCACAGTCTAGTCCTCATGACCTCATGTCACAATACTGTTAATACTTAGCATCTATTGGCAACCTGGTTTGATCAGCTATTCTGCTAAGAGTTTGTTGTGCCTTTGTGTCTTCTAGTTCTCACTGTTAATATGATAAGTGTGACCATTACCCTGCTTTTTATAGGTGATACCTGAAAGGCTTAGCAGTTACTTAACTTCCCTAAGTTTCTATAGCTTGCAAGTAATCTAGTAGTAGAAGGAGTTATAAAACCAGGTTCCAGGACTGAAGCACTCTTCCACAACTGGACCATACCATCTCTGCCACCTTAATGCATCTGTCTTGTCTGTGCATCTGTCCATAGGCTCATCAATCTATCCATCTCAAACCGTTCCATAAAAGTACTGAGTCTTCGGGCCTCCCTGGTGGCACAGCGGGTTGAGTGCTGCACTGTGAATCATCCACAGCACAGCAACGTGAGTTCGATCCCCCACCAGGGAGGGGACCCACATGAGGCAGCAGACCTCTCCTTCCTTGCCCACTGCTCCCCTCAGCAGTGTGTCTCAGTCGATCTGCCAGCTCTGCTCCCCACTCTGTCTCTGGTGAATCCTCTCACCTCCTGCAACTCTTGCCCTAGCTCTTGTATGTAAAAGTAAATAAATCTTAAAAAAAAATCGATGAGTTTTCTCAGAAGGTATTATCTATATTCTAGTTCTCTTGCCTTAGTGAGGCATCATGATAATGTAGTCAGATCTGCAGTTCTAACTGTGAGCTCAGACCTTATTGTTATGCCACTCTTTGGGCAGTCCCTCTGGCTCGTCTTCACTTACAATCTATCCTGCAAACTCTGCCTAAAACTTCCCTAAAGCATGGGCTGCTCTAAGAAGATATCAGAGCCTTAAAGAACAAGCATTTATTTTACACACTTTTGAAGCAGAATATTCTGTGACAAGGTGCTGGAAGATTTGGTTCTCTTGAAGGGTCCTTTGCTTAGATTAGATTAGAGTGGGCCTAATCTGAGTGGCTGTATCTGCACATGGAGAGCAGGGAGAGAAACAAGTTCTACTGGTCTTTTTTTCTAAGGGAATTAATCTTATCCTGAGGGCTCTACCTCCCCATCTTTAAATACCATCACATCAGTGATTAGGGACTGAATATATGGATTTTGGGGGACACAAACATGCAGTCCATAACACATTGTTTCCTTCACATTGTTCCCCTGTTTCAGGAATGGACAAGGCCTTGGAGAAGAAATCATTTATTATCCACCATATCAATACCAGTTTTAGCAGCAGAGTCCAGGACTCATCTGGAATGAGTTCCACCCTAGTGCCCAGTGACAGTAAGTTGTCTTCATTGACCAAGTAGGCAACACCTGAAAAATAGTTTCCACACCCATGCAGATTATCTCACTGCGTCCTGTGCTGATACTTTATCAGATGGTACTTTATCAGAATTCAGCAGCCACGGGCTTAGGTCTTGCTGCTAAGTAAGGTGCCTTTTACAAATCCTGCATCTCACCCATAATTTGGGTATCCACTTCTAGCCACCCACCACATACAGAGCTCCAGCCTCAGAAGTGGAGCACAGAGGGAGCTACCTGAGAGATAGCTCTTGACCTCTCCTCTTTAGTTTTATCATTTTCAATGACTAAATCATTTACATTCCTTGTGTCCTGCCCTAACTTGGGGGGGCAGGACTTTGGCACAGACAGACAGTATGAGTACTACAAGAAGACAGAAGGAACACCAGGGACTCCCAGGGTCACTACCCCAAGTACCTGGAGCTCCGACACCCCACCTCCTGCCTCCCCAACACACACCACACAGCAGAGAGGCAGGGGAAATTGTGCCACTCACAGTGCCTTCCCACAGCCCCTGCTGAAGGACGCCCTGTGGTAACCTCTTGAGCCCACGTTTCTCACCACAAACACACACATATGGATGGCTGTCCACTTAGTGTCACACACTGAGAACCACAATATGACTGTATCACCATGATGTCTCACTAAGGCAAGAGAACTCTAATACAGATAATGCCATCTGAGAAGACTTAGTACTTCTATGGAACAGGTTGAGAAAGGTAGACTAATGATCCTATGTACAAGACAGATGCATTAAGATGGCAGAGGTGGTACAGTCCATTTGCGGGAGAGTGGTGTTTGGTGACACTAACCCATGGGAACCAACCCACTGACTCTCCAGTGATTCCTACTTTGCTAGTGGGGACAATGCCATGGGTGTTTGCATATGTCCAACCCCATCAAATGATAAACATTATAGATGTGCAAATCTCTGTATTGTCAGTGATACTTCCACAGAGCTTAAAAAAAATAGAACATCTTGGTACAAAATTAAGGGAGCTAATCAAATCAGAGTTTTTTCATTTGGGAATTGAAATTGGAAAATATAAAGATATAAAAAAGGCATAAGCCAGCAATTGCAGGAAGAAACAAAACAGAGCAGCAGCTATGTCTTAAGACAAGAAGGCAGGCGAGTATGAGGAAGCAGAAACCCTCAGTGAGCACAGCAGGGAGGCTGAGGGAGCAGAGATGAGGTCCTTTACAGAGAGAGGAGAGAATAAGCAGTGAGAAGGTGGCAGAATCCCAGAAATGCATCAAAGCCAAGGGATACTTTGGGTCTGAAGACTGCATCCGGCCCCTCCTCCGCCAGGCTGCTGGCTTCCTTTAGGCCTGTGTGCACACGCATCCTGACCACGTAACACCTCACTTAGGTCACAACAGCTTACCTGGACACATGCGCACACATTTCAGCTAAAATAAGGCTGTTTCTTAAGCACCTTGAATTTAAAGGTGGTTTCTTCTTCCCAAAGCACAGAAAGAACCCAGAGCCTGCCTATTCCAAATATAACTCAGGCATGTAAGATAAACATGGCAGAGTGAAATTAAGGGCTGCTCCTTTCTGGGAAAGCAATATTAGTGAGGAAAAATGAGCATGGTTAAAAAACACCATGCATCGCATTCTCCCCAGAGGTACAGTGTGAGTTTGTTTCTTAATTACTTCTGCTTGACTTCCTTTCTGTTCCCTAGAACAATGGTCTGGTGACTTGGCCCATGGCTTTTGAGAGTGAAATGGCTGTAGGGATGCTGACATGTGGCAATGGCCTTGACTGAATGCAGGTTTGGTTCTTGCCTTTTGGACAGGGCTCATTCCTGGGCTTCCTGAGTCAAGAGCAAAATCTTGTTGCTTTTCAAAGTTCGTCCTAACCAGGGCGCACCCTTCCTCTCTATCCAACTTTCTTTTCCCCTTGCCAATAATTACCCATTAACTCAGGCCCAACTTCCATTTATGTAAAGGGTCCATGTAGATTCGCCCCAGGCAGCTAATTTGTCATAACTTCTAAGCACATTATATCCCCGGGACAAGGCTGGAAAAATAATGTCTGGGCACTTGAAGATATTTCTTTGCCCCGCTGTTGTCACAGCTAAATGGAGTGATTCATTAGCCTTGTGAGAAACGCCTGACTGTCATTCTTAGAAGATATTGCCTCAGAAGATATTGTTACTATGCAGAAGCAAGTCAATATTCAAAGAAAATTGAAATCTCTCCCTTTTCTGAACTCCCATAATACTTTGGAATTACAATTCTCATAGCCCTTGTCACACAGAGCTTTGTACTGTGGCTATTTCTGCATGCGCACAACTCAGCCCTGCTAGACTCCACTCTGTGACAGCTGGGACAAGTGAAGCTTCCTGTCTCCAACTGTAGCACCTGACATTACACAGGGAACCCAAAATTATTATTGCTGAAACAAAATTATTACTAAAACTTAGTTTTTCTCTCCCCATTTTAAGGAAAATAACATATTGTTCACCTTCCAGACAGCTAATGATTTAGATATCTTGTTAAATTATCTCCTCGAACCCCCAGAATGAATTTATGAGGTAGGCACCACTCTTTGTGATTTGATTAACATGAGCACTCCTTCACAGGTAAACCTACCTCCTATTGTTCTGTTCTTCTGGAGGCTGAGAAAGTAATTGAGGCCTTCAAAGTGAGAGAAAAACACAACTCAATTTCAACAGCAATCACGCAAAACAACTTCTTCAATTCATCTTCAAGTCTTTCTCCATGTTGTTCTCAAGAAGCAGGATGCACAGATACACTGGACCAGAATTTCTATGGGTAATTTAACAAACAAGTAAAATGCAGGTTCCTGGGCCCCAACCTGGAACTTTAAGTTACTTAAGGTGATTCTAAGTCACACACAAGTTTGAGAAACTGTCTCAGACTGAGTCTGTATATCATCAGACAGGATATGTTAGTTCTGCTGCTGTAACAAATAATACCACAAACTCAGTGACTTCATTCAAAGAAAAGTTAGCAACTCACTCACACAAGGTCTGTTTAGGTCTGAGTACCTGAGGAGCTATTCTCCATGTGGTGATTCAGTGATTCAAGCTATATTGATTTTGTGGTCCCTCCAATTCAGCATGAAGCTTGATGGTAGATACACTCAGTCAGAAGGAAATGGCCTACAGAGAAAGTTGTGAAACTTAATATTCCATGTTCAAAATCTTGAGAGGAAAGCAGACTGGAAATACTAGCAATTATCAGTAAAACCTACCTTAGGTAAAGTTGTGTTTAAGAATAGTGCACCCTACTCTCCCAGAAAGCCCTAACTTGTTCTCCTGTTTAATGATGTGAAAGGTGAGAAGAGTATATAAAATAATACTTGTATCTTCTAGTGCTGCTCCAGGACCACTTCCAGCTTCCAAAGAGGAGAAACAGCAAAGCCAACAACCATTTGTCTTACTATTTTCCTTTCTTTTTATTTCTATGTCAACAGAAGACCTGGAGGTAGAATTTTCTGCTAATAGTGCTGATGAGCTCCAAAGTAATCCCTCTGATGCAACACACTTACCTAGAACCACTTCCAGGCCCTGGAGATAACTCTGAGATATGGCTCTTGAGGTACTTAGGAACTGAACTACGCATTCACAACCTTTGTTCTTTTCCTTTTTTAGCCCCCCTGAGTTTTCCTACTCCTTTATTTACCATGGAACAAGCAAATTTACTAAGTTTTTCATTTTCTCCCACCTCTCTGAAGAAAGCACATAAGCCCTCTTGTTTTTCTGGGACAAAAGAGAAATACCCATGGGTCAACATAATAATGAGGAGAGGAAGTGAAAGAAAATCCCTGCCTTAGGAAAAAGCTCAGTTAAAAGGAGGTCACAAAAAGACATATGTTGATCTGCATGAATTGTCTTCTCTCTCCAACAGGAGGAAGGGACCCTGTTCCCTTTGGCTAAATAGAAGATGAATAGAGGAGAGGATCAGTGAACACAAGACAGAGGCCACTGTGTTTCCAATTACATCTCGGGAGGAAGCCGGACACTCTAGAACAGTGACTAAAAGAACTTTGAGAGGACCTTTGCAAGTTCTAAAAGTTTTGTTACTTTTCTTCTGTCTAGGTAAGAAATGACTACAGCCAGACTTGTATGTAGGTGTATGTATGTATATTCTAGAAAGGAAGTGAGAAAGGGTGGCTTTGATGATTTAACTAAATAAAGAACAATAAGAATTAACATCCTCTCTAACATTATTCCTTCCCATTGTTTCATATAAGCCCCCAGTTAGCAATCTGCTGGCTCCAGAAAAATTTCAGCTAACCAGCTGTAAGTCCTATTAATAATTGCAAGAAACAAACATCTTGTTGTTAGGGCCCTGCCCTGTAACATTGTGACTCCCTGAAGCCTCCCACTCCACGATAGGGAAGCAGATCAATACCAAACCCAGATGACCACAGCTAGTCACAGACTGCTAACAAAAATAATTTGCACAATCCTAACCAGAGTACAAAGGTATCAAATCCATAGGTTGGTGGTTGGGATAAAGAAAATTGAAAACCTGAAACCAGGCCAGGTGACATCAGTATAAACGAATCCTAAAGCTACAGACCCTAAAACGGCCCCAAATGGCAATGCGGGCATAGCTATGCTGTAGACTGACTCTCACCTCTAACAACACAGTGTGAATAATGAGATCTGCCCAAGCCCACATTCTTTGTTTCCCTCGCCAATTAAGATTAGCACTTTTGTTTTTAGACTTTAGTCCTAAAATCTCTATATTCCTAAGCCTACGTGCAGATGGGAAGCCTCTCATATCGAAGGGAAGGCTCCCTGGAGCGTAACCAATAAATACTGACTCCTTCTGGAGTCCTCTCTTCAATCACAACTAAAGGTTCTCAAGAGCCCTCTCACTGGCTTGGGGTCAGGCCCCTTGGTCTATCCCTCTGACTGCCAGCAGGTAGAGGCAGTGGGCAATAGCAGTTTGTCTCTGGTGAGCCCGTCAGTGTTCCTGAAGGGAGAAACTGGAAGACCTGAGGGGCCTTTCTCTCATAGACCAGGTTCCCTCTCCTGTCCAGTGTCAGAAGCAGGGCGTTGGGAGCCAGTGTGCCTCGAAAGGAGTGTTGGTACAATCCTGAGACGCGCTGAAAGGAAGTTCTAAGGGGAGCACAAAAAGCAATGTGTGTGTGTGTGTGTGTGTGTTTAATTTCAAATGCTTTCTGTAATAATCTCTCAAAGTCTAAATGAAATATAATGGACGCTAGACTTAACCCTCACAGTGCTTTCCTCCTCCTCTGATGAACGCTAGTTTTTCTTTTTCTTTGGGGAGCGGGTGATGGCCAGGCCCTCTGTATTCACTGGATGTTAGGACTGAAAGGGACCTTCGGGACTGAGTCCAGAAGCCTATTTTGCAGACAAGAACAGTGAGGCTCAGAGCTATGGTTGAGTTTGAGAAGAGATCTGTGGGGAAGCCAAGTGCTTCAGTCCCCAGGCTCTTTTCCAGCAACCCACTGCCATTCAATTTCAGGGAGTCTGCAAAATAACTCAGAATTTTAAGGGTGTCTCCCTCCTCTTCTCAGGATAGGTTTCTCTAAATCTTCTTTCTGTCAGCGAGCTCACCTTATCATTTATTTTCTGTGATGGGTTAAAAAAACAGAATCTATTGACGAGCAACAAGATGGTGAACCCCCATCTCTGAATCATGTCCCGAACGCAGGGGGCAGCTTTCAGTTTCTGGCAGGAAAGTGCCCTACGAGTCACTGACGAGGAAACACAGTGAGAAATCAGGCATCATGTCCTTTAATTGACTTTCTTGCTTCCTCCCCTACAGTCTTACTCCAGCCTTTTTAATGCTGCACCCCAGTTGAAGTCTGTGCATGGGGAAACGTGTGTTTGTGGACTTCCTGAGTCTCCGTCTCAGCTACTGGTATCTCTTGCTTCACATCCAAAATAATTCAATATGATGAAACTGAAGCTGGGAGAGATAATTATGCAGAGATGGGACAAATAGAATGTTTTAGAATGTTTCTTAGCACTGGAGTAGTTAATCAACTCTTTACCTCAAGCCTGATACTAGATCACACCTAAGATATCATCGCACGTTTACAGACATGGGACTTAATGACCATAATTAGATCTATGCAAATACTTCATGTAGAAGTAAGGCTATTAGTTAGACATGCCAACCCCTGGTCCTTACCTGTCCACAGCTCCTTCTAAAGAAAATGACTGCTTCACCCTTGGAGAAGGAATTTCATCACATACTAGTTATTTGAACCTCTACGACTAGTTTGCTCATCTATAAACTGAAGGTTACCATTAAACCCATAGATTGATTAAATGAATGTAAATGTGATACTGATCAGATGGACACGAAGATTAAATTTTGCACATACATGTACTTTACATATACGTATATATATGAAGTGCTCAAATGTTATTCAAATAAATAAGCCTTGGCTGTTGTTATTATGTTACTATGTGACTCTTCTTCCCTCAGGCATAATCAATTGGACAGCACTGTGTACCTGAATCTCGGGCTGCAATTCAATTTAATAAAGAATAGAAAGTAATCTAAGCTATGCTCCATCAGGAAAAATCTTCTGGTCTATTCACATCATCCTGAAAAATCTGAAATCAGACATGCTAAGAGAAGGAGGTGGGGAGAAACAGAAGTTGAAGGTAAAAGTTAAGGTAAGAAAAACTGGGTTATAAATGAGGCCATGAGGGCTAAAGCAAATTAGAATTTAAAAGGATAGAAATCAACAGGGGGGTCTCCCTGGTGGGGCAAGGGGTTAAGTCTCAGCACCATGAAGTGATCATCAGCCACTGCAGCAGGAGTTCGATTCCTGGCCACGGAGGGGACTCACATGGCACAGCAGACCTCTCCTGCCTCACTCACTCCTGCCCACTGCTCCCCTCAGCAGTATATTTCAGTGCATCTGCCTGTTCTGCTCCTCACTCTGTCTCTGGTGAATCCTCTCACTCCCTGCCTCTGGCCTGTACCCCAGCTCTTGTATGCATAAATAAATAAAATCTTAAAAAAAAAAAAGAGGGACAAAAAGTACACAGAACTTAAGGGAGAAAGACAGGTCACGAGATTACGCTACCATTTGGTGGAATGAGCGTGGATTCGAGCAGACCTGAAGAATTTGGCAGGACCCATAGCAAGGTCACCAAGTCCTGCTTGTTCTGGAACTCTAGTTCCTGGCACTCTTCCTGGCCCCAGGCCTTTCCTAAGTTCCTGAACACATATATCCTTGCAATAAAGCACCTATTATTAATTTTGGAAATCCCTTTAGTGCATCTCTTTTTCTTGCCAACATGTTGCAGAAAAAAAAGAAAGAAAGAAAAAGAAGAAAAGGAAAAACCGCTTATAATCTGCATTTAGCTATCTTCCTAAGCTCATCTCTCAGCTTCTTACTTCTTCCCACACGTAAGGCAAGAGAATCACCCTGCTCACCTTCTCCTCTTTAAATGCACTCATTTTCTGAGATGAATCCTTGTTCATGCTATTATATATTCCTGAAATGCCTTTCCCACCGAGGTGGAGTAGACACGGTTGAATCTTCATCCAGAATCTTGACATTGTTGCTGCACACCTGACCCCCAATTTCTGTGTACTTTTATCTCCAATGGCTCACACTTGCTACTCCTTTCAGAGACCCTGGACCAGTTTTCCCAGAAGTTCCAAAACTGGAAGTAACTTGGGGTCAGCCTATCCTCCCACCCGTCCTTAGTCAATGACCAACTAATGTAGATGGTGAAAGCCCACACCCCTGCCTAGAATCCAGACACTAACTGAAGTGTAACTTAATTCCTGGAGTTCCCCAATAGGCTCAGACTAAACTACTCTCCATGGCACATGACCGAAAGTTTCATCATTGTTTGGCTCTTCCCTGGAACTTCTCCTCCCCTCCATGCTACCTTTCCAGGTTTCCCAGGAGCACTTTCTCCGTAAATCACTTGCCCAGTTACCCCAGGGTCTCCATGGAAACCCAAATTAAGCTAAGACACAAGGTGAAATTTCTTTTCAAGACTTCCCCTGACAGTTCCCTTGTGCCCTTGAGATTCCACCACAACTGAGAGCACTTTCAGGCTTCCGTGTCCATCTAGATTATGAGTGCCTCAAAGGGGAGGGTTTTGTCGTGTTGATGTTTATTTCCCCAGTGCTTTGCACAGTCCTTGAAAAATATACTTTAAAAATTTATTTGTTGTACATCTATCTACAATAGCCTTAGAGCTAGAGATAGAAGGGGAAACATTATAGAAAGTCACTGACTTCAAAAAGCCTCTGGCTTCAGTTGCTTCCTGTTGAGAAGATGGTGATTATCGAGAATATTCCCCAAATCTGATCATGTATTTGAGCAGAATGATGACAATTTTTCTTAATCAACCCTGCCAGTTAGTGTCCCATATATAGAAACACATGGAAATCTGAACAGTTATCCTTTACGACTGAATCAAAAGATCTGTTTACCCAGGAACAAATAAATTCTCAATTTTATAAATGTCTTTATTTATTTATTTTTTTCAGGGGGTAAATGTCTTTAAATGACTCAGATCGGTGCAAAAGTATTTTGAAAACCCGGACTCACTAATTCATTTATTAATTCATTACTCAATAAATGTTTATTGAATGAGTACTATGCCTAAGGCACTATACACAGTAGGATGAAAAAACAGACTTCTATATACAACAGTTTAAATATGCCTAGCAATTTTACAGTTATGCTTTCATACACACTAACTCAGTGCATAATATACTGCAAGGTGATGAATATGAACTACTTTTTGTCTAGATGTCCTAGCCAGGTGAAGAAATTCAAGGTCACAGTAAGTGGAGACCTTGAGCATCCAGTCTCTGGCTAGAAATCTCCTTCCATTTCCACTCCACCACATTGCTTTCCTTTGCAAAACACTCACCAACATCAGCTCTTTGCTGTATTTTCACATTTGTTTTAGCTTTTGGAACTAGAGGTCACCTTGACATGTCTCACATCGTCTTTGAACATATGTCTGTTTTAAACAAGTGTTGATGATAACTGCTTAATAAGGTAAATATTGTTTGTAGTCATTTAAACTCTACAAGTCTTCATAAACAACATGATTTTTATCCCCAAGGAAAAATGACACATTCTTTGTTGGGCAAATGCACCAACTGAATAAAATGTAGAAGCTTATAATAGATCACACCTGTAAATAAAGTTATATGTTTATAGATGTATTCAGTTATAATAATAAGTCATGCATAAGGATACATTTAGTTATAGAAATCTAAACATATGTTTATATGAGATGCCAACATATTTCTACATAATGGTATCTGGCAAGAGTACAAAAAGCTTTAAAGCACTTGTTATTTATTCCCAAGAAACCAGGATCAGGTTCGGAGCATTCAAAGAGTAAGATGGGGAAAACTGGCATAAAACAGGAGAAACACAAAGAATGTCAACATAATGAAAACAGCCAATGAAACAGCTAAATTAGACTCAAGCAACAGACAATGAGAATTAGCTCTGTTAGCTCCGTGAAGTGAATCCAAGTTTTAATCTATGTCAGAATAAAATCAAACAAACAGACCTGACACTTGACAGACAAGGTGGAGTGTGTGGTGGGGTTTGGAGGGAGAAGAAGACCAGCTTTCTAAAGGAGGAGACCAAAATTTGTAAAGGAAATAAAAACTAAGATTTTTGCAACGAGCATGTCAACAGATTCAATTGTTATATTGGCAAAATGTCTCAGTAGTGATCAAGTTGTTCATTTGATAACAAGGTCCAGTTTCAGCAGTGCCATGGTTTAAGCCTTTCTAGCAAGGACCTTCACCACTTGATGGACAGCCTGTGCTCATGGGTGGGGTTTGAATGCCATAAACCACCCTGTGGGATGATGTGGATATGATTTTCCATTGAGGAATAACCTAAAGGTCCAAATCTTCAGATCCTTTTATTGAAGGAAAAATAAGGAGCAAACTCTGAGCCGGTGAATGATGTCCATCCAGCATGAACTCCACCTCCTGATGTTTTAGTCCATCTCCAGTCTAAGAAGATCTCAAGCACCTAAGACTACAACTTCTCACATGACGTGAGTCTGACTTCCTGAACAGGGAAGGAGGTGGGGAAAGGGGCCCACTGGGAACTAGGTGTGGAGTTAAGCGGCCATGCTTGGTATACAACTGAATGCATGTGGGCTTGGGCTCTCTTGCTTTTCTCAGTTTCAACTTGCTCCCTGGTGTCTCACCTCAGTGTTACAGGTAGGATGTATCAGCCAGTTAACATCGCTCTTTCTCTGTTCTCCTTCTTCTCATTCCCCTGTTCAATCAACCATTACTTAAAGATTCTCCTCTGTGTGCCCACTTTTGATTTCTTAAGTGTGAGGCTGATGACTCATGCTAAGGTCACTCTATAGTTCCCTAGGTCTACCCTGTACCATTTTATCTTAGGTCAGTTTCCCTGGAGAAGAATTTTCCAGTCTCCAACCTCCTTCTTTTCTCCTCCTCTTATGTTTCAAGGGTAGGCAGAAGTTTGGATCCCAGAAATTCAGGAGCCAAACAGCAGAAAGGGGTTGGTGAAATCCTATACGTTAGCATGGAGACTCTAAGTTCCTGTTTCTACACTGTCTCTCCCAGGCGCAGATCACACCTACCTATTGAGTGAAGGACATTTCTTCCCTGTTCACGATCTGTAGAATATATTCAGATGGTCTGCTGAGGTCAGAGAGGAGAGGCCATAAAATTGAACTGGGAGGTGGAAAGGATCTAGGTGAATTTGTTGCTTTTCTGTACTCAGTGATATTTAGTACTTGAACCTTTATTCCTTCTGAGATTCTGCAATGGGAACTGCTCTGCAGCTTGTGGACTTCCCCCTGCTCTCGCTGCCCCAGCCTCTACTCTGGTCCCACCCTCCACCTGCCCTGAGACATGTGGGTTTCAGATTTCCCTATTATGCCATTTACTGTTTGTCCATTCAGCTTCCAGCATATTTTGAGTGAGACTTGCACATTGCTCTTTTAGTCCTTCTAGGTTTACACTTCTTTTCTCCTCTGCTTTTTTCTCCTAGGGAGAACTGAGAATATGTGTTCAATCCACTAAGTTAAATCAGAAGTGCAATGACTTAAAGAAGGCTCCCTGCAGGTATGTCAGGAGAGATTTGCAAAGGCCCCGACAAGTCAGCCATGACTAGACCATAAGCAGCAGTCACGAAAAAGCAGCCATCATTTGAGTTCAAGGATAGCTTCCCCAGAGACTATTCCAACTCACAGACTCTAAAACAGAGGTTTGGGGGGAAGGTTTTCATATTCGACTTGTGGCAGGACACAAAGGGTGCAGCAGGTAGGACTGAATTGTGGTGCCGGGCAAGTTGCTGACCCCTTTAGTTGTTTCTTTGGGAAATGGATGTCACTGCGTGTTTCTCAGGAAAATTAAGGAAATCAAGCAAGATGATGTATGCAAAAGCGCCCAGCTCGGTGCCAGGCACACAGAAGCTGGTTCCATTGTCCTCGCAATTAAGCATGGGCCTAACAGACACCCATTTATCTCTGCTTACTTGTTCTCTGCCTCACTGGAAAAGGGGTTATAGAGAAAGAAAAATAGAGCAATCAATCACCTGTGCTGTAACCTTTGAAGTCTGAAGAACACCGCCCAGGGCAACTTCTGCGCTGTCCAGGTGAGCGTGCTGGACTCCCCTTGTCACCCACACTGCACCCCAGAAGGCTGCCTGGCTCTGCAACCCAAGTGAAGAGGGCCACTTAAGGTGAAAAGGATGTTTTCTGAAGCATTCAAGCATGATCGTTCCCCAGAGGCTATGGGTCAAATGACCTTGGAGGAGAGGAGAAAAGGAAGGGAAAGACATTCCATATTCATGTGACTCTTGAACCACTTAAAGGTCACTTCGGAGGGCAGCGCCCCTTCCTGGGAACACTCAGCACCTGACTTCTGAGGGAGAGGTTGGCCTCTTCCTTGTGATTTAATTAATTCCCCACAGGGTGGTTGGCTAAAAGCCCACATTCCCTGCAATCTTACAACTGGAAGAAACGTTCAGAATCACCCACTGGAGGTCTGCATTGCCTCTCTGATAACCTCAACAAACGGTCACATGCCTGTTTGACAGGACCTCAGTGACTTTCGGAGAAAACGACGCCATCTGTGGACAGCACTGTCTCGAGTGCTCGTCGTCTGAGTCAGTTCATCCGTTCACTGGTGTTTTTACAGTTTGAAAGGTCAGGAAGAGCGAAGAGAGGTGGAGGCCCTCCCTGCCATCTGCAAACTCATGGTGAGGAGACAGGGTCGTAAGCGTGGAGAACACGGGAAGTATGCGACCTGTGACGAGTGTTAACAGACCCCGAGAGAGGACAGGGCACCCCACAGGCAGTGCACTGCTTCTGACCTGGACTAGGGGGAGGGAAGGATAATGCTAACCCCTAAAAGACAATGGGCACTATCTGGAGACTTTCACTATCACAGAGGAGGAGATGCTATTGGAACCGACTTGGCAGAAGCCAGGGGTGTTGCTGAGCGCCTGTGCAGCGCACCCCAACAACAGTGCTCCAACCCCAAATAGTGCCACTTAAAGAAACCTGCCCTAGAGGATTTAAGGAAGGCCTCCTGCTCTGGGAAAGTGAAAATGAAGCTGTGACTCAATGGAGGAGCAGAGGTTATTCGGGAAGAGCCTCCGACAGAGAGAACTGTGTGTATTTGCAAGCAGAAGCCACTCAGCGGGGTGGAGCTGGAGAAGGAAGGTGATTTGGGAATTGGATTTACGACTCAACCCAGTTCTGCTCATCAGGATCTCACAGGAGCGGTTCAGTCTTCCTTCCTGAAGCCCCTTCTGTTGTCCAAGCACAGCTGTGCTAGACTGCTTTTTTAGAAGATTTTGTTTATTTATGCATACAAGAGCTAGGGTACAGGTCAGAAGCATGGGGGAGGGGTGGGGTGAGAGGATTCAGAGACAAAGTAGGGAGCAGAACTGGCAGATCTACTGAGATACACTGCTGAGGGGAGCAGAGGGCAAAGAAGGAGAGGTCTGCTATGTCATGTGGGTCCCCTACCTGGCCAGGGATCGAACTCGTGCTGTAGTGGTTTTGGAAGCCCCACAGTGCAGTGCCCAACCCACTGTGCCACCAGGGAGGTCCCTGTGCTGGCCTTCTTGATGTTCTCTCCCGCAGCTTTCTGATGTTTCCAATGCCAGCAATGCCTGATTCGGGCCATGCTGACAGCCCAGGCTGTCACCTGGAGGTGAGGATCCCACTAGGAGGAGAAGATGGACATGGAGATGTATTTGACCGATCACCACTTCTGGGGGTGTAGAAAAGATCAAAAGACTTTACTAGGTGGAATGAATCAACTTGGCAGGCACATCAACTTTGTCACACCTGTGTCAAATAAGCCCTGGTTACAGTTGACCTTGAGTGTTCCCCACTATAAAAGAGTGTGTGAGTCAAATGCATGTCTTTAAACCTGCCCCTTGGGGTAGGAAGGAGAAGAGAGGAACACAGTAGAGAAGGGAGGGTTTTCTCTCCTAACACCTTGTCTGCTGGTCTGAGCGTCAACCTTTCCCACCAAGGTGTACAACCCCCTGGAGCCGTCTCAGGCACACCTGCTTTACAACCCCTTTGTCCAATGTTTTGTCAACCCCCTTCCAGTCAGGCCATCCTCTATAGATGCTAATTGGCACAGGACACAAGAGTCAGGGTGGGTTACAGAGGTAGGAGGGGGCAGGATAGGAGACTAGATCATCAGGAATAGGTCTCTCCTCCTAATGTGGAGGATGCTGGCCAAGGTCACCCCGAAGCTACAGGGAAAGTAGTAGAGAGGGCTGCCTGCAAAAAGTACCGAGGACTTGGTGGTCACAAGGTGACTGTGTGGGACAATCTGTTCACGTACGTAGGTCTACCATTTAATTTACATCTGTGACCTACGTTAATTTATCAGTGGCCAATGCGGACCCATGATTGAAAGTAGCAATTATCCCTTCTTCAAGTATTTTGAGTTAAATGTGTCTTGCTTAAATTTTTCTTTTGACTGACTGCTGCTGGTGGTGATATGTATTCTAACAGATACAGTCATCATTTTTCAGTAGGCTCAGAAGTACGAACAGTTCAGTAAGTCAGTTTAACTCAACAAACAAATATGGGTCATTTGGATGTGTCAGCTCTGTGTGAGCTATGGAAGGGACAAAAAAGAACAGGAAAATTAACCCCAAGGCAGAAATAGACCCTCTTCTATGACAGCTAAGTTAAAACAAGAGACACAATGTGCTGAAATGGAAGGAGATTTTCACTCTGAGAGGGGAAATCCAGGATGCCATGGAAAAGGCAACTTGTGAGCTAAGCCTTAGAGGACAAGGAGGATTATGATGGAAGGTTTTATTTATTTATTTATGCATCCAAGAACTGGGGTACAGGCCAGAGGTGTGGGGATGAGAAGATTCACCAGAGACAGAGTGGGGAGCAGAACAGGCAGACTGACTGAAACACACTGCTGAGGGGAGCAGCGGGACAGACAGGAGAGGTCTGCTGTGCCATGTGGGTCATCTCCCTGGTTGGGGAACAAACTCGTGCTGTAGTGGCTACAGAAGCCCCACAGTGCAGCACCCAACCCCTAGCACCACCAGGGAGGCCTGTGATATAAGGTTTTAAATGTACACAAGGAAGGAAGGGGAGAAAAGCAGGAAAGAGAGACCTAATGTGGACAAGAGCACAAACTTTCTTTTCCTAGTGTTAGACTGATGTGGCTTAAGCCAGGAGCACTTCACCAAGGACACTGATGGGTTCTCTAGGGACAGAGACTGCCAACCTTTCTGTTCCCCCATAATCTCCAGGCTGTGACTTTGTATATTAGAGACCTGTTTCTACTTCACTTTTCCCTGTGGCATTCTGGGTAAGATAACGACCTGGTCTGCTGGTTCTCATCCTGTCTGGTCATCTGATACACCTTAAGAACTTCTGAAAATGTACATGCCAGGGCATAGCCCGGGCTTACGAAAGATGACTGCACTTTTTAATGAGCTTCCAGATATTTCTGATTCCTCTTGAGGATTCAGGATCACTAGCCTGACTCGAAGTTGGATATGCAGAAAAAAAATCACTCCCCACAGGACCCATAGCTAGTATTGTAAAAAATGATAGTCCCAACTCAATGTGAGGAGCAGACAAGGAGACAGATCACCTGTATTCTAGTCCCATCTCTCCCATTTCTATATGGACGTGGCAAAACTCTTAAACTCTCTCTCCCTCAGTTTCCTCACTTGCCAAGTAGAGATGGCTATTGCTTGTCATACATAATGTAACAATGGGATGACATCATATTTGAAACAAGTGCGTGGAAAACATAGGCATTCTATGCATGTTTTGTTAGAAGGCATTCCTATGAACTCTCCTGAGTCTAGCTGTTTATGGACAAAGGATGCTGCTATCTCATCCTTCTGGAAGGATCCATCCAGCAGTTTCACATGCAATAGTCCATGGTGGGTACTTCAACAAACGAAACGCCACAGAGTCGAGGTTCTTCTCTAACAGGTCCCTCCACTGTCCCCTTTTGTCTGTGGTAATAACTGTAGTTACTACTTAATTAAAAAAGACTTCCAATAAAGAACAATCAATTTGCAAATTACACTGGATACAAAGCAGACGAGGGACTGCTGGCCACCGTGATAGACCATGCATACTGAGTGAGGGGAGCGTGCCATCACACGGGCCTGCCCGCCCTTCTCTGCCTTTGAAGATTTACAGTCTCCAGAGTTCACCCCAGTTGTCAACTCAGGGAATTTTGATGCGTCAGTATATTTCCTAGGTCAGCGGCCAAACCCACTTGGTAGAATACTGTCCCTCTATCAGTGGGAGAAATGATCAATCTGAAAAGGAATATATAATTCATGACCAAACAGAGCAAAGCATTAAATCAAGAAGTCGACACAAACCAATTTATGACATGGCTTTCCTAAGTATATTCCCCACTGTGTCATCTAAAACAGCCCATCTTGATCTAAAAACACCTGCTTTGGAGAATGGGTCTCTCTTCAGGGCTGGGAGAGAAAGCAAATCGCTTCAATCAGCAGTCATTTCTGTTGATGAAAAAGCTTGTGGCCTGATGCCAGCAACATATAAAAGTAAATAAAATTGGAAATGCGGGTCTGAAAGAAACAGCGACATAGCATGGCTACATTGCAGTATTTATGCCCTCAGATTTTTACACATCCATTATCTACAATATGTTAATAAGAATACTAACCTGACCTTGGTCAGGACATAAAACTTCCAGTACCCTGCAAACAACTCTGCCCACAGGCCTCCAGTTACAGGGAAATAAGCAAGGGAGAAGGTGAATAGCGAAATACTGACTTGGGTCCAACCTCCAAGAATGGGCAGGTGGGGCCAACTCGTGACATCGCACAGAAGACTGTGCTGGAGCTCCAGTGGCCCGGTAATCAGCTGGGCCACAGGCAGAAGCAGTGCCCCCACCCTCGCCCCGAGTTCCCCTTCTCCCGTGTGCACAATGGATCAGCAACTCCCAAACTTGGCTCTTTGTGTTCAGATTTGAAATGAAATCTTTGAACATATCGATGGCCAGATCCCACCCAGATTCAGAATCAGTTGTGGGCGGGTGGCCCTTGTCCTCACCCCCATGTTTCAGAAGATTCCAGAATGCAGGGCATCCCAGCCTCCAGCCCTCTCAACTGGCCCCCCAGTCTAACAGTCTGTGACTGAGTCGTGCTCAGTGATCTTTCTAGGCCAAACACCTACACATGGCTCTACCCTGAAAAAATTTTACTTTTTTTTTTCCATTATATTTATTTATTTATTTTCTTACATGTTTGTTAATTTTTGGACAGTATTTGATTTCTTCCCCCAGGTGTAGGTCCCCTAGTTTCCCCACCACCATACCCCAGTGACCCATTCACCACAACCCCTTGTGCTCTTCCCTCCACTGTTGGACGCCCACTCCTTCCTTCCCCTGCTGTATGTCTCAGACCGATGGTCACTTTCCAAGTTTTGCCTTCTGAGAAACTCTGAGTGTTTCTCTTGGACTCAGTGACTGGATTTGGTTCGGATTCTCTATGTGACCTTCGATGCCCTTTTCACTCACTGCAATCTGTTCTCCTAGCTCCTTCCTTCTCAAGCTCCATGCTCTTGAAACTTACCATTCCATATACCAGACATTTCTCATTTAAATTTCCAAGTCATTTCCTAGGATGCTTCCTCCCAAGCACTCAAAATACACAATCCTTTCATCCAGACTGTTTTAATGTCCCTTCCAAGCCTGCCTCTCTACTCCACGGTGTCACCTTTCTATGGATGACGGTCTCTCCCAGACTCCCAGCACTCTTCCTCATCTTTTTTGTGAAACTCATATCTGGGGTGCTCTGGTGTAAGCCAAGGGGCTCAGGATAAGTCTGATGCCCTTAACTGGAGCAAGAATTTTCTTTTGAGGTTGGGGAACATTTTTAATATTTAAACAGACACGGACATATTATAGGACCAAATGCAAAATGTCCATGAATTTTTAAACTAAAATGATAGCTGTGGAACAAATGTCAAGGGAGTTTAGAGTAAGGCAATTCCAGTTATCAAGCGAGGCTGCCACAACCACCACTTCTCCTTTCATCTCCTTGACCATAAGAGTACTTCAGGGAAAAGTCTGAGAAGCACTGCCGGGGCTGATATTCTTCACAAGATCACATTTCCTCCATTTTTCATTTTCAGTTCTATTCCTGGTGTATGGTCCCTAGATGGCTTGATAGATTTGCATTTGTTGATTAACTGGATGAATAGACAAATGGACATACGAGCTAAGAGCAGCAACATTTATGTAGACATCATTTCTTCATCCTAAATCCACCCCCATACATCAGGATTTCTTCATCCTTCCAATACCGATCTCTCTAATACAGCCACTGTGGGCCTCTTGGAACTAAATAACAATTTGAAATGTCCATGGCCTGGGACGTTGCTGTGCCTCAGCTGGATGAGGGGGAAAAAAAGAAAGCTGTGTGTAGTTAGCTCCCCACCTCCCCCCAATCCCTGAAGGCACCTCCAGGGTCAGGTGAGACCATTCAGCTGGAAATACAGCTAACCAATTACCTGAGGAGAGAGTGGCCACTGAAAAGGAAAACTAAAAGAGCTTTAGGCAACACCAGGCTAAGTAGACTTGCCAGGTCATGGGTGAAAGTTAGTGAGGAGAAGGGGAGACAAGAGGGAGAGGGATGACTTTGTAAAATCATGAAAGCACATTCCAGAAGAGGGGGCATAAACTGGGGGTCCAGGGACCAAAGAGCAAAGTCTGTAGTCACATGCCCCACTCATATACTGGCTTCTACACCACAGACCTGAAACACAGAGAAAACTGAACCCACATGTCAAATGATCCCTCACAGTTAACCACTGAAGAAAAATTGCATGTTAACATGAAATTGAATAAGTCAAGTTTAGACTAGTGTTCTTAAATAAAAGAATATAACTATTCCTTCCTGCTGCTCCCTCCTTGCTGCCCGCAGATTGCATCTCCCTAATACTAGCTCCTTCAAGTCCCTGCACTTGACCACTTCCCTTCTCTCTTTCTCCCCTTATCAGCAAATCTTCTCTAAGGAATTCCCTCTGAAATGGAAGAAAAAAGAAAGAAGGAAGGGAGGGAGGAAGGGTGGGAGGGAGGAAGGGAGGAAGGAAAGAAGAAAGGAAATAGGACAGGAAAGAAAGAAGGCAGGAAGGCAGGAAGAAAGGGAGGAAGAGAGGGAGGGAGGGGGCGAGGGAGGGAGGGGGGAGGGAGGGAAACATGAAAATGGCTCACAGGATAGCCACCCTCTCCCTCCGTGAACACCAGTCTTGTCCAAGTCTACATCTGTCTCTCACCTGGACTAAAACGATGGCCACTTGAGTCCCTGCACTGACCAGGTCCCTCTGATCTTTTTCCACCCAACAGCAAGGATGGGCTTCAGAATCCAAATCTTAACCCCACCACCTGCTTGCTTAAAACCCTTTGTCTTCTGGCTTATAGGAGTAAAGTCTAAAACCCAGGCTTCATCTACAAAGGCCCTTTCCTCTCTCCCCAGTCTCATCTTGCCTTTCTTTTTCTTCATTCCCAGCTCTCCAGACACTTCTTCTTTCAGATGACCAAGTGGGAGACTTGGGAGGTGGTGTGTCCTCTGCCTGAAAAGCTCTCCCAGGCCCACTTTGCTTGTCATCTTCATACTCCTGCTCCTCCCTGATCTTGTCCTCTAGGCCAAGTTCCTCTTCTCTGCACTTGGTGAGCATTTATGTGCCAATGGCAGGGATAACTTTCACTCAGGTATTTTCTTCACAATGAATTGTGTACTCCACGAAAGCAAAGATTATTTGGTGTCACTATTTTGATACAAATATTTTGAGTAGTCCCTGGCAGTTTGCAGAGATTCAATAAATATTTATTCAACATGTTGAATGAACAAATAAGTGAATGAGTGAATGGGAAGCTGGGAGCATTTATGGGGCCGTGGCGGTAGCCTACGTTAGAGCTTCATCCAGAACTGAGGCTGACCTTTCCTCAGAAGGTGGCATCAGAGGCCTTATGATAACATCGATGTGGTGGCCTGTCTGACAGCAGTTGCTGAGGTGGAAGCTTCTGACTGCATAGACCTTCACACAGGAGTGGCCCCTGATGCTCAACTCCATCCTGTTTTCCACCAAGCCACTTGACACCAAATATACCTAGCAAATTTCATTGTTTGTTCAGTGCAATGCCTACAGCTCTCAATCTTCTCCAGGCAACCAGATCTGCTTCCAGAAAGGTCAGAAATAGAAGCTGTGGGAGTCTTTTTTAAGGAACTCAGATGCACAGTCCCTTCGAGCGTAGGTTCAAACAAGATCCAAATAAAGATATAGCTATAAATTTAGATGTAGACTTAGAACAGAGAGGTAGCACCAAAGAAAAGGGATCAATGAGATAGTTGACTTCTGAGGACAAAGATGAATGAGTTCTATATTTTTTGTTTCTTCCATAGCACTTAGGTCCTTCCTTACCCTAGTCAGTTCAACTAGATTGACAAAAGATGTAAGGAGCGGCTAGAATGATATTCAGTCAACTGAAGCATACAAGAAACTGTTTTTTTGTTAAGCCCTGGGTATGATGTCCCTCACTGGTTAATTGTTCTTTCCTGTGGTGTGAACGAATGAAATAATGTTTAAGTTCCATGACTTTCCTTAGATTTACTGCAAGTGTTAATGCTAGAATATGATCATAACAGGATTTTAAGATTAAAGGGATTTTAAAAAGTCATCCTTTAGCTGAGTGAAGACTTCTTCCTCACAGGAGCCTCTTTCTCCTTCTCATCAAGTAGTGGCACTATCGGAAAGGTTGATGTAAACACTGAGAATTCTGACTATCCACTGAAATTATAATAAAAATTATATGAAACCTATATTTCAAACCCAAGAAAATAAGATTACCTTTTTCCAGCTCTTAACAGCTATAAGATAAAGATTTTATGAAGATAATTCCTTTCATTTACATTTCGCGCCATAATCATATTCATTAGCTCATTTGAAATCCCAGCAATCCTTATTATCCCCCACTTCACATAGCAAGAAATTAAGACTTACAAAGGTTAAATGTCTTATCAAGGTCATGTAGCTAATTAGGAGGGCAGTCTGGATTCAAGTTCTAATCTACTGATTTCAGAACTAGGGCTCTTTCCACAACAGTCTGTCTCCCAGCAGGAGAGAATCATGCTTATTTCATTAACATTATTAATTCTTTATTTTTTTCAACCCATGCCTGAAAAATTCAGCATTAAGAAAAATAGCATCCCTTGCTATGTGTCTCAAAAATGGTAGCTACTCCCTTATAAAACAAATGACTGAGCTCAGTGAAGTCCCATCAGTTGAAAAACGCTTGCAAATTAGAGTTACCATCCCTGACCCAAAAAGTGTTCCATCCCTACCCGCTAGGGAAAGAATTCACTAGAGACCTCTAGGCGTAGCTGAACCAGACGAAGCATTTTAGAGACTCACTCATGAGGGAAACATTGACAGAGAGGAGAATTACCCTGACTTCTCCGAGGGAGTTAGGAGTTGATATTTAAGGGTTAAGTTCACTACAGGGGCGAGATAAGCAGCACCATAACTCGGTGGGGGCTGGGCTACACCAGGTACGCAAAGACAGCCATATTGTGAGAGCCTGTGGGCTCTTGGCCTTCTCCCTCCGGGAAATCGTAAGATAATCATTAGGATCGCCATGGTGACTTGTGGTCAGAGTGGTGGGCCAAATCATTTGGACAGGGCTTGCCAGTTCGTGACTTAGTCCACATGTGCAAACAGGACTTGGGGCAACTCTCGTCCTACCCGCTGGCAACTTGGTTTACCTGCGCAGTCTCATTGGTATTTGTCAAAAAAGGACCAACTGTATCGGCAGTGTAGCATGAGTGTTGAAAGATGTCAGCTTTCCTCATGTAAGTGAAAACTTCTGATCATCCGAGGGAAGTTTTTCACCAGATAGGGGGACATCATACTATATGCTAGCTCCATCTCACTTAACTCCTGAGCCTGGAATTCCTACAGGCAGTTGGTCAAGGCAAGCCTGCACTCCTCTATGTACTTGAACTAATAGCCACTCTGGGGCCTAGGGAAGAAGCAGAGGAAAGGGAAGTGTGTCCTTTGACTGGCTAACATAAAATAGACTTACAAGAAATTTAGGCCAGGCCATCAAAAAGCTCACACTTTAAAGAAAACAAATGCTTTGGTTAACGTGCAGGGGACATTTAAACTGCAGTATTTAGACTCAAAATATGACACTCATACTATTATGTTCTTGAAGAAAACTGAACAGCAGGTAGGATGAAGGGACAGTGCTCCTGAAATCTTTATGAGTAATAGGAAATGAAGTGCTTCCAAGCAACTCGTTTTTCAACCAGGGCTCCGCAGGTGCTACACAGATGACATCTTTCTCATGATAAAAATGATGGAAAGGGCACAATGGACATATTCAAAACAAAGATGGCCAGAGATCACCTTCGCCAGAGGGACAGCAGAGACGGTAAGCTCCGGCCTGGGTATTACACTGCTTGCCTCTCCACGCCACTTGGTCTAAAAAGCCACTACAGATTTTAAAGGTTATGACTATTCAATCAGCAACCAGAAATCAGTGGAGGTTAGAGGCAATATAATCTCAACAGCAGACTATGCAGAAACACCATTCAACCTTCCCCTGAGGCACCAGTGTGGACAACAGGAGGAGAAAATAGATGTTTCACTTGCTTCACATGCAACAGGAGCATTGGTTTAGTGCTGTCAGTCTGGATTTTATCTTCCCTTCATCCTACGCAGTGGCGAGGTGGGCCTGTTCTACCTCATTCAGGTAACACTGAAAGGTTAACAGATTTGCTCAAGGCCGCACAGATAGACAATGGCAGAGACAGAACCTGACTTCAGTTCTTCTTACTTGTAATTCCATTTGTTTCCACCACCAGTTACATCTGTGAATGTGCCGGTCGCACTGTCTCAGCACTGTGTAATCCACGACTCCTTTCCCATGCACTTTCCTATATATTGTCTCGCAAACCACAGGCTAAAAAAGTGCATTGCACCCAGATGACCTCTGTGCTTAAGGGAGATGAGAGAGGGACCAGTCTTCCAGCTAGAGTGTATTGGTGGGGTGGTAAACTGGGTTTTTTTCCTGAATGTCACTAGAATATACATATCTCTATTTTGTGCAGACTGTGGGACATTAGGAAGCATCATAAGAACTTAAAAAGGACACTGCATTTTTAAAAAGTAAGTTCCCCAATATCTATTACTATAGTGACAGAAGACTCCAGGGTTTGCCTCTAATAGGCTAGCTTGTTGACAAAGACCAAGTTACTATGAAGTAAGAAATAATTAAAGTGTGTTCCTTGAAAGGACAGTGATTTCTGATCAGCCTCTGACCCGGCTCATGTGAATGAAAATTCACAAGTATGCAATAATATCTTGTGTTAGTTCGTGTTCATAGCCTCACAATATGCAAAATGCCTTCACCTGCATGAGTTCATTGAAACCCTCCAACCATACTACGAGTGGATGTTGTTATTAGTGAATGTGTTTGCTTGAGGTGATTGAGGGGCAAGGATGCCAGATGGTTTGCCCGTATTTACTAGGAAATACTGGATATCGATGCTATTATTAGGATTCCTTCAGGCTGACCGTTAGGCAATCATCATGAAAGTTGTCCTGAACTGCCTCCTCTAGAATCTTCCATCTATCATTAACCAAACCTATAGGAGCCTGCCTTGTCCTACCAATCTCCCACCACTCTCTATTGCCCTTTTCACTTAGAGAATTTCATAGTTTTTGTTTTTTTAATTTTTCCCAATTCTCTTCATCCTCAACAGAAGCCGCTCTCCCTTGTAGATGCTTCCTTTCTCACCTCTTTAAGAAGCTTTCCCTATTGCTCACTCCTGTGATTCAGAAGCAGTGAGATGTTTGCCTGAATGGGAGCACCTACCACATGGGGAATGAGTGGAAACAGGAACTTTGTGCAAAAGGGGCAAAGCTTATCTACCTTTCTCCAGCCCTTGACTTGTGTAAGGGTTATACCTCAGGGGTTGCCTGTGAGCACATCAGCTACAATGGTTGTTTTAGGCTTGCTGAATACCAATTTCCTCCAGCACTTTCTTCCCCCTTAGTGCTTTCTTGTCCTTGTCCTCAAGGCCCAAGGACTCTCCGAGCCAGGTGAGTCAGCTTGTAGGAGTGAGGGAGGCATCCTCCTTGAGGGGAGAATACCTTTCACTGCCAAGAGTGCCTGACTTTTCAGAGGACACACTGTGCCCCAAGAAATGAAACCCCAGGGTGAGGGGAAGAGAACTGGAAACACTCTCACAGCTCATTCTGGTGTATTCCCACAAGCTCTGGTGGTTTAGTCAATGTAGCAGCTTTTCATTTACCTTTTAGTAAACCATAGACATGTTTGTTCAATGCTCAGGAAGCACAGAAAGATTTGGGAGCATCTAACACTCTGCACGAGAATGGTTACCAGCTGCTAACTAGGATTTAAAAGTCAAAAGATGAAAAGGAGAATGGAGGTATTACACTCCCAGACTTCAAACTCTACTACAAAGCAATAGTAATTAAAACAGCTTGGTACTGGTATAAAGACAGACACACAGACCAATGGAACCGTATAGAAAGCACAGAAATAAAGCCACACAACTATGGACAACTGATCTTTGACAAAGGAGCAAAGAATCTGCAATGGGACAAAGATAGCTTATTCAATAAATGGTGCTGGCAAAACTGGTCCACCATATGTAAAAAAATGAAACTGGAACACTATCTCACACCATGTACGAAAATCAACTCAAAATGGATAAAAGACCTAAATGTAAGACCCGAAACTATAAAATACATAGAGGAAAACATAGGTAAAACACTAAAAGACATACACCTCAACAGTGCCTTCAAGGTGGCAGTCCCCAAAGCAATAAAAATGAGAGAGAAGATAAATAGGTGGGACTACATCAAGGTAAAAAGCTTCTGTACAGCGAAGGAAACGTTAAACAGAACAAAAAGAAACCCCACTGAATGGGAAAAAAATCTTTGTGCTCCACACAACAGACAAGGGTCTGATCACAAAGATATACAA
>JAGFMF010012266.1:4351899-4382592 GCA_019455555.1 Galemys pyrenaicus
CTATTAGGAGGAATATGAAAGAACAACAACAACAATAAAGAATAAGCTCAAGGAATTGGGCAATTATAACCAAAAGTAAACAACAACAACAAAAAACTTGGTAAGACCAAAAAGCCGGGATAAACCAAAGGGATCATGGGGGGGTGGGGGAAGGGGGGAGGGCAAAGACGGGGAAGAGGCCAGAGGGTGCACAAGGGACTGAGGTGATGGTGCACGGGTGAAATGGTGGTGGGTACCCCCTGGGGACTACAAATGATGTCAAATAAAACTAGTAATAATAAAAAAAAAGCAAAAAATAAATAAATAAAAGTCAAAAGATGATTGTTCACTGATATTTCCAATTTAAGAATTTCTGGCTGGCCTTTCTCTAGGGATTTTATTACTTCTAATAGTCGTTTGATGGGAAGTAATGTGACCGTAAGTTAATGCCTACTAATTCTTGGTCATAAGACATAGGTCAGTTTGTCTTTTGAAGAAAGCACAGGCTTGAAGAATAAAGGAGTCAGTTCCCAATGTTCCAACTGAATTTTGGGGTGATTTGGAGGGCAGGGTCACTGCTCTGAAACTTGGTTTGAGGTGAAAAAGACCACAATTCCTATGACAAAGAGTGAGGTCTTGGAGGTGGATTCACCCAAGAACTGGGCGCTGCCTGGCCTAAACTGAGCAGACAGCAAAGCAACAATACTCCATGTGACAACAGAAACAGCAATGACAAAAAAATTGTCTTTGCTCCTAGTTATGTGTTATGGGTTAGGGGACCAGTGTGAGTGAATGATGACTGGAGGCCACAAAGAGGAAGCTGCATCCTCAGGCTTCCTTGGGGACCATGACAGACCAGTCCCTGCAATATGTCTTCAGCTTCTACTTCTCCCGCTAGTCAGTCCTTCAGCACAATACCAAAAGAACCGTCCTTCGTCTCCTGTAATGCTCGAGTCCTGCTTCAACTGTGCAGCGGGCTCAGCGAGAAGCAGAGCAGGGTTCACAGCGCTGTGAGCAGACCCTTGTGACAGTCCCAGCCCCTTCCTTGCCACAGGGAACCAACAGCCACCACTTTACCTTAGATTGTGAGTGTCCCAGACCAGCTGGCGTTCATTCAGTCTCTTGTGTTGGAGTGTGAGTCTAGTGAAACTGGATCCCAGCCTGTCTCTTCCCCAGCTTTGTCCAGGTTAGTCCCTTTCATATATCGTCCCCAAATTGCCTTCAAACTGAACTCGCTGCTGGTTGCTGTGGCAGCACCTACATTTTCCTAAATCTGTGCCTTCATTCATGTCATTCTTACTACCTTAGGTATTCTCCTTCACATGTGCATATTCAAAACCCACCTGAACTTTGCATTCTTGTGTAGCTGCCTCAGACTATGGAAGTGCTATGGGAATTTTAAGAGAGGTGTAAGAGCATTCTCCCTGCCCTTAACAGCTTTACCATGTACTGGGGAGCTAATAAACTCATAAAGAAAAGGACAAGGCTAGTTAGGATTCAGAGTCACAAAGCTGTGGCGGTCAGAATAATTCGTGTTTACTGAGCTCTTACCGCGTGCCAGGCCCTGTGCCAAGAGCTTTATGCATATTATTTTGGTTAATTCTCATCACAGCTCTAGCAGATATTAATCCTAATTTGTAGAGGAGGAAGCTGACACTAAGAGGTGTTAAAATCTTATCTGGGGTGCATAGTTAGTAGGTCATAGAGCCTGTGCAATTAACGACAGCACATTGCCAGCTCACTGTCTGATTTTCATAAAATGCCCTGAAGTTTTTTTTTAAAAAAACTCAAGTTTTAAAATGAACAAAGGTTCTGATAAACATTTCTGCAAAGCATATGTACAAATGCCCATTAAGCACATGAAAAGATGCTCAAACTCAACAGTCACAGGGAAATGAAATCAAAACCATGAGATAAATACCACTTCACACTCACTGAGATGGCAATTGTTTAAAAAAAAAACCTCACAATAATAAGTGTTGGAGAGGAGGTAGAGAAATTTGAACACTCCTACACTTTTGGTGGGAATGTAAAATGAATGTAGACGCTTTCTAAAACAATTTGGCAGTGCCTAGAAACATTAAACATTATTGAGTCCATATGACTCAGTAATTCCACATCTAGATATATAAGCCAGAGAAATGAAAGCCTATGTCACACAAAAACTTGTAAACAATCATTCACAGCAGTTTTATTCTTCATTGCCAAAAATGGAAGCAACCTGAATGTCTATCAGTAGGTGAATGGATAAAAAAATGTGGTATAGTCATAAAACGGAATATTATTCAGCCATAAAAAGGAATGGAGTGTTGACACATGCAACATGAAAGAACTTCAAAATATGGATGAATCTCAGTGCTCCAGATATATGTAAAAGACCACATATTATGTGATTTCATTATATGAAATGTCCAGAAAAGGTTGAATATAGAGAGAGATAAAGTAGATTAGAGGTTCCTTGGGCCAGACAGGGTACTAAGATTGGGAGTGGTAATAGTTAATGGGCAAAGAATTGCTTTTGGGGTAATAATGTGCTAAAATTAGATGGCGGTGATGGTTGCACAAGTTTATAAATATACTAGAAACCATCATATTGTATATTAAAAATGAGGGACTTGAAAAATATGTGAAGTATCTTTCAACAAAATTAAAATATGTTGAGTTTTAAGAATAAAAAATATGTTACAATTTTTAAGATTTATTTTATTTATTTATGCATACAAGAGGGGCAGTGTAGGCCAGAGTTTCAAGGGGGGCAAGAGGATTCGCCAGAGACAGAGTGGGGAGCAGAACAGGAGGACTGAAACACATTGCTGAGGGGAGCAGTTGAGTGAGACAGAAGAGGTCTGCTTTGCCATGTGGGTCAGCTCCCCAGCCAGGGATAGAACTCGAGCTGCGGTGGCAGCTGATCACTTCATAGTGCTGAGACTTAACTCCTGGCCCCACCAGAGAGGGTCCCTTTTTTTTTTCAATATAGTCATCTCATTCTCAATTTGGGGATCCATAGATCATAGTCCCAAGAGCTAAAGAGTGCTTCAAGATTTATTTTAAGTTGGTATCTTCATCTGATGACATACTAAACAAAATTTAAAGCCTATTATAGTGAATCAGGCAGTTGCCCATGACCAAGCTCTGCCCTTATGTCTGGGACATGGCTACCTCCTCATGCTGCAGAAACACAGCTCTCACTGCAAGGACACAGCATGGTGGTTGGGGGGGGGTAGGGGGCTGTCACCCTGCACAGGGCACCTGATAGTAGCAGCTCAGCTCTAAACACACTGTGTCCCCACTGAATAGGTGCAAATGTAGAACCTGTCTCCATAAGACTTCAGGGGCTCCAAATGGCGTAAACTGTAAAATGTAGGTGATCAATTGTTTTTGGTGAAGGCGTAGAGTGACTTTTACTTTGAGTTACACTACACATCAAATCAGTCCATCAAACTCCTGAATAAAATGTAGTCATTGTTATAAATTACAGTGAGGGTGACTCAAATGAGAACATCCTCATTTTCAAAATCAAAAGAATAAGGTCGATCAAAGAAACACAGCACATATTTCATGTTTTTGTCATAAGAAAAGTTTTTTTCACATTCAAGTTAATTTGAATGTTAAGGGTTTGTAGATTTGTTTGCATTCAATTTGCCAATTTGATTTGGTTTCATAGCCATATAGGTGGTATGGAGAGGCCCAAGGATTTATGCTTAGTGTAATAGTGAAACAAAATAATTTATGTTTATAATACTAGTAACAATAGAAATATTTGCTTTTCCTTTAAAAGGGTCCAATCCTCTATAGGAGATTGAGAAGTGTTACATGAGCGTGTCTAGTTCCCTTTCATGGCCACAAGAAAGTAGAAAATTGTGTCTCTATCTCTACCTTTAGATTCATAGAAGCCAAAGCGTGATATTCAGTGTTCACTGCTAGGTTTTCTACAGAGTTGATTTAAACTCAGCTGAGAAGTAAAAATATTCCCTAATTGCCAAGGACTCTGCTTTCTGGAATACTTTCCTTCATTGCTTTGGAGGGGGTGTGCAGAGGCTGCAGGACAGATCACCTTGTGCTCACAGGACCCCTGTATCCAGACTGGGACCGTTGGGCTCTTAGGCACCCCAAACATTTATTCAGAATGTTACCTCCACATTTTTGCTCCCATTAGAACACAAAGACCTTCCCCATAATTTCATCTAGCCATAGGGAGCTGAAACCCCTACTTTTATACATTTCGGGAAAATATTCAAGCTCCTCAGAAACAAAAAATGCATGTTGCAAATTCCGTCAGGCGGGCCTAGTATTCTGTCATGTTCAGACAGCATATCCACTATAGGATAGTGGAAAGCTTTCAATTAAATGGATGTTTTAGTGACTTCTTCCAGGATTTCCTGTAGTTTTCTTTAATGGCAAGGAATATGCCATTAAGTTGGATTGTTGCTATAGGATTAGGATAATTCAAACAGAATCTGAAATTCACTTCAATGAAAGGAGATAAAGCTTTGTTACAAGCCAAATTGTTGAAATCCTAACCCCCAGCAACTCAGAATGCGACTTCATTTGGAAATAGGGTCTTTAAAGAGGTGATTAAAGTTAAATGAGGACTCAGGCTGTGCCCTAACTTTGTGTGATTGGTGTCCTCATAAGAGATTAGGTCACAGGCTAATAGAGGAAAGACTATATGAAGACACTGGAAGAAGTTGGCCATCTACCAGCCAAGGAGAGACTCCCTCAAAAGAAACCAGCATGTTGTCATCCTGATCTTGGACTTTTTGCCCAAACGTGAGAAAATACATGTCTGCTGTGCAAGCGCCGAGTCTGCAATGCTTTGTTACGGCAGCCAGAGAAAGCTAATGCAAGGCTCCAGCAAATGAACTCCTCATTCTGTGAAATGCTTCTAGGTAACCTTTTACTCCCTTTACCTTATTTAATCAATCCTAACAACACCCCACATTTTTCTGATGAGAAAACTGACTTAGATTTTCCCAAATTTATAGATTGAATTAGTGTCAATGATAGAATTCAAAGCCAGGTTTGTTTATCTCTACTTCAAGAGCTCTTAGGAACTGGTCTGTAGGCCTTGGGCTATGGATTTGAAGTGAAGGAGATTTGCAAATACTATCTTAACTATGAAAGAGATCAAATGTTTTTAAATACACCCACATAAACAATAGATTTTAAGTCAGAAGGAAAAAGATAAATATCTGATGGCTTCACTTATGTGTGGAACATAGAGAAACCAAAACAGGGTCTGGAAAAAGACAGAACTGACAAGGACCATAGATCAGAGGCACACAGCAGGGGAGGCTGAGGGAAAAGGTCTGAAGAGGGAAGCGAAAAGCACAAGGGACTGTGGTGATGGATCACGAGTGCCAAGGCAGTGGAAGAACTACAAGGATTACACCTGAAGGAAGAAATTAAGTGCTTTCTAAAAACCAACAATGATGGGGCCTCCCTGGTGGCGCAGTGGGTTAAGCAACGAACTATGAAGCAAACCGCAGCCACTGAAGCACGAGTTCGATTCCTTCCGCCGGCCAGGGAGGGGACCCACATGGCATGGCAGACCTCTCCTGCTGTGCCCGCTGCTCCCTCAGCAGTGTACTTCTGTTGATCTGCCTGTTCTGCTCCCTGCTCTCTGTGGTGAATCCTCTCACCCACCCCACCACACACACACCCCTCTGGACTGTACACCAGTGCTTGTATGCATAAATAAATAAATTTTTAAAAACCAACAATGATGTAAGAAAATAAATGTGCAAATTTAATTAAAAAGTTAATAAGAGAGATCTTATCAGTACATCCCTTCGACTGAGGTAAAAGGGCCTGTGTCCTGTGTTTGACTGTAGAGAGCCCCATGTGGATTAGAAGAAATGTTTAAAAAAATATGTTAAAGAACATATGGGCACCTTTGCCACTCAAGATCTGGTAGTTAATACTCACACAGCCTAACAGAGAACATTAGACATCTGCTCTGGAAACTGACAGGTTCAGATCCCAGGCAAACATCACTCCTGACCCCTTGCGTAAGTCCAAGCTGTACCGAAGCCATGAATAGGCTTGTGAATTTTGCCATTAGCCCAGCATTAAAGGCAGGCATGCCTTCATGCAAGGAGAGGATCTGTGCTTATATAAAAGAAAAGACACATCAATTAGCTTGTCAAATCCTTTCTCTAAGCATACGGGAAGCACAGAACGTGTCCTCCTCTGAGCTGCTTCTCTTCCTGTTCCAGTTTGCAGTTCCATGTGGACTTGTGAATTACAAGTTACAACATTTGCACATGGCAACTGAGAAATGTTTGTAATATTAAATAACTCATGTTGCACTTAAATATATATCATGCCTGAAGTGTGATGTCGCGATTTTTACTTTAGCACTGGAATGGATTTTTGAATGTTAAAATTCAAAGAGTTTTATTTCATAAAAATATAACAAGGTTTACTGAACCTTTCAAGAATTAAATTTAAAAATGTGAGCTTTATTTAAGTGATTTTCACTAAAAATTTTGAAAATATATACAAAAGTAATCTTCATTTTATATATCTACTTTGATGTTAATTTATCTTTTTTATGAAAATACATTTAAATTTTGTATATCTTAACTGCAACTACATTTTTAGTCCTTTAGGTGATCACTATGAATAGAACATAAATTATGTGGAAATCTCATAATTAGCGATTTTTGCTGAAGTTAAAGGAAGAGAACAAATTTAATGGAATAAATATATGGCAATTTATGAATTATGTATGTCTTCATTTTATTCTCATGCAAATGTCACTAACTCATCAGGAGAATTCTCAGACATGTGCATTAATAATTAAACTTGGTCTTCTTTGGTATTTTGCCGACTTTTAATCATTAAAAACACAGAGCTTTATACATATTTGGTGTTGCCTCAATGAGGGAATATTTGTCAAAGTAAGAGAGAACCCATTTTATAGCATCATTTGTTAGCCTGATTGATAATTTTTTGAAATTTTGGCATATGTGGGTCTTTATTTGTCTTCTTGCTCTGGGCCTCACAAATGTTAGGGTATTCATGAATTTGATAGCCTTCTAGAAGTTTCTCTGTGAAGATTTCCTCTGCATTTCTGAGCACCTCCTTTGTATCTGGCATGGGACGCTGTGTGGCCCAGAGCCTGACTTTGTAAAGCTTAGAACATGGCAGACGTGGAGAGAGTTATAATCAAGAGAGAGAAATGAATGAGCAACATGAGGAATGTGTGTAGGGTGGAGACCTCTACGAAAACAAGTGATGAACTTGACCTGGGACTGGCAGAAAAAGCACCCCATAGTAGATAAACAGGGCTTGGCTCTCAAGGAGTGACAATGGGTGTGAAGGAAGAGAGGCACAGCCTGGCTCTAACAGGAGCTCAGTGGCAGATGCCCCAGGGAGGAACGAGGATCCAGCAGGAAACCTGACCAGGCTGGTCTTGGAGTGCAGGCCCGGACACAGCCACTGAATTCCCGGAAGATGATGGCAGCATTGGAAGTTTTGAAGTTGGGGAGGAAAGGGGACAATATACAGGAATTTAGAAGAGAACCCATGCTGGAGATTTTATGAAAACTCAATTGTAGAGAGTCTGAAACAGGTAGAACAATTAGGAGGTTTGGACAGTCATAGACTTGCAATGGCATGGACCAAAATGACAAGACATAGGCAACACTTCATCTTTCCAAGTTTCCTTTGTCATCAAGGTATCATTCGAAAATATATTCATATTTGTGTGTGTGTGTGTGTCTGGCCAACTTGTTCATTCAATTCAGAAATCCCCCTTACAGCATCCCAGAGGGTGTGACTTGCACATGAAGCTTGAAAGTCTGCAGTAAAAAAGGTACCACTCTTAGGAATCACCCATGCTACTATTAAAGCAGCCTGGTTTCTAGAAAATGATGCTCTGTGTTGAGAAACCTAAATAACCAGCTTAAAAATCAAAGCCCTCTCACCCCCAAGCCAGTAAGCATTGTCTGCAGGTGTTCATTGTGTTCCAGACATGCACAACAAACGCACTCTCCCACTGAGTCAGAGCAAAGCAGTTCAGCTCCAAGACAAACTCCAAACCTTCATCATCAGGCTAAAATCCCCACCTAAGAAAGTGTCCAGCTCCATATGTTGAGCATTTGAAGTACGACCAAGGATGACAGAGCCTCTAGACAATCTTACTTACTGGTCTAGGTCTATCTTTTACAGTAACGGAATTCTACTGATTGTCTTTCTCATAATTCAGGTAGCTACTGTATTTCTCTTAGTTTATTTCCAGGCTAAATACTCGCAGTCCTTTCCTTCTCTCCAATGACTTTGAGGGACCTTGTATTTCATTCCGTGCTAGGCATGCCCGCCTCCCGGCACCAGCAGCCCGTCACACAACTCCAGTACGTTCAGGTTTATCAGTGTCACTCACGCAGTGCAACACCTAGAAATATTTCATAATTCAGCTTTTCCCTAGTCACACTGTCCTTTCTCATAATTAATACAGACGGCTGAGGTTTGAATACAATTTTCCATCCCCAGGGCACATTTTTATGAGATTTACCACAAAGGTTTCATTTCTCCACTCAGATTATATGAAGATTTTTAATTTACTCCACCAATAGAGGAGAGAGAGGGTGTCTCCTGTCAAAGAGCTAGGATTACAATTTAAACTGAGCTCCCCAAAGGAAGTTACTTGCTGGCAGTTGAAGTAGTTGCTGACAATCTTCAGGGGCCATGGGTCTTGCTAATTGCCTTCTCTTTCTTTGGACTCAAGCTTCTATTAAATTGTTTCGAAATATTCCAAGTGGACTTGTTTGCTTTGCTTCCTGTCTTTCTTTTTCTAGGACTCCAGCATTCTCTGCTCTTGGGTAAATCTTCTCACCTCTTTGGATGTCAGTTTTCTCATCTGAAAAACAGAGGCCAATTGTCCTCACTTGATGGGAGTTGTGTCCAGTTTAAATGAGATTATACACAGAAGACATTTAGTCTTTTGCCTAGAGCATGGTTGGGGCTGCAATATAAATACAATATATAATACCAATTAAAATTGAATTTCAGATATATAATTTTTAGTGGATGTCCCAAATGTGACATCATTGTCATTTCATCTTCCCCTCTTCATTCCTTTTGCTTTTCCTCCTGTTCCTTTTCTTTCTTTTAGTCTTTCTCCTTTCTCATTGTCTAGTTCTAATCTTTTAAAAAGGTATCGGTGGTAACATTGTTACTCCATATTCTAAGTCTTAAGTTTCCAGAACAACTATCTCCTTTATCAGTGGTATTAATATAAAATAGTGGTATTATACTGTAGCATGTATTATATAGTGTATAATTACACAATACATAATATTCTATGTAGTGTTACTAATAAAGAGTTAGAGAAATTAATCACTTAACCTCTTTAAACTTAATTTTTTCAACTGTGAAATATAAATACTCAGAAATCTATCTTGAAGGATTATCATGAGAGTTAAGTTTCTCAGTCGAGTGTCTGACATATAACATGTAACCAAGAAATGGTGGATGCCGTTACCGTTAAGAGTTGCAAGCCAAAACATTCATTTCCTGGTAGAATCTAAAGAAAAACACTTCTTTTTGCTGACTCCTACTTCAGGAATTATGGTTAGGTAAGGGATTTGGCAAAAGTTATTCAACAAACCACATGGTACCCAAAAATGGTGCCGCCCTGCCCTTCCCAGCCAAATGAAGGTCATTTTAGCACACCTCTGCAGGTGCACCTGCAGCCAGAGAAGCAGCAAGAAGATATAAAGTGGTAACAGGGGTGTTTAGGAGGCACATGGGCTGGAGGTTTTGCACCCCCTTAGTGTTTGGAAAGTCATTAGTGACTGAAAAGTGCACACTGAAAATTGCCACCCTGACCAGATCAAGCCTTAGTCAACAATGTTGATTCTGTCATTGCCTCACAGCACACTCTAGCAAATCAAAGTATTACAGAATATCTTATTGTTTCCCCTGCCTTCCTTCATCTTAGTTTGCTTCTTCGTAAAACCTGATGTTTATGAAGAATATTCAAAAGCACGACTGTCATGCCTTCCTCCTACACATTTCTGCTCCCACCAAGAATAATTAAATCCAAATCACTCCACACTCAGGAGGATTTGGCATGTTCATGGGAGCCCCTGAGGAGAAGGATATAACAATTCTACCACTCTTGGTTCCAGACTTTAAATACACTTACATGTATACAGTACACCGTGGGCTTTCTGCTATATAATCAAGATTGCTCATACTCTAATGAAACACACACACACACACACGCACGCACGCACGCGCGCTTTCCCTCTTGTTCTCTTTCGAACAGAAAGAACTCGAAACACCTAGGTTTTCATTTTTTATGGAAATAATGAGACTTTCTTCTGTTCCCAGGATTCTCGGTTATTTTATCTGCTAGTCCCATAACCAAAAGGAGATCCTCTACATACAATGTATGTGGCAAACCATAAAATGCCAGTCAACAGGAGTACCCACTTCCTATATTCTCTTTTCACTTCTCAAGAGATCTATTGCACTCTCTTTGAAGGGAGAAAAAAATATTTTAAAATTTCATTTCTTTCCTAAGATATACAAATTAATATAGTTAGTCTTTCAGAATAAAAACATGTTTAGATAGATTGAGGACACTCCATTTAAAATATCCATTACCCTCAAATCAAATTTTCACCGCTCTTGAGTGGCAAGGGGCGATGCCCTGGGATCGGTGAGCTGCTAAGATTCCTTCTGCTGGAGTGTTTAATTTCATTTTACTTTCCACAAATAAGCATGTGTGGAGATGCTGCCTTTCCATCCTCTGGAGTAATCGAAAAATTTAATTCACATTAAGCCAGAGAGGATGGTGTTTTTCCCTAAGGTCATCCAAGGCAAACATTTTAAACCTCTAACAGCCCATCAGTCAGAGATGCATGTCTCATCCTTTCTGAAGTGGTGCTTCCAGGAGCCAAACTAAGCCCCTGCCCAGCCCCACCCACCACCCACCCCACCCTGCTCAGCCCAAGGGTGAAAGGTCACCCAATGAGGCCTCAGGTGCATGTCCAGATTGGGCCCCCAGTGTTATTCTTAAGATCCCAGGTACCCCCTCCACTAGGAGATGTAAGAGTTTCTAGGCTTCATTTCTGCTTAAAAGATTAATGTGAGTAGAAACCAAAAGCCTCTTTGCTGCTGCAATTTGAACTGCAAGCAGCTTACCCGAGAATGAGTATTTCACCAGGGCTAGGTTATGCTTCAAATCTTATCATCCCCTTTCCTAAAAGCTAATAACATTTTGCACTTATATGATGCCTTTCATCAGCCTGGGGTAATATACAACACTGCTAGAACTCAGAGATGGGTAAATCATTAATTGTTCATAATGCCTCACTTAAGCACTTTCAGATGGTCCTGCGTAAAGATTCAATCGAGCACGACATCATTGCATAGTTCTGTTTTATTCAGGTATAAAGCATGTGCAGTGACTTCTAAACAACATGTTTTCTGGGGAATGCAACCAAAGTCTATCATCACCAAGGTGACTTGGAACCACAGAGAGGGGAGCTAAGCTGTTCACCCATCAAGGTCTTTTTATCAGAAAGACCAAGGAGCTTCTAAGGAAGAAGAAAAGATCAAGATCTAAATATTCTTATTAAAAAAAAAAAAAACCTACCTACGACTCTAGATTTTCCCTTTGTCCTGTAGCACAGCATTTCTCAGACAGATTCCTTTACAAAGATGCTACCTTTTTTTTTTTTTTAAGGAGGAAAGGTAATGGAGTAAAACAGGGTGAGATCTAGTGAGAATTCCACCTGATTCAGTTCCTGAATTGCACTTCCATTCAATTATAGAGTTCGAAGTTATGCTGCGAAGGGGAAGTGTGTGGAAACAGGCAAATCAGAGGGTCAGAGGTGAGTCAGCCTGGAAGGACCGAGAGAGACACTGAGAAAGGACAGGGTGGTGTCTGTTTCACCATAAGCTTTGGTTGTAGGCTTGGTCCTTTGTCTCTGCCTTGGCAGAGAGAGCTGCAAATAGTGCAACAGGGTGGTCCCAGGAAAGGGGGAAGTTCCAGAATTCCAGTTCCGCCCTAAGTGGGTGGAGCTGAGCAGGGAAAGAAGATTCTGCAGAGGAAAGGACAAAAGGAAGGGAGGAAGGAAGCAGGATGGAGAGCAGCAAGGAGACATGGAGGAGGCACATGGAGCAGAGGGACACGTGAAGAAACTGCTCTTGCTTCTTGGTCTGGGACTGGTTAGGACAGATGTGGGTGAGAGACCCGTGGGGAGGTTAGCAATGGCAGCTTTCAGCTTGATTTTGCTCTTTTCCTCCCGGATTTGTCTGACTCTTTGAGACCCTTTTCTATAGGTCTCCACTGAAAGGTCCTTTGGATGTGTAGTAGGCTTTTGGGCCTTGCTTTGAGCCAATCCTGTTTGGCTGGACTTTTACCCTCAAGGAGATGGATAACTTTGGATGCTTGACTTAGTAACTATACTCTTTGTCCTTTCTGTATTGTACCCTAATTGTATTAAAGTTCCTTTCCATAAAGGCCTTATATGTTTGTCTTGATGCAGCAGATGGCAGAACCCATTTAGAGAGAGCAGGTTTGGGGGTTCTGGGGTGCCCCTCTCCCTGCCCTGTAACAGTAGGAATGTTACAAGGTAACTCCAATGATGGAGGATAAGAATAGAGAAACTGGAAAGGAGACACCATAAGACCAGAAACCTGGCTCACACAAGGAGGTGGGGCTAGAGGGGATTAGCACAGCCATTAACCCAACTATAGAAACAAAGACCCTTAGGTGTCAATGCCCAAATCAGGAAGTGCAACACCCAGGTAGTTATCAGACTGCTATAGGGGGTGTCTGGACCTCTGACCAAAGGTAAAGATATGGAGATTTATCTCTATCTCAGGAACCCACTGTAGAATCCCTGGTCCCTTTCAAATTCTACAGTTTAAATATGCAAGCCACACCCTGAAGAGAGAAGACTGTATCAGTGCACTCTCTGCACTGGCTTGGGGCAGCTGTCCTTCAGCCCACCTGTGACTATGCAGGTGCTTCTCTCCACCAATTTTCTCCTCTGCGGGGCAGCAGCCTTCCTGCCTGCCCATGACCTGCACCATGCTGGGGCTTCTCTTCCCTGACCTCCCTCAGTTAACAATTTAAATAAACATGGAGACTGGCCATATTAAATTTAATTATTTATATATGGTCTTACTGAACCCCAGGCAGGGACACAGTGGAGCCTCAGGTATATGCCAAAAAAAAAAAAAAAAAAAACCCAGCTGGGATGCCCTTGGGACTGCTTCTCTGGATCCTCTGCTTTGTGCTTTTCAGTATGTCTGCATCATTCTCTCTGGTTGCGTCAGTTGGCTTTCTCAGCTTCCCAGGCCACCCAGAGCTCCTGCTGAGGCTGGTATCTCTGAGTCTCAAGTCCAGATTCCCAGGAAAGGTGCCGTGACTCAACTGGGCTTGGGAGCCCAGGCCCAGACTAGGCAGCTATGGTCAATAGGTCAAGACCACAACATATTAATTATATGGTTCTCCTAGAAGTTAGCAGAATAGACATAGTTTTCAGAAATTACATACTTCTAGGAGTCACAAAGCAGATCCTTCACAATTGTCTCCAACCAAGGTTATTTACTTCAGCATTCTTCCCACAGGTAGAGATCCTTCCCCACATCATAAATAGAAGAATGGCATGGAGTTAATTCCTAATGAAGGGCACAGACTTATTCCACTAAGGAAATACTTCAGCCCAAGTCCTGTTGATGTTGCTCTCACAAGGCATCCCTCCCCACCCCTCCGCTCCCCCTTCTAACAGCTCTACTCCACATCAGTAATTCCACGGGAGCTCACACTGTGCCCCTTAGAGCACTGCGCTGATGGCCTGGGTGCACACTGCTTTGAGGGGTAGTCCGAATTTTGACCTTGGTTTTGATGCTGGTGAGCGAGGTTACCTTGGTTGCACCTACCGCTGTTGCCCCCTCTCACCCTGATAATCAGGGTGTGTCCTTGTCTCCTGAAGCCATAGAAAGGAATTCACAGACTTTTTAGATAAGTAAGCAAAGAGAAGCAAACTTTGTCTTGGGAAGAAAAGTTTATTTAGGAAAAGAGAAGGATAAAGAATAAAGACTCCCAGGTAGATGGTACCTGGGAAGTATATATATACTTTGGAAATATATACTTTCTTTCCCTCATTATTCCAAAATTTTACTAGTCTTTCTGTGATTGGTCATTCCTCAATGGCTGTACTTAACTTTCTTCTACCAAGAATTTCGTTACATGGAATTTTCCATCTGGAGTTCCAGTTTTTCTGGAATTCACCTCAATTTACATCCATTAGCTTTTCTTTGTGTTTGAATGCCCTGGCCTTTTCTTCAGAAGTTTGCATTTCTCCTGGCCATTCCCCTATCTCCTGGAGTCTTCCTGAGATGCTTCCTTTCCTTTGTTCCAAGACTTAACTATTCCGGGGTCTCACCTACCTATTTCTCCCTAAGACTGCCTAATTATCTCTAAATTGGACCTAGGTCTCAGTTTCACCATGTAGCACCTGATGCTGCCTGCCCTCACGTACAATGCACACACTAATACCTCTCTCAAAGGGTTGAAGTGAGCTGACCTTTGACACACTGTGAAAGTGATAACTGGTGACTTCTAGGTGCTCAACAGAAGCTTCCTTTTGTTATTGTTACTGTCATTGTTAACTTTAACCCTTAACAATAAAAGCTACAAATGCCATTTTAAAATAGACAAACAATCTTCAGGCTAATTTCATAACTAGGGACCTGATACTGTTCCAGGGCAACCCTAATATAAAATGGGTTTGCCTGACTGGGTCCTCACCCGCGCTCGAATGGCACTTATAATGCCCCAACTGCAGGCACACACAACAAAGGTTAATAAAGGGTTTTATTTACAAGGGAAGGAGAAATAGCGTAGTGAATAACACAAGGGGAAGAGAGGGATACAGATCTGTAAATATTTTACCAGTTTCTTGGAGCTGGAACCCAACGGTGTGCTGAGAGCTGGCTCCCCAGGAAAAAGCGACCCCCCCAAGGCCCATGTGTCTGCTTTTATACTCAGCCTGGCTGCTCAACTCCACCCTCAGGTCCCAGTGATCCGCTCTTCGATAATGACCTTATGGGATTTGTAACCCTTGGATCTTGTAGGTCTGGAATGGGGGGTCGAAGTCCATAACCTATCTGTGTAATTTATTCAGGAGGGTCTTTCCTCCTAACAATACCATATTCCAAAAGTATTGAACAGCACATTCAAATAAAACAAGTAACTAAAAAACAGAACAGCAACAAAACCACAGAGGAAAAATTTGAAAGCTTTTGTTTTGTGTTTGAATTTTCTGACACCTGCAGGGAAGGTCACCTCCTAATAAGAATTGTTGTGAGAATAATTTAAGAAAAGATACATGGGGGTCTCCCTGGGGGCACAGCAGGTTGAGCACCACACTGTGAAGCATCCGAAGCACAGCAGTGCAAGTTTGATCCTGGCCAGGGAGTGACCCACATGGCACAGCAGACCTCTCCTGCCTTGCCTGCTGCTCCCTCAGCAGTGCACTTCAGTCGATCTGCCTATTCTACTCCCCACTCTGTCTCTGGTGAATCCTCTCACCTCCTGTGATTCTGACCTGCACCCCCAACTCTTGCATAATAAATAAATGCACAAATAAATAAATCTTAAAAAGAAAAGATAGATGAAGCACTGTGTCTGGATGTAGGACAAACAGCATGGAGAGGGTGCAGTTTTCATTGCCATAACTAGTACAACTACTGTTATTGTTATTAGTCCTAAGGGGAAAGGTGCCTAGATACTCACTGGCAAAGCCTTTAAATTGATTGTTTCATTGATTACTGTGCAAAGCCTTGAAGCTTTCTTTCCTAATTAAGTTTGAGAGATATGTATATATGTGGGATTAGATATAAATCAATATGCAAAACTGAGTAATTTTTTCCAGTACTGGAAAAATGGAAAAGAAAGCACCGATCAACACAGGGAAGAGAAGAGCATGGTCCTGGGAAGCGTTGGGGTCTGTGACAGTTCCAGTCGGCCATGGCTCCTAGCTTCCACGTTGCCTTTGTAAGAGTAGGTTTGCATGAGAACAGCCATCTTAAACTCCAAGAAGCCATTTCACTGAGTATGTGACTTGGGAAAGGGGAAACTTGGTAATCTTGAGGCACCAGAATGTTGGGGAGAGGGACTCGGGGAAGAAGGAACTAAGTAGTCAGGAAACGGGAGGTCATATCTTAGGGACCAGATGTTTTGGCTGAAAAGCTCATCTTGTCAGATCACCAGGATGTGGCACAAAGCAGAAAATTGTATAGCTATGGAAAATTACTGTGAGTTGGATGTTTTGGAAAATGCTATATAAACCCTGGTCTTTGAGTGCTCGGGTCCTTGTTGAAACCCGCTGCATTGGGCAGATACTTGGACCCCAGCTAGCTGGAAATAAAACCTCTCGTTGTGTGACTTGCATTATTGTGAGTGTTCTCTGTCCAATTGAGGAGAGGTTAATACCGGACTCTAACAGCTTCTCTCCAGCTTCCTTTAGAAATGTGTGACTTAAAAACTTCAAAGTGTAACAGGGTGGTCCCCAGGCGGATGGCAGAACCCATTTAGAGAGCAGATTTGGGGGTTATGGGGTGCCCCTCTCCCTGCCCTGTAACAAAGGCACAGCATGCACCTTCCCAAGGCACCTTGAGCAGGCCTATCTCGTGTGTCTGTCACCCAAGTTCCCCACTTTTACTAAAAGGAACAGGAGACTTTGCAAACATGGCACCCCTCCTCCTGCTCTGGGCGTGGACCTGAATCTCTAGACTGATCTGGAATGAGTTCTGAGGTAACCCACTGGCCTGGCATTCTGCTTCATGAAAGGAGGCACACAGGAGTAGGGGCAGATGGAAATGACCCGTATCTACACAGATCCTGCTGCGGACGTAACGCTTGGGCAGTGAACGTCACAGGCAGGTGGCGGCCATCACTGTTCTTAGGCAGGGACTACAGAGGTTGTCTTTATGTGCTCCAGAGGGAACGCTGCCTCTATTGCTGCTCCACTTACTCTCTGTGTTAGATATTGATTTTTCCTTCAGAGGAATAGCAAAAATGCATAAAAGCACGAAGGAGATAGAAGCAGGATCCCTTCCCCCACCACAGGCTGAGAGTGATGAATCAAAGCGACAGGAGGAAGCCTCATCTTCCACCTGATGAGCAATTGGGCCAGGACTCTCCTCTAGTGGGAAGAGCTGTGAGCATCTCTGAAAAGTACTCTTCCACCTCTCTTTCCACCTGTCCCCAGTCACATACCGTCTGTTTGGTGTGTAGACATCATTAAAACCACCCACACGCAATTTCAAACACAGCCACATTTAGATTTGATGTTCCCTCCCAAGTGGAGTATCGTCCTCCTTATTTCTTCAAGTTCCCAAGAATTCCCAGATGGTTAAACACATTAACAAAAGATTGTTTTCATAGTAGTCAGAGTCATCTACACTGAGCCTGCCCAGTGATTCTGCCTCTTTGTAGGAAGAAATTGCTTCTGTGTAAAAACGAATACCCACCTGGTTCACACTTCAGTCACTGGCAAATGTGTCATAGCAAGAGACATTTCCTGTTTCTTTGACAGATTGGCCTGGGGCTAAAATTTAATCTAATGTGTCAAAGTGGTAGGTAGTAAGAGGAAAACACTAAGCCCATTCAGATTTTTGCAATAGTTTGAGGCTTATGTGGGTATTGGTTGATGTTGATAAGCAGTAAGAGTGAACACTGAAAATAAAACAATAAAGCATCTGCGTCATCTCTATAGTTGTGTTTCAATGGTAGCATTCACACTGAAAGTAAAATGTAAATATCGACATGCAAAAATTAATCTAGAAACAAACCTAACATCATTCACAAAAATTAATTCAAAACAGATCACAGACCTACATGTAAAATGCAGAACTACACTGCTAGAAGATACAGGAGAAAATCTAGCTATCGCCATGATTTTTAAGCTACCACACCAAAAGTATGATCCTTAAAAGAAATAATTGATTAGTGGACTTCATAAAATTAAAACTCTTACTCTGCAAAGATACTGCCAAAATAATGACAAGACATGTCAGAGTGGAGAAAATATTTGCAACAGATATATCTTATAATACAGAACAGTTATTCAAATACACCAAAAAATACATACCTCAATAGTAGGAAAAGGAGTGGTTTATTTAAAAAATAGGCAAAATTTCTGAACAGATGCCTCACCAAAGAAGACATGCAGATGGCAAGTAAGCATATAAATAAATATAGGGTCCATATCACATGTCTAGGGAAATGCAACTTAAAACAATGAGATACTACCACACCCAAAAATCACCAGTACTAACAATGCCAAACACTGGCTAAGACACAGAGCAACAGAAACTCATATTCATTGCTAGTGGGAATACAAAATAGCAGTCACTGTGGAAGACAATACTTACAGAACTACACATCTTGCTACCATGCAATATAGCAATTGAACTTCATGGCATTTAATCTGAATTGATGTCTACACAAAACCTACACATGGGTGCATACACAGTTTTTTGTTGTTGATGTTGTTGTTGTTTTTTAGATTTACCAAAACTTGGATGCAACCAAAAGGTCCTTGACTGAGTGAAGGGGTAAACTATAGTGTATACAGTGAGCAAAGTATCATTCAGCGTGCTAAAAATAAATGAGCTGTCAATTCAGACCTAGTGGAACTTAGATGCCCATTATTACGTGGAAGAAGCCCATCTGAAATGGCTTATTCTGTTTCATTCCACCAACATGACATCTTGAAAATGCAAAGCAGTGGAGACTGTAAAAAGATCAGTGATTGCCAGCCATTAGGCAGAAGAGGAATGAATAGACAGAGCACAGAGGATTTTTAGGGTGGTCGACTATTCTGTGTTATACTGGAAGGGTGAATATGTGTCATTCTACATTTGTCCAAACTCACAGAATGTATAACCGTGAGAATGAACCATAGGATAAACTGGGCTTTGAGGGATTACGGGTGTTTTAATGTAGGTTCATGTGGTATCACAAATGTGCCATTTTACCAGGGGATTGTGATAGCAGGGCTTTAAGGCAGTGGGGTGGGGATGCAAGAGACATATAGGGACTCTGTCCTTTTCACTCCGTTTGGCTGTGACTCTATAACTTCTCTAAAAAATGAAGTCTATTTAAAAGGTAAAACAAAGATGCTACAACTTTATGATGAAGTTCCTGACCCTGAGAGGGAGACAGGACACTGGGGAAGATTCCCAGTCAGATTTCAAAGCTCCATTTGGTTCTATCTCAAAACCGCAGTGAAGTTCCCGTTGTGCTAAACCTTTGTCTATTTTTTGGTTGTTCCATGTTCTCATCTCACTCTTGCTTCTTTTGGCTTTATGCCCCTGCCTTCTGCTCCTGCCTGTCCTCCCTTTGCTTCATCTTCCTATTTGTCCTTGTTTCCTGCTGAGGGAACACATCTGGTTTCCAAAGCCCTAACACCTTTCTAGTTTAGTTGGCTGTCCTTGCGTTCTGATTGCTAGACTCTGAACTCTTTCACTATATATAACTAGGAAGCTTACTCATAGCCCTGACGTCAGAGCAGGTATCCCGCAACTTGGATAGAATGACACTAGAGCCAGCATCTTCACTACCTAGAGTGAGAAAATATTCTTGACAGAAGCAAATTATGAGAGCATTCTGGGAAAAAATATCAATTGTCTCCATTGACTTGTCTCCAAATATGGCTAACATGAAATCAGATTTCCCTGACTATGAAGAGCTAGGGGGAGGAGGATTGTCATCCTAACATGGAAGATAGATTTGTGTGGAGATAATTATAGTCCACTGTACTCAGTTCAATATTGGAAGAATATTCAGAGAAGGATGATTATGGACAACATAATCACAATTTAATAGAAGCAATAAAGAAAAGAAAGGCTTCCCAGAGGAGGGTGCATTTAAAAGGAATCTAGAAGGAAACACGGGTGTTTTCTCATTAGTCCTTACAACACATCACAACAACATTAAATATCTTTATTTTTCAGTTGAAGAACTCTCCAATATGTTAAAGAAAAAAACAAAGATCCTATGCTAAGTGAAGAGAACAGTTGGCATTTACACCAGTTATCTAAACTTCCCAGTCATTAGACTGTATTTGAATCAAATGGGGAACCACTAACTTTAGAACTGCCCACAGAGAACTTCAGTGGCACAGACATAAAAGTATGTGCTAGGTTTTCCTTTTCCAGCAGTTGCCCAAAATCTCCCTGCTTAGAAAAGCACAGAACATGGAGACAAAATATTTCAAAGAGCCCTCAGGTGTGCTATGTGTCTCTAAAACAGCACAATTCCTCGTTTTCAAAAAATAACAGAACACCTTTATGCAAAACTTCCTCCAGTGCTCGGATTTGTGTGTGCGTGTTTGTGTGTGTGTGTGCACGCACACACAATAAAAACTACTCCCAAACTTTTATCTGGAAAAAGTTGCCATTAAATGCCAGCTGACAGGAGAAGGGACAGGGCTTGATCACCAGTCAGTTATGCATTTTTTAACCACCCAAATGGGACCATCATCAGAACTGAGATTAACCCTGGCACCTAAAGACTTCAAAGGGAAGTTTCTTTCTTCCGGAGACGCCTTAATCAGGACCCTGTCCGGTGTCAGATAGAAATCTCCCCTGGTCTATTAGAAAAGCACTGCAGTGTGGAGCCGCCATCTGAGTCAGTGCTGTGCCCCTCTTCTCAGTCGCCATTTTGAAAACTGGCATTTGTCTTTTGATTTTCTTTCCCTTTCAATTTCTTTTCCTGTCAAAGGGCTCACTCCCCCCTTCCTAGTCAGCAGCAACACCTGATTGAATTCCACTCAGAGCTCCTGGTGGTCCTGTTCTCCGAGCAGGCTTGAGGGAGCCCTTTTGCCTACTTCATACTATCCATCTCTCCGGGCAACTGAAATTGTGCTGCGAGATAGAGAGCTACTTCTTGGGACCTCATTACCACCACCTCCGAGGGAATGGGTTTTAACAGAGCAGGCATTAAGCATCTAAACAGCACACGGAGACAGCAAAGACTTCAAGAGAATGGCAGACAAGTGATAGAAATCAAGTAACTGATATAAAAAGCTGAGCGGTACACAAAGGGCCAAGGGAAACTTTTCAATTTATATTTCGTGTTGATATCACATTTGTTCCCACATAGCCAGGATAGGTCCTGAAAATAGAAAGATGGCAGAGTTTGTGTGCCCCTGGGGGTCCCTAGCTTCACCTGAACTGAAGCCAGAAATAATATCATAAAACTAATTTAGCCATTACACCAACAGGGTTCCTCAGCCATGAGACAGACTAGATAATTGTATGCTACCTACAATTTCTGACACTCGGCTAGTTTCAGCAAATGGCATGGTCTAAATATACATTGCTTGCCGCAGCTACCTATCTACCACAGGTTTTTTTTTTCAAGCAAAAGAAAATGAGCATTAAGTTACTTATGAAGATGGGAAATCTAAATCATTTTATTAGAACAATCAAGATTAATTAATGGACCCCAAAGTCAAGTGTCCTTGATAGTCAAATCACAGGTTCTTAAAATCTATGTAGGTGACATCATCTCAGAGCAGTTGGTTTACACTTGGGCCTTCAACTACAAATGAGGAGTCTGAAGTAAAGGTTCTCTGAAGTTCTGTCCTGTATGGTCTTTGATGCTGTGTAAGCCATCTCCAGCCAGTGGTTTGCATTTCTCCATTGTTATATTACAGCAGACAGATTTTTCTGACCTCTTATGCTGTCTGTCCATTGGTTTCTCTGAATCCTTACGGAGAAATAACCAATTTTCCCAAGAGTCTTCTAAAATAAATTTCAGTTCACAAAATAAAATGAGCAGCGAAACCAAAATCTCTCCTTTGGCAGAATAGCTGATGTGGCTAAGACAAGGGCATGGCTAAGCTTTGAATGCCAAAGTCTCTGGCCAGTCTGGAAGAGTCACCTCATTGGGAGAGGTGTGTCCAGAAGAATTGGCCCCACCTTCACATAAAAACCAAAATGAGTCACACAAAGTCCAGAGAGAACGAGCAAAAAGGACAAATTAACATATTCCCTTTCTGATGACCTGAGTAGAAAAAAGATGAGTAATGACATATTTTTCTAACTCAATGGTGACCCCTAAGTAACTATATTTATTTACTGAGAACTGCAGTTCTAAGGATTTAATTCCTTAATTCTTTAGTCCATTGTAACAACTCTATGAGGAAGACTGTTGTTACCACATTTTATGTATGGAAAACTAGGATACAGGAAAGTTAAACTGCCTGAGGTCAAACAGCTAGTAAAATGGAGGAGGTGGATTAAATCTAGACATTTGGGTTTTAGAGCTGTTTACCTCCATGCTATACTGACTATTATGACAATTGATTATTATGCCCTTAGGAAAAAATCTTGTTTGGAAAGTTTCCCCACAAGTACATCAGGCATGTCTCTATCTAGAGAGTGCCAGCTGATGTTCAGGTTTCTGTGCATTGATGAATTTGAATTAGGGGTAAAATAGCAATGAGCACACCTACAACTAGTAGAATGCTTCTAGGTGAATGAGTACAGAAAAGAAGAAGAGATACTTCAGGAGTAAGGCTTGGAATAATGAAGACCTAGGGCAACAGAACCAGTGTAGGACTTAAGTCATACAGATTTAAATACAAATCTTGCATCTCCCATAAACTAGTTACACAAGCTTAGTTTGACTCTATATCACAAATCACCCTAAAACTTAGCATCTTAGGGCCTCCCTGGTGGCGCAGTGGGTTAAGCAATGCAGTGTGAAGCAAACTGCTGCCACTGCAGCAAGAGTTCAATCCCTGCCCACCGGCCAGGGAGGGGACCCACGTGGCGCAGCAGACCTCTCTGCCTCGCCCACTGCTCCCCTTAGCAGTGTATTTCAGTCTGCCTGTTCTGCTCCCTACTCTGTCTCAGGTGTGTCCTCTTGCCACCCATACCTCTGACCTATACCCCAGCTCTTGTATGCATTAATCAATAAATCTTTAAAAAAAAAAAAAAACCTTAGCATCTTAGTCAACATTATTTCTTTTACTTGTGAATTTAAAATTTGGCAGTCAGTTTTTTTCTGTTCCACTAGGCATCTCCTGGGGTGGCTTGAGGCTGGGGGCTAGAATAGTTGGAAGGCTTGGCAGTTGGTGCTGGTGATTGGCTGGGATGTCACCAAGGTTATTGTCCATAAAATGGACAGGTGACCTCTCATGTGATCTGAGCTTCCTTCCAACATGGCAGCTGCGTTCTAATGAGTGCTCTTAAAGAAAGAGAGCACTAGACAGACAAATGTCACCTTTTATCAATCTACCTGGAAAACTAGACAGAATGCTAAAACTATACTTGTTGTGGAAATGTTATACTTGTGGAAATCATCAAGGCCTCAGAAGTTTAAAAAGTAGAGGATATAAACTTCATCCCTGATGGGAGAGTGGAAAGATACTGGATAAACCATGCAATAGAAAACATTGCTGAGATAATATTTTAAACTACAAACTGCTGTACTTGATTCTTTCAAGCCTTAGCTTTACCACCTGAAGAATTAATATAATAATATTTCAGAGTTTTGAAAGGATTGAGATGATGTCTGTTATCACATACATGGTGATATCACAATACAATTTTCAGTTCAGGTCAGGGGCCAGACTTAGGAAAACAGAAATGATCTATTTCTCTTCCAATGGTTGCTGAACACTTGAACCTGGACGAGAAAAGAAGCTTGTCTGAACTGGCATAAAACTAAACATCAAATCACTTGCCCTTCAGGGTCTCCCTAACTACCCTCTGAACATCTCACAATGTCATTTTGAGAAGCTATCAGTTCAGTTCTGGAATCAAGACACGCAAGTTCCCCCATGTTATTGCAACTATGTGAGGTGAGGCCTTTTAGATGGAATGTAAACAAGAAGTAACTAAAAATGATAGGTGTTAAGAGTTAGGAGGAATCTTACTCTCATTTTGAGGTGTTTACTAGTGTGAGAAGGGAAGCTCTTTACAACTGCTCTGGCAGAAAGAAGCTTCTGGGATTATTCCCAAAATTCAACATGCTCTCTAAATAAGTTTTGAGTCTGTGGTATTCATGTGGTTTACAGGAAACCAGTTAAAAAAAAAAAAATTTGACATAATAAACCTAATGCAGATTCACAAATTTCGAATGAGAAGAGAAAACCCATTGATTTTTAAAGTCAGGCCCATAATCTTTTGGGTAACTCCATTATTTACCTGCAAGGTACAGAATCTGAGCAGATGAAGCCTCTGGAATAACCCAGTGGGTGTGACAAATCCACAATTCAGTGACGTGATCTCATTTAAAAAGAAATTAGAAGTGGAATTTCATGGGAGGCTCTCTGCGTTGAGCAGGAGAATTTTTGCACGGATTCCAACTTCCCATTCCCTCTGCAAAGGAGGAAAGAGAAAAGCAAAACAAATGGACCCACATTCACTGTCTCAAGACAGCATTCATAAGGAGACCCCACAAAGAATTTCTTCAAAAGGGAGAGATGAAAGGGGGCCCAGCTCTCTGCTGGCATTTGAGCTGGCATTTGCGGCATTACCTTGTGATGGGGAGCAGGCGTGAGAGGGTCTTTGATTGCCAAAGAACAGTTGCACCTCTGTCAGAGCGGCCCTCATGACTCATGAGGCTCAGCAGCAAAGGAGGGATGAGAGCAGATGTGAGGGGGAAGATCACAGCGCAGGGAAAGTAAGCCAAATGCAAACCAAAGGAGTGGGGGGAAGAGCACAAAGGAAGGGGGAGCCTCAGGGAAGAGGGCAGGAAAGAAGTGTTGGATACAGTCCAGCAGAGCACCTATTGGCCTTAGCTATATCTAGGAGGGAATGACTTGTTCCCTCTTGATGGTGAAACTGAAGAGCGCTGGCCAGAAAAGTTCTCAAAGACACCAAACACCTTTCTCCTCAGCTGGCTTCAAGCCGTGGAAGCCTTACTGACCTGTGTAGGAGTGTGTGGGAAGCATGTTGTTCTTTTTAAAAAATATCACTTGAGTAGCATGTACTGTGTCCCAGGTCTTCTGCTCAAAAGTTAATTCATGTAATCCTCTTGGCAATCTAAGACACAGATCAGACACTGATATCCCTGCCTCTCGTGGTTCTCCTCGCGGTTGTCATCATCTTCCTCCATTACGTCCAATTATTATTTTTTTGCCCTTACTGTGATTGGGAGCTTCTTAACAGCATCTCAATACTTCATCACTGTAGTTCTTCAACAACCCTATGATGTCATCTTGGGCACTATTCTTATTTCTAATTTTCAATGGAATGGAAATATTATGATTTTACATAAAGCATTAAAACTAATGAGTGGCAGGACTGGGGGAAAAATCATCTGAGGTTGTCCTCAAAGTCAGTGCCCACACCACCTTGACACCTAGCCACATGCCCGTGAGGCACTAATTCCTTCTTGCCATTTCTCAGTCACAGGGACTGTGAGAAACTCTGGTCTGGAAGAACGTAGCAGAGCCAGAAGCTCCCCGCTATTTCCACTCTTTGGTGAATGAGTTACCAGAAACCCAGTATTGAATCACAGAATATTAACACTTCCTCTCTCCACTTCATCCTTATTCTATCCACACAGAAACCGAGGTTCAGAATCAGGATAGAAATCTTGTAGCTTCAATCTGCCAACCTCTTTTGAGATATTCCTGGCCCAGAAAAATGGATCCATATGAATCAAGTCAATTTTTGCCAAATATATTCATGTTAGACAGATGACAAAGCACAAGATGTAGGACTGGAACACTATCGTTACTCACATGACTCAGGAGTGTCCTCTGGTCCATTTAAGAGTGAGTCTTCCTCACACACTAAGTGAAGTGAATCATTCTTTTTATTAAACCTCAGATTTAATAGCTGATGGCCCATCTCATAATTAACAGAAAAGTCCACTTGAAAATGTTTGTTGTTTATTTTCTTTCCAGATGTCACACAACCACAAATCAAATCCAAGCGTTACGCCAAAAATATTTAGTAGCTCTCCTAAATTTGATTATGATCAATTGACCATTTCCTCTGGAATTTTATTCACTTTTTGTTAAAAATTAAACAAAGCATTTATCGTGTACTACTTATATGTGTGTAGTGATAAGCAGTAAGAGCTACACCAGGGCGTGACAAGTTTCAGCCCCTAGGAAGCTCCCTATATCACAGAGGGAACAGACGTGCCTATAAAAGAAATTCAGCAGAGCCTCTAAAAGCAGGTTAATCAAAGACCTTTATACATAGAAACCCTAAGAACAGGGATGTGAACAAAGATGGAGTTCAAAGATCTCTTTCTAATTCCATCAGCGGGATAATACTCCAATGACCATTTACCAAAATGATTTGAAATTGCAGAATCCCCTGATCTGCCTTCAGAATTAATGCTCAGATAATGAATGCTCAGTTCCTTCAGATGTTTAATTACTGAAGGGCCTTACTTTCCAAAAGAGAGGCTATACAAACTCAGGAAGTGACATGGAATCTTAATGAGATGTGATCTTGAGAGGTCATATAATTCAGACTCCATCATCAGGCAAGACTCTTATCTTTGAAGAGCTCAGGGAGACAAACTTGACAACCTTCTTTGTTGACAGTTTTGACAACCTTCAGAGGGGCCTGCAGAGTGGAATGCAAAACTTAGTTCTTAAAGATTGTCCCTCTACCATGGCCTCTAGAGTCCCTCATGCAGTCTTGACAAGGAAACAGCCTGTGGGATTGAGGTGGGTGGATCTTCCTAGATATAAGATGATCTGGCTCTGCATCTGGAGGGACCTGAGGTTATGGGGTCAAAACCAGGGCTGAGGGATCAAGCGCATGTTCCAAGAGGGAGGGGGAAAACAGCTGGATCTCTAGGGCAGGGAGCAGTGGCTGAATATTAACATCCAGTGATAACTGGCATCTGGATAAAGCTTGCACATTTGCAAGCCCTGTGAAATACACCATCATTTGGTCTTTAAAGCAAGGCTAGGACGAAGCTTTGTAATGTAGCTTACCACCCAGTTTCATGGAATGGAAAATAAGACTTCAGAGGATATAAGTTACTAAGTGTGGATCTGAGACTATAGAACTTCTCTACTAGTACTCCTAATAATAGTAATGATGGTATTAATATCATAATAATAATAAACATGCATAAATTCTAGTCCCTTTGCATTTAATATTTCATCTAATGTTCATAATAGCCAAGTAAGGTCGTTTCTAAAGTCCCCATTTTACAGAAAGTGAAACTAAGATTTAGAAAGATTAAGTCATGTGTACTACTAATGTATAACTTCTAACAAATACTGAAACTGAATTCAAACCAAAGTCATTGGAGGCCTAACCCTAAACGCCTGCTTTATCCATTAGCATTTTAGAAAATAACCACAATTTCTAACAGAAGAGGGATTCAAAGCCCCAGTAAGTCCCTGTGCAAGCATTTCTAGCATGCATCCTGACCTGCTCCAGCAGTGACAAAACCCACTCTCCCAGTGCCCGCAACAGGGACAACTCGGTCTGCCTTTCAGGGGTCGCCACCCACCTCTGAGGACCCCAGCATCACCCTTACTGCCTTATACTTTAACAATGAAGTGGCTTGATAATATTCCTCCCAAACATCAGGATACAAAGAATTAAACTTTTGAGAATGGGCTATAAAGTTCTTTTGTCTTAAGCAGCAAGCAGGTCCCTCAAAGAAAAGAAAGTATTTTGGTCATTTTTTTTTTCCAAAATACTTCCCCATGTAAGATCCCTTGAAATTTTCTATAGAAGATTCCTGAAAAAAAAAAAACAAAAAACAAAAAAAACCCAGAGAGGCAAATACTTGCTCAAAGTCACAAAGAACTTAGAGGCAGAGCAGGGACTGAGACCCAGGTCTCCTCACCCATTGATTCCATAACACTTTGATCGACACGTCAAGTCAATGAGCGTGGTGGAAGGACCAACTCAAACCAGGACTTGCTGTCATTTCGCCAAGGTTCACGAGGAGACGCCATCATTTATTCAAGAAGCCCTCTCTGAGTACCCATAAGGGGCCAGGCACTGCCAACACCATGAGCAATAAGAGAGCAACAGTGTCACTGCTTTCTCGAAGCTAACATGTTCGTGTGGGAAGAGACTAACACACATCCAACAAGGAGCTAAACATGTGCCAGAAGCGTGGACACACAGGGAGAAAAGCACAGCAGGACAATGGGAACATGGAGTACAGCGAGCTTGCAACTTAGTAGGGTGATGACCTGGACGTCGGTAGAGACTTAGAGAAGTTAGGAAGAGCCGCTCGTGAGCTGCAGGAGGAACATCCCAGGCAGACAGATGTAAGGACAAAGGCCCACAGGCTGCCGTGCACGGACATTTGCAAGGTGCAGCAGAAAAGCTACTCTTGATGGAGTGGAAAAGCAAAGGGGAATAATTGTAGGAAAGGAAGTTAGCTAGAGTGGATCTTGGACAAGGTGGGCTTGTAGATTCTTGCAAATGCTGTGGTAACTGAGTAACTAATAGAGGGTGGAAAAGAAGTGACAAACCCTATCCTAACTCCTGGCTGGACAGAGTCAACAGGTGGCAGAGGACCTGGCATTCCATAGTCTCATTTCTCTACTCATTCAAACTTCTCACTTTGCATGGCTAACCTAGATCCCCTAATTAAGTTCAGGCCCCAAGAAATGATGGAGAGAGGGAAAAAACAAATCATTTCTATTCCTAGCCAGAACAACTCTGACTCCCCATTATAAAAATCAAAACTGGATATGATGTTCTAGTCAAGGCTTTCCTATCCTTTACAATTTCTAGATATAGCCGATAACATAACTTGCATTTTTGGCAGGAAGTCTAGATTATATTCTCATGCCAAGTTTGTCTATTATTTATCTCTAGCTCTTATTTTATGTAGTCACAGCAGAGTGACCCATGTTGTATTTACAACCTGTCCCTATTAAATTTTATTGTTCATTTATAGCCACTTATACAACTAGCCAAGGTCTTGGTCTAAGCTGACTGATTTCTCTAGTCATATTCAAAACCCCTGGCCTGAAATCATCTGTGAAGTCAGTGCATATGGAGGGCTTATAAATCAACCTAAAACTTCCCATTGGTTTTTTTTTTAATCAGTGGTGAATTAAAAATGACCACAAGTTCTTTCCTGCTCCTCTTGATACAAAACGCAATGAGTGGTGTGTATGTCTCCTCTCCTATGATACGGGTTGGCCATATGTCTTTTTTTGACAGTGAATGCATAGCATGCTGCGAGGTAATATTCTGGAACGTCTAAGCTCAAGTCTTAAAAGAATGATCAGTATAAATTTTTTTCTCATTGTAAGTCAGCTGCAAAAGTGGTAAAAAGGATGAGACTGGATTATCGAGTTATAAGAGACTAGGTGGTCAACCATCTTTGGACATTCCAACCTCAACATAGCTCCAGCTGAATGCAGCCACCTATGTAGTCTCAGCTGCACCATATGGAACAGCAGAACCATCTAGGAAATCCCAGTCGAATTTCAGAAATGTGAAAATAACAAATAGTCATTATAAGGAACTAAGTGGGGGCAACCTGTTACACAGCCATAAAAAACTCAAAACATGTCCTGGATTTGGTGACCATGGAAGAGGTGTGATGGTGTATAGGGCAGGGAGAGGGGCACCCCAGAACCCCCAAACCTATTCTCTCTGAATGGGTTCTGCCATCTGCCGCATCAAGACAAACATATCAGGCCTTTAATGGAAAGGAAATTTAATACAATTAGGGTACAATACAGAAAGGACAAAGAATATAGTTACTAAGTCAAGCATCCAAAGTTATCCATCTCCTTGAGGGTAAAAGTCCAGCCAAACAGGATTGGCCCAAAAGCAAGGCCCAAAAGCCTGCCACAAGTCCAAAGGACCTTTCAGTGGAGACCTATAGAAAAGGGTCTCAAAGAGTCAGACAAATCCGGGAGGAAAAGAGCAAAATCAAAATCAAGATGAAAGCAAAGCTGCCATTGCTAACCTCCCCACGGGTCTCTCACCCACATCTGTCCTAACCAGTCCCAGACCAAGAAGCAAGAGCAGTTTCTTCACATGTCCTCTGCTCCACGTGCCTCCTCCATGTCTTCTTGCTGCTCTCCATCCTGCTTCCTCTTTCCTCCCTTCCTTCTGTCCTCTCCTCTCTCCTCTCTCCAGCATATTCTTATCCCTGCTCAGCTCCACCCTACTTAGGGTGGAACCGGGATCCTGGAAATTCCCCTTTTTCTGGGGACCACCCTATTACAATGGGGATGTGAAAAGGGACAGAGGAAGAACTGGCTGTCCTTTCGCTGCAATTTGGTTCTTTATTATTCTTTTCCTTCTTGTAACACAAAGCCTTTTCCAACGGTTTCCTAACATTGGTCCTCAGTCTTCTGTGCTGACTACACAGAAGTATATGAGAAGTTTGATTAAAATATCAATTCTGAGCATCTTCCCTTGGCAATTTGGATTCGGAAGTTCTGAAATGGGAACCAGAAATCTGCATTCTGATTCAGATTCTGATGAACATCTGTGTTTGGCAATGTTGGTGCTAGATTGTGAACAATTTGAGGTTAGAAAGTAAGTTCATTCACTTATTTTACGGCCTTGATAGTATCTGACACATATAGAAAGTACCTTCAAGTTTGAGGAGTGGGTGAATAAATGGAAGAGATGAGGGTGGTGGGGGAGAAGAAGGAGGAGAGAAGAGAAAGGAATGAAGGGAAGGAGCAGGGAGGGAGGGAGGGAGGGAGGGAGGGAGGGAGGGAGGGAGGAAGGAAGGAAGGA
>JAGFMF010012266.1:4382975-4492326 GCA_019455555.1 Galemys pyrenaicus
GAGGGAGGGAGGGAGGAAGGAAGGAGGGAGGGAGGGAGGGAGGGAGGGAAGGAAAGGGAACAGGAATATCTGTATCTTGATATTCCAGTTCCATGGCCTCTTCTGTACAGACCATCTCCCACTCACTTTTCACCAGGTGTCCATGACACATTTCTCCCTCCTCTTTTTTACTTTGGTCATCCAATTAGGAATCCTGTAAGAGTGAAAGGAGTGAGGAGACAGTTTTAGGGAAAGGAAAGTGAAAGGAGTAAAGAGATCCAGCATTAGGGCAATGAAGTATGTAAAAGCAAAGACACACACACACTCAGCACAACCTTTTTTGCTATTTGTCTCATTAACAGCCCGTGAAACTGGAAAATAAGCTCTCATTTTCTCACCTTACTTCCCTAGATGATTCTGCTTTCTTTGGGAAGATGTCCAATTCAAGGACACTAGTGGTTTAGGGAGATGGAGAAAGGGAGAAGTAGAGAAAAGGCAAAGGGGAGTTTGACAGAGGAGCTGAGCAGAGAAAACCCAGGACATTTTGGAAGATAGGAGGGACCACAGGGTAATATCTCAGCCAAAGCAATTTGCTTGCTTTTTGCACCAAATTCTGTTCCTGTCATGCCAAGGAATCTCAGTCTAAGGCCTTCGAGACCTACATTTTATTTTATTTTTTTTTTAATTTATTTATTTATGCATACAAGCTGGGTACAGTTCAGAGACATGGGAGGTGAGAGGAATCACCAGAGACAGAGTGGGGAGCAGAACAGGCAGACTGACCGAAACACACTGCCAAGGGCAGCAGCGGGCGAGGCAGGAGAGGTCTGCTGCGCCATGTGGGTCCCCTCCCCGGCCTGCGGCAGGGATCGAACTCGTGCTGCACTGGTTGCAGCTTGCTTCATAGTGTGTTGCTTAACCCACTGCGCCACCAGGGAGGCCCGAGACCTGCATTTTAAAAACCTGGGAACCTGAAAGCCTTCCTCTTCCACTTGGGCTTTCGATCTTTTCTGCATACAAAAGACTGAAAAAGAGGGAAGATCTTGAAAAACAGTCCCAGACCATTTCCTGCAGCCTAATTCATTCTGATCCACACCTGCTCAAATTACATTAGTGACTTTGTTCTCTGACTGCTTTACTTACCTAAGGAAAGGGCAAGTTTTCCAAGGTACCAGGAGCAAACACTCAGAGGACCCTAGAAAAAAACCCAGATGATCCAAATTGAAATTTGAAAAAATGAATTACAACCAAAAAATTAAAAATAAAGCAAGTCGAAACACATTTTAGAGAAATGCAAAGAGCCATCTAGGGATGTGACTTTGTTACTTCCAAAGAGGCTTCAGATAAAAGAAATCTACTCGAAACTTTGACATCAAGAAACAAGGGTTTTTATATTTTGTTGTGAAAGTCATCCACATTGTGGGACTGGTCTCTCCAAAAGGGTCAGCTAGGTTTTGGTCACTGTAGTAGGCCTCTCCCAATAGGTGTCACCTTGGATGGGAGATTAAAGGTCAATCCTTGAGGGAGTATCACCATTTAAAAAGGCAGATTAGGGGCCTCCCTGGTGGCGCAGCATGTTAAGCAACACTATGAAGCAAACCGCAGCCACTGCAGCCACTGCAGCAGGAGTTCCACTCCTGCCTCCGGCCTGGGAGAGGACCCACATGGCAAGGCAGACCTCTCCTGCCTTGCCCACTGCTCCCCTCAGCAGTGTGTTTTGGTCCATCTGACTGTTCTGCTCCCCACTCTGTCTCTGGTGAATCCTCTCACCGCCCTGTACTTTGGCCTGTACCCCAGCTCTTGTATGTATAAATAAAAATAAATCTTTAAAAAAAAAAAAAGGCAGATTAATTTAAGTTCAGAGCAGTGAAGGCCCTAGAGGCTGAAAGAAGCTATGTCCTTGTCTCAGTCCTTTGCATTTTTCCCTAACTGAAGGAGTAATCACTCCTCCCACTTTTTATGACCTAGAAGAATATAGTTTGGGGAAAGTCATGCCGGTATAGGGTTATCAATGAGCATGTCTTTCCTATCTGAGAAAGTCATCTTACAGTGTGAAAAATACCTCCCCCACTCTTTGTCTGTGATGTGAAGCCTTCCCCTTCCTTCTCTTTGATGCCCCAGTCCCGTAACACAAGGCCTAAATCCCTGGTGTGCCCCATTTTACTTTAGAGTTTACAACCATGTAAATTGTCCATGTGAATGTTATACAGCATGTTAAAATTTTCTCTTACTAATCTGTCTGATGTCAATTTGTTCCTCCGTCCAGTCTCAGAAGGACCCAGATGGACTGATGGAATTTTCCCCAGTGTCCCTGAGACAGACTAGATAAACGAACATTCAAACTGGTAGGATACATTTCCCAATGTCTGAGCACGTAGATTTAATCATTCGCTGGTGGCTCCTGCTTAATATATCACTCAAACAACATGACCCACCAGACTTACCAAAGCTGCCCTAACTAGACAAAAGGCACTATGCCCGGACTAATGAATGACTGTCTCTATTTCCTGGAGGGGAAAGGCAGAGGCTGCCATGCACACAGTTGTTGGTTGCTGACGAGACATGTGGCATAAGCAGGCTATAACCCATCTGCACACGCTCATGTGTAGCCAGTCCGGGATGTGCTATGATGCTGCTCCCCTCCTCCCCACCTCATGGCTAGCCCTTAAAGAGCCTCGTCCCAGCCTCCTTTGGGGAGTCAGGCTGGAAATTTTCTCCTCCACCCTGTCTCCTTTGTATTCAAGTGCAAAATCTTGAATATAACCTGTCTGGTTTATCCAAAACATTCTGGTGAGTTCCTCCTCCTAGGTGGTCCCAGAACCTACATTTTTGGGGTTTGTAACACCCCAAAAACATTTATAGTAAAAAATAAGAATATAAGGATTTGCAAACAAGAGAAAAATTTCTTGTTTATGTTTTTCCACCATCTAGAAATATTAAGATTATAGATATATTCATCCAAATTATTGTTTCTAAAGCTGTATTTACAAATATGTCACTCAATAAAACACTAATGTTCTTTTTTTGTTTGCTTTGCTTAATATTTATTTTAACCAAAACCTTTAAGAGAAGCAAAAAAAGAAAAGAAAAGAAAAGTTGAGTTCTTAGACTCCCATATTATGGAGAGTCTAAATAACTTTCTAATTCATTTAGGCATGTATTAGCTTCATTAACTACAGTATGCTTATTTTTTAAAGCAAACTCTTATTACAACCCCAGACTGGAAATACCTCATTATGTCTCCATAGCTATCAAAAGAGTTAAAAGGAATTACTATGAACAATTCTACACACACAAATCTAACAACTTAGATTAAACAAATAATTCCAGAAAGCATGCATTGTACAAAAAAGGAAGAATGATGATATACATATATGTATAAACACTCATAAAAAACGAAATTAAAAAAATAATTTCGTATTAAACACCAACTATGAAAATTCACCTAACATATTATATGTTCTTCAAATGTTTCATAGAATTCTCCAGTGAAGCAATCTGGGTCTGGAGATTTCCTTTTCTGTACATTTTTTTTTAAAAAAATTCAGTTTCTTTAATAGTTATAGAATTCTTTGAAAAACAAAGAATTCATGTTTTATAAAGTTAAACATATGTTTATCATATGACCCAGAAATACCACACCATGAAATTTAGCCTAGAAAAAAAAAAACCAAAAACCTATGCTCACCCAAAAACTTGTTTATATATTAATATTCAAAGCAGCTCTATTTATAATCCCTAAAAAATGGAACTAACCCAAGTAATGTTAGCGGGTGAACGGATAAACAAATGGTGGTAGATTCATCTAATGAGCTACTACTCAGCAATTAAAAAGCATGAGTTATAGAAATTCACATTTGAATGACTCTCAAAGGCATCCTGTCGAATCAAGGAAATCAGCCTCTAAAGGTCACATACCACATCATTCCATTCATGTGACATTCAGGAAAAGGCAAAACCATAGGGAAGAATAGATTGGTGGTTGTCAGCAGCTGGGCTAGAAGAAGGGATCAAAAAGAGTTTTATGGGGTGATGAAACTATATCTGATTTGCAATCCGATTATAAAGAAAGTTACATGAATCTATGTTCCTTTTTTAATGTATTAAATTTGTTCAGTGTGGGTTCCTATGAGCTGGCTACTAGCTGGCCACTCATGGGCAACTGTGACCTATTTGCTATCTACAAATCACAACATTCCTTGACGACTTACTGAGTAAGCCTGTATCAGGAGACAGGCCTTGGCATGCCTGGGCCGCTGTTGACCTGATTACGTGACTATCTCTATGGTGGTCCCAGGGTAACTCTGCCTGTGATAACATCAAATAATTTGCTGACACAAATGTCTCTTGACATATGGTCACGAAGTCCCCATCCCCATCCCTCATAAAACTTTGTCCCCCATTCCAATCCCACCCCCTGGACTTTATTCCTCATATCATTGTCGCCTGATCAGCTTTTACCAGCTTGTTCACTTTCAATAAATGGCGTAAGAACTTCAGCTCAAGTAGCAGAGTCATACCTTGCAAACCTGCTCCACGTCTGCTGAGTCCCTCATCATGTTCCTGCCCCAAAGGGGCAACGAAGTTCCTATTGCAACACTTAAGGAAAAATTTAAATACCTTCTCTGTATCAGATTCTGATTTAGCTTTCAGCTCCCAAGGTTCTGGAAAATGACAAGAGACAAGAAAATAAACAATTCCAATACACTGTGTTCATTTGTATGACAGAATGCCTCTGACTCGACAATGAGCTTAGGTTGGACAGGGAATACATCTTAAAAAAGGTGACTTGAAAATCAAGTAGAGGTTTTTTAGTTTGGAGAAGCAAGTAGGTAAAACATATTAGAGACATATTAAAGAGACATGTCAGACAAAGAAAACAAGATGAGGAACCTGAGGCTTTGAGAAGTTGAGTATCTTGCCCAAGTGTTTCTAATTCTGAAAATATACTTTTTTTTTAAAGATTTATTTATATATGCATACAAGAGCTGGGGTACAGGCCAGAGTCCAGGGCGGTGAGAGGATTCATCAGAGACAGAGCGGGGAGCAGAACAGGCAGATCGACTGAAACACACTGCTGAGGGCAGCAGCAGACAAGGCAGGAGAGGTCTGCCTTGCCATGTGGGTCCCCTCCCTGGCCGGAGGCAGGGGTCAAACTCATGCTGCAGTGGCTGTGATTTGCTTCATAGTGTGTTGCTTAACCCACTGCGCCACCAGGGAGGCCCTAATTCTGAAAATATTCTAAAATTAAAAGTTCAGTTTAAAAAAGACTCAGAGAGAGAAACCAAAAACCCAGAAGGTAGAGCTGCGATCCTTGGAGAATTGTTTCCAGGTCATGATACTTAAGCTAAAGAATAGCTGATACTTGACCAGCGGGATTCCACAATTGCTATTTCCAAAATACCAGTGACACTTTAGGGTCTCACATTTACCCTTCCTACCTCTTTTGAAAAACAGTGTCTATAGCAGTTAGCCTGTGCCTGTCCCCCACAGGGTGTTGTGGGGGGAGCAGACAACTTGTTGCTTTAGTTTCATAACTGAAGAGAAACTGTACCTGAGCAGTGGCATTTAACCAAATATAACTGAGAATTCTCTGCTTCTCTGGATCCCAATTTAGATAATGAGATTTTAGATGTCAAATCAATGCCATAATGAAATGCTATGGGGGGTCCTGTGCACAAATGATTGCAAGTGGGAATGACAAGAATCACTGGGGACCAGAGGAAAAATATGGTAGAAAATCTTCAAGACACTTCCCATGAAAGACATCATCCATGCCATTGCGGAGTCTCCACTGTTGGTCTCTGTGTCCAATATTATACAAAAAAGGCAAATACCCCCTTCAATATTAAGTTATAAAAGCTGTGGCTTCTACCATGGGCACTTTTGCTCACTCACACGGCTCACTCCGTCCAGAGGAAGTCAACTGATGTTCTGGGTAAGAAGCACTGCAGAGAGGCCAACATGAATGACAAGGACCCAACCCCCCAGCAAACTGTCATGTTCCTGATCTTAGAAGTGTGTACTCCAGCACAGTCACGTCTCAGATAGCTGCAGCCCTGGCCGACACCTTGTCTGTAGCATCATCAGAATTCTGTAGCCATAATAACCCAATCAGGCCTCTCCCGGCCCCCTGACCCACTGAGACTGCGAGATAATAAATGTTGTTTTCAAGTGGCTAAGTTTGGGGGTAATTCGTCACACAGAAATAGATAACTATAAAATACACACGTATCCTCTGCTATGATCCTAAGTTGGTCCTTTGTAACTCTGAAACTCTAATCTCTGAAACTCAACAGGGAGAAAGCTGAGTCAATAATACATCAGCTGGGAACAGATAAGAAGTCTAGTAATGATATACTTAAGCAAGACTAGCAGGAAATTGTGGATAAGGATCATCTACCTGAAGAATCATAATACATACCTTGTATAAATCAGGAACAAGAGATTCCAAACTCTGTTTTCCAGAGCAAAAGAATCAAGCACAAGGCATCGGGTAGCTAAATGTAAATAAATGGATACCTGTCCAGTTCTCAAACTCCCAGCTAATTTAAAGCAGCAATAAATTTTTGAGAATAGACTCTCCATCACTGTCAGAGTAAGAATGGAATTCAATTCAATCCAACAAATATATAGTGGTCACCATTTCTGCTACAGAGGAAATGACTGATGCTCTAACACAGAAACTAGATCGTCGATGGCTTTGCCCTAGAGTATTTAATCACACCTTGGTGCTTCCTCTCACATGGATAATAGAAGTTAGTGCCTGGGCACATATGCTGGATTGCTATACTCAGGGTTAAAAAGATTAAAGTAAGACAAAAAGAAAATAGACAATAGAAGTGTCCAGAATTCAGAGAAGCAACTCAGGAAGGAAAAGAGACAGAAAGAGATAAAGATTCCTCTGAAGATGCTATCAAAAATGTCAAGAGCCTAAAAACAGTGACTAGGTTGGACCCAATGGGAACTCCAAGGAGATGCAATAGTTGTCATCATCTTCTTCCTCCTCCTCGCCCTCATCCTCATCATTACATGATGGCAAATGTTAAGGACTCACTTACTTGCAAGGCATTCTAAATGCTTCTCATGGATTATTTTATTCAATCCTCAAATAACCCTATGAGATAACTGTTATATCTTCCTCATTTAAAAGTGTTAACATGGGCCTCCCTGGTGGCGCAGTGGGTTAAGCAACGCACTATGAAGCAAATCGCAGCCACTGCAGCACGAGTTCGATCCCTGCCGCCGGCCAGGGAGGGGACCCACTGCCTCGCCCACTGCTCTCCTCAGCAGTGTGTTTCAGTTGATCTGCCTGTTCTGCTCCCCACTCTGTCTCTGGTGGATCCTCTTACCTCCCTGGACTCTACCTGTACCCCAGCTCTTATATGCATAAATAAAATAAATCTTTAAAAAAAAATAAATGAAAGTGCTAACCCTAACACCTAGAAATTAAGTGAATGTCCAAAAGTCCACAGAGGTGCAAAATGATAGAGCAAAGATTCAAATCCAGCCACTTTGTCCCCACCACCCAGCAAAGCCCCAAGGGAGTTCTCATGGACAACGGGCCTGTGTCCTTGACCACTTGCCCATGAGAACATGACATTATACTTTCATGAGAGAAAGCCAAAAATGAAAGAGCAAAATGGGAATAAAAAGTCCCAGATCTGTTTTATATTTTTCTGCTCTTCTCTCCTGGGTCAGATAGGGAATGGTCCCATTTAAAAATGCCTCTGAGGTCACCACACACAGCTAACAGCTGGTTGGTACACCCCTTACCTGCTGGCATCCAGCTGCACCCCTCCACACCCTAGAAAGACCAAGCCAATGAAGAGGCTTTGCTGGGGAAAACCCCTTTGTCGGCCATCCTGGGATATTTGCCTTTGGAAACCTGGGCTGAAACCCAGTCCTGCCAATTTACTCCAGGCCACGACTTTCAGATGACTTGAAAATTAATGGATCTTTATCTTTTAAAGCTCCATCCTATGCAGGAATCTTGAACGAATAATGTTTTAATAACACACATACGACAATGGGTAATAAAGCAAAATTTATACCTGTGTGTGTAAACGGGTATTAAGAGAAAGCTGAAATATTGTTACTACTATTAATAAAATTGGTAAAATGACAAAATAGCTAAGCTGGAGGTATATTAGCACATTTCTTTTTCTCTCCCTTTGCCTCTTTATTTAGGTGATAGTCAAAAAATAAAAAGGTCTCAAATTCTCCGTGGTTGGTTAGACATTTGTTCTAGTGACTTTCAGGAAGCTGAAAATTCTACTTCTTTTTAATCCCTTCCTCAATGCTCCAGAACACCCTGGCATACAACATTATTTCCCTTTTCTCCTCTAAATCATGAGCTATGTCTGTGCCAGTCCTCTTCTGTGGGAGGGTAAAGGTTCAGACTTCCTGGTCCTTGTGGTCTCTCTGCCATCGTAGCAGGAAGCAGCCACAGACAATATGTGGGCGAATGAGCATGGGTGTGTTCTAATAATACTTTATTTACACACTTTGAATTCATACCATGTTCACGTGTTAGGAATAGTGGTTTTCTTTAACTTTATTCCCCAACGATTCAGATATTGCCATTGTTAGCTCATAGGTCATGTAAAAACTGGTGTGTGTGATAGGACGTGTGCCAAAGACAGTGCCCTCCGGCCTTCTCGCTGTTTAAAGGCAGAACAAGGACTCGTTCATCCCTGCATCCGTGCTGCCCACCACAGAGTCTCTTCAGAGCAGAGCCAGCTTCTGTGTCTTGAATGTCAGAGTCAATATAAGTTATAATCCCCTTTTGTGAAGATCTAGATGGAAGTCCATTAGGGTCTTTACATTTTAGTTTCATTTTAAAATTTTATCTATCTATCTATACGATTATACATTTATACAAGAACTGGGGTACAGGCCAGAGGTGCAGGGTGGGGGGCGTGGGTGAGAGGATTCACCAGAGACAGAGTGGGGAGCAGAACAGGCAGATCAACTGAAACACACTGCTGAGGGGAGCAGCCGACTAGGCAGGAGACGTCTGCTTAGCCATGTGGGTCCCCTCTCTGGACGGGGATCAAACTCACACTGCAGTGCTGCGGATGCTTCACAGTGAGACGCTCAACCTGTTGCGCCACCAGGGAGGCCCTAGTTTCATTTTAGATGCAAATTCCCATGCTTCTAATTACTGTACCCTAACTTCAACCTCACTTTTGGACAAAGACTCATACCGAAATTTATTTTTTGCCTTTTTAATTGACTCCTGGTTCATCTTCCTGTTTGTTTCCATGAACTACTAGCTTTTCCAATTTGTGTCATTCAGTTTCTATTTAGTGGTTGTATTCCTAAAGCCACTTACCCTAGGTTTTCTCAGCCCATCTTGCAATGAAAGATTGATCTGTATGTATAATAAGATGACTTGGCCCCCTGGGGTACCATTCTGGAGTCCACAATGAGTAGAAGGAGGTGCCTCCACTTTCCTCACACACACTGACACCCTCAGGTGCATGCGGGGCTGAGGAGGTAGATACCAAATGCCAGGTAGATGCAGGTTGCAAAGGAGTGTCTACTTGAGAAAAAGAATTGAAAGATCTGACTGGCTAAACACCATACATAACACATGGAGTCAAGAAACCTGAGGACCTTGTGTGCTGGGAAAGGAGAAGATCACAGTCACGGAATGAGTCACCAGCCCCAGGAATGTGGCACCCCTCAGCGAGCACCAGCATCCCACCCAGATTTCCAGCTTCACCAGCACGGAGGCGACAGCTACAGCAGCACTCATGGAAACGGTAATACGATGTCCGCACTGAACTGCTGCTCTCTACATAGGAGCCCAAGTCTACAGAGCTATGACTTGGCTGGCCGAGCTGCAGGCCATGGCCAATGGTCAGCCAACTCATGGGAGACACCCAGAGAGTCGCAGGAATTCCTCGGGTCAGAGACTCAGGTGCACCTCATTTCTCAAGTACATCTGATTACAAATAAGCCTGTTGCTAGTTGACAGAACATTAGCCATGATGGGTGGGCAGCAACCATTCGATAAACCTTCCTTGGCAGAACGATTGATACCATCTATGGTATCTAGTACTTTGTCTGTTTAGTCTCATCCCATCCACCACCTAAAACTGCCTGGTTTGCAAATTGCACTCAGTAAGTATTTGTTGAATGAATAAAAACTTGAGTTTGTGCCTTCTTAGTTCATTTTATTATATCCTATAAATGTGATTTATTAGTGAGAACATCTTCTAAAGATATAAATAAATTACAAATCAGTTAAGTGTCCTTTGTCATATGTCCTAGTTTATGTTTTATTTTAAAACGTGTGATCTCTCTTACTCACGTCATTCCTATGATCCATGTTCCAGGGAACCTGCAGCTACCATTATCCCCTGGTACAGCAGCTTATAAATTAAACCAGCCCTCTGTGGATAACAGTGCTGATGATGTTTGAATATCCATTTAATAGCAACGAGTGCCGGTGTTTTCTTAATGTGGTTTCTCTTGTAATTCTGACAGCTTTATGAATGCTCCAGTAACTTTCAGCTAAATCATCACAGAGTTTCAATTTTCATCTTTAAGCCCCGCAGATAGATCTATAACCATATTATGCTAATAAATAACTGCATCTCAGGTGGATGGTGGAAAATAACCTGAACGAACATGCAAGGTAATAATACTGGTCCTTAAGCATGCACCAGCCTTCATTCACTTATTTACCCTTCAGTGATCAAAGGCATATTAGCCAATTAAAAATAAAATTGGTAAATGGCGCTGACACGACTTCATTCTTGCTGTTTACTAGAAAAGAGAACATTTCCGGTGAGTCACTGCTCTCCTGGCAATTTCCCGCTACCATCACAAGCAGAGTGGCAGGAATATGTGGGTGGCTGTGTTTCTCAGCTAGTAAAAGAGAAAAGGGATTCTGCAATTATTGTTTAGGGAGCTGACTTTGCATTTATGATCTGGATTTCTCTCTATTTTAATATCCCCATATGAAGAATAAAGAACACTGACCCTTATCAGCCACTACTAAATATTCTTGAAAAAGTCTTAGGTGTGCATTATTTACTGGAACATCTTCCATTTACTTTAGGGAGACTGGCTTTAAAATGTACCTTTTTTAGTCCATAACAGTGTAGTATTTCAGAGCTCTCAGAGTTTCAAATATCCTGCTGGATCAATTCAAAGTTTTCTATTTTTAAGAGAGAGAAAATTCAAGAAACAGCAAAATAAATGACCAAGTGTACCTTGAAGATGACTCTCTTTAGATATCTCCAATTCCCAGCCTTGGGGTATATCAGGAAAGCTGTTGATAAGGTTTTAGAATACACTGTGATTAGCAAAAATGGATCTATAATCTGTCAGTAAATTACATCTCTTTTTTGTCCCAAGAAGAGTTGACATAGAGAAATTTCTACAGCCTCCAGCCACCTTGCATGGACTCCAATTTGTCCTAAGGATAAGCAGTCCATCATCATGGCATGTTGGCCACCTGCGGGTACATCTTGTGCCAACAGAGAATGCACCTGCCTTTTTATAGGTTGTAAGGTCGTCCCCCAAATGACATGTCTATATCTAATCTATGGAACCTGTAATGTGACCTTATGGGTAAAAGGATTTTTGAAGGTGCAATAAAGTGATGGGGTCTCAAAGAACATTCTGGGTTACAGTGGGTCCTTCCAATGATAGGTGTCCTTATAAAAGGAAGCCAGACAGAGATTGCAGAATTAAGACACAGAGCAAAGGTCACATGGCGGTGGAAACAGGACTCTTACTGTTCACAGTCTCAAGTCCAGGAACATGTGGAGCTACCATAAGCTGGAAGCAGAAAGGAAAGATGCTCCCCCAGACTCAGAGGGAATATGGCCTTGCAAACACCTTGATTTTTCAGTGAGAACTTGAACTTTTCAGTGAGAAAAGTAATTTTTACTGACTTAAGCTATGTAGTTTGTGCTAACGTGGTCCATCAGCCTTTGGAAAACAATACAATGAAGTTCCAAGTCCAAATACCTCATGCCTAAAGACTTATCTAGGATTTGAGTCTCACAGATTTATTAGAATCCTTTCGGTTTTGACAACCTACTCCCCAACTCCAGATAACACCCCCCTCCACGCTGTGCCAAAAAGGAAAAAAAATATCTACACTTGTATTTATTTTCGTTCTACTAGTGCGCAATTACCGAGAAGACATAGTTAAGAAATACTGAAAATTTACTGCTGATAATTAAGTTGGTTAATTGTTCCTCTTATCATTGGGTGGTCCTTCTTGTCTTCTTGTTTAGAGTGAAAAGGATACTGTTGTCATAATATTTCTAGATGCTTTCTGATGAATCGACAATTCTGAGAGAAAAGAAGGATCCAGAAATGATGAAGTAAAAAAGCACAGAAGACTAATTTCAGCCTGATGTTGGTCTTCCTGAGCATCTGAATTTCCATGAAACTTGGTGCTTTCCATTTCTGTTCTGTCATCCACACATGTCAATGTCCCTAAACAGATTCCATAAGCAAAATGATGTCATTTCTACCCAGTGAACAGTAAGTAATGAAAGTCTCCTTCCTAAACACGTTATTGCCTAAAGTCAAAACCCAACAGATATACTCTGGGCTGAAATGAAGAAATCAGCTCATCAGAGAAGTCTGATTGCTAGCTTACAAACACAGTATCTTCTAGCCCCACCAGAAACCCAGAACACTGCAGAACTGAAAACAGCTGAACCACAATTTGTCAACTACTGAACTGCATTTTCAACTGTTATTCTTGACTTTGTTAACAAAACAAAGTGCAAACAATAAACAAGACAATATTTAGCCTATGCACTTTGGAACGAGGTGGTGTAATAGTACCCAAAGATGTTCTCTGTTTCCAGGTTTCTGTTCTCCCCATTTCTCTCACTGGGAATGCCCCTCTTCCTCACCCCGTGTCAGCTGTTGGCGCCTACCCATGCAAAACCAGGCTGAAATGCCGCCCATCCACAAAGATTCTCCTCAAACCCTTTTTCCAACCGAGGCCCAAGACATGCCCTATAGTCCCATACTACTTGTTATTTCTTCTTACTCTAGTTCCTGTGTTCCTTTTCACACACTTCTGACTATGCCCCAAAACTTTGAGGACCTGAAGGAATTGGGAGACCATTTCTTACTCTCCTTTGTGATTCAAAAACATGACAGTTAAAAAAAAAAAAGCTAGAGGATGAAACTAAGTCAAACAAACCACTAATGTGTCTAGGGTGTTCGAACATCCACACTTCATGAAGGCTATTAAAGATACCCAGTATCTCTGATTTTCTTTTTAAAGGGGATCGTTTTAAAGGGCTAAACTGAGCTCTCCTCTAAGAGATTTTCAACTGGAACAGAGAGACCATGTCCATTGTTGTTCCTTTGTTGCTTGTTCTCACATCAGTACACAGAACCATGAGATGGTTTTCTGCTACCCCAGCTCTCTTTGATCCCCACCCAGTTGCCACGTCCTGCTGCATCTGCCTCAGGATCTCTCCCAAGATCTCATCTCTTCATTTCTACTCACAAAGCCACCACCCTTTCCTCCCAAGTTATTATGTTGATGATCTTCCTGGCCCAGAAGGCAACATTCAATTTCTTAAAACCCAACAGGTTGTCAATTTTACTCCTCTGACTATTAGAGAAGAGCCTTCAGTGATTGCCCGACCCATCAAACCAAGTCGCAGCTCAAGGCTTTTTATGTACTTGACTTTCCATCTTTTCTAGACTTACTCCATTCACTGTTTCCCTTAAGAAGCCCTAGGCTTTAGTCAAACTGAACATTATCCCGAATATGCCAGAAATTCCCATCTCCCTTCATTTATGCGAGGGAAGCCACTCACCTGGAACGCCCTGTCCCTTCTGCTTAGAAGGCCCGCTAACCTTCCAGACCAACCTGAGCACGCCTCTACCTTGTCACCTTGTCCAGACTCTTCAGCCAAGAAGGACTTCCTGACCCTTTCATATTTTGTTTACTGCAGAAGAGAAGCATGGCCTGACTCCATTTAAGGACTTTCTCTGAAACCTGCTCAGTCCCAAGCCCCATGCAAACCAGCTCTGTCTCACTCACCTGAACCAGCCTTCCTCCTGGCACTTCTACCCTGAGGGCCCAGGCAGAATAGGTTCTCAGTGAGTAAATAGTCCCAAAATAAAAGCATAAACTATAGCATAAGTCATACATCTGTTCTTGCAAAAAAGTCAGTTTTGATTACGGAAGAAGGAATAGAATCTATACAAAAAGGAGTTAATAACTAGTCCTGGGTTATGGCACCATCACTTTTGCCTTCTCGCTGCCCTCTCCTTGCCCCTGAAAAAAATAATGGGGGTAGATCTTCCCCAATCATGACTCTGAGCCTCGGGGGCTTCCCCACACATGATGGGATATTAGATATCATCCCCCAAATATCACAGTGCCTCCCTCTCTCCACCATGGCCAGCGTCTCCCTTTTTATGGCAAAGGAAGGGCTGGCAGGGAAGGAGTCAAGGTCTGCTAACAAAGCAACAGACCTAAAAGAGAGCATGTGGTGAGCCCAAGGGGGGTGGCCAAGGCAGTGGCAGAAACCCCAGGAATGTCTGACCCTCAGTTGCCACTCAACCAGTTCTGGTGACTCCAGGGAGGTTTGCCACTTGGAGCTGGTGGCCCCAAGCCTCCTGTTTGACCTTATTGCCATGGAGCATCATAATCCACGGCTCACAGAATTCTCTCCTGCTGACAGCAGCCCACTGCTCCTGTCCAGTGGGTGCACTCAGCAATTGGGCCTAGGCAGGCCAGACTGAAGATGGTGAGGAGGGAGCCCACATCCTGTGTGGGCAGTGATGGCAAAACGAGCAAAGTGACAACAGAAGGGTTCCAGGGAACTGAGCCAAACACGATGGAAAGGGTTAAGATGGTGTGTGGAGACTCTGTCTCTGGTGAATCCTCTCACCTCCCACTACTCTGGCCTGTACCCCGGCTCTTGTATGCATAAATAAATAAATCTTAAAAAAAAAAAAAAAAGATGGCTTGTGGAGGGGCAGAGAATTTGTCATGTGTTGTGAATGCAGTGTCTGAGTCTGAGTGGGCACGTGGACTACCAAGAGAATAAATCACCTCACCTGCATGCACCCCAGCAGTGGGTGGGGGCAACCAGCAGGCCACATGGGGCTCTTGGCTTCTTAGCATCTCATGATGAGCAGTCATGTTCCAGGTTAGGGGGACTTGCTGGTGACCTGGGAGACAGGTCTGTGGACAGGATGGCCTTTGCTACAGCTGCAGAGATGAGAGGGAAGAGGCAGAGAAGGCTTTGAGGCAGAAAGAATGCCTGACACTGGTAGATGGCCAGTGAGGAGGATTTGGCAAAAGGAGGGAAAGAAAGAGCTGTCCAGGAGGCGGGACTAGCCAAGCACAGATATGTACAATGTGTGGCCATGTGGCCATGTGGCCATGTGTACAAAGCACATGGCCTCAGAGGGGACCTCTCCCTCACGCAAAGATGAGAAAATGGAAATCTTCATGGTTGCAGAGAAAGGTGAGGCCAGCGGGGCAGAGCTGTAGAGGAGAGGAGCACAGGCCTAAGTGATGGAAGCTCCAGTCTAAAATTGGCTCCATGGTCTGGGGGAGGCATTTTCTCAGTACATCTGTGCTCTCCAAACTTGCCTGGGACGGGACACTGATTACAATAGAGATTCCCAGAGCCTGCCACAGAGATGCTGATTCTGTAGATCCGGGGTTAGATTCAGGAGCTATAAATAGCTAGAGGCTAATGAAACGGAAGAGTCCAGATAACAGGACCCCACTAGGAGGCTGCAAGAAGAAACATGAAGGTAGCGACCACCATACTACTAATAATACGCAGCAGTCACCTCGGCCACACACGTACCATGCGCCAAGCAGCACTCCTTGTAAACACACTGCACATCGGTCTTATTATTCCAGTTTCACAGAAGAGGAAACTGAGGTACAGAGCGGTCAAAGCCCTTGCCAGATGTAGAGTGGCAGCATCAGATGTGACCCAGAAAAGCCTTGCTGTGAGCCATCTTGTTCTGGTCCTCAGGCTGGAGCCCTTCCTCCGCCTGCAAGGATGAGGTCAGGTGAAATCCCTCAGGTGAGCCACAGTGTCCTCTGGGCTCAGAGCTCTTTCACCTCAGCTCCCTCCTCTTCACTCCACCCAACATGGCAGGGTGGGGGGTGAGGGAGGGCACCTGGCTGGAAAGCCCAGTGTTTTGCCCAGCTAGATGGAAGGTGCCAGAGCCCATCGCCCCTTTGTTCTCCCTTCTCTGCCTATTCACTAAGAAAAACAAAACATCCCCTGAGGTGCTATTTTTTTTATTCTGATGTTAATCAAAAAAGGTGCTTTTGCTCCTTCAGGCAATTGATTGTATAGATTTGACAGCAAACAGTCCAGGAATTAAGCAATCAACATCCAGAAATGGAACCAAAAACTACTTCTCTTGATCAAGCACGTCAGGTTTCTCAGTTGCAATTTGTGTGGTCTCTTCCCTTTCTTTGCCGGGGGCATCTGTAGTGTCCTTTCCATTCAATTGCAGTCCTCTGAAATGCTCCATTTTTCCTCAGATTCCTTCTCAAATCTCTAATCTGGATGTTCTTTTTGCTGCCTTCCTCCCCTCACCCCCACACAACTCTAAAGAATTTAAACATGGAGGTAATGCCCTCAGGAATTCTTAATGATGCTCACTTTCTCTTCAGAGCAGCTGTTGAAGAACAGCACAGACCTTGGGAACAAAAGCCCAGCGTTGGAAGCCTGTCTAATGATAAAATCACTTCTCGATGTTTCAGGGACAAAACTGAACGCCACGGTGAAGGTCAAATAATACAATACAAGGATGTTCATCCTTGAAAAGTAGCAAAGCACCTTCAGTCCCTATAGCCCCATAGAGCCCTCCAAGGCCAGCCCAATTCATCAAAAAATCAGACTCCCCTGGTTCTGGAAGGGGGAGCTATCCCCTCAACCCACGTTGTGCCTGTTTGGAGTAGGGCACGGAGGCGAGGACTCTACTGTGAGTCTGAATCCAGATCAAACAGCAAAGCAGCACAGGCTCGCAGGCACCTTTCTTTAGAGTTAACCTGACCTTGAGCAGTCAGGGGAGCTGGGAGGAGAGCCATGCAGAACACAAATACGCTCAACTAGAAGACAGGTATATTATTAGGAAGATCCTGTCCACCCAATACAGAGGCAGGACAAATTGGCCCATTTCGCTCCAGTGGCGTGTGGGATGCAAAGCCGGAGCTCCAGGCCCCGGAATAGCAGCACAGGCAGCCCTGGAGCACACCTGTGCCGGGGACAGACGATGTTTTGAATGTTTATTAGACTGGTCAGGGGCGCTTGTTTGTTTCCAGAGAGCAAAGCTGTCTCAGGATATTTTCTTCCATTGCAGAGATGAGTTTGGAATATGAATCTTAATGAAATAAAATGATTCACTTTTCCCTAAAACTTTATTTGTAGTTTTTATTTTACTGCTTACATTGATGTTACTGCTTAGGTCTTGGTTGCATTTAAAGTGGCTCTTTAAAAATCTCACTCAAATATTCCTTTAGTGTTTTGGAATCTTTGGCTTTGTTCCTTTGCATCTTGGTTGTCTGCCTTCCCTCTTCAAACGAGGGTGGGGGAAGAGGAAAGAAGGCAGAGTTGAGGAGGCAAAGTCTGCATAATCAGATGACAGGAACAGAGCCCTACAAGGTAAATTCTTATCAAGACAGAGGGAGGGGGCCTTCCTGGTGGTGCAGCAGGTTGAGCGCGCTGTGAAGCATCTGAGAGGCACAAGAACATGAGTTCGATCTCGGCCAAGGAGGTGACCCACATGGTGCAGCAGACCTCTCCTGCTATCCCCAGCCAGAGAGGGGACCCACATGGCACAGCAGACCTCTCTTGCCTCTCCTGCTGCTCCCCTCAGCAGTGTGTTTTAGTTCATCCACCTGTTCTGCTCCCCACTCTGTCTCTGGTGAATCCTCTCACCTCTCATGACTCTGGCTTGTACCCTAGCTCTTGTATGCATAAATAAATACATCTTTAAAAAAAAAAAGACAGGAGGACGTGTGGGAAAATTTCTTTTTATCATCCCCTTAACACCAACACCCATTCTTTATTATGATTATTTTCTGTATTTGTAACCTCACCTTGTTCCAGAATGGATTTTAGGTGACTTCAAGGATTGCTATAAGGAAACATCAGCCATCATGTTGCGTAAATGACTCAAGTTCCCTGGGAGCTGGGAGAATATGGAATCATCTTTCCAAACTAGTTTTGATGCCCAGATTATACCTGGTCAGGTCAGAAATAAATCTGCCTCGACCGGAGCCATCCCCAAGTTTGGGTGGAGTACGCCATGACACAGGACTCTTGAGGGAAAACCAATCACTGTCTTGTGAGCTCCCTTCATCAGACTCTCTGGAAGGTTGGGGGTGGGGCGCTCATTAACATGCTCCAAGAAGAAAGGCGCCTCTATGAGAGCCACACCTTCCCCACAGCTCTTTTCAGGAAACCGGGGAAGAGGGAATAGAGCTTATTTTTCATGAGGTGAGGCAGAGCATCTTCGCAGGACTCCCAGAGCAGAGCAAAGCCCTGTTCTACCCTCACCCCAGAATCAGTCCCTGAGAGCCCCAAGTACACAGCTGATATCTGGTATTTCCTTGCCCCCATACTACATGACTCCGTAGAGAGAAGAGGATGCCCATGGAGCCAGGGCACACTTTGAGGACAAGGTAGCGGAATATTGTCCCTAGGTCTCAACTCAGATAGCTTCAGTGAGTGCAAGACTCCACCCATGTATGCTGCGCAGCTTTGACCAGAGTGAAGTGTGTGTGTGAGGTACCCACTAGGCTGGGAACAGACTAGGCTGGGAGAGCCTCCTTGTGCTCTCTGAGACCATCTGCACTCGTAGCCCAGTCCACCAGCTCCTCAGGATTTAGAGGATCCTATAAACCACAGAAACATAAAGTGAATAAGCCTAAGATTGCCAAGCGTGAAGCTCTGAATGTCATCTCTGTTACCTCCCAGATGTGTGAGACATGTTATCACTTCCTCTCCTACTGCAAAGCCTACCCAAGGATGAGGAGGGGGTTTGGAGACCAGTCACCATAACACCCACAGCCCTGGGGACCCACCTCCCAGTCACTCAGATTCAAGGCCTATAAGAAGCGGAGCTTGTCTGTGTTGATCAGGAGTGGATTTTCAGTAATAACAGAGTGACTGGCACTTGAGAAGTGACTGATACGATCTGCTTAATAAATGAGTGAATGGAGCCTAGCCTTCAGAGAAACCTACAAACCTACTTTAGAGAACTTCCCTGGGTTTATTTATGGTTCACAAAAAAAAGCCCATGGACTCGATCATAGAAATCAAGTGAGATCTGAGTTTCTGGGAAAACTGAAATAAACATCCTGAGTCAGCCCAGCCAGGCTGCCAGCGGAGGGTGGCAGTGAGCAAGGTAAAGGACAAATGATGTGGTGACACCAGGAGAGCCGAGGTGAGTCACAGACATTGCATCTTGGCACTTGCAAGGATGCTCAATGTCATCAACTCCAGTCAATGAAATGCCTCCTTTCCTATCGATCCTCCTCAGTGGAAAAGGATGCAGCAAAGTCACTGAGGCCAGGCAGTCTTTAGGTGGCAATTGGATGGCACGCGAACTGCATGTGTGTGCACAAGCTCTTACTCTCTCTCTCACACACACACACACACAAAATCTTTGAGTATAATCAGAAGGGCTAATGACAGCAGCAGAGCATTATTTGTAGAATATTTGGCTCAATAAATATTTCCTGAGTCCAGGTCACTAGAAGAACTGACCTTATTCCAGACCTAGATTCTGGTCCCCAGGATTAAGTTACCACTTGGTTTTGTAAAGTCTTCAGTGGTTCACAAAGCACTTTGATTTAATTGGATGATATGGTCACATTAGAAGCTGCCAGTAAAATTACTCTGGAGTGCTGGCTAGTGAGCACATTTCTTCAGGATGGAGTGGGAAGAAGGGAACCTCCTTCGAGGGTCTTAAAACTTAACACCCATCATGCTCGCAAGTTCCCAAACAAAGGGCAGCAATCATTTGTCACGGTCTATCCCCAAGTTCCCTCCCCTTGCCTTAATCCTTCAGATCAATAAGATAATTACTACTCTAGTCTGAAGGTTTTAAATTTTCTATTATTCTTGCTGATTGCCAGTCAATTTTCAGAGTTTATTTTTAACTTAATGATTTTTGTGGGGAGATTTTTGCGGCTCGATGGAGATTTTTGGTTTTGTGGTAGATTTAAAGAAACATAAGAATATAATTTTATCTAATTTTCTCTTCTGACCTACAAATCTTAATTTGCTAATGTTTACCAAGAGTGAGTCTTTGTGAGTGTGTCTGTCAGTGACCAGTGTTTCCAGGAGGGGATTAGAGTTAACTACAAAAAATAGAACTCTCCTCTGTGAAATAACAATTTGGGAGTTGGATGAAATGAGGACAGTTGGAGGGGTGAGTATGGAGATGGACTGGATTTGGAAGGAATAAGTCAGAAAAGAGACACCATGGTCTGGTTTGACTTCCAGTTCTGTGACCTTGAGCTGGTGGTCATTTACCTTTCCTGAGCTTTGAATTTCTCATCTGCTAAGAAAATGATGTCAGGGTTCTGGGTATCTGTGGAGCTAACATTCGTTTTTAGTGGGTAAGTATGGGGGTGGGAGGCAGGGCTGACACAGAGAGGCAATGTCTGGAGACTCACTTGCCACTCGGGAAATGGGGGGCATCTTTGCTCTGATTACACTAATATGGACAAGCTTCCAGCAATTCGTGAAGACTAGGCTGTGGAAGGATTAGCGTAGCCTTAGAACTCATCCTTGGTGGCACAGTGGGTTAAGCAATGCACTATGAAGCCGACCGCAGCCACTGCAGCCTCCGGCCAGGGAGGGGACCCACATGGCACAGCAGACCTCTCCTGCCTTGCCTGCTGGTCCCCTCAGCAGTGTACTTCAGTCGATCTGTTTGTTCTGCATCCCGCTCTGTCTCTGGTGAATCCTCTCACCACCACCCCATGCCTCTGGCCTACACCCCAGTTCTTGCATGCCTAAATAAAACTTAAAAAAAAAAAAAAAAACTCATCTAACCTAACGCTGTTTTCACTCCTTGATACAAGTCATATATGCTTGCCTGGCCTTCCTCAGCCCCCAAACCAGGTGGTGAGGAGGACGGCTGCACAGCTCTCCATCCTTTGGCATTTTAGCTGTCCCCCAACCTGATATAGACCCACAGTTCACCCTAAAACCACTCTAGCATGTTCTGGCAGAGTCTATGGTGTAAACTCCTGAATGGTGGACATAGACAGATTTTCACCAACTCCCACAGGATGCTTGGCCCTGTCTGGTACAGAAGTCAGTTTGTCTCAAAACCCTGCTTCCGCAGGCTGCTGCTTCATCCCGGCCTTGCAGACAGAGCTCTGAGCACTGACAGCATTCTCCCCACCCCAGCCCCAGATCAGAAGCTCCCAAAGCTACTGACCCACCCCCCTGTATTCTCCAAATAGTATCTCCCACTTTTCCCAGATCCTGCAGGTCTAATGTATTTGGGAAGGAGTTTGTTTTCCCTCTTTACGTCCAGTCTTCTTTTTTTGAGCCTCTAGCCTCACTCCTTCTGAAGCCTCCTAATTCAGTCTAGGAGTTACCTCTCTCTTCACAGACATTTGATCTGATGTCATTTGATCCAGCTCGCCCTCAGAGACAAACAAGCCTAGGGTATTCTGGGTAGAAGGCCTCTAGTTTTTCACACTGCCATGACTTGCCCTGTCAGTTCTCTTCAGTGCCTCTCTGCCTGAGGACCTCAAGTCACAGCCTGAAGTCAGTCAGTCCAGTTCAGGCAGGGATAAGCAAGTGTACCTTACTGCCAGGCGTAGACTCTCTAGGGGACATTCTCCATATTCCTCCTGAAAGTGGGCCAATCGCAGCTATCTTTTACTTCAAAGCACAGACATAGAGTCTGTTTGATTTTCCTCCTGTACTCATCCCGTGCCCCTCTCCCAACCTATTCCCCACCCTGTCCTATCCCACCTCAGAGGCCACTCTCTGTCCACCTCAGGCAAAACACAGTATCCGTGTAACTAACTAACTGTGCAGGCCGGTGGGGACTCACAGTCCTCCCTGTCCGCTTTCTCTGCCTCTTGTCATGGAGTTGAGGTTAGGCTGCACTCTGAGTCACCCCACCATGTTCAGAGAAGGGACACTCCCCTGCCTTCTGCAGACTCCCCCCTGCGTTCCCCTGACCTTGGGCTCCCGGCCTCCTGTTCCCCTCCGGAACTGTTCCTTGTCATCTCTCTCAGACTTCTCTCGTCTCTTGGTTACTCCTGACCATCCTCAAGGATAGTCACATCATTTCGCTTTCAGGTCCCAGTCTCTCAAAAAAGACCCCCTCTTTCTTCATCTTTGCCCCACTTTAGCAAGGGCCTTTGCTCAGGCTCCTTCTCTGGGCCTCACAAGCCGCCTCCCACCTGGGCAGGCAGAGTCTTGGCAAGAAAAACAGAGACTGGATTTTAACCCCAACTTGTCCCCAGAATGACTTCTAACCTCCCCCAACTGTAAATAACAGCTCTGCCCAAGACACAGATTTCGAATGCTAGACCAGAGACAGAGAATGGCATCCCCAAAGTCGTATGTCAGTTAGTGGCTAACTCAGAACTAAAACCTGTCTCCTGAATGCCAGGCGTGGGGGCTCCTGTTACTATCCCACAAATGTCACGACAGTCCTTCTCCCCTTGCAACCTTAGCAGCTGACCTCACATTCAAATGACCCGAATGTGTCTCAGATCCAAGTACACTTAGCAGCACAAGCTGCAGGTCGGTCGGGAATTCCAAGATATCTGCTTACATATCACAGTTCCTGCAGCACTGGTTCCAGCCTGGCTAAGTCCCATGGAAAAATTAAGAGGAGGGTGTTTACTGTATTGGAGGAGAAGGGGAGAAAAATGAAGAAAACAAAGAGGGAGATGGGAGTAGAGAGGACTAGATTTTCATTTATCTTTTCCTTGAGTCAGTTTTAATGTAAATATGTCTATTTATTTTAAGCCAATTAAGTATTTGCTGTAAGGAAAACAAATTTCTAAACTATCTCTTTATGCTCTTTTCTTAAGTCAAAACATCTGTCTTTGGTTTGCAGTTTGGGCACTTTTTTCCTTGTTTTATTTTCTTTTTTTATAACCCTCAAGCCACCCCAACCCCACAATGTCATTAACCCGGCAGCAGCTTTGGTTCTGCCGGCTCTTACCGGAGTTGCTGCAGCTGCTGCCAGCCCATTGTCCTACCCGCAAAGAGGTCAGCAGAAAGGACAACATTTGAAGATTCCAGGGAGCCATCGTCCAGGCATTCAAGATGGACACGAAATCCAAATGCTGGAGCTCCTTGGTGGCCTCAGGGTTAAGTCTCATCTAGGATAACCTGAGTTCCATCCCAGCCAGGGAGGGGACCCACATGGCACAGCAACCTTTCCTGCCTCGCCTGCTGCTCCCCTCAGCAATGTGTTTCAGTCAGCCTGCCTGTTCTGCTCCCCACTCTGTCTCTGGTGAATCCTCTCATGCCCTGCACCTCTGGTCTGTACCCCAGAGCTTCTATGCAAAAAATAAAAACAATTAAAAAAAAGAAATCCAAGTGCTGGGATCTTTGGGGTGATGAGGAATCAGGGAAGATCAGGTTCCTGCTGCCCCTACTACGTGAGACACCCCCTTGCACTGGCCTGAGAGAATGAGGAGCCTGAAAACAGGCTTTCCCCTCCCCAAATACCAACCACAGGAGCACCTACTAAGTGCCCGGTATTGTGCTGGTGGGTTTATCCGTATTATGTTTCCTTATGTTCCTTATGTTTTTTTCAGATATGGAAACTTAAGACTAAAAACTAGAAATCCCATCACCAACAAAAGATAACCCCGTATAAACTGAACTTGTTATAGGTAAATGAAGGCTGAGAAGGGTCCAGAAAGCAAAGTGAGGCCATTGTGAAATGAAGGACAAAAAGAAAAGAAGGGAAATGTCCCCATTCAGCATGTCAGAATTTACACATTATGACATTATCTGCTAATAACTTGAATTTGACCTCATCTTCTACCCTGGTGCTCAGTTGGTATTTTAACAGCCAACCCGACCCCTAACCCAGCTCTGCATGAAGGGTCGTACCCTCCCTCCCCCCCGCTAATCTGGTTTGCTCCTCTGTGTGCTCAGGCCTGGCTACTCAGACCTTCTATTTCATCCAGTGTCACACTGGCATCTCACCTTCCCTCTTCCCTCCCCTCGGGAGGAGGCAAATCTTCCTGTATGGGGGCTGCTGGCTTCTAGCCTGAAGGTTTTACCCCAGATGGATTTGCATCTAGCTGGTCCTCAGACACAGGCAGGTGATTGCCGTATTTTCAGTTCACGCAGACCATCTGCTGCCTTTGCGATGACGCTGTCCTCTGGGTCTGGGGTAAGACAACACTTAAGGAAATGTTGCTTCAGTAACTGAGCCCTCAGGTGAGGTCTTAAGATGGAATCATTATTATTAACTTGACCCGATAACCCATAAGATGATGGTGAATTTCCAATAGACTCCTAATTAGCTCCATAAAAATGAAAAACAAAGGAGAATTAAAAAGAGAAAGCTTTTTTTTTTTTAAACTTCTAAGTCCCTGTGTCAGATCCAGTCCAGGATCTGAACAACATTGTGGTCTAACACACTCATTCCAGAAAGCACTTGCTAGCTCTCTGCTGTGCTCCAACTTTCTGGATAAAAACATGAAGGGACACAGCGTGATAACACAAACTGGAGCCCTTTAAGGAGGGTTGAGAGGGGGGGAAAAGTGGTTCTCATTAGGCAACATTGGAGGGGCTTTTTAAAAAAATTTTAATTATATTTGACATCATTTGTATTCCCCTGGGAGTACCCACCCCACCCGTGCACCATCACCTCAGTCCCTTGTGCTCTTTCTGCCCTCATCCCCGTCTTTGCCCTCCCTGGAGGGGCTTTTTGATTGTTGTTTTGTGGTGAGTTTTGTTTGTTTGGTTTTGGTTTTTTGTCTGGCTGGCTTTTTGTTTTGTTTTTGCTTTTTACTTCAGTGGAGAAAAGTTAAGAGGAGAAGGGAAGAAAAAGTGGACAAAAATGTTGCCTGATGTAGCCATTTTATTGCATGTTATATATGATGGATCTTCACTACCAACATCCCCCAAACCTCTTGAGAAAATACACATTTTCATCAGTGTGTTTAGAATTTGTCTTTCCTCCGTGAGCACACGTTGGCAGTGACGGCCAAAGAGGGACCAGTCATATGTGTTTTTCACAAAAGGAAACAAATGAGGTTCCTGCCCTCTAGAACTCTTGGTCTGAGGATGGGCAGGACAAAGAACAGCCCATACAGGGAAGGTTTGGGCCAAGGCCCAAGTCAGGCGCAAAGTCAAAGCAGAGCCGAGAAGGGTAAGCCTCTCTCTGACGCCGTCATGTTGACTGCTGATTCTCAACCATCACCGTCACCTCAGCATGATTTTTACTGCCCCATCTGGTGAAGTGCGGGTGGAGAAAATGAGAAATAGGGTGAGGACGTCTGTTTTGCGTCTTACTTGATATAACCTGAAAATGAACAATTGTAAAAGTAATAGGGGGTAACTCACATAAACAGTCCTATCCTTTGTGTGTGGGGGGTGGGGTGGGGTGGGTAATTTTTAAACTTTTCACCAAAGCCAGAAATAATTTAAGACTGATTGGTTTTAAAATATCAAACATAAACACACATATGGGGGCCTCCGGGGTGGCGCAGCGGGTTGAGCTCTGCACTGTGAAGCATCCACGGCGAGTTCGATCCCCAGCCAGGGAGGGGACCCACATGGCGCAGCAGACCTCTCTTGCCTCGTCCGCTGCTCCCCTCAGCAGTGTACTTCAGTTGATCTGCCTGTTCTCTGGTGGATCCTCTCACCTCCCGTGAATCTGACCTGTACCCCGACTCTTGTGTGTATAAATAAATAAATTTTTAAAAAGATAATAAACACTCATATGTTCAAATACATAAATTTAAACCAAGTTTAAATTTAAACAAAGTTAAATGAAAAGGCTGGAAAAATATTGCAATTATATTACAGATTGTTGCCTTTTAAAAGTTGGATTACGTTTGCCTTGATTTTGTACTTGGATTGTTACCAAACTCTACCCTACATCAATATAACAATAGTTTACTCAAATCATTGATAAAAAGATCTGCACCTGAGAAGTTGTCATTGACCAGAGAAGACAATGGAGAAATCATAACTAAATGAAATACGGATCCTGGACTGGATCTGAACGTAAGAGAAAAACCATACCTTAATAAGAAAATGGGCAAAGGATAAGTACAGATAATGCAAAAGAAGAAATCAATAAAAATGAATAGCACCAGTGAAATATGAGATATCTAACTTCACAGTAATCAAGAAGAAAACATACCGGACACATACTATAAATGATAGATACTATAGATTACACACACATACTCCTTGGATTGGCATAGATAAAAAGGATCAATGATACCCACTTCTGATAGTGGTATAAATGCTAACCTGATAAAATCATTCACTTTCCTAAATTTAGTCTAAATCACCCTAATAATATCGTCTGTAATCAGGCTAGTGGAAGTCGTTATCATCTGTCACTGGACTACTAGAATGATCTCTTCATTTGTCACTCATGCCTCTGTTTATCAGTTCTCTGCTCAAAGTTGTTTTTTCAAAACTCAGTATAATCCCTAAATCCTGTTTATACCTCTCCTTGCTGTTGGAATAGTAATGAAATCCTGAACAAGACCTACAAATGCATCTGTAGATTTGAGGATATACTCTCCCTAGCCCCATATCTCCAACTTCATTTTGTACTGTGTTTCTCCCTACTTTCCACTCCATAAGCCTCTTCAACTCTCTGTGCAGCCACATTGCACAGACTAACCGAGGATTCTTACCTCCTCTGTGAGTCTAGTTAATTCTTATTTAATTTTCTGGCTTTTATCTGAAATGACACTTCCTCCAAAAAGTCATTCTTGAACTCCCTTACTAGGTCAAATCCTCTGTGTTATACTCTCCAGCCTCTGTGTGTCTTTCCTTAGTAACACTCATGCCAAACTCCCCAGGGCAGGGACCACATCTGGTGTTGCTTCTATTGTGTCTTAAGTAACTAGCACATTCTAGGGTCTTAATAAATGTTGTTGACTGAATTATGAATCTTTCTGAAAAACAATTTGGTAACATATGTCAAAACCTTAGTTATGTATATTCTTTGATCCAGGAATCTTCTTAGAGAAATTGGTTTTTCCTTTAATCAATTGCACACGCACACACAAACATATGGGTGTGAGTGCTAAGATTTTCCTTTTTTGGATTATTTATGTATTGCTTATATTATCAGAAACAAACAAGGAAAATGTCTTAATTGGGGGAGAGGGATAGACCTTAATGATATCTTTTTCAGTTGTATCAAAGTGTTTCCAGATTCAACGGCTGCATCAAAGGGAGAACATCAAAATATCATTGTCCTTCCAGGGACTCCCCAGATTGCCATGGCAAAAGGGTCACGACAAAGAAATCAGAGAAGGGGGAGAATTTCGGGGAGGGCTGGGGAATTGTAGAGGTCCAGTACATCTTCAGAATGGGGGAGACTACGAGTCTGGTTATGAAGAGTGGTTAGCACTCACTAGGGGAGAAAATGGGGAGAGATGGGGAGGAGGGCAAGCAGGCCAGTGTTGGCACAAAGGGAGTTGTGGCTGTGGGATTTTTCAGGCAAGCAACTTGGTCACTGGGCCCAGTGTAAAGGTACTAGAGAGGAGCAACATCCTAGACAGCAAAGTTAGGACCACATCCCAAGGGTTTCAGTCGCCAATGAGAAACAGTCTAGAGGCTTTAAGTTGAGGGTAAACATGGTAGGCTCCATGCTTTATTATTTTTTATTTCTTTTTAATTAGCAAATATACTACTCCATTCAATGCTATAATGAATATCTTTATCTATTACTTAAGGCACTTGCTTAAACATAATTTTAGGAGAAATTCTTAAATATAGAATTACTGTGTAAAATTTTGATAAGTTATTTAAATTTCCCTTTTTAGAAATTATATCAACTTCCATACCTTAAAAAAAATGTATGAATGTCGGTTTCTCTACATTCTTGTCAAAAAAATTTAATATCCTTTCACTATTAGGTGAAAATGTAGTTTTAATTGATATAGGTTATTGCGTGGGAACCTAGGTCTCGTTTTAATGATCTCAGTACCATTGGTATTTCCTTTTGTGAATTATTTCTTAATGTCCTTTGCCTTTTTTTTTAACTAGAGCATTGATCTCTTCATTTGTAGTTCTTTATATATTAACAAATGTAGTTTCATGCTTGTTACAAATATTTTTTCCTGTTTCTGATTTGTTTTTGACTTTATTTAGAATGTTCCCTACCAAGCCAGTATGTGTGATTTTCAAAGTCAAAATTATTCATTTTTTTCTATCAAGACCTTGAATTTTATCATGCATAGGTAGGTCTTCTCTACACCACTATTTTTTTTCTCTAGAACCCTGATAGTTTAATTTTCATGTTGATAGTCCATCTGGCACTTTTTTTGATATAAAGAGTTAGGAGAAATACAACTTTATTATTTTCCAGATGGCTACCCAATTGTTTCAACCGACTGATTGAATTGTAATATTTTTTTCCATCAATTAAGATTAGGCAACCTTTACCAAACACTTAGATTCTCACAAAAGTACTGGGGTGAAATTCTCATTTTATTCTATCGTTCTACTTGATTATTCATGCATGACTTTTAAGTTATATTAGTTATCATCACTTTACAATAACTTTAATATTTTTTAGAAATAGCTCTCTCTTTTTGTTCCTCTTTTTCAGAATTTTCCTGGAATATTGGCACATACTGATTTTTCCATTCAAACTCTCAAATCAGCTTAATTATAGAAAAATACGAAGTTCTGTTGGTATTTTTATTGAGGACCCATTAAATTTATAGACTAATTTAGGGAGAAATGGCAGCTTTATAATAATTTGTACTCCTGGCCTTTCCACTTATGAAGTGTTTTTGTGTTTGTGCCTCATTATCATTTGGAAGTTTTCCCCACGTAGATTATACGGGTGCCATACTATATGAAGATCAGTTGTCAGATATTAGGAGAGGAACAAAGTTGGAGGTGTGGTGGTGAGTTAGGAGTGCAATGTTTCTGAATCAGATACCATATTGTAACCAATGCTACCTTGATTTAAAAAGAAAATCAAGAGAGCATTCCCCGATCAAAATATAATAAGCAACTGAGCTGTATGAAGACATTCAAAGCCAAACAGTAGATTTTCTTTTTTACTTATAGAAACTAATAGCCAGGAAGAAAAGAAGGAATCAAAACCTTTGCTAAGGTTTTGTGCCTAGGGGGTAGAGAACTTGGGAGGAAGTGTGTCAGATGGGAATAAGTAGAAGAACCAGGTGATGAGCAAAAAGATGATATATTTGACTTGGGAAATATCAACCTTCAGGTTATAACAAGATATCCAGGTAGAAAAGTCCATGGAGTAAATCCTCCAGAAATACACGTCTGACAGTAGACCAGGACTTGAAAGGGTCAAAGGTCTTGAGACTGGAGAACAAGGGTAAGGCCTTGGAGATAATCTTGTTTGAAGAGGAGCAGGAAGAAGAGCCAGTGAAGGGACAGAGAATAAGCAGCAGAAGTCCCATATAGAGCAGGGAGAGCAAGTAAAAGTGGTGAGTGAGTACACCGTCCTCAGTCATCGTCCTCACTAACAAAATATGCTGGGGCCTCCCTGGTGGCGCAAGGGGTTAAGTCTCAGCACTATGAAGCTGCCTGCAGCCACCACAACACTAATTCTATCCCCTGCCAGGGAGGTGACCCACCTGGCGCAGCAGACCTCTCCTGCCTCGCCTGCTGCTCCCCTCAGCAGCGTATTTCAATCTGCCTGTTCTGCTCCCCGCGCTGTCTCTGGTGACTCCTCTCATCCCCCGTACATCTGGCCTACACCTCAGCTCTTGTATGTATAAATAAATAACTAAAATCAATCTTCAAAAAAAGTACTGTGATAAACATGCACTGGACACTGGTCACCAGAGGTTCAAATCTTGACCCTATTACCTAGCAGTTATATGGTTTGAGGCAGTCAATTCAGCTCTCTGAGCCTTGATTTCCTCCTCTGTAAATGGAGATAATAACAATAATAATAATAACAATAACAGCAATGAAGACACAGAAACCAAAAATGAGGAGACCAGGACAGACTGGGGACACCTGGTGGGGAGGGGAGAGGGAGGGTTGAGGAAAGATGGGAGCACGAGGGACTGAGGTGATGGTGCACTGGTGAGATGGTGATGGGGAATACGTGGGGATTACAATTAATGGCAAGTATATGTAAATTTTAAAATATTTTAATAAAAAAATAAAAATGGAGATAATATTTAAATATTTAAACAATCTTTAAAGTGGAGATATAATGGTACAATGACTAAAAGATACACCTCTACAAAAACAGCAGTCACCCCCCACCCTCTCTATCTGCTGAGGTCTGTTAGATTATGAAGTGTCTTTCCCAAGTGAGCAGAGTGAGTGAGAAGCAGAATTTCTGACTGTCCTGTGCTGGACCGTCTTCATTCCAAAGGTATGGAAGGCCAGCAATGGACAGAGACATTAAGAAGGCTGAAGTTAAACATCTTTAGGACATTATACATGAGCCAGGAGGGAAAGTTTTCCTCAGAGCAGTGAATACAAAAATCAGATTCTAAGAACTTAAGGAGTCAGTGGTTGGGGCCTTCCTGGTGGGGCAAGGGGTTAAGTCTCAGTACTATGAAACTATCGCCAGCCACTGTGGCATGAGTTCTATCCCCGGCCAGGGCCAGGGAGGGTACCCACATGGCACAGCAGACCTTTCCTGTCTAGCCTACTGCTCCCTTTAGCAGTGTGTTTCACTGTTCTGCTCCCCACTCTGTTTCTGGTGAGTCCTCTCACCCTCTCCCCACCCCTGGCATACACCCCAGCTCTTATATACACTAATAAAAGAAACCTTTAAAAAAAAGGAATGAGTGGTTAATTCTCCCTTATGTGCTCTGTTCTGGCTCTCCCAACACTCTTATGTATCTTTCCAAAGCTTCTTTATATGTACACAATTATTATGGATTAAAATATAGTGCATTGTGCACCACATTCTGTACCTGCCTCTTACTAATAAGTGTCTGGGAGCACTTTCCATCTCTGCATAGGAAGCATCTTCATTCTATGCAGCTGCATCCCAAGTATGGCTTGGTCGTAATTTAGTCTGCCCTCCATTAATGAACACTTGGGTTGTTTCCAGCGTCCTCGTTCATAAATAATACTGGACAGTTTAACCATGCACACATGTTTTTTTCACACAGCAGTTCTATCTGTAGCATCAATTCCCCAAAGTGAGGTTGCTACGGGACAAAATCTTATTCAGACCCAGAAAGATAATCCAATGAAAGCCAAGGCTATAATTCTTCTGTGAGGTGTCCAGTCTAGCACAGGAACAGATAACTACAAGTCCCTATAGGAAAGCTCTTTCTTACTTCCTCTCTTTGTAAAAACAGAAAACAAATCCAAACACCCATGATGAACGTGCATTTTACGCCCCATTTAATGTGCTTTGCTCCAGATGTTATAGACATCATTGGTTTGATGTACTCTCTTATAATTTTTATTTGCAGTGCTGTTCAACATCTTTTGAATAACATTAGGGAGGGGACTGAGCTTTGCAGGAACTGATATGCAGAAACCTGAGTTGGAGTTTGTTAGAGTGACAACTCGAGAGCCACTTTATAATCTTACAACTTCGGCAATGATATCCTACAGTGAGTTACTGGGTTAGTGGCTGGCGGTCATGCAACTTTAAATTCATGCTGTTCCCCCACTCCTTTCCTGGTGGCTTCCAGCACAGTGATCCCTGAAACAACTCTATAGCCCTCAACTGATAACAAGGAGCCTCTTCTTCCATGAGGCTCCAAGCACTAAGCCGGCTAGCTTGTCCATGGCAGTTGGGAGTGGAGATCTGGCACTTTAATGGGGTGGGAAAGAAGAGCCAGAGAGATTAAAGCACCAAGAGGTGGCCTGTTCTCCTTATTTCTGCAATCGATCAGTTCCTTGTCGATGACTCTGACACTAAGAGCTGAGTCACTCCAGGGGAGCTCCATCCCAGGTCATATTCTCATAAATCAGAATGAGCTGCCCTCCCACAGGGTACTCCAGGACTGACCTTGCAGGCTGAACTGAAGGCCAGTTGAGGCACCCCAGAAGAGAATGCAAGAGACCCCATAGCCAGGGTAAATTGAAAAAGAGAAATAGTTGAGCAAGTTTGAGTATAAAGATATGCAAGTCTTGTGGCATTGTCTTAACAAATTAAAGCATAACAGTAATCACAAAAAAAGCTAGAAAACTCAGACTACAAGGGAGAAACAGCGGAAAGATGGACATGGAAAGGAAATGTAGCCAATAGTGCGGCTCTGCAGGTGGTGCCACCTGGTGAGGATTCATGGAGTAGGTGCAGGGTTAAAGAATAGCCCAGAAAACTCCAGCAAGCTGGGAAAGCCTGGAGGAGAGGCATCAGAAATCAAAGTGCAGCTGCTCTTTTTGCTGTTTAAATCATTATATATTAGCTCCAAATTTCATTTGTTGGCCAACACTCAAATGTGACATATGGCCAATAAAAGGATCAGTGGAATTTTCCATCTGCTGTTCAGCTTCACCACGGCCTCCATGCTGACGACTGAGTGTCAAAGCAGGCTGCGCTTCAGGATCCTTTCACGACTTGTCTGCAGGCCGATAGGTGTGAGCGATTCTACACCAGCCAGCATGTGCCACCAGCCCAGCAGAACATTTGACAGGTGGATGTGCACATTCTTTGGAGTCTGTTCCATTTCCAGATCCTACCTTCCAAGATCCAAAGAACAAAAAGCACCTGAATGGAGGAGACCTTTGCCACATTACAGGTGGGAAAGCCATACATTCTGCAAGAGGAGTTCTCCTGAGGCCACATCTGGAGACTCTGCAAAAAGTTTATGAGAGACCATTATACTCTGGGTGCTCATTAAAATCCATGCATAATGCAAAGGAATTGGCAACTACCACTGGTTCAATTTTGGAAACTGTATTCTTTGATATTACAATGCAAAGAGGAGAGGTCTCTATTTTCCTGGCTCTGTGTTGTTCATCTCACCCACCTTGGGAGGATAATTGCCTAAAATGAGCACATCACAGCTAACTGGTCCAGTCTGTGCTCAGTTTTCACATCCATCAGCCTATGTGCTTCTTATAAATGCTGTCTCATCACCCTCTGCAGCCAATATTCCCAGACACCCTGTTGGTCTTCCTGGTCTTTCAACTTTAATAGCCACTCTGCAATGGGGGGGACATAATTTTACCCCCAAGCTTTGGTAAATCATTTTCTAATTGCACTTAAAATTGGAATTGGAGAAAGAATGACATCCAGTTTTTCTTTTTTTTAAAAGATTTATTTATTTATGCATACAAGAGCTGGGGTACAGGCCAGAGTCGCAGGAGGTGAGAGGATTCACCAGACAGAGCAGGGAGCAGAACAGGCAGACTGACTGAAACACACTGCCTAGAGCAGCAGCAGGCGAGGCAGGAGAGGTCTGCCACGCCATGTGGGTCCCCTCTCTGGCTGGAGGCAGGGATCGAACTTGTGCTGCAGTGGCTGCGGTTTGCTTCATAGTGTGTTGCTTAATCCACTGCGCCACTGCGCCACCAGGGAGGCCCCGTCCAGTTTTTCTTTGAGCAATAGATTTCACTGTAACTCAAAAAGAAGAAATGATGCACAGCACTGTATTTATTGACATTTTGCATGTTACTCTCACTTCTGCTCTGCACCTGTCAGGAACAGCCACCCGGAGGCAGAGCGACAGCACAAGACTCAAAGAAGCCCTGCACGGACTCCTGTTCTGAATGTCAGAGGAGAGATGTGGAAGGGCAGGAAGACAGGGGAGGAAAGAGACTTGCTGAAATACTACATAGGAAGTGATGTGAAAAATGAAAAGTCCGTGAGTCTGTGAGGAGGTGGCACAAATTATAACAATGAATCTTTTGCGCAGAAATGGACTCTCAGTTCTGACAGACAGTGAGGATTTAGGAAGATGGATTCCTCCTGGGTTCAGCAAGAAGTTAAGGCGAGGAAGCCAGTGGCGCTTGGGGTTTGGCAGAGTCACAGACTTTTCGCCATTGTGCTGACTTGGCAAAAACTCCGTCCTGGAGGAGCCAGCCTCTCTTGAGACTATAATTTTTTTTTAACCCATATGTATTTGAGGGAAAATTTAATCTCCCTGCTTCTGACTCATTTACATTTAACTCATCAAAAAGTTGTTTGCTTTATGCCATTTGGTGGCCAGCGAGTTAGAGTCTCAGGGAGAAGCTGTCTCTGAACCTGGACAATGACCCAAACCCCACCCTGAGACTCAGACCCAGCTTCTGCTTTGATTACAGAGGTGGGAGGTGATTCCTTTGGGTCACACTACAGGGCAGAGGGGTCTCCGTGTCTCAGCAGGCAGCTCCCCTGCCCCCACTGCCAATGTGCAGGCGAGCCCACTCGTGCACACACTCACGCATCAGAAGTGAGTCTGATGAGAGATCAGTGGAATCTGAGCATGCCTGAATGACTCTGCCCCCCTCCCCAGAGTTAATGTGGGTCAAGGAAAATCTGCAAGTAATAACGATTAATATATACCACCTCTTGGTGTCACTAATAGGTGGAATATAGGGAGACCAAACTAAGGGTCAGATAAAGACAAGCTTAAAAACTAATCCTGGAAAGCTACAGAACTGAAGCATGCATAAGGGCAGGAGGTGGGGAGGGCTGAGAACAAAGAGGAGAGAAAGCATAAGGGACTACAGTGGTGGATGGTAGGTGATTTGGTGGTGGGTGCACTGGTAGCTAAACTGATGGGGGTGTCCTAATATTATCACAGTTAAAAATAAATTAATAATTAAAAAGTAAAATCTAAAAGACAGCTATAGCATTCTTAACCATGAACTTACAGGCACAGCTTCTCGATGCAGATTGCCTTGGATTCAATTCCTGTCTCTGCCCTTTCCTTACTGTATTATCTTAGGCAGCTTACTTCATCCTTCTGAGTTTCTGTTTTCTCATTTGTAAAATGCGGGCAAATATTAATAGTGCCTGCTCCACAAAGGCGAGGATTATTAAATGCATTGATCCGCGTGTGGTCACTCAGCAGCACGTCTCTGCACAGGCAGAACGTGCAGGACCTGCTTCAAGTCTGCTCACGCAGCCCTCGCTGCAGATGGAGCAGACACCTGTCAGGCACCTCTGGCGTCTTCTCCAGCTGTTAATGCAACTCGAGCAGCTGCACAGGTGCAGGGTGGCTGCACCCATGCCAGGCACCTCTCACCTCCATGAGGGTCTCTCTCCTGTGTTCGGTGGCTTCTCCCAGAGCAGGCACTGGAGAAGAATTTAGAGAGGATCTAGGCCTGCAGAGAAGGGAGTTGGGGAGTGGGACTGAGATGAGAAGAAAACCACTAAAGGCTGTGTTAGCAAGAGGTGGCTGCGGCGGGAGCCCGGGCTCAGCCTCCTGAAGTCTGGGAGGGCTCAGACCACATGCTTCATGTTTGGCTCACTCAAGGGATGAAGGTGATGGAGCATTTAGCCACCAGCTCTGAGCGCCGAGGATATTAGCGCTCTTGCATATGGGCCAGGCCTATTCCCCCAAACAGAAAGCCTCGACCAGAGAGATGTGGCAGTGCTCATGCCAAGGTGAGCTGGAGGCCTACACTCACAGAAGCCACCTGATTTCAGGGAGCAGAGGTGAGGGCTGAGCAGAGTGAAGCAAGGAGGAGCAGTGAGGTCAGGATGGGCTGCTGGCTTCTCTTCTTTGGATAAAATGTCTCACTTCCTGTCATTCTGCTCCCTGGAATCTTGTGATTCCTGTAAGTGCAGGCCTCCAGGGGAGGCCTTCTAGGGGAGCCAGGCTGAGACAAAAGGCTAATTTCTTATTAATTTCAATCTCCATCACGTACCAACTTCGTAAAACTAGACCTTATTTCAGATGGTCACAAGCCCGATGTGAGAGACCAGGCCCCCTGTGACTATTAAGAAGATATATGCAGAAACCAAAAGAAAGGTCAAGAAAAGATGAAACTAACAAGCTGACCACAGCTCTGAGGCATACAGCAAAGCAGGAAGGCCAAAACGGGAGGAAAGAGTACAAGAGACTATGGTGATAGGTGGTGGGAGAACTATGGAGTCTACACCTGAGGGGAGAAACCAATTACTGTACAAAAATAGCAAGATAAGAAAATTTTAAAAAGAAAAGACATTTTTAAAAAAGAAGGTAAGAATTTCCTAGATTAGATGTTCCGAACTGGGCTTCTCAAAGAAGGTAAATACAGTTTCTCTGAGAAAATGTCCCCTAAATCAGAAAGCATAAATCCATGAAGGAAATGGGGAGCTGCACTGAATGGCTTCCTGGGGTGGACCTAGAAACAGTGTCTCCGCAGCCTCACCATTTGATCTCATCTGCAACAACCCCATGCCAAGCCTGCCCCTCACCAGCAGAGAACAACTACAGGATGGAAAATGGTCCCTGATAAAAATATAACAAAGAAGCTCTTCAATTAACTTAAAATGTTTCAAGATTGATTTTTGGGTTTTGATATTTTAAACAGATGTTGGAGGCAAAATGAAGTCCCTTCTTTTATCTCCCGAAGGAAATATCTGTCAGAACACGTGACTGCCCTGTGTCTGCAGCTCTGAAGCATGGGTCTCTGTAGGCCGGCTCCCGGCTCCCAGCTCCCAGCTCCCAGCTCCCAGCTCTGGGCTGGTGTCCCCACTTCTGGCTGCTCCTGCCCCAGCTGGGGTGCCCTGCTGCTTGCATACCAGGAGTACTCTGCAAAATGAATAATGTATCGCCTCATTTCTGGGAGGACAGACGCATTTTTGCTTTTCCACATGCCAAAGTGTGATGAATATTCAGCAAGGATGTGGCCTCCCTGCCCACCAGGAACAGACAGGGGTAGCAATGGCCCAAGTGATGTGATTTCAGAATGTTCCTGCTGCCTGAGGAATTCACTCAAGAAGGCATTGAAACCTGCAGAGCAGGAAAAGCATTTTTTGAGTGTATAGGCACCAAGTTCTGACTACAGAGTGTCTTCATAGGATAACCCAGGTTAGAGCAGGTTTCTTCATAAGGCCCAGGGCTCCGTAAAGTCTCCGCTGTGGCTGCTGTGTGCTTCCATTATAGCCTTAAAGAGGCCATGGATTGTAAGTACACGAAGGTGCGTGGCATGTTCCCATTAAGTTTTATTTACCAAAATGAGACTTGGCCAGCAGGCTGTAGGTTACCAACCCCGGGCTAGGTCACTTTGCCTTCGAAGATAAGGACTCCTGGGTGCTTGTTGTCTGTGGTTTCTCTTTAAGTACAGTTACCTTGAGAGAAATCACTCAGCTAATCCCAAACATCCCAAACATCCCAGCTTGGTTTAATTCTTCATCGGCTCCTCTGGACATGAGAGGTGGAGGGTGAAGGAGAAACAACTCCAGAATAAGAGCAAGTAGCAGCAGAAGGAAAAGCTAAGTGAAAAGAGAAGAAAGATGAGTGGATAAACTGTGAGACTTAGGCTAGGTTTGGAGGTGAGGAAAGGGCCTTCAGACAAAATTGTTAAAGGATCACATCACCCCATATGTTGGGGTGATGTGAGCCAGTTGCATCTGCATGACTATGAGCCAGTTGCATCTGCATGAAAGGCAGGTCTGGAATCAACTGCTTTAACATGACTGCTTTATCTTCTAGCAGGTAGTGGGGCCATGGCCAGCCACATTAGTAATTCTGAGCATTGATTTTATCATTGCCAGTGGGAATTCATAATATTAAAACAAAGGTTAGAAGAGATATTTTATGGAAAGGGCATGACAAACTGCCAGGTGCAATGTGGAACTCAGCAGGGTCAGCAGGTATTATCATCACCTAGAATGAGCCCAAGAAGTAAAGGCTATCAGAACAAATACTCCAACTCTAAGCCCACAAATGCTTTTAGAGGATAGCTCCTCTCTCCCTTGTAAGCAAAAACTTATCAGTGAGATAACTGGACTTCCTGGACTAATAATTATAAGTAGTGACACACTTAGAAGTCAGTTCTCCGTAAGCCAGGCATCCATCACTCTTGCCACTTCAGCAATCTTTCTACTCCAGTTTCACAAACTTCTATGTATTATGTCTTAGTAATTGCCCACTAATACTACAGAGAGTACATCCGTGATCAAATCTGAAATTTGAGGCTTGTTTTTCTGTCATTTAGTTCAAGCACACTTCTGTGAGGGCTTACTGAGTCTTGAGTAGAAATACAAGAATGCATGCATGCAGTAGTGTTTGGGTACACAAGACTAATTGCTTTTTAATTCTATTTACATGAAGTCTCATGACACCCTGTTCATATCTCTTGAACCTAAAAAGTCAACATATGACATGAACATTTAATATATGAAATCAAGTTTCCAAGTGAAAATGTAGCCAACTCTACAAGCATAGGAAAATGAGCACTGGAATTGGAATGCTTATTATGAAGCCCCTCCCAGCCTTTGAGTATCTGTGCATCATCTGCCCTCCAGGGAAACTTGAATTCACAACTCCAGTCTACTCTGGATTCTTTCTCCTCTCTCTGCCTGTAGGATGGACAGGAGCAGTTCTCAATCTTGGATACACATTAGAATAACCTAGGAAGCTTCTAAAAATGCTAATGTCTAATTTCTCTCCCAAGAAATCTGACATAGTTAGTGGGGGTAGAATTGGACAGTAGAGTAGCTTTTAACTTTCTGTTGAAATAAAATATTGCACACAGGAAGTACATCTAAGAGTTCAACTCAATCAATCTTCACACTCTTCTGCAAAACACAAAATCAAGACACAGAACATCAGCACCATCACAATTACACTTCCAAATGGCACTTCTCCAACAGTAAACACTTTGCTGAATTTAATAGCAGAGGATGAATTTCGCCTCTTTATATTTTAATGTAAGTCTAATCATACAGTATGACTTTTTTGGGTTTGAATGAGCTTTTACCATTCAGAAGTTTAGATTTACAGACAACATGTAGCTAGTACTGAGAATCCCAGTGTACCCTGTACCAACTTTCCCCTGTTGTGAACATCTTAAATTACAATGGTACCCTTAAGAGTGACTATTTTTAAATCTGCTTTCTTTCAGTAAACTAAAGAGATTTATCAATCCTGTGTATGTAGTTTTCATTCTTCTGTTCTCACTGCTGAATGGTGCCCCATTATGTGAATAATCCATAATTATTTATCCATATTACAGCTGATGTGCATTTGGGTAGCTTCCAGTCTAGAGCTCTTACCAGTAGTCTTTTTATGAACATTCTAGTAGCAACTGTATTTTTAAAATGCTCCCCAGGAGTTCCAATTTGCAGCCAGAACTAGAAACCATGCATGTGATCCAGCACAAACATGCCTTTTGGATGGCTGCACTATTTTTGGTCTTTTAGTCTTTTCTCCTCGGCATCAAGGGTTAAGGGGGTGGTACAGGCTGAGCGTTCTCCCCACAGCACAAGGCCTGTTTATTATTTAATCAATTGATTATGCCTTCACATTTCACAACACCCTTTGTTCTAGGTTTGAGGAGAACATTTCTGTAGCAGTATCTCTCTTTTTCTTCATCTGGCTGGATGTAGCTAAAATCCCAAACATGCATCTTAGGGACACACTTGGAGTACAGATGTAAGGGGAGGCAGAATGCCCAATGAGCCAAGGGCATCCGAGGCAATTTGTTAGGCATTTGTCATTCTTTCTGTGGGTATTGACTGTTTCTCAACCTTGCTCAGTTTTCTAAAAGACCTTTATCTTTTACTTATTGATTTTTGGTAGCAGTTTTCTATATATATATGGAATTAACCCTTGTTTTCCTAACAGAGGTGTTGTAGTGGTTTTCGTGGTGCTGTTTGCCATTGGTATCTGCCGGTGATACACACATACTCAGCAGGTCAGGCTGAATCTCACCAGCACAGCTCTGCAGGAGTGAGTTAGTTGCAATAATTTCTTAAAGGTGAATAATTTCTTAAAATATTAAAAAATTTTAAAGGTGAAGTTAGTTGTTTTTTAGTCATCAAAATATTCTCATAAAAAATTACACCAATCAAGATGTCATGTGACATAAGGAAAACAGAAATTGCTGTGAGTCGAGAATGGCCACAGAAGGAACGTTACTTTTCAGGATATATGATTAACAGTTTTAGCATTTGTGTTGTGTGCATGCATTACATTTTCACCAAATCACAAATGAGCTTTGTTTGGCTGTGTATTTCCTTAACAGGCCTTGTGCCTTAGGGTTTTAGAAAATAGAGGTTGCCAACAACTGGGGGTACCGGTTTAAATTCCTTCTGACTCCAATGAACTTGCAACACAGCTCTTTTGGAGATGTAATGCTGAATGTTTTTTTGAAATGTTCCTTCTTTCTAGTATTGGAGTTGGAGACTAAAATTGGATGTGAACTTGTAAATAACAACTGAACACGGGATGTAGTCTCAACATCACTCTTCCTCCTGGAAGCAAAATAATTATTCAAATATGTATCTGAGAAACAAAAGTATATTAAGGAAAACAAACTCATGTTTCAGATTGGTGAAGAAAACAGTCCTGTAACTCAAGATACACGGCCAACAATCTCCAAAAGTAGAGATTATTGGTTTGTTTCTTCAGAAATAAACCAGCAAAATACAAGATGCTGCAAATTTGTTTCATTTGCTCTTTTCGGTCAACTCCAGATGAATTTACTGGGTGTTACTCCTTTATAGGCTATCAATAGTTTTTCCATTAAAAACCTATTTTAATTCATTATTGATGGTTTATTTTTTAAATGCTATTGTCTAACCACCACCTATTAATGGTAAAGGATAAAAGAGAAAACATCGGAGGAAGCATAAGAAATGAATTCTATGAGTACAACCACTGCTTTTGTTTTAATACGGTTCATTAAAATATCTCTGCTGATGCAAGAAAATTCAGCAATGTCTTTATTATCCTCCGGAACCCTGGGAGAGCTAACAAAATTCTCTATACACACCCCTGCTCTGCTCTCCTGAAATCAGGCAGTATGGCATGAAACACATGTTTTGGGGCTCTAAAGCTAGACTTTAACGCTCCACAAGTTACTGGCTAATAACCTTGGCCTATTGTCTTAGCTTTTCTAAATTTCCTCATTTGTAAAATGGGAATGATGGTTACATCTCTCTCATGAGGTAGTTATGTGAGTCAATAAGATAATGCATATAAAAAGGTGGGCGGCAAGTGAGTGAAAAAAAATATTAGTTTTTAGAATTATATGTTGTAATACAGCAGCTGGACTTGGTGTTATAATATCTGGAACCATTTCCATTGAAGGTTCCATTTTGCCATGGCCCCATCAATGACCCGGTATATACCTGGAGGGCACCTTCTCTGGGTCACCACGCTCCCCACATTTCATTGCCTCATTCTGCCCTGGGCCTTTCCCATGTTTGTATCCAGGAATTTATAGTTGTATAACCTGAAAATGTTGACTCTATTCTACCACCACCGCCTCCCCTTTTCCATTCTGCTACTGCTCTTAAGCACACAGCACTGAGGGCCAGAGCAGTTAACATTTTAAGAGGAAAGGGATGCCCCAGACTTGCTCTTGTCAACAGTCACTGTGATCGCCAGAAAAACCCTGCACTTTCTACTCAGCTGAGTTTGTTAGCTCTTCAACAGAATGAAAAGAAGAAAGGAAACTGGATTGAAACTCTCCTAAAAAGAAACAGAAGTTGAATTCACCTCATTCCAGTCTACCTCAAATTCAGCCTGAAGGTGTGATGGGTGAAAACGGCAGATTGGGTTGCCAGTGGGTTTTGTAAAGAACCCAATCCACAGGCTTTAGTTGCAATACTTTATAAAAATAGACATATGGGGAACCTCCCTGGTGTTGCAATGGGTTAAAAAACACACTGTGAAGCAGACCACAGCCACTGCAGCAGGAGTTCGATCCCTGCCGCAGGTCGGGGAGGTGACCCCATGGCTCAGCAGACCTCTCCTACCTTGCCCACTGCTCCCCTCAGCAGTGTCGATCTGCCTGTTCTGCTCCCCACTCTGTCTCTGGTGAATCTCTCACCCCCCACCTCTGGTCTGTACCCCAGTGCTTGTATGCATAAATAAATAAATCTTTTTTAAAAAAGAAAAAGACATGGTTTTCCTTTCTTTCTTCTGCCAACCCAAATCCCATGCATCATTCAAGACTATGCAACAAACATTCCATCCAAGAACAATCTCTCCCCCCTTTAAATGCCCCAAACGCCTTACAACTTGACCCTCGCCCTTGTAAATGGCTCCTTACTTTAAGGTTATCCATTGGAAATAGGTATTGATGACTATCTTCTAACTTTTTCACGGGGCTATGAAAAACCTAAGTCAGGGATCCTGCCTTTATTTTTCATCTACAGCTTGTAATCCTGGTCCATTTTCATGTGTTGTCATCTTTGTTTCTCCAGTCTGCACTGAGAAGCCCATTTGATGCATGAGCACAGCTATTAGAGATTCAGACACACATTGACTTTGATCATCACAGTCTCAGAAACTACGACTTGAGCCAAGGAATAATCAATGGTATAGTTTTTAATAGTGCAGCTAAAAATGGATTACCTGTTCCTAAGCATGGAGAAACAATTATAGCCAGAGCTGCTGTAAAAGGGAGAGGTGATGTTTAATAATGTGATACAGGAAGTTTCATGATGCTACAAAACAGGGTATCTATTTTTATGAAACCTGGAAGTGACTTTTTCTACATACAGGGACTCACACCCCATTAGTAACCACAGTCCTCAAAAATTCAACTTCTGGCCCCCAAATTAACACTCCTTAAAGAAACAATGTAGCAATGTGGCTCTCTTCTGAGGACCACAAATCTCAGGAACCTGTATGACCACAGGCATCAGCTCGTGGGACTATGGCAGGGAAGTGAGGTCTTTTACAGACTGTAGCTGGTGGTCCCAAAGCCAGTGACATTGGAATCCAAAATGTCATTTTCTTTTCATCAATATTTTCTCTCCAAGCTGCTGTCATTCAGGGATAGAGACATGTGTCCTCTCAGACTTGTACTCCAGCCTCTTTCCCCGCCTTGGAAAGATTTACAAGGATTCCTGAAAATAATGGCATCGTTTCTCCACGTGTTCCGCTAACGTACTCAACATTTATGACCACATGGCCTCTGGTGTCTGTTCCCAAGCCAAGAGCCTGCACCCCACTTGTCCGGGTGCTCCAGTGGTCTTGCCCCTTCAAGTCTTGCCCCCTGAGGACACTGCTATGGGGCAGGGATGGCTGCCAGCTGCTCTCCAGACTGGATGCGTTCAGATGCTTCTTAGTATCTGGATCCCCTGTGCTCACCTGGCCTTTAAGGCGCTCCCTCTTCACCAGAACCCCCAACACTATCTCTCTGATGAGCTCAAGAGTTTATAAAGTGTTGGAGGAGCTTCTGCCCTTAAGCAGCTTCCCCCTGCTGCCTTGCAAGGGTTTCCAGGATAAGGATTCAACAACATTAGTTTCCCATCTGAAACAAGAAAGAGAAAAGGAAGCAGATAAAACCCAGACCTATGAGTCCCTCAATCTTTCATTCTTCCCTAAACAAAGACACTGTAATAAAGTCATAAGCAGGATGTAGCTGCTCCAGGGTAATATAATAGGACCTTTGAAATGAGAGCAACAAAGATGCACAGAAAAGAAACTAGTTTGGACCAGAGCTAATCTAGTAGAAGTTTATTTCCAAGTTTCTTAATGAGAAAGGAAAAGAGAAATGGATAGAGTCTGCTACCTTTTTTCATCATCTTGAAGCCTATCCATAAAAACAGAGAATGGTGTTTCAATTCACTTTCCATAACACATTTATCATCGTCATAAAACCTAAGACACAGAATCTTTCTAAACATGTTAGAAATAACACTAGATTGAACACCAGGGTCAAAATTAGTGGGCAAAATCAATAAGCAACTCCCCCTAAGAGGTCAGGCTAAAGCCCAGATTATTTACATCTCAACGTGCAGGATATGAAATTATCAGTTTTTGAAAGGGAATCCAGGTATCTGGGGGAGAATTTTGTAAACACAGATGATTTGAAAAATACTAGATAAATTTATCCAAATTATTGCACTGCTCAGTTACTAAGGAAATAGCAATTTTGGAAGGTGGCCAGACATGCTTAATCTAAAAGTTTGTGTTTTCCACAAAAGGAATGGAGAGAAGTCTAGGTTATCGCTCCCTTCGCAGATGTGGCCAGTACAAATCAGACGTTTCTCAACCAAAGCATGTGTTCTCCAAATCTTTTTCTTTTTCCCTAGCTGTTAACCAAATGGTCCCGAATGGAACAAAAGCAGAATATTAAGCGGGAGTGGTAAACCACCAGCCACTCTGCTCACACCTGAGAGAATTAGATAGAAGTTTTTATTCACCGTATACGGTCACTGTTTTTAAAAAAAAACTAGAAATTTTTTATATTGATTTAAGGTTTATATTTTCTCTATTTATTTATCCTACTCCCCAGTAGTAACCACTATTAACATGTTGGTTTATAGCTTTCCAGATTCTTTTCATACATACACATAAGTACACTATATATCTCATTTTTATAAGATAAAGGTCATTGTTCAAATTATTTTGTAACCTATTTTTTCACTTAGGAATGCATTTCCATATAAACCAACAAACTTCTATTTAATCATTTTAACATCTAGAGAGTATTTGATTGTACCATAACTATCTTTATGAGAAAGTGTAGTTTTTTGACATAAACAAAACTACAATGGATAGATGTAGTACAGATGCATTTCTGGCCATTCCCTTAGGACAAACTCTTTAGAGAGGAATTTGAGGTCAAAGTTGTTCAGATTTTATACGTGTTTTAATGTACATTGCCAAACTGCCCTTCAGAAGAGCTATTCCAATTTATACTCCCACCTGCATTGTGTGGCTAAGGGTCCAAAGCATTAATCTTGAGGCTGTGCAGTAAACTCTTTGACAGACTCAACTCTGGCTGCTGGAAGATTCTGAAGCTCTTACAACACATTGCCCATCACTTGCATGCAAGCACTCATAAGGAACAAAATGTTTAAGTTGATAAATAATATATACATACTCAACCAAACAAAATGCTCAGGAGATTCTCCTTTGACAATAAGTCCTAAATCATCGGTGATTTTAAATATCTACTTTAAGCAATTCCCATCTGAGTCATAGATTCTTTACTGACTTGATGAGCTCCAAGGGCCCTTTGATTCCAAAAATATATGATTCCAAATATATGAGGGAGGAAAAAAGGCCCAGGGTCCCTGGCTATAAACAGAAGTCCCTGCATGTGACCCACGCTCCTGGCCAGCCCATGTCTCCACAGCTCTCTGTAGACCCGTCCATCTCTGTGTTCCATGACATTTCCTGGAGGAGGTAGACCACTTGCGAATTCTGTGACTTTGTACCACTATCTCCTCTATCTTAGAACGCTACCCTTTTTTCTTCCTCCCCTGGAAAATTCTACTGATCCTTCAAGGCCCCCCCGCCCAAGACCACTTTCTCTGGGAGTCTTCTCTGGATGCCCGATTAGCCATTTTTTTCCCTCCTTCATCACCATCATTATGCCCCATTCACACCACTTAGAACACTATGTGTGTTTACCTTGTTCATATCTCTCTCTCCCATGAGAACACTTTCTGGGATAATCCAGTTCTGGAGTAAGAACTGTGCTGTTTATGTTAAAGGCGCCTAATAAGTATGTGATAATACAAATGAATGAGCAGTTACAATTCTGAGGCTACCTGTGCCATCTCAGAACTTCGGAGACTTACTGAAATGCCCAACAACCTGAAGACAGTTATGCTGCAAATCTAGGGACCAGCGTTTCTTCTGGGGCTTATTCCATACCCAGCCTCCTGTCGATAGCAACTTCATTCCTCCTTCTTATAAAGAAGCACTTACTACTAGTTCTCATTCTCAAAATGATGGTTAAACCAATTTACACAACGAGAACCCCGGGACCAGCCAGGGACTATCCACCACCAACATAAATGAGCCCCCACTGGGCTGGTGGGGCCTCCCTCATCTAGGGGAGCTCACATTTTGCCCCAGGCACAATTCCTGACATGACCAGCCCCTGGTCCCAGTGAGGACTCTCTCACCCAGGGGAGCTCTCACTTCACCCCAATGTGGGTCATTTGTCATCATGAACCCCTGCTGGGCTAGTGGGGATTCCCTTGCCTAAGGGAGCTCTCACTGGATTTAAGGTTGGTCCATATGCCCTCACAAAGTCCCACTGAGACTAGCAGTATCTCCTTTGCTTGGGTTGTCTCCACTTGGGCCACGGTGAGTTCATAATATGAACCCCCTGTCTGCTTGTGAAGTTTCCCTTGCCTGTGTTTTCCTTCCCACTAGGACCAGGGTGGTTCATATTCTGTGATGCGTCCCACTGGGCTAGCATGGGTTCCCAAGCCTATGAAAAGCCCAGTTGGGTCAGGGGAGAGGTGAATTACTTCCACAGCTTGTATATTCCCCTGTATATTAAATCACATGGGGAATTAAACAGCAGTGCTTCTTACGGCATCCACTGTCGGTAAATGTCATCATCCATAAGACAAGTGGCAGAAAGTGGCCCATGACAGTGAAGACAGTGGTGACCCTGTGCAGCTCTTGATTCAGAAATGGCTGTTAGAATTGTAAAAGAATGAACGTATTTATTCATTCAGTAAATATTTATGGAGTATTTTTATGAGTCCAGAACTGTCCAGGGCACTGGGGAGGAAGCAGGAATAAGATAAATCTATTCCCTTCCTCTAGAGAACAACATACCTGTTGGCAAGACGGAAGACTAACAACTGCAAACCATTGAACTGTGTCCAAAATGGGCAAAACTTAAACTCAATTTTCAACTCCTTAACCTTTTCCTCTCTGGTGGTTTTTCTTCCATTTTGTTGGAGCTAGTCTAGTCTTATATCACACAGTACCCGGTTAATACCAAGACTGATTCAGAGAAACCAAACTCTAACCTAACCATCCTACCCCAAGACAATTCTTTCTTTCTTTATTATTTTGCATAGAAGAACTAGGGTGTATGCCAGAGGTACACAGGGGTTATAGGGGAGGAAGGTCAAATGATTCACCAGAAACAGAGTGGGGAACAGAACAGGCAAATCAACAGAAACACTTTGCTGTGGGGAGCAGAGGGTGAGACAGGAGAGGTCTGCTGTGCCACGTGGGTCACCTTCCTGGCCGGGGATCGAACTCAGGTCTTAGAGCTTATAGCACTGTGACTTGACCCCTAGACCACCAAGGAGGCCCCAGAAACAATTCTTTAACCTCACTGATGTCTCCAAACCATCAACTATATTCTCTTTTTCTATCAGTTAGTACCTCTTTTTATTTTCCCTCTTATTAATTTAGGTCACATGGTTGATAATTATAATCACCTCCTTGAAAATTTCCTCTCCTCCTTTATAAGTCTCCCTTCAGTCACATGCCTGGAAGAAAGCATGGAGGAGTCCATTTTATCCACAACTGCATCTGAAAAACAGATATTACCAGGGAGAGACAGACAGACACACACATACATACACACACGCAATTTAACGGATGGGTTTCACTTTAAATTCATGATCAAAATTTCGAACAAAACACTCACACTCCTCTATGTTTTCCTAGTAAATTAGCTTTTCCAGTCTCATTATGATTATTCTGTACCTCAAACCTTCTTCCAGTATGAATTAAACATGATATTTAAATGTTTTATACGGTGAAAAAATAGAAGCCATCAGATAAGGATTTATGAGTTTTCCTCCCCACCAAATCTCTGCACTTCCTCTATCTCTCCCCGTCTTCTCTCTCTTGTTTCAGGAGTGAAAGCTCCTCCAGCAAGGCCCCCCTGCTCCCTGCGGTTCAGAAACCTGATTCCAGCACTTTCTCAAGGACTCCTTGCTGCATTTCAATCTCTTCCTTGATATTGGATCGCTCCTATCAAGACACAAACATGCTATAGAATTTCCCATGCTCAAAACAAACAAACAAGAAATCAAATCCCTCACCCAACAGTCCCCTCCAACTGCTATTTCATTTCAGTTTCACATACAGTAAAACAACTCTCCACGTCCTTCCTTTTTAGAGTTTACTCCAAGTTTACCTCCACCCACAGGACTCCAGTGAACTCTCTCTGTTGAGGTCACCGTGAGTTCTGTGCTGCCAAATAGAATGAACCATTTGGTATTTCACCTTGACCTCTGACAACCTCTTCCTGCAATCCGCCCTTCTACTCTGGCCATACCACATTCGTCTCATTTTCCTCCTACCTCAGGGACCCTCTTTCTGAAATTCATTTGTGGGTCTGTCTGCTTCTCCCAGCCCCACCTCTGAAAACGTGTGCTCATTTTCAGCTGCACACCTGAAACACAGGCGTGAGAAGGACACTGTTCCCCAGGATGCGGCAACAACAGAGATGATACTCTTCTCAGGAGGCTAAACAAGAGCTCTGGACAACAGATGATGGTAGTAGTGGGTTGGAGAGGAGCATGTCGACCCAACGGATGATCAGGAGAAAGAATGATTAGGATTTGGTGACTGACAGATGTGGTAGAGAGTGGGAAGTTCCAGCACAACAGCCAGGGGTGAGATCATTCACTGAGGTCAGGAGCTAGAATGCATCATTTAGGAATTTTCTAGAAATCTAGTTTCTCCCTACTGAGCCTTTATGGAGGACTATGCATCAGAGAGTTTTAAGGGGCCGTGTGTTTTGTTCAGCGCTGTAGCCCCAGTGCCAGCTTGGCACCTGGCATAATAGCAGGCACTCAGTAAGTAGTCACTGAGTAACTGAAAAGAAAATGTAGTTAGAAACTCCTTCTGAACACTTCGGGACTGAACCAGAATGGAGGCCCCTTTCCTGCATCTTTCTGTGCCTCTTTTCTTCATGAATCAAATGGAAATATTAGTAGCAATTTTCTCTTAGTTATTATGACAATTACATACATTAATACCTGCAACGATTTGGAACAGAACATGGTTCCTAGCAAATGCTCAAAGATGTTATTTTATTACTAATATTAAGATGTTAGGGAAATTCTACTCCATCATGTGGGTCAAATGACTTTAGGATTGTTTTAAGAAATATATGGGTCTTAAGGAAAAGAGAAAAAATCCTGAGACTTTGCTAGAACTTCTGAGCCCTGCTTCAGTCTCCCAAGACCTAGATGCATGAGTCTGAGAGGCTGTCCCTGCATGGCAGCCTCACTCTTCTTTCTTGGTCGCCCCTCTTCAGAGGAAACCAGGTCTGCTGTATAAATGCTAAATGTTGCCACTAAATTCCCTGAAAGGGACTCCGGGTTGCTGGTCCTTGGGGTCCTCCTGTGACCACACCATCACGGACATGTGTCTACACACAGGGTAAGCTGATGGCCACACAGAAACACTCAAAAAGTAAGGCGCACAGAGAGAGAGGCTGCCTTTTGAAAATGAACCTACTGTAAATATCCAGCCTAGAAGTCTCTTCCAGTCACACAAATAACCATTTGAACAGGGGCCTTCCTGGCGGCCCAGCAGCTTGAGCACCCCACTGTGAAGCATCAGCTGCCCAGCAGCTGAGTTCAATTGATTCCCGGCCAGGGAGGGGACCCACATGGCGCAGCAGACCTCTCCTGCTGTGCCCGCTGCTCCCCTCAGCAGTGTGTTTCAGTCAGTCTGCCTGTTCTGCTCCCTGCTCTGTCTCTGGTGAATCCTCTCACCGCCCGCGACTCTGGCCTGCACCCCAGCTCTTGTGTGCATAAATAAATAAATCTTTAAAAAAATAAGCTCTTGAATAAAAGTCAGAAAACATGATAGACAGTAAGACAGGGTAGAGAGTAAGACAGAGGCTGACATGAAAACATGTTAATGTGATAAATGCTGTGCCACTGCTTTGTCTCTGCTGCACATTCCAGTTTCTACCTAAGTGCCTGGAACAACAAATCAGATGCCTAGAGTCTGAATGGAACCACCTGTTTTTTGAGTGGATGGGAACACAGTGGAAGTGTTTTCCCGTGAAAAGAGCAATAATTACAGGAGCTACAAAATGCTCCTGAGTCTACAAAGCTCTTTAATATCCAGGTAATAGGGATAATGTCTTAGCAATGCACTCCAACTTTTTTTTTTCATTTCCTTTTGCCTTATAACCACCTCCCCCCACCCACCCCAAGTCAATGTAGACAAGCCTAGAACAAAGGAGTCATTTCTCAAGTTTGTTTCTAATTGAATTTGTTTTCCTACCCATTGAGGACCACACCAAGAATTGTTGAAGGGAAAATACACTTTTTGAAATCCAGAACTCACTGTTTACCTATAAGTCTGAGCTTAGGGCTGTACCAAGCTACCAAGTACCTGCAGCCTGTCCACAGAGGTTTTGCAACTGTTCTTTGCAGCTGTCAACAGGGAGGAAGTCTGGGAGGAAAGATGTTGATCAAGGTTCAGCACCCATGAAAGGGGAGGTAGAAACAGGATTAGGGAGTAGTAGAAGTTGAACCTCAAGGTGGGGCCGATAAAGCCACTGCCAAACATGCAGAGTCCGAAGTGAGCATTGCCCATCAGAGGGCCCGCTGGGGACTGAACTGCGGGGCTTCCAGCTCCTGCCTTGTTCTAATGTGCAGGGGACAGGGCTGAGCCCCTCCCCCCAAAGCCAAGGCAGCAAATCCCCCCTCAAGTGGGGCTGGGAGACACACATCCTTGTCTCCCCAGTGCTCCTCCAGCTTGGCAAAGACTTGGAAAATGAAAGCGAGCATGCCAGAAGGTGAGATGGATATGTCCTTCGGTTCTAGGAAAGAGAAACATAGTTCTGACTCTTTGGGAATATCTAACCCAACATGGAGCAGACTGAGTTGCCCAGCAGTCTGGACAGCAAGACTTGTGAAGGGCGTGGTTTCATGAGACTGATTTACGAAGAGCGACCGCAGTCCTGACAGCAGGCGTGGGCACGGGGCACTAAGCGATTGAGATTCCAATGCCAATCCCATAGGTCGAGTTTTCCACTTCTCCTCCAGCTCCACACTATGGTGACAACAGAGCAAGATCCACTCCGTCTCTGCTCGCTAAGGAAGGATGTCAAAGCCCAGGAAGTAATTTGTACTGCTTACCTGGGTGTGGGAAGAAATCTATGAAGTGCTGACTGACTTGCTCTCTTCCAGGCCAGATACACTGTGTCCAGGTCTTATGCATTCCAGGGCTCTTGATTTCCAGGCTTGGGAGAAATTCTAAGTCCAGCAAATTTTGAAGAATCCCTGATGAATGCCTCGGTCTGGATTATTTAGAGTAAAAGAGGCATCAATCTCCCCACATAAGGATGGCAGCTTTCACAGACCAGACTTGGGAAAAATGATGATGCTAACTCAGACCCTGAGGGGGTGTGTTATATTAAAGTGAAGAAAATAAATCTCTACACTCTAGCATATCTGAGTCAGGGCACTCCACGCCTTGTCTCACTTACCACCCCCTCAAAATACCCCATGAAATAGAGCTGAAGGAGAAAATGACAAAGCCGGGCTGAGGAAGGTCTTTTTCCAGATCTCTCATTTAACCACCAAGTACTGACATTCAGGGAATGCTTTTATTTAGACTCTGAGAACAAAGACAGAGTAAGCTTAGTATAAATGACATAGAAATAATATGTATCAAAATCCCATTTTTTATACGAATAGCTAAAGAAAGCGCCTGATTAAATTTTTTTCCGAGTTGATGGCCACCCAATGCATTTAATTGCATTGAGAGCTGAACATTTTATCAAGTTCTGGGAACATAACACATGCTCTCCTGGAGTTGCAGAGCATAAGGGAATGGAGCAAATACATTTTTACTTATACAATACAAATACATATTTATTATATGTTACAAATACTTACATATATATCATATATTATATATTTATATATTATTGAAAAATTATATACAATACAAATACTACAAATACTTATATATTCAAGGTTTTGCATCACACAGCCTGACACTATCTGGTATTATCTCCACTTGCGGTGTTTCAGAGAAAATGGAGGAGCAGAAATTTAACCCAGAGTATTTGAAAATTATTATTGATTTTAGATTAATCAGAATTAATGTAATTCTAAAATTATTTCCACATTAATATTTTTCATTTAAACAATACCTAATCTACAAGCTTGAACTCTCTCTTAGTATTCAGAGAACTGGAATATGTCCTCTGGTAAGAGGGAGAAAATAAAACTTTAAGATGATGATGAAGGCCTTCTAAGAATTGAAAATATCTTAAATAATTTGTACCAAATTGGACCCACCCAGCACTGAATGGGATCAGTCTGAACTGGGTGGAAAACAGGGAATGTTCACATACACGCTAAGCCCATGTTGGACCCTGATTTTTGCTGTTACCAAGCTCACTAGGAGAGGATGTGAGGAAGCTGGTGAGTGCCTGGAACACGTGAGCCCCTGAGTCATGTGCAGCTCAGCCAGCGCCCATGCTGTGGCTCCTGCAAGCAGCCCCCAGGATGGTTAGAGATCAGCACTGAAGGAGCCCCGCGGGCTGTGCTGAAAGCTTCTCATCGTGAGAGTTCCCAGGCTGCCCTCCTGCACAGGCAGCCTGACAGGAAGCTGTTGGTGACAAGATGGGAGACACTGCAAGTTGTGTTTTTTTGTGTGGGGGGGGATATATTTGTGTGTTTTTTTTAATTTATTAGATTTATTTAATTGTATTTGACATCATTTGTAGTCCCCAGGGCGTTCCCACCACCATTTCACCCGTGCACCATCACCTCAGTCCCTTGTGTTCTTTATGCCCTCATTCCCATCTTTGCCCTCCCCTCCCTCCGCCCAGCCCGGTGATCCCTTGGGGACATTCAATACTCCCCCTACCCCAGCCTCACCAGCTCGTTTGGTAACTCCCTCACCTCCTTCAGACCTAGGAGGCTTGACTCTGCCTGCTTGATTTATAAAAGGCAATGGCAAAAGACGTGAAATTTTCTGCCTGTATATTATATATTTCAATGCAAAGTTAAAAAAATGAAAGATGATATCAACAAGCTAGAGGCAGAGCATGGGCGCAGCCTTAGCCTCCTGCTTCCTTTCCCTTCCTCCATCACAATAATCAAGACAGCAACAAAAGTCTTCATTGGCTTTTGGGGTGCAGAAAGTAAAAGGAAAGGGGGTCATCAACTTCCCTAGCTCTCATTTCGTGCGGGATAACCAACATATCCTTTCAAATGACAGCTATTCAGTGTTCCTAAGAGCAGATCCATCATCTGTTCCCGCTAACAGAGTGGGACAGCTCACCCGAGCCGGAAGCGTCAGCAGGTGGAGCTGCTGAGCTGAATGAACGTCTCAGGGAACACCAGACAAATGCTTAAACAATGAAGCAAGTGACATTTAAAAGGATTCAGAAGGGCAAACTTTCAGAAGACCCTGTGTGGTTTTAGGAGTGCTTGTGGATGTTGTCAAGGAAGAGTCACTGTGGAAATTCTCATTTCTTTCATTCAGCCATTCACAAAACATTTATTAGATAGACTTAGCTGAGAACCCTGTAACCTTACATCTTAGATAATCAACTCAATCATCTATTAAGCATGAATAGCCATAACCACTCCTATAGTTCTCAGTCCTCCTAGATTCACCTGGGAATATTTTTCAAAATATGTGTGCCTGAGCCGCCCCCATCAATTTTGCTTCAATTCATCTAGGTAAGTGCCAAATCATCAGTTGTTTTTAAAGCCACAAGCTAGTTCTGTTGAGCTGCCAGTGAGACTTACTCCTCTATCCTTTAGCATCAGTGGGAGAATGGCACCAGATTCTGCCCATGAACAGTCTGGCTTAGTAAATACTGAATTTTTAGCTTTGATTCCTGAGCAGAACAGGAGAGATCTATCTCAGCAGAGGGTCGGGGATCTTGAAGAAGACTATTAGAAGTCGGTCAATGATTAAGGAGAGTGGAAATAACCTCGATAATTTTATTACTTAAAGGCAAAAGTGACTCCCAGTTTGTAACTTGATCACAACTCAGTAACGACCTCTGCACTGATTTTAATGGTTTAGTTTACTTGGCTATTTCAGAGATGAGAGTTATAGAGCTTCTTATCTGTTCATCTTAACTTTCATTCTGAGTACAAATGGCTCCTCAAGAGTTTAATAATGTTGAATACTAGCAAGTGCTGAGGAGAATTAGCAACATATCTTAGATTTATATCTAACTTGGTCCTTTCATTTTACATCTGAGAATAAGGACGCCTTAGGAAGTGAAGTGATTTTCCCAACATCAGCCATCCAATGGGTTCACAGAGTTGTTTTGTTTGGTCTCAGCACGAACCTATATAACAATTGCACTGAATGCCACTTTACATAGTGGATGGGTTTCCTACTGTTTGTATGTAAATAGAATTTTTGGAACGTCAACCATATGTTCAATGTACTAAAATAACTCTTGGTTACAAGACAACAACCATGAATGCCTGCAGTTAAAAACAAAAAGGTTTGTCAAGATGGAGATAGAAGTGACATGATCATTATTTGTTTGTTTCACAGTATTTCATTGTTTATTTGTCAAGAGAAACTATTTCTTAGCCCAGATATTCATGTTTCCCAGTTGAGGAAAATAAGTCCATGACAAGCTTCCACGGAAGTCAAGCCAAAGAAATCCTTTATGTTTTGAGATCACTTCATGATCCAAAAAGTACCAGCCTCCTTCTCTTCTCAAAATCTTTCCTGGAATCATATTTTCTGGAATCATATTTTCTGTAGAGATCAGCATATGTTTTCTTTGTTGGTTCAGTCACAGAATACTGCCAATACAGTGGACACGTCAGTAGTATAAAATTGCCAGGAGGCTTCATATCTGATTTTGACAAAGCAGTAGAATTAACAGTAGTTATTATAGAGATTTGAAACTACATATTAAAAGGGCACATAACACACCGAAGAATATTGACCTAGAATGATATATTCTAGTAAAATTTGTAATCTTAATGGAGAACAATCATTATATCAAGAAAGAAAAAAAAAAGCAAGCAACTTATAAGGAGAAAGGATGTGTAATTAACAACATGTCAAACCAATGCTTTATTCCAGAAGAAAACAGTAATATAGTTAAGATACACAGGGGGAAAATATGAGCCAAGGATTTTATATCCAGCAAAGCTGACTTTCAAATATAAATCCATTGACAAATTGTTAGCAAAATGCAAGAGTTCAAGGAATATAGTTCCCTTGAGCCTTACAAGAAATCTACTAGAAAATAAGTTTCAGGCATCATATATCTAGGGAAACACCAAATAAAAAATGGTGGCAAGCAGTAAACATGTAGTTGCTCATAGAACAATGTGTAAATGAGTGTTAAAAAGAGAAAGAGTATATTTAATTACCATATGCTCAGACAACGTTAGCAGACTTAGGAGAATCAAAAGAATGCATGCAAAAAACTTAACTTTTCTGAAGCAATTGTATTAGTGGTGGTGATATTGTTATTTTTAGTCGTTATATATGTAATATAGGACTACTGAATGAATAACTATGAAGTTTGAATATTCTAATCCCATTATCGCCTTGGTTATTTTTTAAGGTTTATTTTTATTATTCATGCATACAAGAAAAGGGTATAGGCCAGAGGTGCGGGGTTGGGAGGATTCACCAGAGACAGAGTGGGGAGCAGAGCAGGTGGATCTACTGAAATACACTGCTGAAGGGAGCACTGGAGGAGAGGTCTGCAGCACCATGTGGGTTAGCTCCCTGGTCAAGGATGGAACTCATGCTGCAGTGACTGTGCAGAGCTTAATAGCACTAAGACTTCAACCCCTGCACGGTGAGGGAGGCCCTCTCTTGGTTCTTGAGAAACAAACCTAGAAGCTGTATCAGAATGAACTCAGGAGGTATTTTATTACAAGGTGTGTTTGTGTGTGTGTCTGTGTGTGAGAGAGAGATTGAACAACCTAGAGCAATAAGCAGCCTTAATGATCCAGATTGTTACATCCTGGTCTTCATACATTTTTGCTTAAAAAAGCAAAGAACAGGGGCCTCCCTGGTGGCGCAGTGGGTTAGGCAACACACTATGAAGCAAACCGGAGCCACTGCACCATGAGTTCGATCCCTGCTGCCGGCCAGGGAGGGGACCCACATGGCGCAGCAGACTCTCCTGCTGTGCCCGCTGCTGCCCTCAGCAGTGTACTTCAGTTGATCTGTCTGTTCTGCTCCCCACTCTCTGTGGTGAATCCTCTCACCACCCCCCACACCTCACACCTCTGGCCTGTACCCCAGTGCTTGTATGCATAAATAAATAAATCTTTAAAAAAAAAAAAAGCAAAGAACAATTTGAAGAAGTGATTGCTTTCATATTTAAGATAAGCTAAAACATTTTTTTATATCAGGTAGTGAGGAAATCACTGAAGACTATTAAGATCAGGTCAAAGACCTGAGAAATCAACTTGAAGAACCTCCCCCTCGTTAAAGATTTGAACTATTTGAACTTCAAAAAATAATAATTATTACAATTAGAACCCATCAAATAAAATACTTTCACTTGCTATAATTTTTAAATCTAATTGGAGGAATATAGAGAATCATTTATCTCAAAAGCTGGTAAGTAAAAGAAAAACTTAAATCTTTAATTTTCTTTATCTCTGGGTACCCCAACAAGTAGATGGGAGAATTATCTCTTGGTAATAAGTCATCCCCAGGAATAACTGAAAGAGAAATTATAGAATTATAGAATTTCAACCTCTAAAAAAAAAAAATGGATTTAGGTAATAAGCAGGAATGGTTACACTTATGGCCCATAAAAGGAGAGACAAGCAAACCGCATGTGCTTTCTGAACAAAACTCATACCATCACTTGCTGTGTTGCCAACAGGACAGGACTGCGTGTGATGGAGCCTCTGCATCCACCTTCAATTCACAAAAATGCAGAAAATGTAAGAACATAGTAGCTATATCATGAGCATGAGGACACAATCAATAAAATAAGGGCTCTGGGAATCTACAGATAAAATGCAGTGGGGTTTTCCAAAAAGTTTTTTTTAAGATTATTTTTTACTTATTTATGCACATAAGAGCTGGCGTACAGTCCCGAGATGCAGAGAGGAGTGACCAGAGACAGAGCGGGGAGCAGAACAGGCAGACTGACTGAAACACACTCTGAGGGGAGCAGCGGGGGAGACAGGAGAGGTCTGCTGCGCCATGTGGTCCCCTCCAGGCTGGGGTTCAAACTCACATTTCAGTGGCTGTGGAAGCCCCGCAGTGCAGCGCTCATCCTCTTGTGCCAGTAGGGAGGCCCAATAAAAGAAAAGATACTTTGGTGTTTAAAAATAAATGGAAGGAAGTATAACTATAAACTAAAAGAAATTTTAAAAAGTTTTTTAAGGCTGTGCTATAGGTAGAGCCAAAGGATGCACCCATTAAGGGTAAGTGACACACTGTTAAGAACAGACCCATTCAGAGATTGTTGCCCAGGTCTACAGTGTGGTTCTAGGTCAGACAGCAGGCGACTTGAGAGGGAGGCACAAGAAGGAGCACCTAGGGCGGCTAGAAAAGTTTTGTTTCTTGACCTGGGTTGCTTACAACAGAATTCATCTGATAAAAATAATAACTGCAACAATAACAAGATTAACAAACTACACATTTTGTGTGGCTTTCTTGAAGGGTATTCCATTTTTTTTTTAAAGAGTTATTTATTTATGCATACAAGCACTGGGGTACAGGCCAGAGGTGTGAGGTGTGGGGGGTGGTGAGAGGATTCACCACAGAGAGTGGGGAGCAGAACAGGCAGATCAACGGAAGTACACTGCTGAGGGGAGCAGCGGGCACAGCAGGAGAGGTCTGCTGTGCCATGTGGGTCCCCTCCCTGGCCGGCGGCAGGGATTGAACTCGTGCTGCAGTGGCTGCGGTCTGCTCCATAGTGTGTTGCCTAACCCACTGCACCACCAGGGAGGCCAGGGTATTCCATTTTATAATAAAAATTCTTTCAAGGGCCTCCCATGTGACACAGGGGTTAAAGTCTCAGAGCCATCAAGCTATCAGCAGCCACTGCAGCAGTAGTTCAATCCCTGGCCAGGGAGCTGACCCACATGGCACAACAGACTCTCCTGTATGCCCACTGCTCCCCCAGCAGTGTACTTCAGTAGATCTGCCTGTTCTGCTCCCCACTCTGCCTCTGGTGAATCCTCTCACCAACACCCCCACACTCTGGCATATACTCTGGTTCTTGCATGCATAAACAACAAAAAAATCTTTTTTTAAAAAATTCTTTTAAGATGTTTTTGCAAAATGAAAAAAAAAAGGTGTACAACAAATCTAAAATCCTGAATTTTCTTTTCTTGGTAAATACATATTTTATAAGGTAGTCTATTCATATCATATGCAAAACACATGCACAGGTATGTGTTTTTAAGAACCATCACAATGCAATAGATTGACACATGTTTATTAAGTACCTACTATGTGCAAGACATTTGGCTTCATTGTAGATGGCTAAGTCTTCAGATCCTTTCACCATTTCCTGGACCAGTTAAGATTGTGGCATGTTGAATGTACTCACTGTGGACTTGAGTTTCTGTGCTATTACAGGTGTGGTGTTTAGTTGTATGGACTGAATGACTCAGAAGAGATGCTCCTGAGACACTCAGCACAAAGGTAACCTCTTTCCCTTATCTTAGTCACTGCCTTAGAGAGACCACAGCCCAGTGGCCAGGGGCTGCCTCTGGCAGGTGTCCATGGTGGGTGTCTGCTTGCTGAGAATCTGCCCTGTTACTGGCCTATATTTTGGTGACTCATCTTCCCAACCCCACAACCACACCACACATCTGGACCACCAGTTCCTAGAAATGATAGTTTCAAAAAGGTTTATAATGAACACCAATTCCCAGCAAAACAATGGGTTATCTGAGAATTCTTACCAACCCAGAGTCACAAACATCTCAAAGCAACTTAGTCTTTCCCACCAAAAAAAAGAAAATAAGTTTCTAAATCTGAAACTTAGCAAGCACATCATATTTTTTTGTTTGTTTGTTTTCAAATGCTTTCTAAAATTAACTTGGGTCTCCCTGGTGGCACAGGAGTTAAAGTCTTAGCACTATCTCCAGCCACTGCAGCCTGAGTTCCATCCCTAGCCAGGGAGGTGGCCCACATGGCGCAGCAGACCTCTCCTGTCACCCACTGCTCCCCTCAGCAGTGTATTTCAGTAGGTCTACCTGTTCTGTTCCCCACTCTGTCTCTGGTGAATCTTCTCCTCCCTCACATCTCTGGCCTACACCCCATTTCTTGTACATATAAATAAATAAAAATAAGTCTTCTAAAATAGTTAATTTGTCAGTCACTTACATGTACACATACCCTTACGATTATATTTTTATTCGTCCATTTGTGCACAAGTTTCATTCACCCTCCACCAAACTTCCCAAAATCCATCAAAACTTAATGTTTTTTCTGGAAAGCCTAGGAAAAGAGTTGCAAAATTACAAAATGCCAAGAAATTATCTCAATCAAGAGTAACAGCATAGTAATAAGCAGGAAAAGAACTCCTTCTTTGATAGATACATCGATCGACAGATTTTAACTAAGTGGCAGATTACTATAATAAATCAAATAAATAAAAATTTATTTAATGTTTACCACGACCTAAATAGACATGGTGTTATCACATTCCCATTTTACAAAAAGTAGCCAAGTGTTCAAATAGCTTGGTCAAATCACATAGCTAGTAAATAGCAATGTGGAGACACCATCCACCAGTTCTGACTCAGGAGCCTGTGCTGTCAGTCACATGCTATATACTATATTACCATGACTTCTGAACATTTTGGCAAGCCTAGTGGAAGCTAGAGTAGGGAAAATAGCATTCTCTATTCTTACACTTACTGGCCTGTCAATTTTGCATTTTAGAAACCAAGCTGTGGCAGCGAGCATAATTAATCACGATCAGATGGTGTCCACTCTATCTCCTTAACAACTTTCTTCCGAGGCCTTCCAACAGTTCCATTGACATCTTTCCATTGCCACTGCCCTGACTTCATTCAAGCCACATCATTTCTCCATGATATAACTGCAGTAGCCTCCTAAGTGACCCTCCAACCTCTAACCTGAGTTGGAGATAGAAATAAAAAGCCAAGCAGAAATATAAAAGGCTGCCAGCCAAGGCAAGAAAACACACAGATCAGCCCCAAGAACTTCTAGAAAGCAGTTACACACTCAGGTCCTTACCAATCTCTTACAGAAAGTAAAAAAGCAGAAACTTGCAACAAATGAATACTTTGAATAAAATTACACCATCAAGTGCTGGTGGCTTGGAAGGGCCCTCAGAACCACTGCAGGCAAGGACTGTCTGGTCTGCTCCCGTCTACTGCAGCCTCTTGGGGTGTGAGGGAAGCCTGGCTGACTGAAATCACCCTCCCTCCTGCGCTGGACTTGCTGAGCTGTGCCCTGGGGGGCAGGAGCAAGAGGGAGACTCCTCACATGATCCAGCTTAATCCTTCTCTTCTCCCTCTCCAAAGCTGCTGACTGCAGTAAGAGCACAGCAGAAATGCAGACAGAAGGATGCCCGAGGTGGACAAGAAGGGTCCTGCTCCTCGGCATCCTCTGGGCCTCAGCACACCTGCCTCCCCCAGGTGCCTCCCTCCTCCAGCGCGTCCCAAGGGCCACAGGTAGGTGGAAATTGGGGTCACGACCTCTGCTGCGGCCGCCACACATGACTTGAAAGAAAAAAAGAAGGACTTTCTCACGACTCTCTTGTGCTTATAGTGCCTGTTAGTATTTGCTCTGGTTTTCAGGATTTAGAAGGAGATCAAACATTTCTGATTGCCCAAAGCAGTCCTCAAAGAGAGCACCAAAATAATTCAAAGATATCATGAAGTAAGAAAGTCTCCAGATTTTATACTTGGAGACTTCATCGTGAAAATATATCTTCTTTCACCCTAGAAATTCTCTCTGCAAAAAAGAGACAATTCTTTGCAGGCCTGTGGACAACTTGAGCTCTGAAATGGGAAGATAAAAATTGTACAGACATTTGAAAACTGTATCTACTAACAAAAGAAGGAGGCTTAGGATTCCCTTTTAAAAATAAAGCAAGCAAGGAACAGGGATTGTCCGATTTTCTCTTTTTAATTGTTCTACTATCATTTGCTTATTTCACTAAATCACTTTTTAAAAGGATCTACAACTGCATCACATTCAAAAGGGTTTTAATGGTTTCACGGTGCTCTTAAAATTCCACCCAGAACCCCAAACTTGGAAACTTCTCAAGGAAGCTGTCTTTGTGGGTTAGCATGTGTGACTTCCACAGTCTTCACACGTTCACCTCCTTTTCCTTACCAGGAAATGGCACCCAGTGTGTTTTGTCTCCATCGTCAGAGTTTCCCGACGGGTTTTTCACAAAACAGGAGCGTGCAGATGGGGGCATCATCATCTACTTCTTAATTATCCTTTACATGTTCATGGCTGTGTCCATCGTCTGTGATGAGTACTTCTTACCCTCCCTGGAAATCATCAGTGAATGTAAGTGACTGGACATTGATTCTACAACCTTCTGGGATGGTGGTGCCAGCCATATGAATGACTGTGAAAAACCTCAGCAATAATTCTGTCCATCTCAACCAGTGGCAGAGACCCCTTCTGTGTTTTGGGGAGGGGGGAGCGCCTGTGGTTTTTCTTGGTAGGTTATGCACAGCAGAGTATATGAAATGTACCCAGAAATTATTGCTATTATCTGTCTAGGTCCAGAAACTTCCTGCTAATCTGCACTGACTCTTTGTTAATTAATTACTCTAAGTGTACCCATTTGTGCGCTTGGTGTGGAAACTAATCACCTGCCATTTTATATTTTTTAAAAATTTTCTTGTTTTTACTCTAATACCATGAAAAAATTTTTAAAGGTTAGATGATAAACAAATGTCATTTAGGTCCATCTCCTTCTGCCAGTAAGGAGACTGATTGATGTTTATGGAAACAAAAGTCAGTAAATAAGACCTGCTTCATCTGTAAAGTAACCTTAGCCAGCAGGTAGTTATGAATTCAGTTATTAAACATTAAACTCAGTGACTGGTTTCTGAAGATAGGGTCTGCCAGTCAAAGGCCCTGGGATTTATCCCATCTGTCCTGGACCCCACCCGGGATTCTGAGCACACAATTTTCTTTGGTGTACTGGTCCCTAAAATCATATTATCAGTGATGCTTTGTGCCACAGAAGCAAAAGTAGCAACCTAGCTAGTGTCTCCCGCGTGCATGCTCACTTCAGAGTGAGTTAAGTGTTGAGTTTGCTACTACATACTCACAGGATTGCACTGAAACAGCATCCTTTCTCCCCAGCACACACACACACACACACACCACATGCATGTACACATGCACGCACACATACACTGCTAGTATTTGTTCACAGGGAGAAGGAGCGTGCACCTAATCTCTGCCTTTTCCCAGGGGTTGGGAGGCCAACCCCACTGAAATGCAGATACTTATTTGCTCAAGTTATTTCTGTGCCATATAGCAACATCTTTAGGACCTAAAACAGAACCTGGCAACATGTATTTGTCTAATAAAAACCCTTTCAGACTAGGTCAATGTAAGTTTATTATAATTATTTAACTTAAGTAGATGTAAATATGTATGTTTTTGTAGTGATATGACACTTTACACTGACATGGATATTTTTCTTGGATAGATATTAAGTTACTTTAACATCATATTTTGACTTAAATTAATGATGCACAAGAAAAATAGAAGAAAATATGGGGCCTCCCTGGTGGGACAGGAGGTTGAGCGCTGCACTGTGAAGCACCTTCAGCCACTGCAGGACCAGTTCCATCCCCGGCTAGGGAGCTGAGCCGCATGGCGCAGCAGACCTCTCCTGTCTCACCTGCTGCTCCCCTCAGCAAGGTGTTTCAGTCAGTCACTCTGTCTCTGGTGAATCCTCTCATCACCCCACATCTATGGCCTGTACCCCAGTTCTTAAATAAATAGATAAATAAATAAATAGATAAATAAATAAATAAATATTCTTAAAAATAGAAGAAGACAAGTGAAATCACCTATCTTTACCTCCACCAGAGATCCCAAAGTTACCATTTGGTGTATTTCCTTTCAGTCTTTCGGATATTGCTAACACTTTGAGGCCTTTTATTTTTCTCATAATATTTTGTTGTACTCATTTCCCCCTAGTATTATATTGTAGTATTATGTTAAGTACTCTTCAAAAACATGATTTTTAATGGTTGCTTGACAGCTTATGGTTCTGTCAGTGATCTGAGCACCTCACTGGTGTATATGCCTAACAAGCACTCAGTAGAAAAGTATCATAATTTTACACATTGTAATTCTCATCAGCCACTTGAATTGATTTTAATTGTTTTCTTTTAAATAATGCTATGACCACACTTGTATAAAATCTTTGCAAACTTCTCTGATCACCTCCCGATAAAGATGCAGAGCAATGCATATTTTAAACCTCATGAAAAACACTGGCATTCCACAAAGGAATCAGCCCTTTAAAGAGTGGTGCCTGCCTTTCCAGAAAACCATGAATTATATCATCTTAAATGTCTTTGCTATTTGCTTTAAAATGAAGCCTCATTTTTAAAACTTTGTATTTACCTTATTATTCATAAGGTTGACTGCTTCATGGGTTTATTGAAGTTTGTGGCTTTGTCTTTGTGGCTTTTTGCCCATTTTCTAATAGATGGGCATTGTCTTTTTCTGATTGGCTTCTAGGACTTTTTAAATCTATATAAGAATATTAATCCTTTTCTAATGTAATTTTTATATAATTTTCTAGTTCGTGATTTTTGCTTCCTTTTTATTTTGTGTTTATAACACTGAAGTTTGCATATTTTTAAGGAAATTTATATTTGCTTTTATGATTTGCATTTTCACTCTATACTTAGAAAAACCCTTTATCCCTAGATCAAAAAAAATTGTAATATTTTCTTCTTATGATTTCTTTTTAAGTTTATTCCTTCCAGTAAGAATTTATTTTGTTAGAGATTACAATGCTATTTTTTTCCAGAAGTGGATTAGTTTTCATATACTAAGTTCTTTTCTGAAGAATTGACTATATTACATAAGTCTCATATGTGTATCGTTAGATATTAACATGTGTATATATTCTAAGTTCTCCATACAATAAGTTCTCACATATATGTGAATCTGTTTATATACTCTTCATTTGTCCTCTAATAATCTATTTGTTCATCTTGTGTCAGTACCAGACTTTTAATTGGAAAAACAAAACAGATCATGTTAATTATAGAAACTAAGACATTTGATAGTCAAGGTACTATAGCCCACAACAAAAGAGTGGTAAATAAACAAATGACATCTAACCCTGCAGAAGAAATAACTGCACTAAAATTTAGATTGCCACTTCAAGATAATATCCACTAAGTGAAGACATAGAGTATCTATAATAATGACTTCCACCATGCCACTTGTGGAACTACTTTAAAACACATATTTCCTGAGTCAATCGTGCTCTACTTTGAAATTTAATATAGTAGCTGTGATGGATGTGCAATTGACAGATGCCCACACCACTACCAAAGCTTCAGCACTAAGAATTGACCCTGGTCTCGAGTATTGAAAATACTGGCAACAAAACATGATAGAAATTGTGCTAGCTCAATTCATTTTTAAATGCCTGTAAATTAATTCTGTGGTTTCTCTTTCCAAGGTCTAGCATGGTCTCATCTAAATTAGGATATCAGCAATAAAAATCAATTTCCCTGGAATTCGTTTACATCCATAGAAACCCATTTCAGAAAAGCAAGCAAATGCTTTACATTTCCCTACCATTCTTTGATGTGCCTTGAATTATAATAGTTCCATCTATTTGTCAACTAATAAGTATTAATCTAGTCCTCCAAACAGTTTACTGAAGGATTCCACAATGCAATTGAGTGTTATCATTTATTCATTTGTTAGTTATTGATCATAAAACAATTCTGGAAGACCAAGCATGATAATTTATAAACATATGTATATATGTATGTGTGTATACATACATTTAGATATGTATATATATATATATATGGTTTTATTTAGCTTTTATAAAACCCCTGCAAAATGGGAGCTATTAGATTGGTTTTGTTGAATAGAAAACCAAGCCTGAGAGGATATGTAATTCCTCAAGTTTGCAAGTCAGTTCACAGAAGAACACTGTCTCTCTAAAATCTAAACTAGAGAATGGTCTCAACTGCCATATAATATAAATCTTTGTTTGATATTATTTCAGGGGGACTGTTCTATTTGGATACTCTTAAGAGGTGTTTTCCTCCTAAGGGCACTGAAATTTTTGACCAAATATATACAGCAAATATCCTTGTATTCTACAAAACAGAGACTCCATTGCTACAAAAATCAGTTTAGACTTCTGGTAACCTGTAGGGGGTTATAAATTAATGTTACAAACACTTTGCCACAAATATTTGACTCTGAGGTCCAAGCATGTGTATTAGATGTACCTGAGCTCATAACTGTATTGTGTAACAGGATCAGCATGTGTGATCCAGTGACTTTCCATGGCATACATGTCGCGAGCCCATCCTGGAATACCACGGCAGAACTGGCAGGCCACAGGCCCATTCCAGCCCCACTACATTTCACTCCTCCTCAAATCACCAGCAGTTTCATTTGGTCAGCAGAAGGGCCTTAAGCAAGGTTAAGTATAGATGAGCGAAGTTCGTCTTCATGTAGGGGACAAGGAGGAGCAAATGCCAAATCTCAGGTATCTCTGAGTTTAAGGCAAGTTTAAGGCAAATAAAAGCAAGGATGACTAAAAAGTAGGGAGTAAATTTGTGATACCCCTTTTTATATTTGATCTAATTGTCCATGAGGCAACTTTAAATTATACCTTAAATATCTCTAGAATATTGCATTTAGAGTACCTTTTATTTCTTTTAAAGTCCATACTACTTATCCCATCTTTTGCAATCTTTTATTGTTTAAAAATGTCTCCAATATAAATATAAATATATTGTGTGTAGATGTAATATAAATTATATTAACATACCCATTATATTAACATAATATAAACTTATATTAACATAATATAATAAATTATATTAACACAATATAGCTCACATCTATAAACTGTTCATTCTTAGAAACATAAAAATTCAGCATAAAAGCAAAATTATCTTCTTTTTATGTATCTTTCTGCTATATTCTGAGAAACCCCTAGAATTAATCAATGTTTACAGCAGTTTTCTGCTCAAGTTATCTACAGAAAAAAAATGAGAACCCCCCCATGATTGGTCCCAAAGAGTTAGCTATGAACCATTTTTTAAAATGTTACACTAGCATACTATTCACTAGGAAATTCTAGTCACTCCATCATGTCAATTCCTTTAGGTATGTCTTAAGCAAAAATTTATTTTCATAAGGTTTTGGGGAAACATACTTTCATATTTACCTTTTTATTAAAAAGTAGTTTTACTCACTCTGCTTTGTACTAATATTTGTCTATGTTCTACTTTATGTTCAGAAATAAACAATAAAAAAGAAATGCAGGTTTTAATTCCAGGTAGAATTGGTTCTAAACTGGTAAAATTGAAAGGAAGTCGAATCGCTCTGTGAGTGTGGCATTTGGATAGCCTACAGTTTCAGGGGATTGTTTGATTCTTAATCCTCATGAAATTTACAGAGGCAAAGCCTTCCCAAAGAACAAAGAATCTAAGAATAGTGCTTCTTCCCTGTCACACGAGTACTCATCTTCCTCTGAAAATCATTTTCATCCTCTTTGCTTTGCTTTTCTCTCTGATCTAAATTGTGGTCCCCTTGGATTGCATCTAAATCTACCTGTCATATGGATCTAAGTAAGTGCCAAGTTACATAGATAGAAGACCTAGATTCGATGTTACCAAGATGCTATTGCAAGAACAAGCCATGATAATAAATAACAATAATGAAAATACTAAACAACAGCAGAGGTAATAATAGAGCCACGTATTAGTATTAATCCCTTCACTGTACCTACATGGATAGCAGAAAAACACCTTTTGTAAGTCAACATGATCTAAGCACCCCTCCCATCCCTGCATGACCTTGGGCAACTTATAGAGCCCACACTCTGGTCATTGTGAATTTGGATATAAAATGTCTTGCATGTGCTTCATATGATAGGGCCCCTGGCAGGTGAAAATGCAGTGCAATCTAACAGTTAAGGCTGTTAGATTGAGCATGACGGGAAGTCCTTCTTTCTCAGACCTTTAAAAGCTTTATACAGGGTTTCATGATTCATCCTGTCATAGCCCAAATACGAGGTAGTTACTATAAAGTACTCATAATGTTTTTATTTGTTGTCAAAAGCATCACAGCGTATAGAATACAGCTGTACATTGTTGAGAGAGCAGGCATTTTTTCCAATAAGATGATTATTTTCAAAATAATTTTATAAATGTCCTTGAAATTAATGTACCCAGTTTTACAAATTATAAAAAAAAAAAAAAAAACCAACAACAACGGTTCACTACTTCATTTTGGATCATAAAAGAAATTACTCGGCAGGCCTATAGCCACTCTCATCACCCAAGGTGGATCTGAGTAACTTTTGATGGTTTCCAAAACTCAAATTCATTCACAAAGCATGAAAATTTGCTTTCATTAAGGACTTTTTAAAATTGTGCCAGAGAAGGCTAAATTGCATATGGTTATATGTGTAACTGATAAAATGTACACTGTGAAAAGGACTAGAAGTACACTAAAATAATAGCAGTGATTAAGTTACAAAAATAAAACTATAAGTGACTCTTCCCTTTCAGGTCCCCCCCCATCTTCTATATTTTCAATAATGTAGGGGCTTATTTATTATAAAAAATTTAATAATGAAAAGTGGCAAATATTCTTTTTTTTTTAAAGATTTATTTATTTATGCACACAAGAGCTGGGGTATAGGCCAGAGGTGTGGGGGGGAGGTGTGAGAGGATTCACCACAGAGAGCGGGGAGCAAACAGGGAGATCAACAGAAGTACACTGCTGAGGGGAGCAGCGGGCACAGCAGGAGAGGTCTGCTGCGCCATGTGGGTCCCCTCCCTGGCCGGCAGCAGGGATCGAACTAGTGCTGCAGTGGCTGCGGTTTGCTTCATAGTGCATTGCTTAACCCACTGCGCCACCAGGAAGGCCCAAATATTCTTAAGGTATAGAATTTATATTCTACATTTTTAGTAAATATTGGTAAAATTAGATGACAGTCTTAAAATTTTGTAGTCAAACCCTCCATTTTATTGATGACAAAGCACAAGGCTCATCTTGAGTTTTATATTAAATTTTATAAAACTAGAATCCAGTTTTTCACTTTAGCTTAAAACTTGCCCTATTATATTTATTATCATATTATTGAAAAGAAATTTTCAAAAACTGTTATAAACTTTCCAAAACAGCTTGTTTTCCAACAAGAAAATGTGCTTAAGGAAAATTCTAATGAGTTTGAGTATTCAGTTCATGATTATAAAGTTCAATTTTATATAAACAATGTAAAGCTATCCAAACCTATAAAGAAGTCTCACCTTGAACATTTCTGTAATAGCCTAAATGAAAATATAATTATTCCTGTAGAGTCGGAGAGGGGAGAAGTAATAGCTACAAAGGAAGAAAACCCCAGGACAATTTATCTTTAATAATAAACTATAGCAGAGAGAAATGCTCTCCATAGGTCAGGGAAGACAAAGGCAATTTGTTCTAAAGTTCAAAGGTATAAACCATTTTTACAAAATATGCTTAGAACGTTAAGTTACAACTTGTTAAAATCTTTCTGAAGTTTTATACATCTATCTATACAGAATCTTGCCTTTCATAGCTAATTAGATCCCAGTGACTACCAACAAGCTTAATTGTTACTGCCTTTTGATAGTCAGAGTGTTCCGAAGGGCCATTTTCCAACCTAAGAACAGCTCAATAGATCACCTTTTCTCTCTTGAGATTGCATTTTTTCAGGTAGCATTCAATGAAGATTGGTTATTCACTCTTCAGATGCAGTAAGTTTGGAGAATTACTTCAAGTTAAAACATTAGTTCTTCTCAGTTTTCTTTACATATCATCTAGCTCTGACTGAATTTGAGAAGAAAATTCATGACTATATTCAACATCACTATCTTTTTATATTCTCTGGAATAAGTTGGGAAACCTTCAAAATATTTCTAAATTCCAGAAACCATTTCCTCCCTTAAAAAGAAATGGAATGGAGGGCCTCCCTGGTGGCGCAGTGGGTTAAGCAACACACTATGAGGCAAACCGCAGCCACTGCAGCACGTGTTCGATCCCTGCTGCCGGCTGGGAAGGTGACCCACATGGCACAGCAGACCTCTCCTGCCTTGCCCGCTGCTCCCCTCAGCAGTGTATTTCAGTCGATCTGCCTGTTCTTCTCCCCACTCTGTCTCTGGTGAATCCTCTCACTGCCCACGACTCTGGCCTATACCCCAGCTCTTGTATGCAAAAATAAATAAATCTTTAAAAAAAAAAAAGAAATGGAATGGGAATTATTCTAGGTCAGTACCACAAAGCAGGAAAGAAAATTACTCAACTATTCACCATTTTATAATTGGTGTGCCTAAGTGCCATTCTTAGACTGGGTTTCTGAGGTAAAACAGACTCATGGTTCATGCTTCAGGTGCTTCACATTTAAGATTCTTAGTATCCAGGTAACCGAGTTTTATAATCTCCTGGAACTGCTTCTTTATCTGTAAAATGGGAGGACCATCACCCATATCTGAGAATTGTTGAGATTAAATTATGTTTGTTAAAATGAGTTGCATATCATGAGTTTAAGGTTATTACACGTCATCCCTAAAATGAAAAAAAGAAAGCTAATCACAGGGTAATATACTTTATCTTTTTCTTTCCTAAATTTTATGGCCAGTTGGTCTTACTACATGTCACAGAATTGTAATAGCTGTCTCACTCTAACCAGTAAAAGGAATGCTGTGAACTCTGTTACACACATCATTACTTCTCTCCCTTCACTAGTCACTATGGATAGATGTTCACAAGTAACATGACCAAACACAAATAGCGAAGGATAGGATGGAGGACTAGAGATCATTCCGCTATCCCGAGAGAGCTTTTCACAATGAGGCTTAACAGGTGGCAAGTAGCCCAGATTAGAGCTTCTTGGACCTCTGAGACCAAATAACTTTATGGGCATAAAAAGATGGCTGGGATGGTATCTTGAGCAGACACTACATAAATGACTTTCCAAGCACTTCCTGTTTTTCAGAATAAAAGCCAAAATCCTTATAGGGTCCACAGGACCATACATGATCTGATCATTAACATTACTTTTGACTTCATCATGTACAAATGGTCTTGCTTCGCATACTTTATTTCAGACATGATGGTCTTTTTGTTTCTTGAATATATTCTAGCTTCCAGCTCAGGAATTTTGCACTGACTCTCTTTGCCTAGAATACTCTTGCCCAGGTACATGTGTGACTCACTTTGAAGTTTTTATTTTCAGTGAAAAAGTCTTCTGGGTTTATACAGTCTGAAATTACAATCCTTCCATGACATTTTATATCCCCCTCTTGCTCTTTGCTACTGTGTGTGTGTGTATGTGTGTGTAAAAGAATTGAGGTATAGGCCAGAGGTGTGGGGATGTGAGAGGATTCGCCAGAGACAGTGGGGAGCAGAATAGGTGGATCTATTGAAATACACCTCTGAGGGGAGCAGCAGGTGATGCAGGAGAGGTCTGCTGCGCCATGTGGGTTAGTTTACTGACTAGGGAGCAAACAGCCCACTCAGGCAGCGGTGATAGAGCTGACTTAACCCCTAGGCCACCAGCGATGCCTGACTTTTACTACTTCTAATACATATTTTATCAGATCTATTTCCTCTCACTAGAATGAAGCTCCATGAGAGCAGAAACATTCGTGTTTTGGTATTCCTAGCATCTAAAAAAACATCTGGCATAGGAGGTATTCTAATTATCTATGACTGTAGATTGCTAGTATCTTTATTAAAGACCATTTTATTATTTCTCACAGCTTTGGCAGTTTACTGGGGTCATTTAGGCAGTTCTTGTTCAAGGTCTTTCATGTGATTATAATCAAAAGATGGGGCTAGAATTACCTAAAAAAATCCCTCCTTCACATATCTGGGATAGAAGAGTCAACATTCGAAGGCTAATATGGCAAGGATCTCTTAGGCATCTAAGAGACAGGCATCTCTATTTCTGTGTGTTCTTACGTGGTCTCTCTAGCATGTGGTTTCCAAGGTAGCATGACTTTTTATGTGGGAGTTTAAGACTGTAAAGCAAAGGTACCTTGAGAGAGAACCAGAAGGGAGTTGTTGCACATTTTCTGACTTGGAAAATTATGGCTCTGCCATCCTCTGTTAGTCAAAGCAGTCACAAAGGCTCATTCAGGCTTAGGAGACATACTCTGTCTTCATTTTTTATGATAGGAAATGGAAAGGTTCTGGAAATCATATGGGCAGAAATTTTATAACCATTTATGGAAAATACAATCTGCCACACCAAGGGGAAAAAGCAACCAGTAAGGTCAAAGGAAGATGTCCTGGCAAAGTAGAACGTGAGGTGGATCTGAGTGTGATGGTCCCCATGGGCAAGTAGAAGGAAATGCTGACTATAGGTGATGGCCTCAACCTAGCACACCAGAATCAGAGAGTCCAGGAAGACTGAAGTGTCAAGAATAGGTAAATAATCAAGAAAGGACTGCTATCGAGATCCTTGGAAACCTAAATTTTAGTTCCCTGTTAACTTTGTGACCTGTGGTAGGTAATTTAAAGATCAGCATGCTACCTCCATCAGCTGCAGTTTAGACTTCCAGTAAAGCCTGGATGGGGTTTCTGATGCACCTTTCCCAGCAAGGTAAATTCTTCAATATGGCTTTCTCTCTTCTTTCCCGTAAGTCCTTCAGACAAAAGTTTCTTAGTCTCTCCTGCCAGTCACTCTACTTAATGGGTTTGCATATGTCTGGAAGATATTCACAAACCATTTGAATCGTGGTATTTTCTTCTACTTCCTACTCTACAGCAAGTTTTAATGAATCCATGTTTTAAACTAATAGACTATTACTTTAGTATTAAATTTTACTTGATTTTAAATTCCCTCTCATTTGCATTTAGACATGGCTAAAATTGCCTATTGCTTGTGAATAAGTACGCCTCTGCTTTATTTATAGATCTTAAAAAATAGTAACTTTTTCTTCTGTTAGATGAAGACTCCAAAACTGCCTTTTCTTAGCTCGTGTGGAGCACTATTGGCAGTGTAAAGTCAGGTTACTGCTACCTACTTGCAAGTTCTACATCTAGAAAGGAATCTTTTCTGGGTTTCCAGTAATTCCCTATCCTGGAACTCATGACACTGAGTAGCGGGACACCGTAGCTCTTCCTGACTTTCTCTCCTTTTCTATGAATTCATTCATTAAAACAAGAAGACTTTGGGATTTTTGTTTTTTCAACTGCATGTTCAGTATTAGTGCTTTTCTGTGAAGCTGTAGTTTCAAATATTGTACTTAGTTGTATTATAGAGACATACTCATTTGTCACATTACCAGGCATAATATAATTTCATTTATCTTCAGCCCTGGGATTGTCTCAGGATGTTGCAGGTGCAACTTTTATGGCAGCCGGTAGTTCAGCTCCTGAATTAGTTACTGCTTTCCTAGGTAAGTATCGCTGCTTCTATTTTTTGCTTTGATGTGATTTTTATCTTCTTTTGAGTCAATACTAACTTAGCTACTATCTTGCTCATAGGTGTATTTATCACAAAAGGAGATATTGGCATTAGCACCATTCTTGGATCTGCAATTTATAATCTCCTTGGCATCTGCGCAGCCTGTGGTTTGCTATCTAACATGGTATGTTAGCACTTACTGCGTTCGACAAAACTTATTGTCAAATTGTAATAATTATTTATAGTCTTAGAACAAACAAGACACAGGTAATGTGTTCAATCAAATTTATTAATCAGTAGAAAAACAACACGCACTTTAAAGTTAACCCACAAATAGCTCTTGGTCAAATATATGAAAATCAGAGATCTAGAAACACAACTTTTCTTAATATTCCTTTTTGTCTAAGCAATACGCAAAATACTTAGCTATAAATATACAAACAATTTTAGTATTACACTAGGCAGGTACCTGAAGTTACAGTGTAATGGAAACAGTAAATTAGCTGTCATTTTACAGGTTTCAACGCTATCCTGTTGGCCCCTCTTCAGAGACTGTGTGGCTTATGCAATTAGTGTAGCGGCAGTTCTTGGTATAATATTCGACAACCAAGTTTACTGGTAAGCCAAAATAATCCTTACTCTTAAGTAAAACACAATTACAGAGTGAACTTGTATGAAATTCTGGTGGTTTACATTTATTTTCCCCAGAAATGTTCTTGCAATCACTTCTAAATTATCTGCCAGGTCTGCAACATTTTCAGTGGGTCTCTGAGATAACATCCTTATCCCCATTACCAGTTGTATTGTACTTTGGAAATTTCTTTTTAGTCTTTTCTTGTCTCACTAATTATGGATATTACTACCCTTTATTCTCCCCTCTGGCTGCCTCTAGAGAAAGTTTTCCAACTTCTGTTGTCCATTAAAGCCCCAACAGTTGACTTTTTCATCTATTGGACCTACTGTTTACCTTGCCTGGTTAGAAGTGGTCATGGGGACAAGACTGGAGAGAGAAGATAAAGAGGATGGAGGAAATAAAAGTTTCCTTTAAATTCCTCCAAATTTTCCTTACATTCATTTTCTAGCCTTCTTCCTGTGACAACCAGCAATGTTTAGGTTTAAATATTAAGAACTGGTTTTTTGTAATCTCCTTGTGCCTTGCTAATCCAAGAAAATGAAAAGATTTGACAATTTAGCAGTTAGCTGATAACTTTTTTTAAGCTATAAGCACCAAATATATTAGGGACTCATAACTATGCTAGGCAAAGCATTGTAAAACACAGCCACACATCTTGAGCACTGCACAACACCTGAGGACACCAGAAAACGGAAACGGCACCACTCTGGAGTGCTACATTTAGCAAGGCTATAGTAACATCTGCGCGGAAGAAACTTAAAATCTAGCAGGGAGCAGAATTTCTGATGAGTCATCCTGAATCAAGTTTTGTCTCAAAAAGATTGATGGGTACAATAAGGATCCTTCTGAGACTCTATGGTTGTCTATAACTGGTCAATTACTAAGACACTATTCAAGTTAATGCTCCCTCCATTAGGGAAATCAAGAACTCTGTATTTTCAGCTGTCACACAGATTTACTGACTATAAAAAGGTAAATGCAAGGTTCAAAGTCAGTATTAGCTAATCACCAGTTCTTTAAAAAGGAAATCAAAAATAAAACAGTTCTCAGTGCCTATGGTACAACTTTATTTCTGAAAATGTACTTGTTTTTCTTGTGAATAAAAGCCAAGTTCAATTACATTAAAATCATCAATAAGTCTCTATTTAGCCATCAAGAGGCCCGTCAAAGCCTAATCTGAATAGACACAGCTGAGATGAAGTAACATACACTATATTCTTTTATAATTATTACATATTTGGGGGAATGCAGTCTGCCAATGAACTAAGGAAGAGGACACTTGTCATTTCATTAGCTTCATTTTTATTTTGAAAATCTACAATTACTTTCAAAAAATGCCTATTACTTGGAAAGAATATACAAAAGAAAACGAGTTAATAATCTTTGTTTTTCTTGAAATACAGAAAGGATAATGCCAAGCTTTTGTAAGTCTGCAATACCATAACCAATTTGGAAACATAAAAACAAAGTATATCTAGAAATGTTTTTGATGTGTTAGATTATTAAACAGATACAGTTCAAGTGCTATTTTTTGTTTTTAATTTAAAAACACAAATTTCTCTAATTTATAGGTATGAAGGAACTTTACTGCTTTTCATATATGGATTATATATCTTAGTACTATGTTTCGACATCAAAATTAACCAATATATTATAAAGAAATGCAGTGCTTGCTGCACCTGTCTTGACAAAACTACAGAAGAGAGACAAGAACAACAGTCAGTGATGGGATGGGAAAATGAAAGTCAACCATTCATCCGCAGACAATCAAGAACTGATAGTGGAATATTTTATGAAGATTCTGGCTATTCCCAGCTTTCTATAAGTTTACATGGTCTTGGTCAGGTTTCTGAAGGTAATGTAATCACATCCTGCCCACTATTAACTCTATTCACTAGAAAAACTTCAGAATCTCATTTTAATTTAGCAAGTACTATTGGTACTTATTTACCAATTAAACAAACACTGAAATTCTGAGATGATAAAGCAGTTCCTTATCCTTAAGACCTTTCCAATATGGTAGGGCAAAAACAAAGTAACTAAAATATGAAGGTATAAGTATCCTAAAGAAGAAATAAAGGATAACTGACACCTAACTGTGCCAGACTGTATAAAATTTGATGAAGATGGTTCTACGGGAAAGATTATCATAGAGAAGGAAACATTTAAACTCAGCATTGTAGGATAGGTTAAGAATTCAACTCATCAACTGCTTTCTATCTAGTAAGTAACAGCTACTGAAGTCTTCATTATTTAAAGCAGAGATTAAGAGTAATGTTTGTTCTGTGATTGATGCTAAGGAATTAACATTAGTAAAAATCTGTTCAAAAACTAGCAAAACTGGAGTAGAGAATATGGAGAGTAAGGAAGCAGAGGGATGGGAGACAGAAAGGAATGAGTTTTAAATCCTAGTGTTGAGTTTTTGCAGGTTTGTGAGCAGGGAAATCATTAGAACTGCAGGACGGGAGAGAGACACAGAGGGCTTTAAGAAGCTACTAACAGTAAATGTGTTTAGTAGATGACTAGACAGAGAAAAGGCAGTGGGAATGAAAGCGAACAGATGTGAGACAATACAGAGGAAGCATCACTAAGATTCAGTACCTGAAGGACTTTGTTATACTCTAAGCTGTCAGTCCAGAAAGGGAGTAAATACAACACAAAGACTTTGATCATGACTGACTCTCAGAAAATGGTAACACCACTTACAAAAGCTAGGGCTTTAGGAAAAAGGGCTAGTGAAAAAGAAAGAAGGAAACAATTGAGTTTTAAACAAGTCATCTGAAGCAGTAGGGAAATATTCAGGCAAGTATATTTAGTAGCAAAGTCAAATTCAGTTATGGACAAAAATTAAAATTTAGGATTACTTTTTTATAAAGTGGTTGTAAGAAACACATTCTATATTTAAGTATGTTTTCTATTTTACTACCTAAAAAAAATCTTTTTCACCTCATAAAAGTTTTCAGAGGTTAGATTTTATAACAAGAAACTCAAAAGAAATTTTGTAATTATATGAAAATTGCATTTAATATTCTTTAATGGCCTATTGGTTGAGGCTTGGCAAATACTGAGTTACTTTGAGTAATGTGATTTGATTCAATGTATGGATACATTATTTCATAAATGCTATGCAAGTTTTATGTAATTTTAAAGTGAATTCCCATTTTTTACCTAATATATTATCTCTCACTAATTTAATACAACAAACTAAAGAAACACACTTAAATTTTACAATTTGCAGATTACATTATCTGCATTTTCTTAATGTTCTAACAATTACATTGAATTCTGAATCTGCTATATTCATCAAAGAAATCAAAACACAACCCAAAAGTCACTTCTAATGATAACTAGAGTGGTATATTCAACTTAAGAAAAGATTTTACTGTAATTATTTTATATTCCCCAAGTAAGCATCATTTGGTACACAGGATAAGTAGCGTTATCAATATTGGGAAATGGAGACAACTAGAGTGGCTAAACCATAAGTAAAATGTTATGACCAAAGTCCACCTACATTGTAGAAAACCAAGAGTCATCTGACACTTCATAAACATTATCTAACATATTTAGTGAATGACCCAAGACATTTTGATGGATTTAAGTCCCCAAATCAAGAACTGCTGAGTACCACTTTTCACACTGTCTGCCCTAAAGTCTCAATTAGTTTCTTCTTGCCAGCAATATCAGTAATGAGGTATTGTAATGTTTTAAATAGCCTCTTAAAAACTGATACAGCTAATTTATTTCAATACCACTTTCTAAATGGACATTTTTAACTTAATTGGCCATTTGAGAAAACTCAAAATCATTTAATTTTTTCTCAACAGATCCACCAAGTGTTTTCAAAATGCCTGAAGCAGACTTAAAAAGAATATTTTGGGTATTATCCCTTCCTATTATTACATTACTTTTTCTAACTACACCAGATTGTAGAAGAAAGTTTTGGAAAAATTACTTCGTGATAACTTTTTTTATGTCTGCACTATGGATATCTGCATTTACATACATCCTGGTTTGGATGGTCACAATAACAGGTATGCATCTAAAGTACTACAGAACAATTTTTAAAAAATATATCAGTTTCAATGTAAGAACTCCATATAATCACCAAAAGTTGTCTAGCTAAAGAGTAAATTTCTTTTCCAGCAAGACTAAAGATTACTGTTAGATCAAATATGACAAGTTCACTCAGGTTTTGAGTTGCATATTACGTATCAACTATATTCTCACTATTTAGACAGTCCAGGGGTACAAGTCAAAGGATCACTTTATAAATGTAATCAGATTCACAGGATGTCTTTCCATTATGCTAGTAATTAAATCACGTTGCATGGGTCTACACTCTTTGTAGTGAATTTACTCCATAGTGAAAAATACAGCAAAGTGCCAGTGTTTTGGGAAAAGGGTGTGTGCTCACTATGTAACTAGATTACATTTTACATTTGCTTTTTAATATAGCTTTATAAACATACTATGAAATAAGTGAATGGGGTGTAAAAATAAATCTTCATTTTAGGTTTCTATTACTTCCATGATTAAGACAACCATTACTACTAGGTCACAATGAGCTCTAATACAACAGAACTCTTAATCCAGAAGAAAAAACTAATTATAAATAAAGAACAACAACAACAACAAAAGTTAGGAATTTCTCCCCAAAAGATTACCTGAACTGACAAGTATTAGAATGAACAAATTATTGCCAATATGCTCCCCAAATCACTGGGTATCTTGTTTTTAGTAGTGAAGTTTTACTTAACACAATCATGCCCATTCATTTATATATTATCTTTGGACGTTTCACACCAAACTGGCAAAGCTGAAGAGTTGCAACAGAGACCATATAGCCTGCAAAGCCTAAAATAATTATGATCTACCCACTTATAAAGAAAGTTTGCTGACTTTTAACTTTTCCCAAATTAAATTAGAATAGTATTCCGGAAAAAAAAAAAAAAAGCATATTTCCTTTTTAGTTTCTTTTTTAATGAGGAGGACGAAAAAATCTACTTAGTTTACATATTAAATCATTCCAACTTTTCTCTCATTCATAACATGTTTGATGTTAGGAAAAGAACAAAATCAAGGAACAGGTCATTAAAAAAAAAACCCAGATGATAAATAATAGTGTTATGTATGTACATTTGCATTCTGGCAAACCAGTGAAAATTAACAACCTATCACAATATATAAGCATGCAATAAATAAGCTAAAGTTCTTTCAGTTGGCCATTGAAAAAAGAAGAAAAATGATAATGCTAGTTACAACATGAAAAGAGAGTTACATGTACTTTTAAAAAATAACTTTCCCTCTGGATCTGTCTCTTAGAATGCATACATGGTCTGATAAACATTGAACTGACATCAAATATAACAGAAGTAATAATAAATTGAGACCATAATGGTAGATTCAAATAAAATTCTATTTTGTTTTCCTCAGATATTTATGGTACTTTCCCAAACACTAAGATATATCACTGAAGTAGGGCATAAAAAATTTATACCATATTAATACATTTATAGCTTAAAAGCAGCCATAAATATATTTGCTTAACTGACCACTTTAAGAAAACGTTTTTAAAGAGAAAATAACCAATCTCATTAGCAAATATTAAGCAACACCCCTGTCAAGATTTACAGTGGACACCTAAGATTTCTATAAGATACTATACAAGAGAATTACTCCTTGGCAGAATTTTAGCTATCTAAAAATCTGTCATTAAAATTCTATGCTACCTGGGTTACCCTATTAACCAATCTTAGTCATATATTTTGCTATTAAAATCTAAATTAGTACATATTGGTTCTGAAATCTAACTGTGCCTATTTTTGTTCAGGAAGTAAGTATATGAAATATCAGTGAAGAATGGTTAGTGAAGATTTTTAAGATTGATAATTGGCAATATCTATGTTTTATGTTTATTACAGGGGAAACATTAGAAATCCCAGATACAGTAATGGGCCTTACTTTATTAGCAGCAGGCACAAGCATACCAGACACAATTGCAAGCGTGCTGGTTGCAAGAAAAGGTAAGAACGAGGTCTCTCAAGCTGCAATGCCCATTTTTCAAGCCTGGTTGAACCACATAGAGCAAAGAAATTTTTAGAACATGTATTTCCTCAGTACTGTACTTTGTAGAAAAAAGGGAAGTGACTCCAAAAGGAAGGATTTACTATTTAATTGCAGATTAATTTCACTAAATCTAATTACCCAAGTAATATTCATCTGAAATGTGCATTAAATTATAATTAACCATGTTAAATTTGAATGAAAAGCAACAAGTAATCTGTATACCTTACTGAAAATGGTTTAATAAATAATTATATTAGATAAATAAATGTTAACACTTTAAATACTACCATCCCAAAACTAAAAAAATACAAATTCAAGGCTTTTGCTCTAAACAATATTCCAAACCCAACAACAAAAAAAAAAAACCAGTGTTTTTACTTATGAACCTTATTAATACAGTATTGATATGTATATTTGAACATGCCTTTTTTTTTTTTTTTTTTACAGGCAAAGGAGATATGGCTATGTCTAACATTGTGGGATCTAATGTGTTTGATATGCTCTGCCTAGGTATCCCATGGTTTATTAAAACTGCATTTATACATCCCTCTGCTCCTATAGAAGTAAACAGCAGAGGACTAACTTATATAACCATTTCTCTCAACATTTCAATTATTTTTCTTTTTTTAGCAGTTCACTTCAATGGATGGAAGCTAGACAAAAAGTTGGGAGCAGTTTGCCTATTATTATATTTGGGGCTTGCTACATTATCAGTTCTCTATGAACTTGGGATTATTGGAAACAATAAAATAAGGGGCTGTGGAGATTAATATCAATAGTGTGTTATGTGGAAATGTGACTGATGGAGAAGGGAAGAGAAGAAAACTCCATTTCTTCACTTAAGTCAAATAAAAAATATCCTGAACTTTTGAATTTAAAACTTACTTACATTAATTCTTTATCACCAAAGAAAAATAATTTGAAACCAACCTAAAATCACATTCCAATTCGTCTAAGCCCTTTCCTTCCAAGGACAATCACATATATAAAACAGAAGTTTTGAAAAAAAAGTTTACCTTACAATAAGTTGATAAAAGCTGGGGAAACTTGAACAAACAAATCCCACTCTATAGCACTGAAAACAACATGAAAATGGCTTATTTCATTAAAAACAGTATATCCATTCATTTAAACTGAATGACCAGACTTTCTGTCTTTAAAAACCCAAACTTGAGATTAACAAAAATCACAGTATATTTAACACTGTACTGTTAAAAGCTGGTGGGAGTTTTAAAAGTTCGTTTTTACAGCTTTTTAAGCATACAGTATTACTAAAAAAATGACTTTTACTAGGAGATTCAGCAAACAGATGTAAGAATGTTCCAACCGTGGTTTGAAATTATGCATTACGATCCAAGCGAACATCAATTTCTCTGCCACTGATTTTTATGCCATTCATTATTCTGCAGGCTTTTTCAGCTGATTCTGGGGAGTCAAATCTCACTGTTCCACACCCTTTTGACTTCCCATTCTCCATTTTTATTTCTGCAAACATGACATGACCTGTAAAAGAATACAGAATTTCTAATTCAGTAAAACAGGTTCCATCTCATTACACAGGTTTTAAATTCCTCCTATGTCAATGAAATGGCAAGTAATTTGGTTAAAAATGATGATTCAAAAGTGATGCATCAAATAAGTACTGTGTTATTACTTCTCATATTCTAGGTATAATGCAATTCATATAAAGTCATAAATATATATACTATAATATACAAAACTGGAATCAAGATAAATTTGCTTAGAGTTAATATTTTATTAAAAAATAAGGTTTCTTTTTTGTTACAGCTTTAATTTCTAAAGTGAATTCTACAGCATAAAAGCAAATGAGCACAAAATGCTACCAAGTCAACCAGGCCCTACAAACTCACAAATTTAAAGAAATTTCTTTTTTAAAAATTGTTTCTTTCCTTCCAATCTCCCTAGTCTGTCTTCCTTCCCTTTTACCCTCCATTATCACTCTTGCAAACAATAGTAACAGCCCAGAAATTTAATTTTTACCAGCTCACAAATCGCCCCACTAATTTTACCAACACCAAAGTCATTTATTCAATGTCATAATCTGAACCCCAAGTCTAAGAGTGGCACCAAACGTTATAAGAGTAGACGTGGAAGTGATTTTGTAGATTTAAATCAGTTAGAGTAATAACTAATAGTTACAGCATAAAAAGAGAACCTCAGAGGAGCTCTCAGAAGGAAGAAAACCAGGTAATTGCTAACCCTAGAGACTGGTATTTGAAGTTAATCAGTATCATTTATCAAAATACAAAGTGATCATAAAAATTCATCATCCAAACTAGAATAGTTTAAAGGGAGAGTTACTAGTAATTACAAATAACAGATGTAATAAAATGAGACTATTCCATGTAAACTGAGATGTATACTCTTCTGATTTACACAGAATTACAAGGTGTTTGACTACTTACCATATTTCCTCTCCTTAAATATTATCACCTAGGGTAATTTTAGTCTGGAAACCAAATCTGAGAGCCAGACATATTTATATTTTAATGGAACAAAAGGAAGAGGGGGTGAAAGTATAAGGCTTATTAAAAACTTGCATGAGATCGATTTTTAATCTCAATGCATTTTTTTTTCTTCTTTGTAAACTGAGCTCTTATCTTCAATATCGTGGACTATTTTTCTACTTCTATTTTTTTCCTCCACCCTCCATTACTACATTTTGTTTTCACCAACTGGTAATCAATCACTCACCTATCTAATACCTAATAAATTCTCCTTAATAAATGTCATACTACACCAAAAACATGATCTTGGAAGACAGGCCAGTCTTTAAATGTATTTTAAAATTATAAAACAGACTAATCTCAAGAAAAAGTATGATCATACTAACCCAGAAGGCCAGAGTACAACAAAAGTATATAGATAATATGGGAGCAAGTTTGAAAGATTATTCCTTTTGACCTTATAGGCACAAACCAAGCTAATGTGATTTTCAACTCTGAATGGGTCAGTTAACTTATTTATATACTTAGACTTCCTAAAATTGCATGCCACAAGAGTAGCAGGAGTTGCACAGGGCAGGTGAAAAAATCGTTTATTTTACTACACTCCTTTATTTCTCACTTTGTTATATTTGAGGATATTTGGAAACATTTTTCTCTGATAATATAAAAGCTGAGTAAATGCTGTACTGAGGTTAATATAACTCATTTTCTCAGCTTTTGTAATTGCCCCATGAGGGACAGTTAACTGCTACAGACATTTTCTAAGCAGAGGAATTGCTGGTAGGTCATTTGCTGGTAGATATTGTCTGGGAGAGATGGAATACCACTAGATTCTTATGAGAAGCAACTGAAGGAATATATTTACCTGGGCTACAGGTTTGGAGCATACAGAGAGGAGAAACAAACAAAACCCGCCTTTTACTGTGAAAAAGAGGTCACTATATTACTAGCTTGATACAGAAAAAGAAACTTCTCATACTATAAAAGAAATGACTAAGACTTAAAAATAAAAAAGGTGTATGGCAGAAAAAAATAGCTCAGTTCATACAAGTCAGACAGTTTCCACAGTTGTTAATACCTGGATACTTAAATTCTATATTACTGTAATTTCTTTTCCTTTAATAAAGTCCATGGTTATAAACAGGAAGATGGGAGGGAATGATTTATGTATTACCTTAAAAGAGATTTAGAAGTTTTACAATATAAATGAGAAGAAAAGCATCATCAAGCTCATGATGTAACTATATACTGATCAAAAAGGAATAAGAATAGAACTAAAATAACAAAATAGAGAATAATAATTTACCTTAGGCGCTAAAACACTACAAAGATGCATTTTTTAAAAATTGTATTGCTGCATACTTTTTTCTTTCATAAGTTATCTTTCAACTGCTGATATCCCTGTCAAAATGAGCTACTCCAGCAAAAAGGCCATCAAACAATCTTTCAAGCTTGCTGCAAATCTTGCTCATATCTGACCTTAAAAAGAAATCTGCCTTTTAAACTCTGTAGTGGTCACATTTTCAATAATGTCATTTGCTTGCACCCTTTGTTCTTTTATCTCATTTCACTCTTACATTGTAAAATAATGTTTTATCTCATTTGGGATTTTCTTCTTTACTAATCTATACTTGCTGCCATTGCACCTCATTAACGGAGGAGTATTCCAAGAAAGCCTTAATATGTTCACTCCTCTGTAGTTAATGGGATTCATGGTCAGATGCTACTTACTCATTCTAGTAGATCTTACTCCTAGTAAAGAGAGCCAATAACTAAAAACAACTTTACAATTCTGTTTTCTTTTAGTGGTGGCTATTTACTAACTGACACATTTTCAACAACTTTAGGATTAAAAAAGTATTTTAAGTTTCTTTGTGTGAATTTAAGACAAAGATAAATATAAGTACCTTAATGATTCCAGTAGAGTCATACTGCATATTCTTTAGGTATACGTTCACCTTTGTAAATCTAGTAAGTCAACTGCCTAAAATATATTTGTGGGTTTAACGAAAAACTGAATGAAGATCTGCTCAAAATGCTAAACTCATAACCATATAATAGATTCTGACTATATGGACAGAGGCAATGAAAAGTGTTGGGATAAAATAACAATTTTTGACTTCAAGAGCCTCCATCTGGGAGAGAAGAAAACATGAGACCAAATGATTATAATCAAGTTAGGCATAAAGTACTCTGAGAACATGGCAGATAATAGTATCTCTGCTGGTAACTACAAAAGATTACTTTTGTGGAAGAACACTGTAAAAAATTACCGGTATATTCCACAAACTTTTAACTTTCCATTAAATCTCGAAGGCTAAATATATCACTTTTAGCCCTTTCTCATCATTATGTGCCACCAAAATAAATCACTGCTCTGATTATAGTCTTAGGATATCATGTAATAACAGAAAAATACTAACAGGACATCTGTTACTCTTCAGTATGATCTCTTCATACAACCAGCAATAACAACAACAAAATGGGTTTTGTTAAATTGATAAAGGTATTAAGATATTTTTTAGCAAAAATAAGTTTGATATACAAAAGGCCCTCATTTAAAAGCAATGTACCACCTAATCTTCTATAGACCTTAATATAAAGGTAGTATGGGTAGACCGCGATAGCCAAGAAATCAGAAAGGTCAGCAGAATGTATCTGTTTCTCACTGGGCTGCTGCTGATAATGCACTGCACTACACTATGAACAAAGAAGTAAATATACCATTTATTAACATTTCCTACAAGGGAAAAAAAACCTTTTTAAATGCAAACAATAATGATACATTAGCCTTTTAAAAATCAGGTAATTAAAAAAGTTCTTATCCACAGAAGAAAAAGACAGAATCTGCTCTAAAACTTGTTATTTAGTAGTAATTTGCACTGCTCTAAAATAACTCATTTATTTCAAGTAGAACTAGACCTGGCAAACTAGCAATAAACATCTGGACAGGTAACAGTCTAAACAAAGTATTTAAAAGCTTAAAATCAATTTTTCCTCCATAATTAACATCAACATATCTACTGTCATCGGCATACTTACCACATTGACTGAATTTCTCTTTTAGTTTCTGCCAAGTCAAGTCAAAAGGCAGCTAAAATGAAAAAAGGTATTAGTAACAGACATACAACAATGGAAATAATTTTCAGTATCCTTTACATTTAGTTGCTTACATTTCTGACAAATATTTGGTTGCCTTTGGAGCCTATTCTGTCTCTTATTCCACTTCCCATTGGACCTGATAAAAATCCTCGATCCATATCGATGCTCCTTTCCAGTATAGCTCCTATGCCTGGTCCCATTCTATCGAAGCTGGAACTCATCCGATCCAGTCCCATCCCCATTCCTCCAGTCACACTGTTCATACCACCCATTCCACCACCTACATTTTCAGAGTGGGAAGGGATTTGGAGAATTTGTTATTGGTTTTTTAGAAAGGAAAAGAAAAGGAGAAAAAGGGGAGAGAGAAAATAATTTTAAAAAAACATTTATATAATTCCGTAATATATATACAACCATAAAATTATTTCATAAACACAGTAAGAGTCTTCCATGGAACAAAAGTTAATGTGGTATATATTTAGATGAATATTAACAGCTAGTTGAATCTGTTAATTATTAATGTTAATACACATTATCTTTTATACTTCTATAAAATTACATTCTAATCATAAAACACACCATATAAATTATGTTTTCTACCAATTATTTTATGCTTTAATGTTATAATAGTTTTTATCCTCATTTTTATTTTCCAATAATTACCTTAGTAATTGCTAGACATAGGACATGGAGATAAATTCAAATTATTATAATTCCAGCACATCAACTATTCCTCTCATCAATTTCCTTCATAACGTTTTCCTAGCTTACTTTCACCTTAGTCATCTCTTCTGTTTCATACATGCTTTATTAAATATCAATTAAATTTTCAAATGTCTCAGAAAAACAGCTTTCAATTTCAACATAGATTTGTGGCAGTAACAACAAAAAAAATAGAAGCACATCCCATAGCTAGAGCTTAAAAGTTTAGCTCCCATCTCATATGCCCCTTCATCCTTGTGTGCCAAGTCCCCTTTATTCCAATCCTATTCATTCTCAGATTTTTTTTTTTTTTTGGTACCTGCTATCCCCATAGACAATTCTAAAAATTAACATCACCCTCAAATTGGTTTTCTGGGAATAATAAATATAGAATTAGGGAAACAGAAGTGTAAACACTGAGGTGAAAACTATAATTAATAGAAAAATAGCCAAGGCTGAAAAGATAATGGAAGAAGGGATAAAATGAGGAGCATGGTACAATGGACTAAGATATCTTCAGCTGACAGGATTTTTAAATTCACTTTTAAAACAGTTCAAGTAGGCTGTGTTTACTATTTGTAAGATTTCAATCAATTAAAGGACATCAATGAAGTATGGAGAGTTCACAAACATGGCAATGAAGGTCAAAACCAATCCATTTGTTAAATCTTAATAAAAGGCCTAAAATGTGTTATGGAAACAAATGGATGGGATTCACATTCTCAGCAACTACTCTTGATTCTATCACAAGAAAAGCTTGAGAGGAAATAAGCATTTCTTTCCACCTTAACCCTTAACATTGGAGATATCTAAAAGTATCATATCTGGGGCAATTCATCTGTGTTACAAAAAGACACAAGACATTCACAGATGAAATACGCTAGTCAACAAGAACAGTTATAGAAATAAACAGGGAGACAAAATTGGTACAAAAGCAGTTGTTTTTGACATATGACTAGACAAACAGATTCCTTAGTTGGAAAGAAGGTTCTTGAATTAGCTGCTAACATATACTCTGGGTGTTAGTTTAAAAATGTCAGGAAGTAAAATTCAAGGATTAAAAATTTCAAACAACAGAAAAGTTCAGTAACTATCAAAGTTTCTCTAAATTATGACAAGACCTATTAATATAGGGAAACAAAAGTATTACTACACTACAATAACTACTCTTGCAAAGCCTTTTGCAAGCACTCAAATTTTACTAAATAAATTCTAATAAAATTTAAACCTACTTATTCCAGATCCTACTGGACCCATGTTAGAAGCTCCTATTCTTCCTGTAAACCCTCCAATCATTGCACTGCCTAAACAAGGATGGAAAAATAATAAACTAATTAATTTAAATAATCATACTTTAAAATTCTCAAGGTACTAGGCTCTTAGTAGATGTACAGACTGAAAACCATAGGGTTCATATATGTAAGATACTAAAAGACAGCTAGTACAGTAAAATTCCTAGTCTTTTTCTTCAAATAACATTCATAAATCATTACAAATTTCTAATTTTACACACACACATAAAAGAAACAAAATTTAAAAACTATAGCTTGTAAAAAGAAAAGAAGTGTGGTGCACTCCTACCAAGTCTACCAAAGGAATCTCCAAAGCCTCGATTTATTCCAATATCACCACGTCCAAAATCTCTCTCCATGCTACTAGTCATCGCACCACGGTATAGCTCTGAAAAGATTATGCAACAAATTAGCCCATTTTAAGTTTATCAATAGATGGTAATCCATTTATCAACATAAGAAAACTAAGCTAATAAAAAACACCAAAAGTCACAAATATAAGACAGTCTATGACTTACCCAATTTACTTCACATACCATATATAGCCCTTATTTTCAACATGCCTTTCCCTAGCCCCTATAGCCCAAATGCCCTCTGAAGATATCTATAGTACCCGTTCCTAAGATGGGAAATTTTTAATAGGAAAAAAATAAATGCTGAATACACATTCCACCTAACACAATTACCTACCTCCCATTCGGCCAACTCCTCCAAATCCTCCCATGCTGTTCATTGCTTCCAGACCACCAAACCCAATTCCTATGGAATAAAGATTAATTTTGAGTTATGACTGTCACTTATAAAGATGAAAAATCCATTTTTAAAATGTCAATTCTCACCAGTAAGTTCTTCTTCCGCCCTACCTTGTATAGCTCCTTAACACATCACCTTTCATATATTTTAAAATGTATTCCAGGCTCAATTTATGCTAGCAGCCTTTAGGACTGAGCCAACAATAAACAATGACTTTTTTTCCTTACAATTCTCAGCACAGTTTCTAACTTACTAAAAATATGATGTGTACATACAAAAAACAAATGCTTATACATACCTCCTCCAATTCTATTCATTCCACCAAAACTTGGACCATCCACTCCCATACCTCAAATAAAATACACATTGTATACTTTAAGTAAGTCTTACTTTTATGACTGAAAAATGTGACATAAGCTATATAACAAAATAGATACCATAGGTCTAAGTCAATCAGCAGGACATATGTGGGATGGTTATGTCATAGCAACTGACTAATCCCAAGAATTCAAAAAGGACTATTTGAATATTTATTACACAAGAAAATGAAATACACTAGTCACATCATATTCAGTTAAAGAATATCTAGGGTTAGGTAACAACTCATTTTTTTTTTGTCAGATCAGACACAGAAATGTCACTATCACATTCTTCTTTCTGCAGACATACAGGTTTCAACATAACAGATTTAGCGATTAGGTCAGAAAGCAAGGACTCTTCTATAAACATGGCAAATAAAGGAGATGTAAAATAAAAACAGTAAGTGTTTAGGAGGTTAGAGTGGAGGAACTAAGAGCAAGGGAGAAAAGTCTCCACCTGTTTGGATCAAAATGATTACCATAACTCTTCTTTAGAGTGTTAACTATAGCATCTCAACAAAAATAGGTATCTGACAGCACTTATTAGTTCATCAATTAAAAGAGCAATTCTCAAAGTATGGTCCAGGGGCCCTTGAGAGTCCAATAGCTCAAATTATATTAAGATAGTATTTGTCTGCTTTATTCTTATTCTCTCATGAATATAAGCCAGAATTTTCCAGAGATAAATGATGTATGATATTGAAACAAACTGAATGCGGAAGCAGATATAACAGCCTGGCTGTCTTACATTAAGTCGAACATTAAAAAGATATACAAAAAGGTAAAACGATGCCACTCTGGGCATAATTTTTTGTACTGGAAAGTACGATTTGTTAACACATAATGGGTTTACTATTGTTATTTGAAAATAAGTATGTAATTTTAAAAAAATTTCCGTATAATACATATTGACAATATAACCACATAAACAAAAGTCCTTTGAGGGCCTAAACAAATTTTTAAGAATATTCCGAAACCAAACATTTTTAAAACCAGTCTTCAAAAATAAACTCTAAGTCCACGTACAGAGCAAAATAGCTATTTGAAAAGCTACTCCCTACCTAGATACACAACCTTAAATTGCTTATGATCTGGTAGCACTTCAGTCATTCCACAAATACTGTCTATCTTTTATATACAAGGTGCTACTACGTTGAATACTGTCCTTCTGCGTAAAAGACCTTTCAAAATCCACAGTGCTAAAAGACTAGGTACAACAAAACTGGCCTCTGGAAAACACTCACGACCTTTTTGCCCAACCCTCTTTTTATGTTCTCTGCTCCCAAGGTTTCATTCCATTTTCAGACTGAAATGACAAAATTCAACTATCAAATAGGTCCTTAAACATTACAAACTAGTAAATAAAAGCTGTATCTAGTCTAGCAAGTGTATCATTTAAAAAGAAATAAGAAAGTGAGCTTACCACTTGGACCCAAATTTCCCATTACACCACCTATGTTCAACTGGCTGGCACTAATAGGCTGTCCACCTGGACCAAGTCCCATTCCAATGCCTCCAAGACCACCTAAAACACACATAATATGAACAATATAATCAACTCATATACAACTAGCTAACTGGCACTAAAAATTATTTTAAAGTTATATGCCTGTAACAGTATCTCTAAAACTTTCAAATTTGTAAGTAAGAGCACTGGATTTTGTTTTCATTACAAACACAAAATACATCAACAAAATACCATTAATAAGAAGTGTTCCATGAAATCCATTCTATATCTCAGTTAAAGGTATAGCAAAAGGTACTAATAATCTTTGACATGTGACCTTATGAATTTATAGGTCAGGAAATTTTGACACAATGCCACTTAGCTATGTGATTAAGAATACAATTTGGTTTTCACCTCTAAATCCAATACTTCTTTTGCTACTCTCTTAAACTAAAATGTTTAAGAAAATTAATTTGATGCCTTTAAACAAGGTCGGACTAATTAACAGTTGAGTGAAAACTCTTATTCTACTAAATCTGAGTATAGTTTTAAAGTTCTTGCTAATCAATGTAGCAGGTTAGGCTAAGAAAATTTATACTGTTTGTATATATTCATAAATACATATTATATAATGTATACATACTTTAAAAGGCAAAGCATGGCAGTATGTTGTGTTAAATTAGAAAGAGCAACTTGGCCTGGTAAAGGAAATACCATTTTTCAGTTCAGTTTCTAAAAATGACTCAGTTGAAAGCAAGAGCACATATGACCATCAACAAGATTCATGTCTATACCCAGCATTTCTATTTTTATCCCTGATATTTTTCTTCACTAAAAGAACAGGTCTCCTTCAAAGTCGTCAAGTCCCATGCCTAGGAAGAAGAAAAATGCTCATGAATCTGAAAAATACTGTTACCCAAAAGTTAAGAATATCAGGGACATAGCAAATGAGAAGGTCCCCACTTCAAGAACAAAGGAAGAAGGGGTGAAAGGAAAATTGGAGATTAGTAATTATTAACTAACTGATCTGTCAAAGGTCTGATTTCATATTATGTCTTGAGAGAAGAGTACATAAAAACATGAATCTTAAAAAGAACAGTAAAACAGTATGCTTATAACAGAGAATATATTTTTTAATCTAAATAGTTATTAAGCAAAAAAGAAAACTGGAAGCCTCTATATAAAACCAGGAATCCAGAAAGATGATACCCTGAATGATAAGGTAAACTTGGTGGAAGGAGGAAAAGAATGTTCAACTAAGGAACAAAATATAATAATCAAAGACGCATGTACGAGAATTTTCCAGAACTTATTTTAAAAAACTGAATTCTCAAACTGTGGAGGTCCAATAGCAATCCTCACCTATAATGTAGTAAAACTGAATTATTAAAGACAAATATTTTAAAATCAGCTACATGAAAAATACAGCTTATCTACAAAAAAAAAAAAAAGACAATTCAACTGAGAACTGACGTAATAGTAACAATGGAGCCAGAAGACTGGAAAATTTTCAAAGTGCTAAGAGAAAGTAATTATCAATCCCAAACTATATAACCAGTGAAACAGTCTTTAAAATAATTTATAAACAACCCAAAATTTGGAGACTTTACTAAGAGCATCCAAATTGAAAGAACTTTTTAAAAACATGCTTCAGAGTCTGTGAAAGCAGAGAAGTGAAATGTGAAAATAGACAAGAAAATGTAGGTAATAATATCTAATTTGTGGAGTTTAAAAATGAGCAATAGAGAACTAAAACACTAAATAATAACTCAGTATGGAATACTGTTAGAATTGAGTCATCCAAAGGTTTTCTACTACAGAGTAAAATAATAATTAACTCCAGACTTTATAAAACATATTAAAATAAAAGTCAAGATAACCACTAAAAGTAATATAGGAGAAAATTATAAGCAGGAAAAAAAGAACACAAATAAGACAAGAAGAATTCAAACAAATCAATGACTAAACAGCAGGTACTATATTTACATTAGTATGAGACAATAGACTAAAATAACTACAAAAGACACTCTATAAATGACCAAATTTTAATCAATTAGGAAAATATATGAGTTCTAAACTCCAACTCACCAAGTTCCAAAATAAAAACAAGAAAAAATAGCCAAGTTCACCATTTAGTGCGAGATTTTATTATATACACCTCTTAGTAATTAACAACAAAAGCAGACAAAATTATTAGTAGAGATAAAAGACAATTTAAATGATTAATAAATCTTGATTTGAGGACACATACAAAACACTGCACTCACCAAGTACACTTAGAATATTTATAAAAAAAATTTGCTATATTTTAGGCCATAATACAAAGTCCAGATTAATTCCAAAGGGTGGACAGTCTTACAGACTATCTTCTCTGACTACATTGTTAAGCTAGAAACTAGTAAGAAAAAAAGAAATCAAACATTTGCAAATTTTAATTAAAAAGCATGACATAAGGGAAATAACAGTAATTTAATAGAACTTTAAAAATTAAATCGCAGTAAATCAATCCACAGGAAAACTTGTGCACAACAGCTAAATTTATAGTCATAACTATATTAGAAATGGTTGCAAAAATTAGTGGTTAGCATTCAACTTAGAGAGTGAAAATAAAACTAAGAGACTAACCTAAAGAAAGAAAAGGAAATTCAGAGCAGATATTAATATACACAAAATGAGATACATTCCTGTGAAAGCACTAAAACTAACAAATCTTTAAGTAAAACTGGGAAGGGGAAAAAAAAGTGAATTAAAAACCTTCAGAAATTAAAAGGACACAACTATATACACGTGAAAGACACTTAAATAAATGTTTTACGCCACAAAATCTGAAAATGAAAAAGCGACAAAATTCTTAGGAAAAACAGAATTACTGAAATTCATTTACAAAACATATATGACCAGAAGTTAAGACTATTTCCCAAAATAATATACCACACCACATGACTTTAAAGTAATTTTGAGCAAACACTAAGGAAAGACATCATTCTGATAGAGAACGCTCCTTAACTTAAAAACTGCTAATAAAAAATTAGAATAACCTAAAAAGGTATATTAAATGTGGTCTAGTGTTAAAATGAAGAAACTAGAGCTATTTCTATCAAAATAAATGAATCTCAAAAATAGCCAAGTTGCAGAATTATACAATATGCCACACGCCAAATTTTAAATATGGTAAAATAGTTCCATATAATGTTTATAAACATTTAAGGTTCAGCTAAATTGTTGAAACCTAAACAATAAGCACTACATTTATAAGTTGTTTCCTCTGGGAAAGGAATCCAGTGGGAAAGTTTATTAAACGGTTAACTGTGGGCAGGGTAGAAGAGAAATCTCAAATTTATCCGTAAAATTTTATGAAAAAAAAAAAATTACCTGAAACAAACATGGCATATGATAGCTACATGAGTAATTTTTATTTGTCTCTATATTTTATAATAAATTTTAATAACCAGAGATGATAAACAGTAAAAACAATAAGTAGTACTTATTGAGTGCTGATATTATACCAAAACTAAGTGTTTATTATTATATCAACTCATGCAATATTCATGCCAACCCCATGAAGGAGGTGCTATTAATCATCCCCATTTTGCAGACAGGGCATTACAACAAAGATGTTAAATACACTACAAAACTGTTTTATAACCCTTTGGAAACTATTTTATAATACAGATCAGTGAATATACCTTAAGAACATAAAAATCTACTGCAGAGTATCTTATCTATCTTAAGGAAATAACCAACAATGTACCAGAGATTTACATACAAAAAGACATTAGTTACTCTGTTCATTGTTAAAGGAAAGAATTAAAACACCTAAATGAATGTAACAGCGAAACATTTGGAGCATCTGAATGACGAACTATAATATAGCCAATAAAAACATTGCAAAGAATTTTCAACATGTAATAAAGCTTATATTAACATTTTAAAAAATACAATATTTATGTGGTAATTAAAAACTATGTAAAAAATATATACACCGTAGGACAGACTGGAAGAAAATACACAAAAATGTTATAATGAAAATTATTTAGGGGATGATAAAATAATAATTATTTTTTCCTTCAAAAGAAAACTTAATTAGTGGTTTGGGAACTTTGTCAAACTTTCTATGTTAAACAGTAATAAATACAATTTATATCACATTGTAGTATAACAAATTCAGACATACATATATTTATATATAGAATAAAACTGAAATAAATATTTGCTCTTACTATGAAGCACAATCTATTCTGGTTTTGATTGCCCACTTCAGCTGACACTTTTTTTTAAATTTAGGTAACAATTGTTTATAACACATGTGATCCAGATGCATAGGATCCCACCTCTTCATCTGCATTTCCCTACACCCCACCCACCACTAAGGCACCTATAGTCCTGCACCACAGTCCACTGTGCTCCCTTCCCCTACTATGTTCTTCCACAGTTTCTCATAGGCTCATTTTCAGTCAGACTTTTGTTCTTAGTTTGGTTTTGCCTGACCCTCTGTTTTGTTTCCCTACATTCCAAATGTAAGTGAAACAATCTGGTATTTGTTTTTCTTTTCTGATTTATTTCACTCAGCCTTAGCCCCTCCAGTTCTATCCATGTTGTTATGAATGGCAAGAGCTCATCTTTTTTTTAATAGCTGAATAGTACTCTGTTTCACACACACACACATTTTTCAAATCCATTCCTCTGTCCTAAGAGAACTTAGGTTGCTTCTTTAAGTTGGCTATTGTAAATAGTGCTACAATGTATATAGGAATACATATATCCTATAAGGATTTTTCTTCCCTGTAATGTAAATTAACTTACCAAATTAGTTAATACATACGGCTTTTATAATCAACAAAAACTACCCAAAAGAAAAAAATGACACATTTGTCTTCTTAGTCTTCTTAATCAATCACTTCAAATTAATCCTAAAATACAGGCAACTTGAGACAGAAGCATAAAAACAAAGGTTTTTATTTAGCACATAAAAAAATTGGAAAAGAACTGTATTATTTCTGATAATAGCTTTAACTTACGTGGTAATTGTGGAGTTTTACTATCATGGGAACGGTAGTCTTCATGAGGGACAGACTTGTCATCCTAATTGCAAAAAAGTTTATTAAATGGTTAATTGTATAACTAAAAAGATCTGTAATGTAGAGGAGAGCAGAAAAAAGACAGGAAGAATGGAGGGTTGAAGTGATATATAGGAACTCACCATTTTCACATGCATAGGTCTATCAAACAAAAACTGCCCATTGAACATAGCTGTTGGTTCAGTCAAGGAAAATTAGTTAAGGCTATATAATTACACTTAACACAGACACATCTGTAATAATGCTATTTAGAGTCAGGACTGTTTTTAACATTTTAACAACCAACTTTAACATTCTGCTCTCTTGTATTAATCTCTCCATATACTCAGTCATCTTCAATTTTTGTTTTATAGTTTCATCTTGTAAATAAAATCATCTTTTAAGCACTGAAAAAAATGAGACTTCATTTAAAGGAACTGCATCAATGTACAATGGATTGCATAACTGTCTACATACAATTAGCATATCAGAAAGCAAAAGTAGAAAAAAGTTCATCAAGCCGACATATACAATATGGCTAATTCAAGTTTTAAGAGTGACTTTAGTACTTGGACATAGTAAAGGTTTTATGCACTGGAGACTAAAGTCTAAAACACCTTTCTAAGCCATGTAAAATGTGTTTTTTAAACATTTCTACATTCTATGACTCAACAAATTGAATCATTCGTTCAACCTTATTAAATAGTGCTAAAGTGTTAATCAGGATACAAATTGCTTGAACTGCTTCAATTGCTTGTTCAAAAGTGACTGTGCCCATTCCTCTGCTCTTGCCATCTTTGTCTTCTTTAATATCTGCCCGCTTTACAGTTCCAGCTATGCTGAACACTTCCTTTAGTTTCTTCCAACCAACTTTGAAGTCAAGCTTAACATAAAATCATATAAAGTTACATACCTAATGAGCCCTCATCCCTTTATAAATAATATAAACAAATCTTTTCTAAATTCTCAAAACTATAAAGAACTGTAATTCTTGTATAACAGTTTACCAACAGTATTCAACATCTTAAACATCCCAAACATCTTAAAATACTTAAAAATCAGTTAAGCTACATCTACCTAGTTTCTTATCCTTAATTGTTTAAATTCACAAAACAGTTTCTCAACAGCTCAATCCTGCTTTGTTCATTCAAAACATGCACATCTGTTTTTACTAAGAGAAGTTCCGTTTTGGAACGTATTATTGCTATCACTGACTTTCATAAGCTTAAAACAAAGGACACAACAACTACAACATGCACATTCAGAAATTTGAAATATCAAAGCTAAAAAAAGAAATTCATTCACCAACATGAAAAGACATATACAATAAAATTTCAAGAACTGCTTAAGTTCTCATTCAAAAATTCCTAATACTTATATTTGCATTCTAATCTTAAGTGTATATATAGACTTAAATTAGACTTGAGGTTAATTACTGTTGATCTTTCTTTAGTTAAAAATAAGCAAAATGTTCTATAAACCTATAACTGATTTATCTCATTATATAATCTCATGCTTAGAACCTGAATGACAAAATTTTAGGCTAAAACTTAAGACTTACATTAGCAACAAAAATTGTAGAACCAAGTCTACCAGCCTGCAAATTACTTATAACCTCAGGAGGAATGTTTGGATTATTGAGAATGGAAGGTGGTAAATTCATCAACCCCGATGCCATATCAGGCACATGTCCTCCCGGAAATGATCCTCCTGTTCGTTGCAATGCCCTACGAGCATTTTCTCCATCAGGATCCTATAACACACATTGAATGTTAAATGCCACTAGATGCACATCAGTAAAACTGTACAATTAAAGTAACAACTTCAAATTCTAAATCGCTATCCATTCTGGCTCAATTTATTGACCCTCTTGAAGAGTGAACTTTTTTCCTCATCCAGAGAATATAGTCCCATTAAAACCTGTGGACAGACAAAAGATTTCAGTCTCCAGAGATGTTAGAAATACCACTTTCCAATCACTAAAGTCACTTAAGAACTTGAAATTTTTTAAATTTTACCCTCATCTAGTGCAGAATATGATTCATACACCTAATTCAAAGAACAAAGTACTTACCATGACTCTTTCCTCTCCAAAATGGTGACGTCTCACCAATGGAAGCCTAAGGCAAAGCCAAATTCAGACTAATTCAAAATTTTTCAACAGTGAAACAGTTATAAAACCCAGGAATATTGGGGTGTAAGTTTTTTTTTTAACAAAGTGTAAATTTCATTCTTGAACAATATAAAAATTATCTACCTTTCCAGTCTCTTTTCATTCTCAACAGTGATTTAGATCTGAATTGGAGAGAAGGGGAAGACAAAAGCTAAATGTCCTAATGAAAAATGACTAAACATTGCTTATTTTTTTAATTAACTTTATAAGAGAAATTTTCACCTTTGAATAAGAACGAAAAATATTTAAACATACTTTTCACTCATTAGGTTGGAATGCGCACAAACACACACACACAAAATGCGGACACTTGTTAGACTATGATATGCAACACCAAATGATTATGAGAAATGTAACTATCTATTCTATCATCTGTCTCTGGGAATACTGAAAAAACAAAGAAACAAAAAAACACACAAAGTTTTTAGTGTTTACAAAGTGAAAAAATGTAAGAATAAAAGTATTCTACTTTCTAGTATACTCCATCATTAAAAATTAAAAAGAAATACACAAAGAAACAATATTTCAAAGAATACTATAGAACTTTTAAGTTAAATATTTCAGGTATAAGGTTTTAAAACCTATACAAAAGGAAAATTTAGGATAGTGGTTACTTTTGAAAGGAGTAGAGAAGATGCTTTATGAACTATTAAGAGGCTTTTCTTAACTTTTTTTTTTTATGTCTACAGCATCTATTTACTAAGAATTTATTTTTCTTCTCATTAGATTTATTTAATTCTATTTGTCAACATTTTTAGTCCCCAGGGAGTATGCACCACCATTTCACCCATGTACCATCAGCTCAGACTCTTTGTGCTTTTTATGCCCTCCTCCCTGTCTTTTCCCTCTCCTCCCTCTGCCCCCGCCCCCCATGTTCCCTTTGGTCTATCTTTAACCTTTTGATCTTGTTGAGTTTGTTTGAGCTGTCTCTTGTTTTTTTTATTTTCTTCTTTTTTGTTGTAGTTGTTGTTTTTTCACATTCCTCCTAAAAGTGAAGCCATCCGATACTTTTCTCTTGCCTTCTGACTTGTTTCACTGAGTATAATTCCTTCTAGCTCCATCCATGTTTCTATAAATGGCCCTAGTTTATCATTTTTGATTGCTGAATAGTACTCTATTGTGTATATGTACCACATCAGAAAATCTAATTAAAACAATCAACCAGTTTAGCAAAGTAGCAGGTTACAAGATCAACCCACAAAAGTCAGTAACCTTCCTATATACAAACAACCAATCTGAAGAAGAAATCAAGAAAAATAATCCTTTCATAATAGAGGCCAAAAAAATCAAATACTTTGGAATATACCTAACAAAAGAAGTGAAAGACCTATATAGAGAAAATTATAAAATACTATTAAAAGAAACAGAAAAAGACACAAAGAAATGGAAAGATATCCCTTGCTCATGGATAGGAAGAATCACCATTATCAAAATGGCCATCCTTCTGAAAGCAATTTACAGATTCAATGCTATTCCAATAAAAATCTCAATGACATTCTTCAAAGAAATTGAACAAATATTGATGAAATTCATATGGAGACACAAAAAAACCTCAATTAGCCAAAACTCTCCTGGCTAAAAAGGGAATTGGAGGTATCACACTCCTAGACTTCAAACTTTTCTTAACATTTTAACATTAATAAAGTACTATGTTCAGTCTTTTATATTTATCACATATGAATATGCATACATGCATATAAGTAACACCTATATAATAAACTTATATAAAACAAATGACCTACTATATGTTTTTATTCCTCTTTTCCCCTTTAATGTCAGCCTGCCAATCATTGCCTATTTTGCTACAAGATCTATAGTAAGTTCACAACTGTTAAAAACCCTATCAAATTGAATGATAAAATGCAATTCTAATATCTGTTAAGGAGCATTAGAAATATATTTTTCCTTAGTCTCTCATTATATCTTAGCACTGACTCCAGTTATCCATTTGTACACCTCATTCTCAGGAAAAGATCCTTTAGTATTAATCCAAAACCATTAGTTGAATAAAAAACACCATCATTTAGCTAGTTAACACTCAAATATTTCTTTTTCTTAACTAAGTTAAAAATGAAGACTCTTACATCATCTTGGACATAACTTTATTCTAAGGTCTCTGAAATATCCATAACGGTAGCTGTGCTCCTAAAGTCATACCTATGGGAAATTCTTTAGTATAGCAACATATTCCTGGAACATTGGTTCTGCCTTATATATAAAAACCAATACAAGTCTGGACTTTCTCTACCAATTCTCCACTTTCCAAAACATTTTAAAATAAAGTAAGTATTTATTGACTTCCTAGGTTGCAATAGGATTATAGGAATTCAGACAGGGTTAGAGATAACTGTCTTTGCTAATAGGATGGCCGTTAATTTTAAGATATTAGCACTTCATATTCAGGAACAAGAGATCCAGTAACATTCCCACGGTGGATAGGAAATAATAATCACTATTAGAGCCTACATTTGTTAAGTAGTTACCCTGTGCTAAGTGTTTAATATAATATCCATTTATAACAAATACCTAAACACTTATTAAATGTTTTACATATTTTAATATATTCAATTAATACTACAAGACAGGTTCTAGTATCAAACCCATCTTAGTAATAAGGAAATAAAGAGGTTAAGTAATTTGCCCCAGGTCATACAAATTCTCTGATGACAGATTCTTTACTGGTGTATCTGATTTAACACTCGTAAAAATTCTGCTGTCAGTAGTACTCTATTATTGAGGTTTAGAGAATAAGCAACATGCCTAATCACAGCTGGAAAGTGATGGAGCTGCTGGGATTCAAATCACTACTAAGTTTAACTGTACTTTTTTTCTACCAATGCTCAGTGTACAGCTCAAGACTCTTCTGGGTCCCAAGTCACAGCATTTATGTGGTTTTTTTTTTTAATACAAACTTGAGCATGATACATGCATAACTGATCTATGATCGAAGTATCCAGATGAGAGTAACAACATGAAATAAAGGAAAAACACGAAAATGAAGGCTGTCATCCCCCAGGTTATTCATCCCTAAGTGTAAAAAGTTTTTTTAAATGCATCTTCTGATCATTCTTTTATCAACTTATAACACAACTTCATACAAAAGGAACACCTTCATTTTACAGGTTTTGAAGTTTCAACTGTTAATTTTCCTAGATTTATAAGCTTTCTTAAATATTAATCCAAACAAATTCAGGTTAACTATTTTAAAAGTGACTACCAATTTTATTCAGATATTTGTATTATTAAGAAACTTTTACTTATCGACTACAAGAATATCTTTTGTATCTCTCAAATTAAACAACCTAATCTAAACACTGTAAATGAATATCTCAAAGACAGCATCTAAGGCTTGTCATCTTTAAATTTCTACCTTAAATTTGTTTTTAAATCATACACCTTTGCACATACAGACTTAGAACAAATCAAAAACATAGGCTAACTGCTAATAGAAAATAAAAAATCATGTACAGGGAAAACACTCATCAATATATAATGCTTTAATAATTATCTGTGCTTAAAAAAAAAAGTTATAGCCAAAGAAATGTATTACCAAAGTAAAAAATCCAAAAAAACCCTGCTACCCTTTATATCAGGTATTTAAATTATGCCAAATGTAAAAGAAATCTTACCTCTTTAATATTCAGGGGTCTCCCACTAAGATCATATTTGTTCATAGTTTCTAGGGCTTTCTTTACAAATTCTTCATCTTTGAATTCAACCACACTTAATGAGGAAAAAATTTACAGGAAATGTTTATATTCTAAGACTTATTTTTTCAATTAGAAATTTAAATTTGACTTAAGATACTTAAAAAAATTCTTACCCACAACCCTATAATCCAGGAAGATTTGTCAATATATACATATAAATGCAAAAGAAAAAAGTTTTAGATCAGTAGATGTAGTTAATGAAAGTCTAAAATTTAATTAATTAAAAGAAATCAATAATACAACCATTTTTTTGTCTTTTATATCTCCAGAAAACAATAGGCAACTGACCAGAAATTTTCCATAAATTTTTAAGTGTATATGCTTAAAATAGTAAAATCTAGCATTTAACAAGTTTGGAGCACATTTTTATTTTCAATGACCCTCTTTAAGATAAAACTAAAATAATATCACAGTATAAATTCAATCACAACTCAAAGAAATAACTGAAGATTCCAATATACCTATCTTACATAGTTACAAATGTTTTTAAAAAGTTTGTTGTGCAAAAATCGTTTTTAAGGCATATGTTTCAATTTTACTAAAATCAAAATAGGAACTCTAAATCCCATTTTAAACAAGAGTTTTCTATTAGAGAAAACTGGCTGCACACAATTTAATAGCATCCAGTTGTAATCATGAAAAAAAAATCACATGTTAAAGAAACAAGTTTGTAGATTTATTTTTAAAATAATTCTTTGTGATTCAAAGTGCTATTTGAATGAGATGACAAGTTTCTATTTCTCATGCATCCAACTGGTTTTTGTTAATATAATTGAACATTTTTAAGTACTTTCTGTTGTATTATTTAGTATACTACATTCTTGTTGCTAAAATCTATTCTACTATCAACCAATTCCTTCTCTGTCAATTTAATCATCAATGTCATTCAAACCAATTGGTCAGTGCACTGCCTCATGTAATTCTGCAGGCTACCAAACTAAGCTCTTCACTGTAAGTTTCAAACATACGGTCTGAATTAACACCTTAAAGTTAAAGTCCTCTCATTGAACTCTTAGGGGATATTATCAATTCAGTGGTTTTTAAAGTATCCTTGAAGACATCAAAACACAACAAAAAAAAAAAAATCCTACATTAGCATCTATTGACTAAGAAGCATTACCTTAAAGCATTAGGAAAGTGAATGCCTTTTATGAGCTTTTACAAAACCCATCCCTTCCAGGCAGCTAGTTTGGTTGGTATAAGTATCAGACTTGCTAGTATAAAGCCTCAAATCTTGCATAATAAGGTAAAACAAAATGAAACTTAAGTTTCCAAAAACTGGTACAAGTAAAGTAAACTGCTGAGGAACTTTTAAACCTCAAGCAGATTATTGCCCACAGCACTTACCCTTGATTTTCCTTCCGCATCCTTAAAGAGCTCCACGTATGTAACCTCACCAACTACATAAGACATACAAAAGGAAGATACCAAGAAACAATACATTTAAACACCAATATCTTGCTTTACTGCACACCTGTGCACAACTCTACAGAAAAGCACCTATTATTCACCAACAATCAAAACCAGACCAACATACCTCCTGTCAATGGCTATGTAAATTTAACTAATTTTCAGAAATATACATCATCCACATTCTCTAAAAAAAGCTGACAACCATATTAACCTAATTCATACTACAGATCATATTTTGGCCAGCATGATATAGTTGGTGAACAAATGCACATATACATACAAATGGTCCCTTAGCCTATCATGTTAAAAAACATCAACATTAGCACTTTTCAAATAACTTTGGTCGCCTACACACAACAGCTGTTTTAAGGTGACTTTCTACCTGAATGTCTTCAATCATGTTTGCCTTCAATAAACTAAATTTACAAGTCATGCTTCACAGCAAGCCACACACTTTCTAAATAAAGTCAATGAATAAAACCAATCAAATAGTTGTCACCTTACAACAGATACACCAATGCAATTTTTTTTTAAATTTATTAGAAGAGATCAGCCTCAAAACCAAATACATAGTTTGCAGGACTGTTGAAACTCAATTTTTCAAGAGATACCAAAACTAACTTTTACAAGTATTAAAATTATTTTTCCCCAAAACCAACCATGTATATAAAATGAAGGTTTTCAGGTTATTCTGAAAACAAAACTGCAACAGCAGTAACACAATTTTAATATAGAACTGCAGAGACAGCATCATAGCAGTCATGACAATGCAAACAAAATGAATTCCACAGCCAGATCCAGACTCCACCAAGATAATAACAAAACAGCTTTTGGAAAAAAATATAATCAGACCTTATTATTCATACTTTAACACGCTAAATGTATTGCTTAACTAATGCAACAGTCCTTTTAAAATCTATAAAAACATCAACTAGACAAAGCAATCACTTTAACAAAATTCTTGGTGGCATGCATATACTGGCTCGCTACTATCCCAATAGAATGGCAAAAAAAAAAAAAAACCTTCATTTATCCATACTATCTTGTAATGAAATTGTGTAGAGGTAAACATTAATTCATGTGCCAAGAAATACACAAAAATCAATTTTTGAGTCTGTGGCTCTGAGGAATAAAAAAAGTTTGCTTAGTTTAGTTCCCTCCCCCACCTATATGAAAATAAGCCAACAATGGGCTTATCAGAGATGGTTACCTTTTTCTCGCATTAGATCTTTAATAGCTTGCCATTTCATGTCATATGGGATGTTGCTAATGAAAACTCTGTTACGATTTGGACCTTTCTTTTCTCCAGTGCCTGAATTCTTGTCTTTTGAGTAAGGATGGAATCTATTGGTTTTCTTATTTCCTGTAGATTTTTCTTTTAATTCAGATTTTTCTTCTTTCACTGACTCATCATTCTCCCTATGATTTAAAAAAGCAAACAAACAACAAAAACAAACCTCAGCCATGCTTCTAATAACAGAAGTCTATATTAAATATTTAATATTTACCACTTTGGGTCACAAAACTTTACACTAGGTTTGACCTCAGAAAAGCAGCTGGAGAGTCAGAAATTGCCCAATGCCATATAAAAACATGGCTTTGAGTATATTACCAAACTTCTCATTAACAATTCCTCATTTTTCCCAAATTAAACAAGTACAGTATTCAAATAATCACCCAAATTGTTCCACTCTATTAATTAAATGTTATTAATAAATGTTATTAGAACCTAACAAGAGAGGGGAAAGAGTAATTTCACTCCTACCATATGTAAAGATGACACCTTTAATAGAGAATTAACTCTGGGCCTCATTCAGAACTCCATAAAAACTTAAATACAAAATACCCTGAAAAGTTTATTTCTTAAAGGTTAATGGTTCTTCCTAGAATTTTTTCCTCTATTACTTAAAACATTATCAAATCCAAGGATTGTCTCTATTTATATATATACACACATTCCCAGATGACTCATACATATTTTCCAGTCCTAATTTGGATGAACATTAGAAAATTGATATGGTATCCTACTATTTTCAAGCTAAATATTTTCTGTGTATTACCTTTAAGTTAGGATAAGGGACTTCAAAGAATTATGCTGTTTTTATCAGTATTTTTATATAATGGCAGTGTGGGGTAGAAGGAAAGTACTTAAATGCAACATGAATCAGAAGTCTATAAATGAATTCTTTAAAAACTCCTAACTGGAAAAATGTTAAGAGTGCAATCACACTGCAACTATATGATGCCATCCCCCAACCATCCATAAGATGTTAAGTCTACCCTACAGTAAATCTTACAAAAATCTGAATTTGTACTTTTAAAATGCAATTTTCAAAAGGGATATTTTAGACAAAATAAGCAGCAATAAGTTTCTTTTAAATCACTAGTTGTATGAGTAGTAAATTTAAAAGTAAACCTTTAAAGCAATTTTTCACTAGCATAACCTAGTAAAACTCTCTGGACACGACATCCAGGAATCGATCTTTTAAAGCTTCCTGAAGTAGTCTGACAATCAACTAGGCATCATAACCCAGGCTCTAAATTATCTTCTAAGTCAAGCATAGAGGGAATTTATACACTGTAGTTATTCTCACACCCTCTTATTTTAGTCACTGGTCTCATGAGATATATCGACTTTTTAGATACTACTTTCCTGAGCAGGTAAAAACAGTCATAATGCATTATCTAAAACTCTATGACAACAAAAGCTATCTTCTCTTTCCTATCAGCAAGATCTAGCATGGTGACTGTACATAACATGTGCTCAATAAATATTAAATTGTGAACGAATGCACAGTCAATTAGGAACCCATACAAGTCTGAGCACAGATGTTGTTGGTGTCTGCCAGTAAAACTGCCAAATATCAAGGAAGAGACACCAAATGAACTTGCTTGACTACCTTTTTAGACCCTGACAGGGATTATCTTCTCTATCAAACCTCTTGCCTCATCAGAAATGACACAGCCTGGAAGGGATCTTCTCAATTCTACAACTCTACCTGCCTGAACAGAGTGGCACATCTGAAAATGGCAACAAGCAGCCAAAAGACAGATGCCCTTTCTTTGTTTCTGGGTACAGCAGATATAAGAACAAATCCTTCTTTTCAGTCCTCAAAAAAGCATATTCACATATTAGTGTGAATTCAATAACTAATTTTAAAACAACTAAGACTGTTCAGGTAAGCAGATTAACTACATGGTCTGTAGTTAAATATGTTTTCCCCAACTATTTTCTTCCTGAAAGAAAACAAACATGAAAATTGCACAAAGTTCTCAGCATACTATGTTCATCTATTCTTACATGGATGTTCTAAGCATCAAACTGACAATTTCATTAAAAAAGCATCCTCTTTAAAATATTTATTCAAAGAATAGAAAAGAGCAATTTCTTCAAGTTTCCCCACTTAGTAGCATCTTAAAGATAATGTTAAATTGCTCATCTTACAATGCATAAATTATCTATTGAAGACAGGTTAGCTTAGAGGTATGATTTAATTATTAATCTAAACTATAATTTAACAGCCAGTCAATAGCTGAATATTTTCTCTCTCGAAATTGACTATGAAAGAAATAGCAAAAATGTGAAAATTCTTAGGGAAATGATGCTATATAAAAAAGACAATATATTCAGAATTCTGTGTAATAATTCCAAAACATTCTTTTAGGCTAACTCCCATTTTAATGTACTGAACATAAAGATTAGTTATTCTAAGTCACAAAAATGCTATATAACTGAATTATAACTACCCAAATTATAAGATTCCTGAAAAATCAATTATCCAATATCAAATAAAGAAGTTTTAATGTGATTTAAGAACAATGCAACAGCATGAGATCCAAAATTAAGGTCAGTTCCATTCTCTACTCCTAGTGTGACAAAAAATAACTCTATTTCTTGTTGCAATGCTTAGTATTTTATGTAAGTACCCACAAATATCATAATGTAATTCTTCATATATTCCAACGTGTTATTTAATCACATACACATGAATAATAAAGAAATAACAATACGGCTGTTTTTCCTATATGCTCAAAAGGAGAGCTAATATGCCATTTTGGAATAAAGAAAAAGACAAGTGCTAGAGACACACCCTTAACTTCCTGTCAAAAGATGTGAACATGTAAACTAAATTCTCTGTATGTAAGTTTCATAGACCATCAAAGTTCACTTGTGAATTTCTTAAATATTGCCCAGGTCTCCTAAGTATAAAGATGAGTAAGACACAGTTATCTCCCTCTTTAGTGGCCAACTGGATTAACCTCTGCAAAAGTCATTTCAATCTTAATGATAACGTGGCACTCTATTTTAAAGTAGTATTCTGTCATTTTAACATCTGAGTTCCCATCACTAAAAATATACAGTAACCAGCTCAAGGGTTATTGTGATACATTATTAACTATTCCAGTTAGTTCAGAGTTAAAAAGAAAAATGTTAGGTTGACATAGGAAATGGTCCCAACTTGTTCAGTTGAGTGACCCAGGCTGAACTATTCTGTGTTCTTAAGGATAGGCAGAACAAGAAATGTACTGAGTGCAAAGAGGTCTCTTTAATCAACTTCAGGGAAAAGACAAAGGGAGAAAAGTGAATTATAAATGGTATGAAAAGAATCTGCATTTGTATTTACTAGTAACATTGTTTATTTCTTCACCTTATATTTTCCTCTTTCTCAGTTAGAAGTGACAATGATTTTTTCCCCCATCTATGTCCTCTCCAGTGCAGCTACAGCACAATGATGCTCTAAAAGAGATTTGGCTTTTAGAGTTGAAAGTTTAGATACCAGCTTTACATGTACCACTTTACTCTCTCACTAAGTACACCCAAATACAGTAAGGCTTCTCTGTGTAATTCAAGGCCACACTTTTTGTTCAGGAGAAAAGGGTGACAGGTCCATGTTTAGATTTAGATAGAACAAAAAGCACATATTAAGATTCTTTATCTGCTGGATTTCATTCATATGTGTGATGCTAAGTCACTAAAAGTAAACGTTTTGGCAGGCATTGGAGAAAGTGCTGTGTTCACTTTTCGGTTTCTCAGTTACTGTGGTGCACCACTTTCACAGAGTTGAACAAACTCTATTAAGGATAAATCTCTTAACACCTGTGCCTCTATTCTGACTAGAAGTTGCTGCACATCCTGTCCAAACACAATTGAGAGCAAGTGTCCTAACCCAGCTGGGAGAGCTACCTAATCTTACAGGCAATCAGCCCTAACACAGACTGCTCCAGATCTCACCATACTGTCTCATTTTTATCTCCCAAGCCCCCTCAAACACCCCTCTCCCAAAAAACTCTCAACATTTCCCTGCCTTATTTTAGAGTATATTTTCACTGCTTTATATTAGGAGGCATAGAAGGAAAAGATGTTTCCACTAAACTATTAAAATGCTTTTAACTTCAATTTTAGAGAGGTGACCGCTAAACCCATGGAAAATGCTTGATTTCATATCCCCCACGTATGAGAACAAAGGGAAGCAAAACATTCCCTTATAACTAGGAATTATGGATTTGATTCAATTATATTCTTAATAAGCACTGATGACAGCTGCCACCTTAAAAGTAGTGGATAGCCTTCGGTTTTAAATCAATCTTATTTTACCATTACACCAAATTAAGAACCTACCATCACACGCAGTATTTTTGAATAGCCAGCAAGGTTGAAAAACATGGGGAGGGAGGTGGGAAAGAAGGCACGACGCAGGTTTCCCGTTTTGAAATACCTCTCCTCGATTCTAGGGTATTACAAAGGACTCAACTGACAGCACATTCTTAAACTTCCTCTGGGTTTGTAGAAATTAACATACATTTGCGAAAACCACAACAGAACACTGAACGCTAAAGCGCAGAAGGCCGGGGACCCTGGCGGTGGGGTGGGGGAAGCAGCTCCTTTTAAAGAAGCTCTCCCCGTAGTTGGGAGGCAAAGTCCGATGATGTCATCCCTGGTTACTCCCTAGTGATGAACACTAACTAATGGCCTTTAAAATGGGGACTATTTTCCTGCAAACCGTGGCGCCCGCAGGGCTTTTCTCAACGGTTCTCCGGCCCAGGTCAGGGCAGAGGGGGCGACCCGCGGTCTCGGGCAAGAGATCCGGGAGGAGCAGCGGGCCCCGGGCCCGCGGCGGGCGGGGCAGGGCCGGGAGCGGCCGGGCTGCACCTGCTCCTCCGGCTGCCCACGGCTGCGGGCGGCCACCCCCGACCCAGGCCCAGTTCGGTCCCGAACCCCCAGGCCGACCGGCCGCCCCCCACCTCGCCCGGGTTCCCGGAGTAAAAGACAATACATTTTAACGCCATTGGAGCTGCTGCTGTGCTGAGGCGGCTGCTTCTCCGGCTCCGGCGGGTGCGGTTCTCGCCGCGGCTCGCCCGGCGGCTCCGCAGGCTGCGGGTGCTGGCTGTCGTCGCCGGCGGCCCCGGCCATTTCGGGCTTGTCGGCGTCCGCCATCCCACCGCCGCTGCCTCTGCCTCCGCCGCCTCCGCTGAGGGGCTACGAGCGCGACAATGGCGGCGGCCGGGGGAGCGGTAACGGATCCCGATTTGAAAAGGCCCCGAGCGCTCAGTTGCCCGGATCTCGCGAGAACCGGCCGGGGCTGGGCGACTGGGAGCTGGTACGAGCTGGGGGTGGGGGTGTGGGAGTGGGAGCTGGGGGAGGGGCGGGTGGGTGGTGGGTCAGGGCCGCGGTTGCGGCGGTGGCCGGCTGCGCCGGGCCCCGAGGGCTTCCCGGTGGGGCCGCGTTCTGACTGCCCGTCCGCCGGGGGCCTGGCACCCAGTGGGGTCTTCGCTCCCAAAAATCGGCTTGGATGTTAAGAGAGCCCTGGAGCGCTGAAACCCAGACGCTCCAGTTCTTTCCTTGTAAAGGCAGTTTAACTAGGAGAAGCGCACATTTGCATCTGCAGACGCCCGGTAGAAATCCTTTAAATAATGCAACTTTATCTTGCCACTTCAATTCCTAGGTACCCTGTGAACGTTCCGTAGTTTTTGATGCTGGTTGCAATTCAACAAGATGAATGGTGTTGAATCTCGAGTTCAGATCCTGTAAATGAAACTTTACTTGGAACTCCGCTCTCAGCAATATATATGTAGGTAAAGAAAACGGAAAGTTTTTGATTCTTTGGGCAACCTTCAATGGGGAGAAGCTATAATTTTCGAAAGAAATCTACCACTGGATTGACTGAAAATGAACCCTTTGGTTTTGGCTATGTGTTTATTATATGCTGTTGGAAATTACATTTGAAGCAGCTAGAGGCACTCAAGGAAATTTAATTACCACGTGGAGTTTTAAAATATAGCCACAGTTTTCCCTTAAGTATGAAAAAGTGAACCAACTCCTAACTATCATAGTACTTCACATTCAGATAACCTTTTTCTGCTGAAAGCTTGAACTTCCCATGTTTTGCAGACTGTCACACACACACATATTAAAATGAAGCTAAACACTAATACTCAAGTAATACACAATTCCTTCAATTTCCCCGTTCTTTGGCATCCCAATATATAGGTTTCTTCTCTTTTTTTTTTAAAGATCATTATCTTTATTTTTTTATTAAAATATTTTAAAATTTACATATACTTGCCATTAATTGTAATCCCCATCACCATCTCACCAGTGCACCATCACCTCAGTCCCTCG
>JAGFMF010012266.1:4500789-4551445 GCA_019455555.1 Galemys pyrenaicus
CCCACCCTGGCCGGCAGCAGGGATCGAACTCATGCTGCAGTGGCTGCGTTTTGCTTCATAGTGCGTTGCTTAACCCACTGCGCCACCAGGGAGGCCCTGCAAAAGTATTTTTAAGACAGAGCGTGTGGCCAAATTGAGACAAGAGGAAAAAGAAATGAATAGACATTGCGTATAGAACACAGTTAGCTTACTGCCTACAACTATGTTAGTGTATTAATAGTTGAACTGCTTTAATTTTCAAATTCCATTAACATCTGTATTTGCCAATTCCATATTAACTGATCCATGTTACAAAAATACATATTGCAAAAGAATAAACTGTTTTTGCTTCTCTATGTCTATAATGAAGCAAAATACTTACACCAATTAGTATAGCTTACACTGTGGTTGTGGCTCACACATTCATGGAGATTTTGCCCAAGATACTCTATTGAACTCATTAGATTCAACAGTAAATATACTAGAGGACTTGAAATACACTTGAAATAAAACATTTAAGAACATGTGGCAGTAAAATTAAGACCAATTAAATGAAACTTCACTTAAAAAGAGCTCCCTGAAGTGAAACCATTATGTGCATTTTTCTGCACAGAAAAGTTTACCAGCAAAACATAACATTGCATTTTCAGTGGGACTCATCCAATAGACCAGCAATTAGATCATTATCTGCACTGAGTGTCATCATGCTCAATTCACTTATGAGTCCACTTACTTAGATAATTTCTTCACTGTTGACAAAAACCCCCAGTCATTTTCTAATCAAATCTAATCATCCTGTTACTGTACTCAGTAATCCTACTTTAGCATTTTCAACATTGGCTACTCTCCAGAGATCAGATGATAAAATGACCTACAAGAACTCCAAGGAAAGAAAATAGAAAACTAATAAAGTGGTAACATCAATCAAACAACAACTACCAAAAAACTGGAAATTTATTATTTTTTTAAAGATTTATTTATTTTTATGCATATAAGACAGGCCAGATATGTGGGGGTGAAAGGATTCACCAGAGACAGAGTGGAGAACAAGAGGCAGACTGACTGAAGTACACTGCTGAGGGAAGCAGCTGGCGAGGCAGGAGAGGTCTGCTGTGCCATAGGGTCACCACCCTCGCTGGGGATAGAACTTGTGCTGCAGAGACTGCAAATCCTTCATAGTGCAGTGCTTAACCCCTTGCTCCACCAGGAAAGCCCCCAAATTGGAAATTTAAGACCATAAGTACCAACTGGTTCAAAACTGAGAATGAAACCATGAAACTTTGGTTTATCGCAATTTTTAAATACCTCCTTGAATTGTTTTGGGACTCTACAAATGGACTTCCAAGAGTCAATGAATACTCTGAATTGCTGGAAAAAATTATCTCCATGTATGCATTTTTTTTGAAGAGGGTATATAATTTGTTTATTGGAATCTCAAAATCATTCTTGACCATCCAAAAAGATTTAAATCATGTCTACAGGAGGGAAAAAGTATAGATAACTGAAATGATACTCAAAATAGGTAGAAATGCATTAAAAATAAATATGTGACTTTTGGATATAGCTAATTCCTTAATAACACTTAAAGCCAGTAAAGATTAGTTAAAATATTTTTTGATAAAACAAACTAATAGTTGCTTTTAATACATTTTAAAATCTATATTTGAAAGGTGAGATATCTAGTATTTGAGTAAATATCAATATTTTAAATTAAAAAATAAAAAATACATTAAAATATATTATCTCAGAAAGAATAATCTAACTTCAACAGACAAGATGTGGATTTCCCTGACAAGCTGAAGATAACAATGTTGACCTAAAGTTCAAGAGATGATCCCATTATACCTAACCTGACAGCAAAAAATCAGCTACGTCAGGGTGGCAAGCAAAATTCCTGTGTGAAAAGAATTCTTAGTTCCTTTGTTTGAGGAAATTCTTATTTTCATTTACGTTGTGAATCTTCATTCTAGAGTATTTCAACAGAGTAAGGGCTGTCGCATTCTTTAAATTTCTACAATTATTGTGACTTCCAACAGAGTACATAATTTGTATTTCTGCTCTCTGATTTAACAAAAAAATCTTAGTGGTAAAAGGGACAATATTTAAGTATAGAAGAAAAATATAGGGAAATAAACATGGTTAAAATTAAGCTGATCTGGGGCCTCCCCGGTGGCGCAGTGGGTTAAGCAGCGCACTGTGAAGCAAACCGCAGCCACTGCAGCGCAAGTTCAATCCCTGCTGTCAGCTAGGGAGGGACCCACATGGCATGGCAGACCTCTCCTGCTGTGCCCGCTGCTCCCCTCAGCAGTGTACTTCTGTTGATCTGCCTGTTCTGCTCCCCACTCTCTGTGGTGAATCCTCTCACCACCCCCACACCTCTGGCCTGTACCCCAGTGCTTGTATGCATAAATAAATAAATCTTTAAAAAAAAAATTAAGCTGATCTGTAATTACATAAATTGAAATTTCTTCTGTTGACTTAACATTCAATAATTATTCGTGAATTAGATTTTATTCTTGTACCTAACTAGATGATTGTTTTTATATTTTAGTATCTTGTTAAAAACAAATCTATGAAACAGGGGCTTCTCTGTTGGCGCAAGGGGTTAAGGCACAGCGCTATGAAGCAATCCATGGTCACTGCAGCAGCCAGGGAGGTGACCCCCATGGCGCAGCAGACCTCTCCTGTCTTGCCAATTGCTCCCCTCAGCAGTGTATTTCAGTAGATCTGCCAGTTCTGCTCCCTACTGTCTCTGGTGAATCCTCTCACCCCCTGCACCACTGGCCTATACCCGTTCTTGCATACATGCATAAATAAATCTTTTTAAAAAACAAATATATAAAATAATCATAAACACATAATGGTAAACATTTTGAGCAAAAGTAGAGAAATAAATATATTAATGTACTCATTTTTATTTATGTTTACTTATAAGAACATTTACCTATTACATATAAAAAGGTAATTAAAAGAAAATAATGAGGGCTCCCCTGGTGGTCTACAGGTTAAATCTCAGCACTATCACTGGAGCAGCCTGATTTCGATCCCTAGTCAGAGAGCTAACACCACATGGCACAGCAGACTGCTCTGTCTCAACTGCTGCTCCCCTCAGCAATGTATTTCAGTAGGTCTGCCTATTCTGCTCCCCATTCTGTCTCTGGTGAATCCTCTCACATCTGGCCTACATGTTAAATAAATCTTTAAAAAAAAAAATAGAATGTACCATTATCAACATTGCAGTAGCTACAGCAACAGAGAAAGAATAAAAATAAAAGATTATAATATTTTGCAAAGTTACTGATTTTAGTTGTTAATTTGACTCTGAATTCCCTGGTAACTAAAAGAAAAACAAATATGATTGGTGACATGATTTACATGTATATAAGAAGTAAACATACTACAAACCCTAAGATGATTTCAGTAGAAGTGGTGTCAGAGTTTAATCCAGAAAATTGGCATTGAAATAAATGTTTTTGGAAGTACATAAAGGTTAGTAAATGATGTGTTGTTCAAGTCTTTTTAACATCTCTATGTAGACAGAGCAAATTGTGTAATCTGGGAGTTTTTTTATACAGAATATTTGTGTAATATCAAAGTACATTGAAGGCAGTTTTGTTTGGGGCACATCTAAACAGTGCCTCCCACACATTTACTTTTCTACTCCTTTAGATTGCCCTAGAAATAAAGCATATATTATATAAAAGTATAGGTTAACTACATACACTTTGTAAGAGTATCCACATAATTCATAGCTTACAAGAATTTTAATCATAAAACTTAGGCAGCAGACATTGGTGAAGGACCTATAAAGTACAGGTACTCTGAGATTTATCTATTTTGTTATTCCTCATCGAGCTTTGGCAATGGAGGATAAAAAGTTATTAATCTGTGTGCTTTCATAGAGATTTTTGGAACTTACCATGTTGTTTTCAATGTGTCTCATCAAGGGTAAAGATCAGATATCATCTATCTTTGTATTCCAGCATCTAGCTGGAGTTCATTATGCTTTCCTGAATAAACCACTTTGCAGACTTTCTAAAACATCACCATCATTCATATAGCATGAAAAGATCAAAGTCATGCACTAATACAAAAGGACTTAATTTATATCAAAACTATTCCTGGCATAATTTAAAAATATTAACTGAAAGCAATATATTAACTGATAGGTCAATATGGATTAAAATAAAAACAGAAAACCATAGAGAGAAATCTTCAAAAATCTTCATTTATACATATATGTACATATGTGGATATACATATGTATGCATATATCCACATATAGCATCAGTGACATGATAGATCAGCATTTACACAAATGAGCTATGAAAAAACAATCCTATCTTACTTTTTAATCTGAATGAGAAATAGATATACAGTGTTCATACTTTAAAAATTACATCAGAACATTTATTTATGGAACCATAAAGTGTCAAGATAAAATCTTCAACCATGATAACAATTTTTTGGTGTAGAGTTCATATATTGACAATAGAATCAAGTAAATTAGTTCTGCTTTCTTGATCTGGGCTTGCAAAGAAAATGGTGATTGTAAATCACAGTATGGAAAACAGATGGAATAAACTATAAAATGCGTTTAGAGAGCATCAAAATCAAATTCAAATGTCAAATCCTTAAGTAGTTTGTCAATGATTAACTTATGAACTAATTTGAATAGATTATTCTTGTTAGAGCCTAGAATTGTACATAGATAGAAGAGAATTACCTTTCCTCATACTCTAAGAGTTACTATATTGCCAGAACACAGTATTTCTCTGGCATTTACCACTTGAAGTGTGATTTTGAGAGCAGTAACCTCTGGCATCACCTGGGGTATTGTTAGAAATGTATTATCTAAGACCCAAACTCACACTTACAGAATGAAAATCTACATGTTAGCCAGATTCCCAGAGGTTCCATATGCCAATAAATTGCAATAAACATTGCTTTAGTACATGGCACCAATAAACAATGTGACTTTTTGCTATGAGCATGTTACTATAAGAACATGTTTCTTCCACTCTCTCTTTCTTCCTTGGTAAGGCTGATAGTTACAGAATGTTTAGTAGTTTAAAATGAACACCATTTCGACCAGTTCTTATGTAAAACAATATGGAAGTTCCTCAAAATACTGAAAGTAGTTAAACCATGTAGTCCAACAACTCCACTTTTTGGTATTTACCTGAAGAATGGAAAAACAGGGCCTCTCTGGTGGCTCAAGGGGTTGAGTGCCACACTGTGGGGCTTCTGCAGCCACTGCAGGGCAAGTTCAATCCCCAGCCAGGGAGAGGACCCACATGCCACAGCAGATCTCTCCTGCCTTGCTTGCTGCTCCCCTCAGCAGTGTGTTTCTGATGATCTTCCTGTTCTGCTTCCACTCTGTCTCTGGTGAATCCTCTTACCACCAGCTGTACCCCAGCTCTTGAATGCATAAATAAGTACAAAATCTTTTTTTAAAAATGCAAAAACACTAACTTGAAGGGATAGCTACACTTGCATGTTTACTATAGCAGTATTTACAATAGCCTATGTATGGAAACAATCTAGGTGTCCAGTGAAAGATGAATGGATAAAGATGCATTTTATACACACACACACACACACACAATGGAATACTAGTCACCTATACAAAAGGTGAAATATTGCTATTTGCAACAGCATGGATGGGATTGGAAGGAGAGGTTATGCTAAATATGAAATGCCAGAAGGAAAAGTACTAGATGGGTTCACTCATATATGTAATATATATAAACAACATGAAGAAACAGACAAAACTAAACTAAAACAAACCCTAGAAATATGCCTGCAGAATCAAGGGTAATAAGGGAGGGAGGAGTTGGGGAACAAAGGGGAGATGATATTTGATCTGTACCCTTTATGAGACACATTGAAAAGCATCATGGCAAGTTCTGAAAATCTCTATGAAAGCACAGAGATTAATAACTTATTTTTATTCTCCATGGCCAAAAACTTGATGAAGTACAACAAAATAGATAGAACCCAGAGTATGTACTTCATATCAGCTACCCAACTTCTGTTACAAAAAAATTGTTATAAGTTATGATTTTTACAGATTATAGTATAAAATATAGCCCAACAGACTATGGTGGAAGATCATAGGTACTTTAGTAGTGGCTGTGGTGTGGGACTATTCCCCTAAATCATATACAGTGTAGTAAAGCAATGTTGTCTTAAGAAAAAAAAAATGAAAATGAATAACATTTTATAGTGCTGCCCATTGTCCAAATTTTGTAGGAATATGAAACATCCTAATTAATAGATACTCTTAATGACAATAATGTTATTTTCATTATTGACCTGTAACACACATTTGCATTTTGTTCTTACCATATTTTTACATGAATGACGACCCAATTCTATGCATTCATTTTCCCCAATCACTGGCAGTTCAATAATTCATGATTTGAGTTATTAATTTTTAAAGAAATCTACAAGTGTTTGCAACTTGTAGGTTCTGGACATAGTATCCAAACATAAACAGGACTGGAATCTCAGAAACTGAATTTGGAATATGACAACACTCCTAAGTACGGATGAAGGGAGAGTGTTTTGTTGTTGCTATTGTTTTATTTCTCTGTCAATGCGGTATAGGCTTGCAATGTATAGAGCGTATTCAATATGGTTTAGAAAACGTGCCTCGCAACTACATCAGCGCTTTACCCGAATTGTTCTCACTTGGTGGCTTATAGCTCATTTTAGGAGTGAGATCTCACTACGCAATGCTTCAGCACTACGGACAGCGCCTAGGCTCCTGCTCCTAAGAAAGGCGGGGAACGGATTTCTTTTGGGTTTGCGCACCATAGAAAAAACTGGAAGAGTAGGGGAAAACAACTCAAAATGACGCATGCAGTCCCCAGCTAAATCAATACATTTTTCACTCCTTCTTTCCCTTATCACACAAGAAGAAACACGTAAGAATTTAACGCCTACTCTTCGACTGAGACTAAGGTTACCGAGCACAGTTAAATGCCTATGGCACAGCTATTAATGCAGCCAGAAGGAAAACAGGGTTTTAACAATACATTAATTGAACCCCCGCTACCCTAGGAAGCCAAGACGGTGACGAATTCCTATTGCTACCTGCAGAGTGTTATATGAGTGAAACTGAGTGCCTTTTTTTTTTTTTTTTTTTTTTAAGAAGAACTGAAGAGCCTGTTGCTGTTCTGGTTGATCCCCTTCCCCCTTTAGGTTTCCTCCTCTTTTCTTTCTCACATACCACCAGACACCCCCCACATATACACAGACACCCCCCACGTAAATATTTACACACTGCCACATCGAAGAAATCCATGCACATTTCCCTGCAAATACACTCGCGCGTGCACACGTACTTCGCGTACGCCCACATCCTCTGTCTCTCACTGACAGACACAGACATTTACACACGTAGGCCAGGAAAGCGCTAACCACGGCCCTGTGACTCCATGCAGGTTCTCAGGACACGCCTTTTACATTGTTACTGAACCGATCAGCGAACACAGACAAACCTGCCAACACTTGTCTACTCGCTGGATTTCATCTCCATGGCAACAAGCATGGAAGGTGAGACGTTGCTGCCTGTGAAATAACTTTGTCCCCCTACCCTCTGCATTAACTGACAGGGTTCCAGTGCAGGTCCAGATAAGAAGCCTGTCCTCATTCTCTAGTATTTCTCAAGCAAGGGAGAGGCGAAGGGGAGGTTGGGGGAGGGGAGAGGAAGGAGCCTGCAGATCTAGTGAGTTCAAATTCTAAAGGAGAGAGCCCCTAATGTTTCTGCTGTTGGAGGAAAGAAAAAAAAAAAAAAAAAAAAAAGGATGTGTTTGTGTGGTCAGTCAGATTGCTGATGCTTCTCCCATAATGTTTTGTAGGTTTTTATGTTTCTTCAGTTTAATATGTCCAAATAAAATTGGAGACAAACAAGACAAAATAATAAAGACCATTTAGGTTTTTCTAATAAGACATTTTGAGCATTTTTAGACCAGGTTTGCAGTAATTGAAAGCAAAAAGTGTCGGAATCCTTGAGGAGCCACCCAAAGATTCTCTTTAGGGAGGAACTATCTAAAGGGTAAAATCTGAAAGGTTAGGGGGGAGATTGTGGCAGATGGCAAGATTTTGAATCTCTGGAAATGCCTGAAATTTATGTACTTCATCATGATGAAGGCTTCTGGGTTTGTAATTTAGGATTTTCCTTTGACTATGGCACATCCCATTTCTAATGACTAACTAGCTCTGTGTAAATGTGACTTTAATAATGCTTCTTTTCCCTCTTTATTTTAAATAGGACTTAATGACCTTGATATTTGGTGTGGGGTATGATGTGTGTGTATGAGAGATTCATTATTTTTTAAGCTTAGTTTTTATTATATCTCTCAGTTCATGAGATTATGGCTTTTCAATTCATGGGTTTTCACTTCATTAACATTAGAGATAATTATATCTAATGATCACTATCAAAATACTTGTCACCAGGAAATCCTATTCCAATCTAACAGTTGCTGTTTCAGATACTCTTTGGAATACCTTTGATAGATAAATAAACAAAAGGAAAAACCTGTTGATTAAAATAAAATACAGAAGGTTCTTTTTATTGAGTATATACTTTCCATAACTGGTTTCTGAAATTACATTTTGATGGAGGTAAATTAAGTACAAGTTTCTGAAAATTGAATTTTCATACCTCCAATTAGTAAACATATTTCACAGAAGAAAAACATCATGCACAACATCCATGTATATGAAAGGCTTATAGCTTTACTAGGTATAATATTTATGTGTGTTTGACCATAACAATGGTATGATTTGTATGACTGAGCATAGAAAGACACTGTTTATTGTCTCTTTGGTTACTAACTCAAAACAACTCCGTGATATTTGGGTCTTTTAGCATCTAAAGTATACCTTTAACCCAATTTTATGATTTGTCAGAACTTAGAAATCCCATTTCCTGCATTGCTCACAAAGGGAATGATGTACTTTCAATTCTGTTGCTCTTTTCTAAACTACCTAAGCATTTATCCTGGTGTATGAGTTGAGAGAATATTTTATCATTTGTAGTAGTATTGAAAAAGTATACTCAAATACTTAAATCACAATACATACAGACCCTACTACTTAAACTGGACATTTACCCATTTTTTTTTGTACTGTAGCATATTAACAGTAACTTTAACCACCACCAATTTTATATTTTACCCTCTTTTGAATATTTTTTCTCATAAAGGCTTATGCTTCACATTTGTAAACTTCATAGCCTAAATTTCTCATATTTCTTTCCTCTGAGGTAGGCCTTTAAATATCTGCTATGTGAAACCTGCTGATTTTATTTTTACCCATTTCTTCCAGAGATTAGAAAATGTGAAAATATAATTTTCACCTATAGTTGTTGAGTCATTTAGCTTACTTATTGTGAATATTCTAAGACTTCTATTTACTCTTAGCAATTTTATTATGTATTATTTTTATTATTAACAATCATAAACAGTGTTTGGAGGTTCATAATCATTTGATTTAATGAATTGTTTTTAATTTCTGTTATTAACATTATGATATCAAATGGGAAAAAAGTATTTTGCTTCAATTCAGCAAAAATTTTCTGAATGCTTTTGTTATAATTTTAGACTCTCAATTACTAAGAGCTTAAAAGTGGGAATTTGGTTGCAAAACAACTGAAGAGCTCACCTTGAAGCTGAAATTATGTAAGATACATGCTATTTACTTAGATTTTATGTTTATTTAGGATGTTCTAAAAGGTAATGGTGATGGTAGGGAGATTGCTAAGGGTCCATTTTTATTATTGCTTGTTAATACCAGCTGTTATGTTGGGCACTGCTCATACTAATATAATTTTTAAAAACACATCTTCTTGTTAAGAAATTGACATTCAGCGTGTGTAGCAGCAGTGGAAAAGAAAATATAGTTCAAAAGCTAAGGGGATCAAAGAGAGAGGAGATAATATACTTGTATAAAAAGATCAAGACCTGTATCTGGCAAAATGGCATCAGAGATAGACTATGAAACATGGACTTTAGGAAACTTGACCAGCTTACCCCCCACAATTATTTATGGTGTTATTTATACACAGAAAATGAGATAAACATTATGTGACAATTCAGGTCAAGTCAGCAGTGACTTAACCAACTTGTAATGAATCAAGAGCTTCCAGGGTTATTACAATATTGACTTTTACATTTGATTTTATATTTAGAGTATGTTGGCAAGGATAAACATTCACAAAGACAATTCCGTAATTACTATAGTTGAAGTAGTATCTCCAATGTTAAGTTGATTCTGAGCCATCTTACAATGTGTTCAAACATTGTAAGTCAAGTCAAGAGGGTTTGGAAAATGCCAGATTTATGAAACAATTGCCTGTCCAATATCATACATGGATAAAACTAAACTCAGTCCAATTTTGTATCTAGGACAAGAGGCGACTCCAGCAGAAATTCTGAAGACCCATGAGAATGTAACACTGAATAATGAGTAGTATCTACTGTGGAAACTCCTCAGCTAAGATGAGTGTCAATGAAGTATCAGCTTTCTCATTGACTCTGGAGCAAAAAACTGGCTTTGCTTTTGTTGGGATTTTGTGTATTTTCTTGGGACTCCTTATTATCAGATGTTTCAAAATCCTGCTAGACCCATACAGTAGCATGCCTTCCTCGACATGGGAAGATGAAGTTGAAGAGTTTGATAAAGGAACATTTGAATATGCACTTGCATGAGAGTCTCAGCTCTGTGTGTTTTAGAGTTATATCAATAGAACACATGGTGGATACAACTGTATTTAACTGGAGTGTGCTGGAGAGATGCTCATTTCATTCACTAAATTCAATAAATGTGTATGGTAAATTTATCCACCATGCTGGTCTCCTTGGTTCCACATCAAGTTTTCTAAACGATAAGGGCATAAGGACTGTTTCAGCCGTACGTGTCATCTTTGTTCTAACATCTGCCTTGGCTCTCTGCTTCCTTTTCGTGCTACTGAACTGTGCTGGAGACTTCCTGCTTCTGTCTCTGCAATACCCAGGCATCTTCCCCACATTTTGGATTCTAGTCCCTTTATTTTGCAAATCAGGCATTTAAGATATAATTGATCTGCAGTCCAAAGAATAAAGAGAAAATGATTTCCTTAATAATAACAATTGGTCAAATGTGTTCACTGGTTAAAAAAAAAAAACCTCAAAGAACTAACACAGAAACCTAAGCAGTAGCCACAAACACTAAAGGTTCACAAATCTCATAATGCCTTGGCACATAGAGCTCTCTTGCAGTAAGTCCCAAACTAGGGTCTAACTCATACTTGCTTCACACTGACCCTCCCTCTTCCTTTCCATTTATAAATAGCTTTAAATTGGGAATTCTCAGCCTGACTTAGTGGGAAGAGTGCTTTACCACAAACCAAAAGTTCAGTCTTTGCTCTGCACCGTTATAACTACTCTTCCTCGAGTGAATTATGTAAGCTCTATAGACTCCAGTAAGGAAGCTAACTAGAGGAGTTTTAATGCCCTTTTAATTCTAGAGTTCTAGGAACTCAACAAATGTACCTGGAAACCCAGCAATCTGAGATGAATGAGGATTATGCTGTCAGGAAGTGTTTTTCAGTTTAGCAATCTAAACTCAGAGATTTGAGTTAGAATTAGACTAAATTAGAATTTAGCCAAGAACTAGATTTATAGCCTAGAAAGTCATCTATATTTATAACCAAGAAAGTTTCCACATCTGCAAACAGAGATGAAGAAACCTGCATAACTTGCAGGAATCACATGACATATAATGACTTTGGACAAAATTCAGAAACCAGAAAGCACCGTTTAAATGTACTTTGCTGTCACTATTTATCATTCTCATTGGTCACAGTAATAGAGGTTTTCAAACCCCAAGAGCCAATCGCTAAGCGCAAGGTATTCATCCTCTTCACTTTCCATTTGATAAATGAAAAGCCAGAATTACATAATTCTAAAATTCTTTCCAACTACAAAAGTGTGACTCTCTGTGGCCATTAAAATGGAGAAAAATAGCAGGAGATAAATACAAAAATGTTTGTGTCATTTGATAACACAGTATAGCCAAAGACAACAAGAAGAAATAGGACTAACATTTATTGAGTTAGCATTAAATTAGGTGTGTTCCATTTATTAATGTGATTTGATATACTTCTCAATTCTTTGAATTTGGTACTGCTATCTCCACTTTATTTTCTTGATTTTACGGACCTACCCCAAGGTGGTCAAGCTAGGGAGTAGCTATGTTAGGAATTGGTTGTTTTTGTGACCTTGAGCAATCTAACACCAGCGTTCTTGTCTGTAAGCACTCTGCTGTATTCTTGCACATGTCCTCAACACTTTTACATACCTTACAAATAAGTTGGTGGCACTACAAAAACAGCTGTCTCAGTCAAATTCTCTGGTTCTTTCCATCTCCTACTAGATTTAAAACCTATCTGTGTTGGGACCTCCCTGGAGGCACAAGGAGTTAAGTTTCAGCACATCAAGCTATTGCCAGCCACTGCAGCATGTGTTTGATTCCTGGCCAGGGACCTGACCCACATGGCGCAGCAGACCTCTCCTGTTTCACTCACTGCTCCCTTCAGCAGTGTATTTCAGTAGATCCTCTTGTTCTGCTTCCCACTCTGTCTCTGGTAAATCCTCTGACCCCCCGCACCTCTGGCCTATACCCCAGTTCTTGGGTTCTTTTATAAATAAAAATAAATCTTAAAAAAATAATAAAATAAATAAAACACATCTGTGTTGCCTGTGGGTCTTCTGGAACAAACCTATACCTCAGTGTGGTTCCCCAAACCCAACAGGTGCAGGAGAGTAGGCCTGGAGCAACTTGCAGACAGTAATCTGGTTCAAGAGTTCAGTTCAGCTCAGCTGGACACACTAAAATTTATATATATATATATAACAGGACAACAGGCATCTTCTCTGTGATCCAGGCTTTTAAAAGCACTCACTAATATTATATATGTATGTATTTATAAATATATATTGTATATAATCAGCCTCTTCATTATATAAAGAAGCTTTATATAGAGAGAGATATAGCTATATAAAGTACTCACTAAATTATGTACCAGATGCCCCATTTGTCAGGGAGGACACCACTAAGACCCTTCATTTTGGTGACTAGAAGTTATCAAGGCCATATCTTTATTTTGAAAAGATGAAAGACCTCCTAAACCAAAAGAAAAGAAAATTTCAGAAGCATTGTTTCTGAAAGTTCAACACCCTCCAGCTTCTCAGATAACCCTACTCTACCATATTCTCATTTCTAATCCCACTAAAGAGAAATTCATCTAACCTAATGTGTGTCCATCCAGGATATTTATTTATGGTCTATTGTATGTCTTAGACTTTTGGGAGGTTGGGAAGGGAAGGAAAAGAGAGCTCAGTGTATGTATTTTCAGAACCATAAACAGCATGAAGAATATAAAGGCTAGTTAAAATATGAATAGAAAATGGAAACTTCATGAAGTGCTAAGCCTTATAGGAATAGATTTGTAATGGCATAGCCAGATCTGCCTCTGGCTGTCCCTATCCCTAGATCCTGTTAGGAAGGACTGGGGCCGGGGGTGGGGTGAGGGAGATGGTGGGGATAGAGGAGCAGTCCTCCAGACAGTTTCCTCCTGTTACCTCACCCACTGGTCTGAACGGCTAAGTCAGGTTTATCTTTTGAGGGTATCCATATTCCCAAACATCTCCCTCCCGTCTACCCCAGAATGCCTGAATCCCCTCAACAGAGAACAAAAATTTTCATTTCACAGAGATAGAAGGCTCCGAATGAAAATGTCTGGTTGACATAAGACCAAGACTAAAACTAATTCACACTACAGTGTAGTTAGCAGTCAGACAGCAAGGGGAAAGGAAATTGATCACTATCAGAGGAGTTCACAGTCTTTGGAAGAGGAACAAGCTCCAAGAATAAATAGGTGGGCTCTTAAAAGAGAGGTGAGGTTGAGGAAGCAGCTAGAATAAAAGGTGGACTAGAGGTAGCAGAAATAACTGCAAGAGAGTTCACAGCTCCTGTCCAGGGCCAGTGACAGATTTGTTTTGAGTCTCAGGCCCATTTTAGCTGATCTCCATATGCAGCCCACCCAGCTAGGTCTGAAATGTGATTAATTTCTATATTTGACTATCTATTTTGTGAGCAGTCAGAATCTTTTATAGAACACACAAATGCCTGGCACCTGTGGCCTTAAAGAGCAAAATGAGTTACAGGTTCATATTTGTATCTCTGCTTCTATTCTGATAGTCTCATGACTTTTACCTTACTGAGGGCATTCAAGAGGTCTTTCCTATGTGCCTCTAGACCCCTTAGTACACTCTTCTGCCTACTCACCAAACTATTCTTTACCCTCTTTTAATAGGGTTAGTATATCCTAATCTCTACTGATTCCATACAGAATCTTGGAGGTGACAAAGTAAAATTTAGCTGTTGATTTGTAAATATTCTAAAATAGTAAAAATGAGTGGTAAGTATAAACCAGTTCTAGTCTAAACCCTACACACAGTAATTCTACATCAAGGTAGGTATCATCATAACCCACAACTGCATTTTGAAGATGAGAAAGGCACAAAGACATTGAGTAACTTAGCAGAGGTCACACAGCTCAAAGAGTCAGGGCCAAAATATAAATAGAATTGTCAAGCACTCTGAATCACGGATATTTCTTTGTAAACAATGCTATGCCTACTTGCTATTTTCGCTGATGCCTTTGTTTAAATTATCAGAATGATAGTAAATAATTATGTTCCTTTTTTAACAACAATTTTTTTTTAACAAGAAGGGAAAACAGGTTGTTGTCTTTTTTAGAAGTATTTTTTTTTAATTAAAGTAACATTGGTTTACAACAGTGTAATGTATAGGTTCACACGTCTTTAGATATATGTTACTACCTCCTACCAAGGCACACATAAACTTCCTCCATAGTTCATTGGGCCCCCTTCTCTTTTGCTCCCTACCCCAGACCCTGCGGCTGTGGTAGACTCAATTCTTTTTTTTCTTTTTAAAGATTTATTTATTTATCATACAAGAGCTGGGATACAGGCCAGAGACACGGGAGTTGAGAGGATTCACCAGAGACAGAGTGGGGAGCAGAACAGGTAGATCGGCTGAAATACACTGCTGAGGGGAGCAGCGGGCGAGGTAGGAGAGGTCTGTTGCATCATATGGTGCCCTCCCTGGCCAGGGATCGAACTTGAGCTGCTGTGCTGCAGATGCTTCACAGTGCGGCGCTCAACCCGCTGTGCCACCAGGGAGGCCCGGTAGACTCAATTCTTAACCAATATTGCACACAAATCTGTTGCTCAGGAAACTGGATATTACTTGACTAGTTTCTTAGAAACTACATGGAGGATTCATTCAGTCATGACAATTGAAAACCAATGACAGGGCCTGAATTGTCTTAACGTGTTGTCTTACTTATCAGTACCTCACAGATTTGCCTAAAACCTTTCCATCAACAAAACTCAAAGACGGGTTTGACAAAAAAATTTCTGCCAAGTGGAGACAAAAAGGTCATTTAGCAGTGCCACTGAGAAACTAACCCATACTTTGATTCCTGCTTGAAACATGTTCCCACTAGGGAGAAATTCTCTCAATACATCATTGATTCAAGTCCCAATCTGCATTTCCCATCCAGAGAGAAATGAAGGTTATACATACTACAAGTGAGATGAAATGCTCTCAGATACCTTCTTCTAGTTACAAGCTGTAGAAATCATATCTGGAGGCCTCTATTTTGCTGGACAAGCTGACCCACAGGAGGTCACTAAGAATCACGTGAAATAAGATGACAGGATTTAGTTTATTTGGTCTCAAATAACTGAAGTACCGCTCATCTTTGATTGGATGATTGCTGTTGAGCAATTTACTTCCCTTATGAATTAAAGAAACTTTATTTTAATTCCTGTCTAAAAGGATTAATGGTTTACTACTAGTTACTGGTTGATGTAGTACTGAGGCGCCACAGGGCTAATGACTGTGCAGCACCTACAGTATTATTCCAGGCCAATCACTGCTCAGTCATCTCTTTCAAGGTAGTTTCTAGCCAATAAGAAGAAGCCTGTTCCTGGGTTGAAAGCTAAGTGCCCCATAAATGTCTGGGTGTGATGCCCAAGCAGTTACATTCCTGAGAAGAAGGCTCCTGGGTGGTAAGTTGAATGTTTCTGGGCAGAGTAAAGTCACATTAAATATTATGTCTAAAGTATATTCTGAGGAGAGAATCAACATGATGATGTGGAGACAATGGAGAGACGTGGGGTGTTCTATAAAAACTGAAGAGATAACAGTTCACTGTGAATTCAGTGAAAAGATTGAGAGTTGAGATTTTTTTTTAATTCAAAGAAGCACTTTTAATCACTTAAGAAGAGAGACAAGTTTTTGTTTGTATTTATCTATCTTTGAAAAATCAAATTTTAAGGTATCCAAAAAGAGATAATTATTCTAAAGAAGGAATATCCTTAAATGGGCTCTTTCCATGAGTTGTGAAGATGATTATGTAGTCAATCTTGCAATCAAATATAAATTTTCAATGACGATTGAGAATATTTCATTAAAGAGAATCAGCAAAATGTGATTATTTTACCTAAATATAGTATAAAACTTTATGAAGAGCTGTGGTTTATTTCCTTACCCTGATTACTCAGATATTCTTTGAAGGTTCCAGAATATCATTTGTGAAGCAAACAAGTGTATGAGCAAATGAAATATTTTGTATGCTAGAGATCCAAGAATGTATAAACATCTTCCTGACAATGTATTTTAATAAATGAACAAGGATATATTTTTTAGAAGTTTAAATATATTTTAAAATCGTTTTCATCTTATAATGTATGTTCATATTAATCATATAATACTTTGTAGTTTCAACATTTAGTACTGTCAATGAGTTGTTTCAGGCTGAGAATATTTGTATCTGTTCTTAATGGTACTCATTTGGTAGAGTTACAGCTTTTCTTATCATACTGAATCCAACTGTACCAAGTCCCAGCAAGTTCTACAAATACAGGTAACATTTTAATAACTCCATTAGAAATTGTGTTTGCTGAAACAGGTTCCTAGTTATTTATTATGGGATTTAAGGGCTCAGGTGATTAATGTTCCTGAACAGGTAATTTTCAGTGAAATGAATTTAAATGTGTATGTCTTATGAAAGAAAACTATTCCTTCATACATCCATCCCTGCTTAAATATATATATATATATATATATTACTTGGAACAAGTTTAATTTTCTTTTTTAATGACAGTTTTGAAGAACATTCAGAAGACTGTACAGGACACAATACATCAAGGACCTATTTATTGAATTCTTCTAGAACAAAAGTCAGAGGCTCCCTAATGTAAAAACATTAGTGATTATTTTGAAGAGAAAAATACATAGTACTCTTTAGATAAAACACCATAAAACAGATAGCTCATTCCAAAAATTTCCATTTTGGAAGATGTCACTGAACAACTCTTCCAGTGCATTTCTGGATGCAGTGCCCAGTCATACCAATCGCTTTCAAGTCAATGTCATAAATGAGAGCCATGAGAGCAGTGCAGCTGCAGATGACAGTGCTGCCCCTCCACATTATGAGGAAACCTCCTTTGGGGACGAAGCCCAGAACAGATTCAGAATCAGCTTCAGGCCTGGGACTCAGGAGTGCTATGACAATTTCCTCCAAAATGCGGAAACTGCTAAAACAGATGCCAGTTTTCATGCTTACGACACTCACACAAACACATACTACCTGCAAACCTTTGGCCACAACACCGTGGATGCTGTTCCCAAGATTGATTATTATCGCAACACTGGCAGCCTGAGTGGCCCCAAGGTCAACCGACCCAGCCTGCTGGAGATTCATGAGCAGCTCGCAAAGGTAAGCTTAAAGGACACAGTAGGTATTCTCCCTTCACCCTTCTGGTGGCTTCCTGATCTTTAGTAACTTAATGCAAGGAATAAGGAAGAGTCAAAGGAAGAGGTTTGTTCCAAGCCAGCTATCTTACCTACACAACTCTCCCAGTTCCCCACAGACAGAAAATACACAAAAAGCATTTCACAAGTGTTTACTGACTGAGGACAGAGAACTAGAGAATTAATTCTGAACATTAGGTTCTATGTCGTACCGTGATTACAATTACAGCCCACTCAGTTCACAGCTGGTTAACCATGTCTAACTGAATACTAATCAGGTTTCACCTCAGTATTAATGCCTCCACCACAGCTGTAAAAAAAAAAAAAAAAAAAGAGCCCCCCCTGGAGCTTGCTGTACTTATTATGGTAGTACCAGCCTTTAGCGAATATGGGTATTTTTTTATTCGTTAAACAGAGCAGAGATTTATAAGATTCAGCATTTTATCCCTTCCTCTTCAAAACTTTGCCAGAGGCTCTTGAATGCACTTAAGCATATAAAAGTAACTAAATTAAATTTAAGTATAGAAGCAGCAGAAGCAGCTAAACTTTTCATTATTTAGAGGATATAGCCAGGGTTCCCAAATCTGCTAGAAGGATGAGGCAGCACTTTTTCTAATCTTGTAGCAAATCACTTATAAGCTTAGTAGATTTCTTCTTCCAGAACTTGCTCTAAAATATGTTGATGCACTTTATCTTCCCATTCTTCTGGAACAGAGTTTGAAAAGAATACCATTCTTTATGGCATGTAACTTCTTGTTAAGAAGAATAATTAACTGTCACATAGCCAAGTATAGTTTACTCTTGGCCAAGTTTTAAGGTAAGGAAAAAATTGATTGGAACAACTTCTTTCATATTCATTCATTCAACATTTAATTAGATGATTAGCCACTCTGGAAGTTCTAGGAATACTGCTCCTAAGGAAGGTGCTAATACATTCAAACATCTCCTTTTAGTTTCTGCCCATCCTTCTTTCATCAAGGAAACCCATCTCCTGTCCATGACTGCAGAGGGCCTCTGAACCTGGGTCTTACCCCTAGTGTCTTCCTTCCCAAAGAGGGGCTGATGCTCTATCCCATATCTGTCCTCTCTCTACCAGACTTTGCTTGTCCTTGGTGCTATATTACAACACTGTGTGAAATTGCTATTGCTGTTTGTTCTTTTTTTAAATAGACATACCATTTAGATTTTATCTGGGATATTTGGTGGTTCAACCAAAATAAGCTAACAGTGTGTCAACGCCACACAAAGTGGTAACCCCATAACGACTTTTGAGAAGAGGGGCAATTTGATGTTCATGGAATCAGACTGAGTTGTCTTCTCCTTTTCTATATCAGTGGAGAAGTGAGAAAGTGGGAAAGGAAAGAAGGAAAAAGAGGGTTCAGAGAAGAGGGCATAGAGAGCTTCTAAGATGTGGGAAAGATAAAAATAAAAATTAGGAATTTGTCTTTATTCTGAAGTAAAATGAGCCAAGTTTTCCTTAAATAATAAATAGCTGTATCCCCCTACTGTACATTCCTACATGTCATAATTTAAAAGGCAGAACCTCTGTTAAAACTGTGATCAAAATTTAAATATTCTCATTCACCCCTTCCCAATTTACAGCAAAAGAAAATACAATTTTAATTCCATTAAAAAGCCTAAGGGACAAACTCAATTATTCTCAAGACCGATATTTTGGAGAGAAAAAGAATTCAGTTATATTTCTAAACCTCTAAATAAGAGAAGAAAAACTTTGAGGGCTTTTACTGTAAGAAAGTCATCTAATGTCCTCCTCACAGACATGCAATGGATGCATTTGGGATATCTTATTAGTTTTGAAAGGTAAAATGAGACCAAGGACCCTGACTTAAAGTATCTTTACTCAGATACAAAGGAATAAAAAATTCAAAAGATTTAAAACTAGGTTCAATCTCAATGCCCTTAATCATCACCCTGAGTAAATAATAGTCAAGTTATTCTTTTCATGAACTTGACCCTCACTTATCTAGGGTACTCCTTGATTAAGTCATGCAGAAGTACCCACACAGTCAATCCTGGAGCAGAATTCAAATACAAGAAAGACTACACCAGGTGCACTCCCAGAGCTGGGGCCATTCTGGCATTGCTGAAGCTGCAGGGAGAGGCCCATCCTTATGTGCTCTATTTCTGTGCTGTGCTTAGATACAGGCATTAGCACTGTGGACTTCTTCAGTTCCTCTTTTTATTCCTTGCTAGGAAATTTGATTTGGCTATACCCCTATTCTCTTCCCCCCTGTACCAAATAAAAGGTGAAGTCCTGCAGTGTAATGTGGTTATGCTTCCTTTTCTGTGGGGCCCTTGATATTTTTATGGTACTGCCTTAAGTCACAACTAGCAATGATGAACATCATTTAAAAATACTCAGACACATCACAGATTTCGTATACAGAAAGCTATAAGTAATAGTGTTTGCTTAAATTTAAATTGGAAAGTAATTGCCCAAATACAAATTAGGTGATATTTTTTAGCATCCACGATTATAATATTCCAAAAAGCCATACAGCAATGGTATACAACACTAAATGAAAGAATGTATTTAGTTAGAAACCAGTAGGATTTTGTGCAAATCCTGATTGTAACTTTCATGTATGCCAGAGAAAAAAATTACATGACAAGAGTATATTAATAGGTAAAATGAAAAATAGGTTTGTGAGACATTATTTTAAGACTCTACCTTAGATGAAACTCTGGGAGTGATAGATATTGATGGAATGTGTAATCCCAATGATTTGAATTCGTAGTCGAAGAAGTCCTTTTGATTTTCTATGTAGTAAATAGCTAAATGCCTATATCAGTGGCTATGAATTACAGGTTTCTGAAAACTCTAGTTAAAAGCAGAAAAAAATGACTCCATCCCTTACTTGCTCTTCAATATTATACAAGCTACATAACTTCAATTGATCTTGCAGGATGTTTGTGAATATTAGAGTTTATATGGATATAAATCGAGCACATTGCCTACAATGGGTAGGAATGAAATAAATGATTATTAATGATGATGGTGACCATAATTTTTGTATCAGCTACTTTTTATTTAAAAAATAATTTCTATGCTGATAAAATATTGAATATGAACTAAAATATATATACTGAAATGTCTCTTATGTAACATATATCTTAAGTTATTCTCTCCAGGGCAACCATTACTGACAGTATCTTATAAATCTTTACAGAGATCTTCTATACCTATATTCTATAAATATCTGTATAACTATATTCCTACCTATCTAATATTCTGTCTGTATTATTTTTCAAACACTTATTGGGAAATATTTTACAGGTGTTCCTGCACTTTGCTTGTTTTCTCTGTGTAATGTACTTTGGAGATCTTTCCATAGCAAAGCATCTATAATGATACTAAAACATATGGTACAGATTAATCTAGTACTTTGTACTTTGTAAAATAATTCTGCTTTTAGTATCCAACCTATTTCTTGTGGCCATAGTTTTATACACAGTTCCTAACTACAGAACTCATTTTCAATCTTTCTAACCACTATTGTTGTTAGCTTCTCAGAAACATAATGATAAAGGATTCAGGAAAATATATAATCTTCCTACAAAAATCAGTGTTCTTATGACAATGAAATAAACTGTCTATGTAAGTATAAAATACTATAAAAATCAAGCTGGAAATATTTTTTCTAAGGAAGCCAGCTATATTGAAATGGATACAAAATAAAAACAATGCAATAATTCCACATTGGGGTCATTATATTGCTAGCCACTAATATAAATTTTGAATAAAAACATTAAGAATCACTCCCATTTAGCAATAAAAAAACTTTTTATTGTAAAATTTTAATGTCAGACACAGTGCCCACACAATAAATTGTCATTCAATCCTTATAACAACACTTCATAATAGGAACTATTATTGCTATTTATAGACGGTAAAATTTTATAAAACCCTATGAGCCTTTTAGAACAGAAAATACAGACTTAGAGGAGGCAACAAATTTCCAGGATCAAGAAGTCAATGTCACATAGCTAATAAATTGAACCCATGTTTGAAATACTTGTGAGTCCATAATCTTTATCTCCATTTTCTATGCTCAGCCTACTCGTCTATGGCATTTTGTCCTAGCTCATTTGTAGCTATAGAAAAGAGTGGATGGTTTAGATACAAAGAAGAAACCACATCTTAGTCATTATGGTCTGGATAAAACGTCACAATTCTCTCCTTGATTCCAAGACTATGCCAAGAGATCATGTTGCTTCTTGAGCAGAATTAATTTTCAATCTCAAACATTTTCATTGTCATCATCAAAAGCATTTACTAGCTTTAGTTACAAGAGCTGCCTTATAAAATGAGTTAAAGAGATTTGACCTCTATTTTTTAGGCTTTTATGTCAAATGATATTATTAAGGGCAACAATAAAAGAACCTGTCATTAAGTTAACAAACATAAAGCCACATAAGTCAATGTGCAAATGCTTATCTTCTACAAAAGTATAAACAAAAATGTACAAATGTGTTCTAGAAAATTTTAAGTGTTTCAAAGTTCAAATGTATGACTCTAGCAATTCAAATTGGGGCTATCTGAATTTAGAAATAATCACTAAGTCAAATAAAATCAATATGAAATTTGAGGCAAGGAATGCCTAGAAGGTCAATGAGGACTGGAACCTACACTAGCCTATCTTTTGGGGAGGAACTCTGTCTGCAGTAAGACTTACTCAAGTTTCTTTGTACCCAAGGCCACATCTGGGAGCTCACACTTTTCAAATACTCTGTGAAAAAAAACACAAAACACTAGCAAGTTTCTCGTTATAAGTAATTCAATGATAGATGGTGAGTAGAATGGGAGTTCCCTCTATGTATACTTACAAAATACTAAGAGGCTTAGAACTTTACAGCTGGCTAATTATGCTTACCTACTTTTCGGCTAAATTATCAAAAACATGTTAATTTGTGTGTGAATAATGTGTTTCAGATATAGTAAAAATACTGTGGTTATAAGATGTGACCATTGGTAGTGATTTAGAGGCATGGTTTTAGTAACTTTTAAGACAGTGAAAAAGACACTTTCATTTTTATAATTTAAAATAATTTCCTTATATTACAAATTGCTAGAAATGTGTAAACATAATAATATGTAGATAGATGATTCTTTATTTTGAAATTAACCTTAGGAATTATACAGTCCTCACTGGAATGGCTTCTGAATTAATCCAGGGGCAGGCAAGTGAGGGGTTTAAGTGTAATGATAATGACCATATGTTGATCATTGTTGCTGAATGATGAGTACATGAGATAAATTCAATCCCTACTATTGCATATGCTTGAATAGTTAATAATAAAAGAAAAAAATGAGCAATGGAGAAGATATCATTTAGGCTTAAAATTTATGGAACTATTTCTCATTATGATATAAAATTCCTGAAATTTCAACCTGAGATGAAAACATGTATAAGTAGCAAATGTAATCTAGCTGGAAACTAAAAAATAAGTATATTTATTTTTTCTGCTTTAATAATACCTAGAAAGACATTTGTTATTGTTCTGATATCTGAAAAATCATACTGGAAATGAATAAAATAATCTTTCATCATCTAGAAAACCCCATTAAGAAGTTACTCCTTAAACTACATTTGATTAAAGTTTTACTCAGTGGTAAAGCAGGAAAACACTTATCAAATGGTCTGTTTTCCTTCTTACCTTCCTTCCTTTTTACAGGTACTTTATTTTACCTTCTCCAAATACTTAACACACAGGTAGAACTCTTGGTAAATAAATAATCCTTCCCTAAAGCTAAACAATTTAAAATGCATTTATGAAAGGTTGTGGGTCATCATTTATGGTAATGGAGTGTGAACAAACAAATTAATTCTAAGTGTGAGGCAAGAACTGGTTGCAAGCAGCAATCATAAAACTTTTAGTCTCTGCTACTTTTGTCCCAAGATCATACACCAGCCATTGGTAATAGCTCACAGCCATCAAGTCCCCACAAACCTTGGACCCAAAGTCTTGATCAATACTTTGATAATAAGTTGACTTTATAATTACTGTTTGGGCTTACAAAGGACACATTTATTACAAAGTTTTGCTTTTACATGTCAGAAGAGGAAGATCACAAGTAGAAAAATGATTTTGCCTTAAACTACTTCAGAGTAGGATTTTCAGAAGCTCACCGTATTTCTTTTCATTGGCAATGTCCAGGAGAAGGTTATTTAAATTGCTGAAGGACACACCCTGAATTAATTGCACAGTCAAAATGAGATTCTAAGTCTCTTAGTTTACATGATTGTAGTAAATTTCAGTTGCTTCTTGAAAGTAAGCAATGGAAATATAGTCTGTACTTAAAAATATACTATCAGATCTTTACACTCAACAGAAGAAATATACATTTGAAGGGTTTTGCCTTTTCTACGATATAGAGAGATGTGAACCTTTGAAACTCCACCAGGTTAATCATAATTTGAATATCCTACATTGACTCTATTTTGGAATCTTTTAGAAAATGATGGCATTATTAATTTCAGTGTATGCTGATTTCTTTGCCTTGCCCACACAGAATGTACTTTTTAAATCATGTAGTGATGTTCTAGTTATAAATTGAAGAACTGTTAAACTGTGAAAAAGGGCATCCATCAGGAAAAAAAATGTTCATTTAAGTAGACATTTAAAATACCTTTTCATCCTCTAGCCTATTTTGTAAGATGTTTTTTATAGTCATTGGTATTCTCATTAATCCAGATCTAAGGGTCGCAGTTACCATCAGAGTTCATCAGGGAGTAGAACAATTTCCTGGACCAAACCCTCAAGTTCAAGTTTAATCAAAAATCATGCATTTTATTCCCAAGACTGCCTTCAAAAGGCAAGTGACTAAGGCTCTGTCTCAGGGGATCCCCAATTAATCCAGGAAAAGGAAATTGCCTTTCCCCTGAATGAGAAAGTGCTGATGGTCTGGTCATAGGATCTTGATTAACTAGGATATTGACAATTTGAAGAGTTTTTTTCTCAACTCAAGTTAAATAAATGAATCTCCTAACCAAATAATCTTTTCAACATTCATAGAAATTTTAACACTTTCCTCTATTCCCTGCTCTCATTGATTTTTCAGTTAGAGAAAATGAAAGTTACACTTGACCTACTCAGCTGTCTATGTATGTAGAATCCTTTCAGAGAAAAATGGAAGTTTTAACTGACCAGAGGATGAACTCATATTTTTCATCCATCTGTAACTGGCTGCATTGTATAGACCTGTACAATCCAATATGGTAGCCACTAGCCAGATGTGACCATTGGACACTTAAAACATGGTTAATCCAAGTTGAAATGTGCTGTTAAAATAAAACTCCATATTTCAAAAATATAGCATGAGAGAATGATTATAAAATTCTTCACTAATACTTTTGTCAATTTGATGTTAAAATATTTTTATATAAAAATTCCATTAAAAATATTCTATTAGAACAATATGTGAAGTAGGTCATCTGCAAAGTTGGTGCCATTCTGTTAATGAGTATTTACAATACAGATATTAGAAATATGATAGTTTACAAAAACTAAACAGTTTTAAGTTTATGGATACATGTCTGAACCCATTATTTCACTAATTTCTCCTTACCCTTTTAAAAGAAGTTACTAGAAAATTTTGAATTGCATACATGACTTGCTTGTGTGACTAGTATAGATCACTAATTTCTGCCTGGCTGATTTAGTTTCAATTTCTGTTTATTTTTTTAAATTCATTTTATTATTTATTTCTGCATAAAAGAACTGGGGCCGAGGCCAGAGGTGCAGGACATGAGAGGATTCACATGAGACAGAGTGGGAAGCAATTTGACTGCTGCGTGGGGAGATGAACAATTGGATCTATTGAAATACACTGCTGAGGGTAGCAGAGGGTGAGACAGGAGAGATCTGCTGCACCATGTGGGTTAGTTCCCTGGCCAGGGATTGAACTCATGCAGTGGTTGCTGATGATAGCTTGATAGTACTGAGACTTTAACCCCTCCACCACCAGGGAAGCCCCTAGTTTCAATTTCTAAGAATTTTGTTTATCCATAACTTATACTGATACAAATATGTGATGTCGGCTTTCAAATTATGTGTGCAATGAGGTACTGAGAATGCCTAATGTTCAACATTCATCCGGTAATGCAAAACAAATCTTGATTATTAGTTCCAGTTTCCTTTATCATTCATTTTTTTCCCCAATACTGATGGGGAATAATATGATGATCTGGCTTGGGACTCATACCCTTCCTCTCCCATCTTTATTGTGGCCTGCACAGAAGAAACAGCGAGAAATGAAGTATCCATTAGGAAACAGGAAAAAAATAGGAAGCAAGAATGGTAAGAAACTAGGCCATCTGCTCCTCAGTGGGAGAGATTGTGTGGCCTTCAGGTCCATCATGGACTCAACACTGGTATGAAGTCTGCTGTGTGGGAAGCCCTTGGTTGCCAGTGATGAGAAGAAACCCATACCACCATCTCCTCCAATGTAGTTCCTGCAATGACTCATCACCTTGTATTACATTAGTTAGCTAAGTGGCACACTAATATAATGAGATATGTATGGTATTATGAGATATTATGAGCACAAAGTTGGGAGAAATACTTACTGACAGAGAGGTGCTGAAGAGAACTTCATAGCAAAAGGAGACAATAAGTCAGTCACTTGGGGCCTCCCTGGTGACGCAATGGGTTGAGCGAGGCACCATGGAGCTTTCACAGGCATTGCAGTGTGAGTTCGATCCCCTCCAGAGAGGGGCCTCACATGGCACAGCAGACCTCTCCTGTGTAGCCCACTGCTCCCCTCAGCAGTGTGTTTCAGTAGATCTGCCTATTCTGCTTCCCACTCTGTCTCTGGTGAATCCTCTCACCACCACCCTTCACCTCTGGCCTATACACCAGCTCTTGTATGCATAAATAAATAAATTTTTTTAAAAAATCAGTCACCTGGAGTTAATAGCCTAAATTAGAGTTAGTTTATTGTGGATATGCTGAAATTACACCAAAGTCCAAACAAGCAAGAGCTGTTCATCATGGCAAGTGCAAATAAGTTCTTATGAAAAATAGTGAACGCTTTTCACATTATTTGCACTTTAGAGGAGAAAAAAAGCCCTCGTCTAAGACCTTTTGATAAGTAACTGTGAGGACAAATCATCCCAGGCTTAAATCAATTTAGATCACTGACACAAGATAAAATTATTCTTAATAATCTTAATTAAAATGTTGACTCTAAGAGACTTCAACCAATGGCTTCAAAACCCTTTCTGGAAAAGGCTGTTTTGGGGGATTCAGTTGGAGTGTAACCTTTTTAATAAAAGCTCAAGTAGGTGCTAGGTAGTCTAAACTATGTGGGTGCATCTGAAATTATTCAGTCAAATCTAAAAAGAGAAATTAGACAATTGTTCTTAACTTGAGAGAAACCCAACTATTTGCTCTTCCATTGGATTCAGAAACTATCTGCTAAGGAGGAAACCTTTTTCAAAGTTAGACCATAGAAAAAAAAAACAAAGGTTTTAACCTTGTTTATAATACTTTTTACTTCTACTCAGTCTAGCTCTCTGTAGTTAGTTGTGAGACTTTTACCATCTGTACATTACTACCAGCATTTTCAACAAATCCTCAGGAAATACATATTGAATCAGAAAGAAACTTCTACAGGAATAGCATTCTTGTAGCCATAAAATGCCTTTAAATAGTTAGCATACAGGTTTCCTCCCTGCTATCCAAAAATATAATATTCCTATGAAAACTTTCATAAGATAAAATGGCTCAAAAAGCCATGACCATTCACTTATATACAAAAATTGGGGCGGGAGGTGGGAAATAGAGGTGGTGTTTGCAGACCCAAAAGGAAACCCAGCAAATCATACCAAATAAGACATAAACCATGAAAGTAGTAAAAGTACTCACATGTAGTAAAAGTAGGAAGGAGATGAAAAATGCACAATTGTTTCGAGGAAGGAGCTTATTGGAGCCTCTCTGGCTATTCTGCTCGGGGAGGGAGCTGCTTCTACACAGCTGCTCAAAATCAGCATTGTTTCCCCTTTTTGACTTTTGTAGCAAAAGCTAACTGCCATAATAGCAAAAGCTAAGTGAACTCTTGACAAGAGACCCTCACTCACTCTTGATAATCTTTCCTCTCTGCATCATTATTTTCTCTTGTGTTCCTTCTGTGTTCTTAATATTAGAGGGCAGAATGAGGAGTGCCCGGACACACCAAACCTGCATGTTCTAAATGGGTTCTACTATCCACTACATCAAGACAAAACATACCTTAGTGAGCTTAGTGAGTAAGACCCTCCCTCAACAGAAAAGAACTTTTTTTTGGTAAAGCAAGCCAATATTTATTATCCATGAGTCACAATATGCCACTTTCAAAAATAAGTTTTGTTTTAATTCATAGTAAAGAGAGGATTCTGACCTCCCTGGTGGCACAAGGGTTAAGTCTTAGCACTATGAAGCTACAAGCAGCACTGGTTCAATCCCCAGCCAAATAAACAATAGTAGAGAAAGAATACAGTTACAATAGTTGACACATGATGCACCCATGTTGCCCATCCTCTCCTGGGTAAATGCCCAAGCAAAAAGGGTTAGCCCAAAGTAGGACCACTAAGACTGGAGAGCTGGGTACAAGTCTAAGGTGCCTACTGTTGGGGAACCTTAGGTAAGGGGCAGAAGGGGCCAGGCAATTGTGGAAGGAAACAAGCAAAAATCAAAATCCGGGTCAAGATAAAGGTTGCCTTTATCTGCCTAACCACATATTTCTCACCCAAATCTCTTTCAAGTGTCTCTTTCTATGGTCCCCAAGTCCCTGGTACAAGTCCAAGGCTGAGAAGCAAGAATAGCCTCTTTTTCACATATTTCTGCCCCATGTGCTTCCTCCAGCCTTCTTTCCCCATCTTTCTCTACTTCTTTCTCCTTTTCCTCAGCTTCTCATCCCTGCTCAACTCCTCCCTTCCTTGGGTGGGGCCAGGAAACTGGAACCTCCCCTTACTATGAATATCATCACACTGTTGCCTAAACTCACCCAAATCTGATCATCTCCCCCGTAGAATTCTCACCAGTAGACTGTCCACGTTCCATCAGCCCACCCTGCAGTCCGAGCTGTGCTTGAAATCCCCCATGGAGTGAGCTGTCAGCAACTAGGACACAAAACAATTATCTGATTTAAATATGTAGAATATGTCCTATGTTGTCTTCCCACAAAGTTTTGTGTCAGTTGTTTTAATCTGTCTTTGAATGTTCTGTGAAACCATTTGTTGACTAAATACTGTGTTTTTACTCTCCCAACCTGCAGAATGTGGCAGTGGCCCCAGGTCCGGGTGACAGGGTTGCTAATGGTGACGGGATGCCTGGAGAGGAACAAACTGAAAACAAGGAAGAGGATAAAGGTGGTGCTGTGAAGTTTGGATGGGTGAAAGGTGTGCTGGTGAGAACGCTTCTGTGTTTACAAATGAAGCTCTCCACTCAGTGTTCTAGTGGACTAAGGGTCAACGAGGCCTGAACAACAGACTTACAAAGGTGGCTGTGTTTTACCCCATTGTCATTTCTCATGTCCTTTTCAATGTTGCTTTGATCCACAGGTAAGATGCATGCTGAATATCTGGGGTGTCATGCTCTTCATTCGCCTCTCCTGGATTGTTGGAGAAGCTGGAATTGGTAAGCATCTCTCTCTTTTATAATTTTCAATGTAAATTGTAAATTCAATAGGCAGTCTTTTTCTCACCGTTAACATTGAATGTGAGATGAAGGTCACAGAATTAATCTGTACAGAGACTCTTTCCCTTTGCCTCTTTGACAATGTTTACCAGAGAAGAAAGGTGAAGAGTTAACTCCTGGAAGACTGGAATTTTCCAGTTTGCCAAGCAGATAAATGCTCAAGTAAAAATGTCTGTCTTTTTATAGCGTTTTAGGTTTCCAGGTATATGGAGACACATTCTTTTTAAATAATAGTATTCACATCTTGAGACATACTGACATTTATCAGAATTATCTCCCTTATGATTATTGGCAAAAGTTCACTACACAAAAACAACTTGTGGAAAACTGGTGACCTAATAAAAATGCTGAATTGTTGGAGATTTTCCAAAGAAAATAGTTGTGCTGCTTTCAGGTACCAGCAGTAAGAAAACAAAAGTTAAGTGAGTATTGCCAGGTAGAAGCTTAAAATAGTAGATAGAATGACTAAGATAATGTATTTCACTATTGCTAATTTTTCTCAATGGAAAACAGATTTTGTTGGTTATTTTGAGTGATTATTTTATGTTTTAAAATATAATTTTCCCTGTAAGGCATTATTTCCTATAGCAAATCATTTTTATTGGAAGTATGTTAGTAAAACTTCTATGAAAAACGTATTTGAACTTTATCAGAGTCCTTGATTTAATGTGATAAAAATTAATGGTGTCCTATTCTTCTATATGGAGAAATAAATGATGTTCTACGTTATATATATAAAGAAATATATGTATGTATATATACATATACATATATGCATATACACACACACACACCCTACATATGGATACACATTGAAAGAAGATATCAATCATGCGTATTAAGAACTTACAGGTCAGGCATGCTTTCAGATCCTACTCCAGAATGTATCTAGGGTCACATTTAAAAGGTACTTGGTCATTATTTATTGCCTTTGCTCCTCAAAATGCACTTAGAACCACCAGACTAACACAAAGAAGAAAGGGCTGATTTGTACGTTGAAATACTGGAACCAGTTCCCATAGTTTTCCTGGTTTCATGTTTGGCAACTGCTGTGTTCCTGACAAAGGGCTGCTTGCCGGCTTTATGAAGCATATCAAATGAATGCCTGCAGCTGCAGGGGCCAAAATAAGTATATGCTGTTCCATGGAAAATCTACATCTTAATATTGCCAAGTTTTTGCTCCAGGGCTTCATGCAAAATTAGGTTTTTAAGGGCAGTTTAGTAACTTATTGAGATCATCAAGAAACATTACTTTGTTTGGAGGTGCGAGTGTAGCCAAGGGCAAGAGTAATTCTTTTTAATGCAACTTATTTAACATCCATATGCTTGGGATATAATCTGAACCTTAATCAGATCTTATTCTTCACTGTCAATCCAGTTTCATGTTTACTACAAAATTGTAAAACATGAAGAATCTTCTCTTCTACCAATCGATCATGCTTTCAGACATCAGTGTGGGTTAATAAGCACCTTTTATTTCCGTGGTCAAATCCTACTCCAGGAGTAAGTAGAGTTCTACCTAAATAGGTATCCAGTGGGCTTTTTCTTTGAATGGAAGACTTTATTTTTACTTCTCAGAAAACAGACTTCAGTAAGTAGCAGAGACTTATTATCTTATTTATTCACTTTTACTGGCCTATGTTTTGAACTTAAAGCTAAATGAATTGATTAGTTACCATCTGGGTCATATTTCTTTTACTGGGGAAAAAACAAACACAAGTCATTTTGTTACAGGGCAGGGAGAGGAGCACTTAGAAGCCCCAAGCCTGCCCTCTCTGAATGGGTTCTGCCATTTGCCGCATTAAGACAAACATATAAAACCTTTAATGGAAAGGAACTTTAATACAACTAGGGTACAATAAAGAAAGAACAAAGACTATAGTTACTAAGTTAAGCATTCAAAGTTACCCATCTCTTTGAGGGTAAAAGTCTAGCCAAATAGAATTGGCCCAAAGCAAGGCCCAAAAACCTGGCACACATTTAAAGGACTTTTCAGTAGAGACCCATAGAAAAGGGTCAGAAAGAGTCAGACAAATTTGGGAGGAAAAGAGCAAAATCAAAATCAAGATGAAAGCTGCCATTGCTAACCTCCCCACGGGTTTCTCACCCACATTTGTTCCAACTAGTCCAAGACTAAAAAGCAAGCACAGTTTTTTTACATGTCCCTCTGCTCCACGTGCCCTATTTAGGTCTCCTTGCTGTTCTCCATCTTCCCTTCTTCTCTCCTCTCTTCTCTGCAGAAATCTTCTTATCCTCAGCTCCACCCACTTAGGGCGGAACCAGGATTTTGGGAACTTCCCCTTTTCCTGGGACCACCCTGTTACAATTTCTTCTTGCTCTAAGAGTAATTTGAACATACTTTCTGAAAACACTTTCTGCATATACAGTCTGAATGTACTTTCATGTCTCAGCCCTGGGAATGAGACGTTCCAGAAGGAGCTGGAGCCAGCACTTAAGGCAGCTAGAGCCGGTTTATAACCACTCTGGGGCTTGAAGTTTTACCTGTTTTGTCCCTCTAGGAAATGGTAGAATGAGCTGATGGTGCCCTGAGGTTTCTTTCTCTGGAGACCTTGCCTGGGGCAAGATGGTTTTCAATAAACTTAACCAGGAGGCAAGAAAGAAGGGTGTGACCTGAAGCAAGTCATTTATATTCAGTTTCACCTCCTTCTGTGAAAATTAGGGGGCTAGAGCTAAATAACTTTGCTCAAAGACTGACGCAAATCTAGATAGTCTGGGGCTAGCTCACTAATCTTCATGGAGTACGTAAGGAAGGCCTGGAAAGTTAGTTTAACAGACTACAGAATCCTGGGATTCACCTTGAAAGATCCAACCATGAGAGATCTGGGCTTTTAAAATAAGCACTGCAGGCATTTCTTGGACTGGTTCAAGGACAGCACATGGAGACAACTGTGGACCGAATGTTCTTTGAGCAGCGTTTTTCCTTGGGACTTTATGTTTGGTTCTGAGAGAAGCAAAACACTCACTGTTTAAAAGTATAAAGTTTCGTTCCATGAGTTCAAATGGTTTACAGAAATATATGCAATGTAAAAAGATAGGTTTAAAATTGGTGGGAAAATAGGCCTCCCCTGGTGGCGCAGTGGGTTAAGCAACGCAGTATGAAGCAAATCGCAGCCACTGCAGCACGAGTTCGATCCCTGCTGCTGGCCAGGGGGGACATCCACATGGCGCGGCAGACCTCTCCTGTTGTGCCCGCTGCTCCCCTCAGCAGTGTACTTCTGTTGATCTGCCTGTTCTGCTCCCTGCTCTCTGTGGTGAATCCTCTCACCCCCCCACACCTCTGGCCTGTACCCCAGTGCTTGTATGCATAAATAAAAAATAAATCTTTAAAAAAAAAAAAATTGGTGGGAAAATAGAGGTAGAGAAATAACAAAAGTTAGAGTAGGTTCAATGTCCTGAAATGCAAACTCTATGTTTCTATAGTTCCTGGGCGTAACTAAACATTTGATATCAAACAGTCTCAAAATGAAACTAACTGCAAAATGGTGTGCAAAAAATAAAAAGAAATTATCTTCAGTCCATGAGACAGATATGAGTCCTCAGTAATGCAGGGGCAATACTTGCACTGGATCCTTGGAATTGATACAAAGAATTTAGTGCATCGCTTTCTTACAACAGCAAAATTTTAAGAATCTAAAGGGGCTGTTAGTGTTCAGGGGGAAATCCTCCCACTCCATCTGGATTTTTGTGACTAGATAAATGGACAAATAATTAGATATATTAGAAAAGAAGAAGACCAAATGTAATAATGTATGCATAGAGAATTTCATATAACTGTAAAATATCAAGTTAAGTGGGGTAAGCCGGGGGCTTATATCCTGTGCTAAGGGACATAGGAAGGGGGTTTACTGTAACAAGAAGGGGATACGTTCATCCTTAAGGGTAAAACGATTCACTTCTCAGATCGAGAGGATGTGCTCCCTGATAAACCTGTACCTCAGTGATTCTCCCACACGCATTTTCTAGATCACTAAGGGAGGAGTGATTTCTTCTTCAATAAGGAGTAGAGCAAAGAGTTTAAGGGAGACACAGGGCTTCACCTTAGCCTCCAGGGCCTGATTAATCTTAGTTCCGCAAACCCAGGTGATAGTCATTGGAAAAAGCCTGTTCTACCCCTTTTGGAGACGTCCCTGAGAACCAGAGCGCTGCACCGATCCAACTTTGCATCTCATGCCCAGAATGAGCCTCTTCCTACTGCACTTTCACCTGCGAAATAGCCTAGAGATGCCTGTAGAGCCGAAGCCAAGATATAGCTAAGGGCATCTGGAGAACCAGCCTCTAGTACGTTGGTTATATTTCTGTCCTTGCCCTCTCTTCACTTCTGCTAGGGCATGAACGGGGAGAACACAGCCTCTCTCATGGCTGACTACCCCTCTAATCATCCTTGGAACAAAAGAACCTGCCAACAACAATTATGTAGCATCCACTTTATGTAGGGGAGCCCCAGGAAGAGCACTCTGGCTGGAGCCAGGGTGACTTCAGAGCTGTGACCCCATAACCTCTCCGTGAATTTTGGATCAGCCTCCATTTGAGGGGCATTTTGCAAGAGGAATAAAGCCTAGGGTAAATGGAAAAGCGATCAGGCCTTTCTGCCCTCCCACAATTGGTGTCCATGATGGAAACCTGCGGTCCTGCATGCATGCCTAATTGGGCATGCGCAAGTGGGCACACCTGGGCACATTAGGGCAGCATCACGAGAACGCCAGCAAAGGAGAAAAAGAGAGTGAAAGCAGCAGAGAACAGCAGAGAGAAAGGCAGGAACAGCGGCACAAGAGGCTAGAGAGCCCGGAGAGTGAAGATGCACCCGGGGCTAGGAGGCCTGCCAGCCTTCTGGCCTCCGGGCCCCCGCCTGCCGTGTACCTGGTCGCCTCTGATATAGTGATGCAATAAAAGCCTGAAAAAAGCCACCAAGGGTTCCGGGACTCCTCCTTCCTTGACCCGTCTGCTCAGAATCATTGAGAACTTGCTCTGTGCCCTTGCTGGCACCACAACTGGCGTACTTGGCAGGATAATGCGATACAGACAGTTGTGGAACCCTGCAAAGACCTCAGGAGGGATTGAGAGGTGGCAGACCGCGAGAATGTAACAATACTGGAGGCGCAATGGCAGCACATGAGGTGACCAAAATCCAGGAGCTGCGAAAAGAGCAAAAGACGCTGCAGGAACGCAGGAGGTGGACAAGGTCCAGGAACTGCAGGACATGACCTTGAGTGGAGGAGGAGACTTCCACAAGAACCAGCCCACGACCCCTGAGGCAGCAGACTCGTAGGAGAAAGAGAACCGCGATTCGTCATTTGGCGTCATTTGGAGCTCGCCACTGCTGACGCAAGGAAAGGACTTCTGGACTCGACTGACAGTCCCGCCAGAAGGCTGGGGAACTTTGGCAGGTTGATGTTAAGTTCATGGGCCCCTGGGGTGGATGGTATTATTTGTAAACCCCTGGAGATAGGAATCAAGGGATGCAGTGGCCTTGGTGGCCAAAAGCAGTCTGTATACTGCCCAGTACTCCCAGGTCACAGCCCAGAGTAGAGGAAGGGGAAGGCATGAGACAAGCCCAAAAGTGGCTGAGGGAGGAAGCCCTCGCCAAGTTCTCTGCAGCCAGGCAGAGGAGAGGTATCAAAAAGCCAACTTAGAGAAGGCCAAAGCTGGTGCTAAGATTGGGAAGCCCTGAGTGGCTGATAAGCAGCCTAAGTCTATTAAAGAAGGCCAATGAGTCTCTTAAAATCACCTGTGGTGATGCCCCATTTGTTGAGTGATGGTGAGGAGCTGAGAAACCATCCTTGGGGGAATGAGTGGGGAACATGGCTTGTGGTGGAGCCCACAGCCAAAGAGGGGACTTGAGAGGCTGCATGTGGAGTATACTCCTGGGGATTGGGCAGTTACCTCCAAAGAGTATAGTGTTGCAATCCCAAGAGTGAGCGCATCCTGGGGGTGGGTGTGGTGTGTGGCTTGTGGCTGAGAGCACAGCCAGAGAAGGCCAGGAAGCCTGATGGCTCCTGGCGTGAGACAGCAGATGCTGAGTGGTTCTCCCTCGCATTATCAGTGCCTTCACCAGCAGACGTGGTGGATCATCTGCTGGTGCCAATAATGTCTTTTTGCCCCTAGATTGGTGTTCTGCTTGGGTTTATTTATATTCTGTTGTATTTTGTTGCATTGCTGTATGCAGTTGTGTTGCTTGCTTTTTTGAGTCATGGCTGCAGTGATCATATTTGCCCAGGGAAACTTATGTACAGAGGGCAGAAAACTCTGAGCGGGTGGATTGTAGGGTAAATGGAAAAGTCATCAGGCCTTTCTGCCCTCTCGCCATTGGTGTCGATGATGGACACCTGCGGTCCTGCACGCATGCTTCAGTGGGCATGCGCAAGTGAGCGCACCTGGGCTTAGACATGGGCGTATAATGGCGGTGTCACGAGGACGCCAGCAGCAGGGGAAAAGCAGAGAGGAGACAGAAAAGCAGAAGAAGCATAGGGAGTAAGCAGCCGCAGCCCACAGCGTGAAGATGCGCGGGGGCCTAGGAGGCCTGCCAGCCTCCTGGGCCCCAGCCCCATTGCCTGTCGTGTATAGTCGCCTCTGATATAATGAAGCAATAAAACCCGAAAAAAGCCACGAGGGCTTCAGGACAACTCCCTGACCCGTGTGCTCAGAATCACTGAGAGCCTGCTCCATGCCGTCCTGGCACTACACCATATTATGCTCTTCGGTGAGTGCCCTGTAAACTAGACTGACAGAAGACAGTAACATGAGAAAAAGAATCAGAAGCATACACGTGGTACTACTCAGCAATAAGAAACTCAAAGGGGTAATTAGAAGATGGGATTCTAATTCTGTTCTTCTGCATCTTAAAATTTTAGAGACTTGATAGGACAAAGGAAAACAATTTTCTCAGGTGGCAAGTTATGGGGAGGCAAATATGGTGAACTAATGGAAGATAAGAGCTAGTTGTATAGATTAGATTCTTCTGGTGCCATCTCCAGCTGAAAAGGCCTATCTGGTGATTGATTTCTGTCTTTCCTAGTCCTTCTAGAGGGAAGGAACAACACTTTTGCAAATGTATGTCCTATTTTTAGGCAAATAGGAAAAGGTATTTATTTCTTTTCTGTTGCCTTCAACTTAAAAATAATCCTTATGCTAAAGTGGCATATTTCAGGGTAACATTCTGCTACCCTTCGGTATCCTCCTGCTATTTATTTCTTGAAACTGAAAGCAGCTTCGGCTCCCTCTAAATTCCACCTTCTTCCTCTCATAATCATTATTGGCTTTCTGCACTATAAGATCCTTGAGGGCAACATTCTTCATTTGTCCCTTGTATCAAGCACACAGCTGGATATTTGGTTGGCTTTTACTAAACCATATTTTTTGCTGTTATGGTTTTTGTAGATTATGAGAAAGCAGTGTCCTTGGTCATGTACTGTGTGCTATGTGTGATGCTGCTTTATAGACATTCTTTTTAATGGCATTGCCATTTTAGCTCAGCCAATAAGTGGCTTCCAAGAGGTCACATAGCTAATAAGTAACTATAGTTCAGTTTGCTTCTTTTCACTTTACTCATCGGCCAGATGAACAGTTTGCTATCCTTCCTATCATTGTTTCATTCTTACACAACCACGTGTACATTAAAAAGTAGTTGCCTGGATGAACATTTATTGTCCAGTGATATCAGCAGTTTGGAACTGTAGGAAGCAATGCATGTGCTTATTGACGTTTACAACTTCATCAAGAATGGGCTTCAGTGAAATGTTGACCAGTCGTAGATGTTTAGTTGTTTGCAAATCAGTGTCAAACATCTTAGTGCTATGGTTTCTTAGTGCCACAGGCTAAAACCCTCAGAGTTGGGCATAAGTCCTTAAGTCAACTTGATAAATTCAAGGGTGGTCCTTTGGTGATTAGACTTGCTGATTTCTATGTAAGCCATCTAACATATGTTCCACCATTTAATTGCTTTTATTTTTCCTCTCTCAACTGAGGTCTTGGTGTGATTATCATCGGCTTAGCCGTGACAGTGACTGGTATCACTGGTTTATCTACCTCTGCTATTGCCACAAATGGATATGTCAGAGGAGGTAATTAAATGTGCCACCCACACAGTCATTTGTAAGGTAAAGGCAACGTGGGCTCCAATAGTTCGCCACTGACCTTTCTGGAGTATTTTCAAAGGTAATCCAGGTTGGATCCGTTTTCCCTCATCGCTCAGGCAAGAGATGTGCGAGAAAAATGGAGAGGAATTTAACCTTTGTCAAACCCCCAACTTCTCATTCAGGTTCCTCTCAAGCAAGAGAGAAGGTCAAATGTCATATTTTTTCTTTTCACAGCCAGGGTCGTATCTCTCTCAGGACACCAACATAAGTCAACCTTTCCTTTCCAGGACTGCATTTTAGATTGCATTTACTTTGAGAAAACATCCTTCATCCTAATGAGCAGTTCTCCAACTCGATCGTTATGCCAGGCATACCGGTTTCTTCTCAGCACAAAGGAAGTCCGTTGGGGTCCCAGGCTTGGATGTAAAAACTGAAATTGAAGGCAGTATAATTTGCAGCCATAGGGGATCCAAGGAAGAAAAGTAAAATGTAATATCTTCTATCTTTCATTGCAAACAGGTCTTGGAGTTCTCATAATTCTTCTTTCCACCATGGTAACTTCTATTACTGGCTTGTCAACTTCTGCCATAGCAACTAACGGGTTTGTTCGTGGAGGTAAAATTTCTAAGATATCTAATGTGCTCATCACTAACTACGGGTAGGCAAAATTTTTTTTAATATATTCTTGATGGGATCAAGGAAGTATTTCAAGGTTCTTAAAACCTGGCTTACTGTTTGGATGAGCTGGATGCAGAAGGAACCAAGGTACTGTAAATAGAGTTCAGATCTAGTTTGGTCAGCTGTGGTCTCTTTTCTAATGGACATTGATGGCACATTTGCAAGTCATGGATCCCAAAAGCTCAGCTGCCTTGGGTAAATGTTTTCCTTTTCAGGCTTCTCTGCACACCTGTTGCTGGCATTCCTTGGAAAAGTATTCCTGGACATGGCTGCACTTTTAAAGTTTAGTACATTGCAGGTGCTTCCTTGGCCTTCATGAGATGGAGATCTTTAAGAACATTTCAGGTTTTTCATTGAGAGACTGATCCTTCTGTAATAAAACTCAGAATGCTGCTGCTGCTGCTGGAAATTCTGGTGACTTCTCTCAGTAGTGGAGTCAACACATTTCTTGGGGGATTTTGCAGGTCTTGGAGTCATCATCATTGGCCTGAGTGTGGTGGTGACAACACTCACAGGTATTTCTATGTCTGCTATTTGCACAAATGGAGTGGTAAGAGGAGGTAAGCCAATTCATTTACTTTTGACTCAAGCTTTGGTTATATAGTAGTGTCTAGAATTGGTTTACTTTGGGGAGTAAAATTTGTAATTAGTCCCAAAGTCTTAAGGCAAAACAAATAACCCCAAATTTAAATAGCAAGGGAAAATTCTTTTAAATAAGGTCTCCAGAAAAGACTTCTTTGACCTGTTTTCTGTGATTAAACATTTATGGAGTGGACAGTGATCAGTTTCTAGAACGAAGGCCAGGAGCACTATAGTAAAATATATGGCTGCTTTGGACCCTGGGTGAGTGCCTCAGACTCTGAGGGCTCCTCAGCCTGGGTGTCCTATGGCACCCCAGATGAACTCAGCAGAGCCTCAGAGAGCATCTCCACCATATGCTCCTTGTAGCCAACAGACATGAGAAGATCCTTCAAAAGAAAATAAAAAGAAACTAAAATTTCTTCTACACCATACCAGAATAGGCAAGTCTAGTAAGAAAATAAAGTGGATAAAGTTAATCACAGTTTTTCTAATTTCCTTCCTTCCCCCACCCATTCTGCTTTGGCTCTCTGGCACTCTGCTTAGGATACCTTGTCTGGACCTCCCTATCCAGAGTTTTCTAAAACTCCATCTGATCCACAATGTACCTCCCCTTACAACTTCTGTTTGTCTCTAGTTTTGATCTAGCCTTGGGACCTGGCTAGTTTATTTAATCTAACTGGACAAGGGAAATAATGGGGATTTGCGTCATCCAGATGATATGTCACATTTTAGAGCAGTTTTGACTCCTGAACCTGAAGGAATTACAATATTAGGAAACATTCTTTTTCTATAAAAGATAGTTTTGCTTTTGGATATGTTTATTCAATGCATTGCCCTATTTTTGTCTATCTCTAAGATGGGTCCTTAGAAATAATCATGCCCTCTTGATCTAAAAATATAAAAAATATAGTCGACTTATAGAATGGAAAACCCATAGCAATATCCAGATGCCTTTTTATGTGGCCAATCAGTACAGAAAGGTATATATTATCAGAAAACTGCCAGAATGGAAGTCAGAAGAAGGAGTTTGTGGATTTCAGACATGAAATTTTCTATCAGTTGTGTTACTGATTTGAACACTCCCATGAACTTTTTTCTAAAACAAAGCATGCAGCATTTGTATACAATTTGTTTCAATAAATTATATTTCATTAAGGTAAGATGGTTCTATCATAGATTATACAGAGCACAAGGAAGGGCTAAGTTAATTGCTGACATAAGATTCATAAAGTTATTAGGAAGTTGTAGTATTATTAGAATAATCAGTGTTTTGAATATCCCTCATATTAAACATTCTCATTTCTTATTTCAGGTGGGGCCTACTATCTTATTTCCAGAAGCTTAGGGCCTGAGTTTGGTGGGTCTATAGGCTTGATCTTTGCTTTTGCCAACGCAGTAGCTGTGGCCATGTATGTGGTGGGATTTGCTGAGACCGTGGTAGATCTCCTTAAGGTAATTAAAACCTTTTCTTTAGTCAAGCAAGATAATTTGTTCAGTTTTCTGTTTCTGGATATCAAGGGATGTCATTATGGTCAGATGAGAGGGAACAGATTTATTCTGCAGAATGTAAAGGTGGATGTAGTTGAGGTAACCCTACACTAGGCCCCATTTCTGACATGGGGGCCTGGCTTTCATATCTGCCAACTGAGAGATTTTGAACCACTCCCTCTAGTCATCGAAACCTCGCTTTCCAAATCTAAACTATGGTCTAATAATCTGTGTATCTCATAGAAATGTAAAGAGCAAATGAAATATTGTACATAAAATGCTGCATTAAAATATGAAAAAAAGATACACAATGGGTACTCTTATTTCCAGTAACATTACTATTATGATTAGAGATTTTCAAAGGGAAAGTTCAAAGTTTAGAATAACTCATGATAGGAAACTGTGTGATTCCTAGTTTAGGTGCCCAGTCCAGATGTTATATGTGTGACGTGGTTAATTAGCTGGTATAAAAATTAACTTCTAGTCAACCTCTCATGATAGTGATAACAGTCACTGAATTCTATTGGTAACAGTACTGCTATTGACAATTAGATGACTATGAGTGGATTATATATTTCATAAGGTATCTTCAAGAGATGCTTTATCTGATTTGTATAGTTTGTAGTTAATTGAAAAGCACTTAGAAACTACTAAAAACTACTCAGATTTATTCCTCTGGGATTTTTTTCAACACCAAAATAGCCAGCTTGAAACAAAACGTGATTGTGTATGTATACATCCTTTTATTTAGTGCTACCCTAGCTTCAAAAGCTGTGATAGATTGTATCTCTAAAACTTCCAGTCTTAACCTTGCTATCAAAGGCCTGTTATCACAGGAAAAACTTGGTTCTTTGTCCTCTCAAATTTATGAGCACTTCACTGTTCTGATATCCTATATGGCCCCAGGCATTAGTGCACAGTGTTTCTTCTTACTGTAAATGCAACAGTCAGATATAAAGGGGAAAAAAATACTCCTCTAACTAGTTAAGTGATTTTTCTTTTTCTTTTTTTTTTTTTCAGGAGAGTGATTCAATGATGGTGGATCCAATCAATGACATCCGGATAATTGGGTCCATCACAGTGGTGATCCTTTTAGGAATTTCAGTAGCTGGAATGGAATGGGAAGCCAAGGTGAATCTCTTGATACTATCAAAAACTGCTGGGCAGATCCTGAACATATTGCAGGAATAGAGGGGAGCCCATGTTCAGAGAGAACTGCTGCTATTATTACCGTGGGAAATGCTTTGGTTAGCGTTGGATGGAACAGCAAGTCCTCAGAGCACACGTCATGTGATGGGGTCTGTGCTTTCTCCTCTTTTGTGCTACCATCACAGTGACTTGCCTCTTCACACACAGACCCCCTCATGAGCACAGTGACGGTATATGCTGAAGCGTGAGTCTTTCAGTCACATTTCTAGTAACCCCTTCCAAGTGGCCTGTGGGTAACGAAGGACGGCAAATTTGGTGGCAATAGAAGCAGAAGCTATTATCCCTTCTAGAAATCCAGTATTTCAGCAGCAAATTTGAGGGCATTATGGACCTTGGAACTAGAAAGTATCTGGATTTAACAAGTAGTAAAACAGTAAATTTCTGAGTAATGGGAAGCCTATCGTTTGCCTGTTTTGTAAATATTTCCAGTGACCCATATAATTGAAACTCCCTAGTGCCTAGAGATGAAGAAGACCTCACGTGGTCAGCAGAAATGGAAAGCTGGCCAGAGCCTCCTATCTATATGAGGTTATAGGAGCATTCCTACATAAACATTTATCTGTGAATTATGTGTTCACACATTCTCGAAACATTGGGTACAATGATTACAGACGTGCCTGTCCTGTTCTGGTCACTCTATAGGCACTGAATATTCAGTGGTGGGTTGCTTCAGTGACTGCACCTGAGAGGGAACTCCCGTACTTCAACACACTAGCAAGGATGGCAAACAATGGTACTTCAATAATAATAAATAAATTTTAAAAAAAGGAAACATCTCTATCAGAATTTAAACTTTTGGCTCCACTTATATTCCTTTGCACATTTCAGTAAATCACCCACCTAACATTGGAATGTTATTAAAATATCCCCGAGTGCCCAAACGCAAGCCCCCTGAAGAGGTAGCATCCACTCTCGGGTCAAATAAGCCTTATTAAGATGCCATTCTCTTTATTATTTCCTATGGATGGCAGACTCTTAACCGGGCAATCCAACAGTGTGTCTTCAGTGGATATTGGCCATGTCTACGGTCATATAAAATGATGAATTAAATCTAAGTTGGCCTCCCTCTGCTTTGCCACTCCAGGCTCAGGTGATCCTGCTGATCATTCTGCTCATTGCAATCGCAAACTTCTTCATTGGAACTGTCATTCCATCCAACAATGAGAAGAAGTCCAGAGGTTTCTTTAATTACCAAGGTAATGAGTTGCTTTGCAATGAATGATTTTTCCCAGCCTGCCCCCATGACCCTATGACCCCCCCACCCCAGCCACTGGAACCCCGTGGTGCTCCAGGGAAGAGCCTGGAGCTAGAGTCAGGAGAGACAGTGAGTCTCAACCTGCTGCTTCCCTGCTAGACAGGTTCCCCACCACCAAGTTGTGCGCCTGGGGCTCTTTTAATGCAGTGAGGACAATAAGAACTTCCTGAGGGGACTTGGAGAAGCAAGTAAGATAGTGGATATGAAAGTGAAACCTTCAAGTATTAGACAAATTATTTTTGCTGTCAAATAGTGGAGGTGTTTGTGCAAGGAAAAGAACAAGCTCGATTTGATCCACCACTGAAAGCATTGCAGGCCAGCACAGTCAGTTGTCTCCTTCCTGCTGGACTTCTTGCACCTTGCTCTCCTAGAGCATTACCTACTCAACCTCACACGCATAAGAGATTTGAAGTGACCAGTGCATCATCCTCTGATGACGTCACTGAGTGTGAAATGGGACATCTCTCCCCTATTCTTCTCCACAGGTGCCCTCTTTCCTAGCTTTCTTTTCTAACTTACATGGGAAACCACTGCTGAGGTGCTTGTTCTGTTATGTTTCCTTTCACAATGTATTCAGTTGTCACAATTTTTGTTTCATTCCTATATCACATCATCTCTTTGTTCTGGAGGTTTTTTTTTTTTTTTTATAAAGATTGTCTGGTTTGCTTTGCATGTCAACAACCTTCCCCTCTTTATTCTTTTCCCTTCTTTCAACTCCTGCTGTCATTTTTCCGATGGTTTAAACTTTCTTTTTTGTTGTATTATCCCAAATTCTTTTGTTCATATTTTTATTTTTTTCCTTTTTCCTTTCTGTTTTTCTTCTGAACTGCTTCCTTTTAATTTAAATAATTTGCTGATAACCTGGGGAATAGTATCACCTTACCTCCAAAGCTCCTGACAATATTTTTCTCCCATACGTGAGAATTTGGTAGAAGGATTTAAGATCCAATTTCTATGAGCAAAGGGTGGAGAGAATAGACCACTAGTAGAAAAACTGTAAGGTAGTTTCATCCACAGGGTTCTCACACCACTCAAAAAAAAAAAAAATCCCAAAACACAGAAATGCAGTTGGCTACCAGACTGAGGCATGTTGACTATGTGTCAGGGGTGCAGGATATTTGTGAGTATGTCAGTGTGTTCAGGAGAAAATTCTCCATTCTTCAGTCTTCTAGATCCAAAGAAGTCAGACAACCGGAGTCTCTGTTAGCACAAGAATGGTTGCCCTTTTAGAGTAATACCCAAGAGATCTAAAACTTTGTGATACATAATTTGACTCTTGGCAAATATTACATAAGGCTCATCACCAACATTTTCAATCACTTCATTCCATTTCAAATATTGGAACCTCTTTCCTACACTGTAAATAAAGTGCACATGACAATCTTCTCATTATTTGTGTTGCAGCATCAATATTTGCAGAAAACTTTGGGCCAAGCTTCACAAAAGGAGAAGGCTTCTTCTCTGTGTTTGCCATTTTTTTCCCAGCAGCTACTGGAATTCTTGCTGGTGCCAATATCTCAGGAGACTTGGAGGTTTGTGTTTTCTTGCTTTGTAGCTCTGGGGTGAGGGGGTACAGTTGGCGGGCAGCATAAAGAGCTATAGAATTGATAGTAACCATCTTTCTCTACAGGCTGGAAAACTGTAAGATATTTGCAAAGTTCCTCATTATTTAAAATTATCTTTTAATGCCAAGCTATCTTATTTCAGGGAGTACATCCAAATGTCATATTCAGTGTATATTGATACAGAGTATATTGATAATATGTCACATTTCCAACATAACAAATATAGTTCAGGGAAATAAAAATCAGAACCATCCATTTTCCTTTAAGCACAAAATGAATGAAAACACTGAAGAGAAAAACCAAAAACAAATCATTTTATGACTGATTACTTATGTTATTATAAATCAGAAACACACTCTCCTATTTAATAGATATTTATCACTCCACTCATAATACTGTTAAGTACTCTAATAAGCTGAGTATTAATTAGGATAATGGCTTGAATATTTTATACAGACTAGCATCAGTGGCCTAAACAAGGCAGAGGCTCTATTTTGTGGTATCATAATTTGATCCTGTACCTCTAAATTATATATAATGTTGTAAACCTATGTTAACCAAAATTAAAAGAAATTTTTGAGCTCATAGGTCATTCAGTGAAATAATAAACGTTTCTCCAAAGGGTGGCCCAGGAACCCAGATGAGCTCCCTTGTTTTACTATATTTCCCCTGGGGGAGATTACCCTCATCTGCAAGGTCCAAGATGACTAATCACTTCCAAGTATATGCCGCAGTACATAGGAAGAGAACAAAGAGTTAAAGAGCAAGCACATTCTAGAACTTGCATGTATCACTTCTGCATCTCATTAACCAGAAATTAATCTGTGACTGAACGTAATGGCAAAGAAGGCTGGGAAATATAGTCTCTAACTGGGTTGGTATGTGTCCAGATAAATTTTAAAGGGTCTAGTATTAAAAGGAGGAAGTTAAGATTGGATATTAGGAGATAATAAACAGTCTTCACCACACCCATAATAAAAAGGCATAATAAATAGATTTATAAATAAAAGTAAAATATAAAAATATAAATGAAAAGATTTATATCAATAAATGTATCATCAACTTTGGGAGACAACAGAAACTGGCAAGAGCTTTCAAGAGATACGTATAAATGAAAACTGTATGTATTGTCTGAGCAGATTAGAAATAAAAATAATTTTTACACTAGGGATGATTTCCTCAAAGAAGAAGCTTTTCCTTGTGAACATAAGGTAAAGACTAGAGTCTTTCTCTTGATGATGACACATAAGGATCTCCAGGAGAGAAGCAAAAGACTAGCCAGATCTGGAGAAACTAGGAAGAGTAAGGAGTTTCTCAGGGTTTAACTAGGGAATACCTAATATGACTGGATGGATAAACTTCTGAGAAAGGAGGAAACAGTTATTGGAGAAACCTGAGCTACAGATCCTAGATTATAACTCCGTGAAAATGGACACTTTGCCTTTGGTTTTGTTCATTGCTGTATCTTTGAAGCTAGTAAGACTTCAATAAATATTTATGAAGAGAATGAATTAAGGCATTTACATTTGCTACATTAAAGACCATAGAGCTCTAGTAAATTCTTGAGTAGAGAGATGGCATTAACAAGATGATCCTGAGGCTCAGAAAAATTAGGAAACTGTTCAAAATGATTCAAATAGTAAATATCACTGGTTAATGAAATTTAGCTATGAATGTTAAGCTTCTGATGTTTGCAAAATCAGAGGTCACTGATGTAAAATTCTGCAAACTGTAAGTACACATTTAAATCAAAGAATATGGGACTTTCCTTAAACCCTTAAAAACCAGTTTGCATTAAATGCTTAGTAGTCAGTTCAACCAAGTCAACTCTTACACCAGGCTCCTATTTACACCAGACAGTAGAGGAGCAAAGGAGAGTTCAAGCCTTCCCACAACAAGCTCATGGTCCAACAGGGAGACAGACTTACTCCATGTGAGTCCTAAAAAGCAATAACAGAATCCTTGCAAAAGAAAGAGGAAACCAAAATTGCCTGTTCTCTAAGAAGTAAGGGAAGGTTTTCAGAAGAGTGGACATAATCCAAATGTTAAAGGATGAGTAGTTCATTAATAGGACAGAGAAGAGAGGGAATTTTCAGTAGTCACAGATAATGTTTTTCTGTGAGAGTAAAGCTGGGAATTATCAAAATACAATGAATTCTATTCAACTTAGTACACATTTATTGTTTAGACACCATAAAAATATGGCAGATGATGACTTGTGTTCACAATCTTAGATCCTTCTCAGGATGGCTGCTAGTGACAATCAGTGAGAATGTCATAGTTCCTTCCTGAACCTATTTGTTAACACATTGATGAATGACCTGTAAATGTGTGTCTGAAATAAGATTTGGGAAGTATTCCATCTCAATCTAGAAAGTTAAGATGCGCTTTCAGAGATGCAAGGTTAAGGCGTGGTTGACATACTCAAAAAGCAGTAATCTAGCAGACTTCTTGTAGTCTGTCTTAAGAAAAAAAAAATATATTTCATAAAGAAAGGTCAAAGAAGATTAGGCATTGGGTTGCTGTTGAGAGAATGGAAACTAACTTGCACAGTAAAAACTAAGACTGTCAAAGTCCTAAGCTGGGTCTGGAGGAAATGTAGTCACAACAGGGAACATGACCATATAATTTTGATGACCATTTTCTCTGTAGGGGAGTTAGACCTTCAGGTAAGTTCTAAAAAAGTACTCTCAGAACTTGTATCAGTAAGTTCTAAATAAAAAGGAAGTTTTGTCTTTTATCTATAAGACTACCTTCCATTTTGATCACTCTTATATATACTTCCCATCTTGCTGCTTAAATCAGTTCTTCACATTTCACTTGGAGGCCAAGAAATAATAAGATACAATTTTAAATACATCATAAGTTGGAAGATGGGGGTTAGGGATGCTATTTCAGCCACAGTTGCCTCCTTCTTTCCATGTGCTGCTCACATGTGAGCATTCACTTTTATCAATACACATATGCAATCAATGTAGCAAAGTTTTGAACTTTTTTTTAACTTAAATCTGTTCATCAAGTCCATCAGAAATGTCAACTCAGTGGCATTCACTTTTGAATACAAAAGTTTTGTATTCAATAGTTTGGAGACAATAGTTTGGAAAAAGGGGGGCTGTGTGTGCATGTATCAGAACAAGCCTTGTGTGCAGATATTCCTAAAACAGTAGGAAGGAAGGAATGATCACAGGATGGCTCTGTTTGGCTGGTTTTCTCTGTAAGACAGATATTTTTGGTTTGTTATATCCAACTGTCAGGTTGAGTCTACATTCACTGAGTTGACATTTCTGATGGACTTGATGAACAGATTTAAGTTTAAAAAAAAAAGTTCAAACTTTGCTACATTGATTGCATATGTGTATTGATAAATCTCATGTCCTCTTGTGGGGGAACTAATAACCTACTCAGATTGTGCTTCCCTTAATTCAGTATTTATTGATTGCTACTCTATGCCAGGCACCATCCAGGATAAGCAAAGAATACATTAAAATCTCTATTTAAAAATCACTGATAAGTTGAATTCAAGTATTTAAAAATTATATTCCTGAGAAATTGATCATTATTATGACTTAGGCCACCAAATAGGATATAAAATGGTACATCATATATGATGTGAGCTCAGCTCAGTGAGTTTATATACATTTATAAGCAAGAGAAAAGTCCATTTTCTGGTATCAGCTTAAATTTGCCTCCTTTTAATGCCTGCTTGTGAAAATTAAATATCTCCCATTGCAGTCATTCCTGAACTAGATTCTCAGTGGGAGATTGGAGAATTTTGTAAATCATCTTTTTTGTCAGAAGTGATTTTTTTTTTTTAAGGCAAGCCTAAACAATTTAACACACAGGGCCTCCCTGGTGATACTGCAGGTTGAGCACTGCCCTGTGAAGCATATGCAGCTCAGCAGCGTGAGTTTGATCCCTGGCCAAGGAGAGGACCCATCTGACACAGCAGACCTCTCCTGCCTCACCCGTTACTCCCCTCAGCAGTGTTTTTCTGTCAATCTGCCTGTTCTGCTCCCCACTCTGTCTCTGGTGAATCCTCTCACCTCCCACAACTCTGGCCTGTACCCCAGCTCTTGTATGCATAAATAAATAAATCTTTGAAAAAAACACACATAGATGCCATTCATGAGCCATGTGTGTTTGTATATTTCCTCTAATACTACAAAGGCTAATATGTCTAAATCACAGGAGGTAAAAGCGAGAGAGGGGTGCTAGTGAGTTAACTAACGTGTATTTTTTTTTTTTAAAGATTTATTTATACATACAAGAGCTAGGGTACAGACCAGAGTCCAGGGCAGTGAGAGGATTCACCAGAGACAGAGTGGAAGCAGAACAGGCAGACTGACTGAAACACACTGCTGAGGGGAGCAGCGGGCAAGGCAGGAGAGGTCTGCTACTCCATGTGGGTCCCCTCCCTGGCCAGCGGCAGGGGTCGAACTCGTGCTGCAGTAGCTGTGGTTTGCTTCCTAGTACATTGCTTAACCCACTGCGCCACCAGCGAGGCCCACGTGTGTATTTTTCTATAGAAACTCCTTCCTGGCCAGTTAAGAGTTCTTTCCCGTTTAGTGCAAAACTCCACAGATTTCTTTATGCATGACAAACACTTGTGCGTAAAAAGAAGTACTTTGCGTTTGTTCAATCTTTAGACTTGCCTCAGGGAGTGTAGTCCACAACTTCAAGTGGTATCCATTTCTCATTCTGCCCTGTCTCTTCCTATCTCCACGTCATTTTTCTTCCCCAAAGGATCCTCAAGATGCCATCCCCAGAGGGACTATGCTGGCTATTCTCATCACCACCATCGCTTACATAGGAGTGGCCATCTGTGTGGGTAAGTTGACCACATCTGGTGTCAGTACCAGAATTACAAGGTATCGAGTTGCTCTTCACTGCCAGAGGGCTTTACTGGAACTGAATTTTAACTCCTTTCTTGGATGCAATAGAGGTTTGAATACAATTTACAATTAAGTGATGCTGTAGTTCTTTTAGAGTCAGGACTGGAGTAGAACTGATCAGATTGTCATTCTACCTGAACCCCAGGAGCATCCCATTTTGCCGCTCTACATGACAATCTCCAAGAAAGTCACCACTCCAGCCCACCTCCCTTGCCCTGGAAGGTACAGGAGGGCCAGAGCAAGGGAAAAGGAGCCCCAGATAGAACCAAACCCAAAAAACCAAACCGCTTAGGAAATCATGAAAAATGTAACACTGGTGACTGTGTTCCCTCCTTGTACTTCCGTCCCTAATATGGAAATGTGACTGTCACCAGTTGGCAGGAAGTCAGCACAAGATCCAGCTGCCAGCAATGTGGGCAGCCAATCCCCACATTGCTCAGTGAGCAGAAAATATATGGATTCACCTGCTGTTGCTGAGCTGACTTTTGTTCCACCTGCTGCCTGCAGCCACACCTCCTCCTGGTTGGGGGTTATCTCATGCTTATGACACAGAGGAGAGGAAGAAATGTGGAACATTCAGAGAAGAAAACTCTTTTCTGGGCACAGCAGGCAACGTAGTTTCGGGCTGGACCACTCTGGAAGTCTGGGAACCATTTTACCAAATGGTGTGACCCAGTTGTCCTCTGTTTGCTGTAAAGGAATTTGGAAAGGGCCTATATCTTAAGTTGGTTTCTGGAGAAGAAGCAAAACTATTCCTTTAAATTCCTACTTCTTTCACTGTCTCTTTTTTTAATTTATAATTTTTTTTAAATTTACATATATTTGACATCAATTGTAATCCCCAGGTATTCCCCATCACCATATCACCAGTGCACCATCACCTCAGTCCCCCGTGCTCCTGTCTGCCCTCAGCTCCCAGCTGCCCTCAACCCTTCCCCTCGTCCCTCCCCACCAAGTGTCCCCAATTTGTCCTTGTCTTTTCATTTTTGGTTTTTGTGTATTGTTGTTATTATTGTTCTTATTTCTTTCCTTGATCCTTATTTGGTTCCCTTATATTCCTCCTAAGGGAGGAACCATCTGGTATTTTTCTTTTGCCGTCTGACTTACTTCGCTGAGCATAATCCCTTTTAGTTCCATCCATGTTCCTATGAATGCGTCTAGTTTTTCCTTTTTGACTGCTGAGTAGTATTCCATCATGTATAGGTACCACAACTTCCCGATCCACTCATCTGTTTTTGGACATTTAGGTTGTTTCCAGGTCTTACCTATTGTAAAGAGTGCTGCTATAAACATAGGGGTGCAGGTATTCTT
>JAGFMF010012266.1:4551562-4655151 GCA_019455555.1 Galemys pyrenaicus
AGGTGGTATCTCATAGTGGTTTTGATTTGCATTTCTCTGATGACAAGAGAAGTTGAGCATTTTTTCATATGCCTGTTGGCCATTTGCATGTCCTCTTAGAATTGCCTTTTTAGCTCTTTTGCCCATTTTTTGACTGGGTTGTTTACTTTGTTTTTGTTTAGTCTGGTTAGTTCTTTGTGGATCTGTGTTCTTTCACTGTCTCTTATTTGAGGAGATTGGATGATGGTGTTAAATACATTGTGGCATTTCCAGGTTAGTTACCGGTGAAGAAATTTTACTCCAATGTTTTAGGAAATAGGCATATTTTTAGATGATATTGAATTTACCTAAACTTAAATCTCCCAAAGATTTTCTTCCTCACACAAAGTAAAAATGAAGGCATATTATATATTAAAAAAAATGAGTAAAGCTGCAAATCTGATTTTAGAAGTGATTCAAGTTTTTGCCTTTGGTAAGTGATTAAAAAAAAAAAATCGATGTTGCTATACTTTTCCCAGAATAGGAAAAGAATATTGTTGAGGTTCAGGCCTGTCATTAGAATAAGGAATGGTACATGGCTTGGCTTCATGGGAATTTGGAGAATTTTATGTAGAAGTTAAAATACATGAATCAGAAAAGTTAGCTCAACAAAATGAACAGCATTATTCACAGTTGCCAAGTTATGAAAACAAAACAAGTATCCAATGACAAATGACTGGATAAAGAAATCATGGACTATAAACTCAATAGAATGCTACTAAGCTATTAAAAAAATAAAATAGTACCTTTTGGGGGTACATTTGGGTACAAAAATGAATGGATCTTGGGGTGATAATGCTAAGTGAACTAATAATACTCTTGAAGTGATAATGCTAAGTGAAGTCAGAAAGTGAAAGAAACTTTCTGGTATTTTTACTCATTTGTGGAATATAAATAATCAAAGAAAACAAACTGACAAAGTACAGCAAAAATAATTCTTATACTCCAAAAAATTATCCTATTTACTAGAGGGAATGGGGTGAGAGCGGGAGAGGGATGACTATAAAAGGGGAACGGCATTGGTGCTGAGGCTATGGAGGTGGGTGAATGAGGCATGTGCACACATTGAGTTGTTCTCCCTCAAACTTACGGTTGTGTAAATGGCTGACAAAGTAAATAAAATTGGGGGGAAAATAAATAAAAAGTAAAATCTAAAATGGATAGTTTTGCTTGGTAACTATCATATAGATATATAATATTGATATATATGTATTGTTAACATATATGTCACACATATTTTATATAATAATATCTGTAATTTCAACAGTTAAGTAGAGACTGGCAGGCCAACGTTAAATAAAGAGAATTCCTACCTGGTTATTTTAAATGACTCTCACCTTGAAGATCTATGATTTTCAAAGACTATGAATTCAAAGAATTCAAAGAATATGAGTTCCATGACAAAATTGAGGGTTCTCATTTGGGATGTCTTTGAAAACTCACTATTAGGAAAAAAGAAAAAAGAGATAGCCCTTACCTTAGTTGGATCAAAAAGCAAAATGAACAGCTTATTGGTTGACATTTAGCTTGTTGATTATCTTTAAGATAAGCTCAGAAAAGTTTATATATATGTATTTCGCATATTCACATATTTCAGGAATCCTATCAAATACATAATGGCAAAGATTACAGTTAGGGAAAGTCAATGACTAAAATATGTACCAAGAATCTTTAAAAAGTTCATTACTTCATTTCTGGGAATGTATCCTAGAGAAATATTTTGAAATACAGAAGAAAAATCTTACGCTAAACCTATCCATCACAGAATGTTTATAACAGAAAAATAACAAATACCCAAATGTCAGAAGATAATGGAGTAGATAAGCTGAAATGAATATTTGATAGAACATTTTTTGGTCATTAATGTTACCTAGAAAATTTTAATACTTTTTCTTCAAACATACTCTGTATGGTTTGAACAATTCAAATTCTATGTAAAGTAGAATATAACTCTTTACAAAGTTATGCAAGGTATATCATTAGTTGAAAATAAGGGTTGAGTTCTCTTAATTAGTAGATTTCAATAGTGCCCTCCTTCAGATCTTTTGCAAATAAGAAAATAAATCCTCCTACCTGGGAAAGAGCCAAACAGTAGCTCTATGCCAGAAATATGAATTGAGTGTGTATTATGTGAATTTCAGAAAGAAAGAGAACCCCTCACTCCCAAACTCCTATGGAAGCAGCAGGGAGAGCCTGGGCTTAAAGCAGACATGGGAGCCTATTAAAATCAGGGGTCTTAGAGACATACCACCCAGGCACCAGGTCCCAGGAAGCATGACTGTGAAGAAAGGATAGACAATAGAGCGGTGCAGACTCAAAATAAACCAAGTGTGTTTTCAGAAGAAAAGCTTGAGGGTTTTCAAGGCACTGACAAGTCACTGCTGTTTATGCATGCAGGCGCCTGCGTGGTGCGAGACGCCACCGGCAGCATGAATGACACCATCGTTTCTGGCATGAACTGCAATGGTTCTGCGGCCTGCGCCTTGGGCTACGACTTCTCAAGATGTCGACATGAACCGTGTCAGTATGGGCTGATGAACAATTTCCAGGTTCGAAGCATCAAAGAAGAGAATGTTTATTACTATTGTTTTCAGTTTTAGAACATCCTATATAATGAAACTTCTGCCTGTGCCTCTGATTGGTTAGTGATCAGTGTGAGTTCTGCCAGGAACAATTCCTGTGGGTGGGAAGGGAACCAGAGTGGTATTCTGAGTGACGAAGTCGGGTTCCGTTTACCACGGAGGGGAGAGATGAGGCAGTTGTATGAGCTGCGTCACAGGAAAAGAGTTCCAGCCCATGTACTGTATCTTCCAAGCAATTAGTTAAGATTTCATGACTGGGCTTAGATAAGTTAGCTCTTGGAACGCATTTCCTGCGTGGACTTCAGTTCAGGAAAAGCCTCTGTAGTTGCCTGGAAGGCCTTGGTAGTCAAAGCCTGGGAGGAAACTGTGAATGGTGGAGGAGTAGTTCAAATGAGGGGGATGGGAGAAAGGAAATTGGGAAAACTGTGGGACTTGAAATACATTAATTTGTCTGGATGATTGCTGAGGAGAGGGAGAAGCAAATTTGTCGTGAAGGCTTCATTCATCTATTTTAACAACCAACAAAGAGAAATTAACTCAGCTGAAGTCATTATTCCAAAATCTGACTTAAATTGATAGAATCTCATCATGTCTCAAATGTGAAATTATGTATAATGAGCACAGAAAAAGCAAAGGTTTGAAAAGTCTCTATGTGTAAAAAGAACAAGAAAGGCTAATGTCTTTTAAAAGATAAGTAAACAGCTGAGTCCCTCCCCACTTTCTTCTGGATAGACGTTCCTATCATCAAAGAAACATATGCCCCCAAAGGACAAAGAGAGGTGTCAAAATCCTTGAAACCACTTCCTTTTTTTTATTCTTTCCAGTATGTTTTGGATGTATCATGGTGAGCATTTGTTAGTTTTATAAATAACGGCAACCAAAACGCCATTTCCATTTTGAATATTCAGAACTTGAGGATGAAGGGAAGGCTGGGAATCTGGCTAGACACAGTTGGCTTTAAAAGAAGATTCCAAATCACAGAAAGCTGAAAGGGAAGCATTTATATAAAAACTTGCCGAGTTTTTTTTTGTCTGCTGGATGAGTCTTCTTACTTGACCCTCTCTTCTCAAGGTCATGAGCATGGTGTCTGGATTTGGCCCTCTCATCACAGCTGGAATCTTTTCTGCAACGCTGTCCTCAGCCCTGGCCTCCCTAGTCAGCGCACCCAAGGTTTTCCAGGTGATGCAGACACAAGAGCATGTCCTTCTCCTTGTCTGTTGCCACCAAACATGCAATCATTTTCCATCACTTTCTGAAACAGTTTAATGTTTGCACCTGTCTCAAATACTATGTCTGCTGCACAGTCAAGATTGATTCAAGTAATATAAGAATGATGAACTGGTGCTGCACATTGTGTATTACTTCATCGTTCTCCAAATTTTTGTGTTTGAATCACCTAGGGAAAATGACTGTGTGTAGAGATGAATGACGTCTTTCCCCTCTTCTTTTCCATTAGGCTCTGTGCAAGGACAACATCTACAAAGCCCTGCAGTTCTTTGCAAAGGGCTATGGGAAAAACAACGAACCCCTGAGAGGATACATCCTCACTTTTGTGATAGCCATGGCGTTCATTCTTATCGGTTTGTAATTGACTTGTTCTTACTGAAAGTCACAGAACTCTTCTGACTACTTACAGGGTTTCCTTTTGAACTGGAGAAATTTCCAACTTTCATTCAATATCCCAGTCAGGAAGGGGAATGTATCAAGAAGGAAAGGGGGCCTCTGAGGACCTGAGGTGGACTTCCAACTTTATCCTTTGAATCTGAATGTTGGAAATCCATCTAACCAAATGTAACTGAGCCCACCTTCCACCTGCCCAGTATAGTCTAATTCTGGCATGTCCCCCAGCTGCCGCTGCTCCATACATCCCCCATCCTGGCAGTGGGCAGAATTGAAGTGGTCATTCTCAGAATGTGGTCCTTTGACACCTGTGTCAGAATCAGATCACCTGCATTTTGTTCAAGTACACATTTTTCAGGCCTAACCCTTAACTCAGGGATAAGGAATCTGCATTTTTACAAGCTCCTTGAGAGATTCATTGGCCACTGTGTTGGAAAATCACTTAACCTGAACTATATCTCCCTCTCCCTAACCCACGGAGAAAGTTACCTCACCTCGGAGAGATGTCATCAAGTTTAGCCTGCACCTTCCTTCCTTGTCTGTCAGGGCTCGCTGCACCGGTGAGCATGTCAGAGGAGGCATGAACTACCAGCTCTGTGTACTGGCGGGCTGAGTTCAGCCTCAGCATGGTGGTCCCAAGCAGGAGGGCACCTTTCTGTCTCACAAACTCGGACATGAGTCCATCTCAGATTTCTGTCAGGGTGACAAGGGGGGGAAAGGAATCCTTATGTAAGTCAGATTTTAAAAAAATTAAAAAGTATGTACTGATGTTTCAATCTGAGCTTAAAGACTTAAAATCATTGCCTTATACTATATTTAAAGTGATCAAATAGCCCAAGTAAAAAAATATATATATAAGTTAAATGATAACCTCAGAAATCACTCTTAAAGAAATATAGGTGGACTTCATGGCACAAGCTTCACGGCAGATTGTTTTTGCTTTTTTAGTTTTGCCTACTTTCTCGCCACGTTCTAGAATCACTCCAGCTGCCACCTGCATTTTCATCACTGAGGTTGAGAGATGTTTGACCTTCACATGAAAAAGAATTTAGATTATTGCTTATATCCCAAAGCAAACAAGTCAGCTAGGATTAAATCATACTGGATATAAGCGAGTGAGGTAAAAGGTTTTTTGGCAAAACTTGATAGGTAGCTGTCACTACAGATGTAGAAAAGGGCAAACGACTCAGGAGTTTTGAAGGTCAGAAAGAGCAAGTTGGGTGTATGCAGAACAGTGTATCCAATTGGGTGTTTCTGGTGTGCTGGTATTTATCTGTCACCAGCAGAGTCTTTTGATATGTAGAGGCATAGAAGGAACACTGGTATCTCTGGAATGGCTGCAGGGCTGTTTATCACAGCCCAGTTCCCAAACCTCCCCAGTCACACTCAGATGTTTTGTTGGTAGAGGTCTTGTCTATTGTCTGAATGGTGGGTTTTCTTGTTCTTACCTCATGGAAGCTCTGGCTAAAAATATATTTTGAAATGAATGCAGCCCCAAAGAAAAATCACCAACTTTGTAAACTGACAGATGCTAGCTATGTTTTCAATTTCCAAATAAAGTCAAGCTTCCAGGCTACAACAGCTGTTCAGCTCCCGCTCTCACCTCTCATTCATATATGCTCAATTCTGCTTTCTTCACAGCTGAACTAAACACCATTGCTCCCATCATATCCAACTTTTTCCTGGCCTCGTATGCACTTATTAATTTCTCCTGCTTCCATGCCTCTTATGCCAAATCTCCAGGTAAGATGACTTTCAAGACTAAAATTAGCCTAAGCAGTTGTCTCAATAAAATGAAATAAGCCAGTGAAAAGTGCACGGTCTATGTTTATATGTTCCCTTATATCATAGTGGGCAGTATAATCCACTTTATTTTGGTGAGTTGGGGGATGACTTCTGAAATAGAAAAAGAATCATTTGAGCAATGGCCTTTTTGACCAACCGTAAAGTCAATTTTCTCCTGCGGCAATAAATTATTCATTGCAAGAGAAACCACATTTATTTCAGCAGTAGAAAAACACCACTATTTATTTCCAGGGTGAAAGTGACCACAGAAGTGGAATAAATGTATATATTTGAAACTTCCTTACTATCAATTTGTTTCTTGCCCATGGTGCAGAAGAGAAGGATGAGTAGTTCCCATAATTACCTGCTGAGTGTAGTCAATGCAGATTCACATTGAAACCGGTGACATCCCTGTGCTCCTCAGACTGTGGTTTAAAATGGCACAAAATTTCGCACCAAAGAATGTCCCCTTCACCTTTCATTTTTCCATTGGCCAGTAGAATTTCTTACCCCTTCTTCCAGCATAGACATTTGTCATTATTGACCTTCTGCAAGAATTTTATCAGAGACATAAACACATTTATTGTGTTTAAAATCTGCTGTGAGCTCAAGCTTCATTTGCAAAATCTGTTGCCAATAAGACAACATATAGATGGCAAGGCAACTAGGCTCCAGAGGATAGATAACTGAGAACTTGTGTTGTGTTGTATTGTTTTAAAGTAGAGAACATTACATTCTAGGCAGAATATGCAAACCACAGAAATGAGTGCCTCCATCCCATGTTATATCCATTTAAAAACACTAATAAGATGAAGTAATAGAGGTGAGCAAGGGGAAAAAAATAGGAAGGAGAGAAAAGGGAAGAGAGGGAAAGACAAAAAAATAGTAAAGCACAAAGGATATATTTGGATATACGCAATCCAATCTCACTCTCCCCCTCCTTCTCCTCCTCCTCTCTCTCCCCCCTCTCCCTCCCCTCTCCCCCCCCCTCACACACACACACACACACACACACACACACACAGAGACTTCGAGGAAAAATACATTTCCATTGCTGTTCTCTTGAAGAGTTATTTCCATCTTGTGGTCATTTAGGAAATTGCTTCTGAAGACTGAAAGCTCTGTTGTGTTTTGGCAACTCCAAATTTAAATGTAATTCATCCAGAGATCAAATGTGCCCTTTAAATTAGAGTTTCCCATTCCCGACCAGAAAGCCAGCTTTTTTTTTATTTCAGCAAACTAATGGAAACCCCATGCATATATAAACCTTGAAAATATTTTCATTGAAAAATACACAATATATTCCAGCACTGGGTTTAGGAAATGATTGTAGAAAACCTCTGCCTTTCTCCTATAGAGTGCCATTTCTGAAAGGGCAAGTTCTGTCCTCTGAGGGTGAAAGAAGAGTTAGCAGGAAGTCAGTGGGTTGACATTTGAAGACTGCTCCGTGTTCTCTATAGGAACAATAAATCCATTATCTTCTTTGTCTCCCCCATGTGAGCCCATATGTCCCCTTGTCTTTTTCCCTCACTCTTCAAAGCCCCCAGGCTATTTACTGTTTTCCATTGGTTTTAGATTATAGTTTTAGTTAACATAAGTTTAATTTATATTATCAAATTGTCTGCTATATAAATGTATTTTTTTATTTTGCCATACATAATTCAGATTTCCTTCATGTTCAAATTGGCTGCTTTGGATCCCTTCCTGTGGCTGTATAATACGCCAGGTGTGGATATACCACAACTTTTTGATGGACATTTAGGCTGTGTCCATTATCCTGGTTGCCGTAAATAATGCAGCTGTGAACATTGTGGAACATATGGGTTTTGTGTTGATAGAATTATATATTTTGGATATGATTTTTTTAAGGTAAATCCACATTGCTTCCCAAAATGGTTGCACAAATTTACATTCTCACCAAAAGTGTGCTAGGCTCCTTTTTCTCTGTATCCTTTCCAACACTTGAATAAACCCATTGTTTTAATCTCCTCTTTCTTGAACCATGAAGGGGTCCCTTCCCCCTCCTCCCAACTGGATCCTATTCTTTCCATTCCACCTGCCTTCTTTCAACTCCTGATAGAATAGGTATCATGCTGAAGTTTTTGTAGTTTAGGAATACAATTGGGGGCATGTAGATAGTATGAAGGGGCCCTGAATGACACATCCTTTAGCATCTTTATTTGACCAGGGACCTAGGAATCACAGAAAACTAGTAACAGAGGCACTTGATTTACCTAAAAGCTCTGATATTTATGCCTGAAGAAGAAACTTGTCACCTGCGTTCTAATAATATTTGATGGTATGATGTTGACAATGGAAGTTTTTCTTGTGCCCACGGAATTTTTTTCTTTACTTTCAGGGTGGAGGCCTGCATATGGAATTTATAACATGTGGGTATCTCTTTTCGGAGCCATTTTGTGTTGTGCAGTTATGTTTGTCATCAACTGGTGGGCAGCTGTCATCACCTATGTCATTGAGTTCTTCCTCTATATCTATGTGACTTACAAGAAGCCAGGTAAGATAAGAAGGGCTGTGTAAATGGGGGTTTCCAAAATACACTCCACTACTCATTCATTCAACAAACATTTATTAAGCAGCTCCTACGTGTCTGGCCGTGTCCTATGCAGTGAGTAGTAAAAAATACTATACAACTAACAATAACTATTCTTGTTGGATGCCTGTTATAGACCATGCACACATTTAATCCTCTCAGTAATGCTGCACATTCAGTTTCTGTAGATGAAGTAATTGGAGTTCAGAGGGTCAAACGTTTACCAAGGTAACAGTCAGAGTGTGATGGAGCTGACATTTTAACTAATGTATGTAATACCAAGCCCCACAAGTTTTCCTTTATGTCACCGCTAATGTCCTGATAAATGAGATATAGTCCTTGACAGACCCACATGAATAACCCCACACATAATGACATGTATGAGGATGAAATGAAGGACTTGCTGAGAAAGGGAGAGGAAGTGACTAGTAACTGAATAGTTACTTAAGAAAACTCTCCTGGTCCTTCCTTGGATTCCCAGGACCAGGCACTTAATAAATATTTGTTGAGTGAACAAATAAGCTGCTTTTAAAAGAAAAGCAAAAGATTCAGGGGTTGGTCAATCGGACAGAGTGAAAGGAAGATAATCTAGCAGAGGAAAAGCATGAAGGAAGTTTGGAAGCGTACAAGCACACAGCACTTTTGGGAGGGCCTTTAGCAAGAATGGAGCTCTTGGACAGTAAGGAGAAGGAGCGAACGTGAGACTGGAAGGAGGGGGTGGGGCTAGAAAAACAAGAAACTTAAATGTCATGCTGAAGTATTTGGATATTGTAAGCAACAAAAAGCTGCTGTGGGTTGCTCATTAGGAGAAACAAAGTTGGATCAAACTTTGAATATTGACTTTAGAACCAATGAGAAGGATGAACTGAAACCAGGCAAGGTGAAAGATTATAGAATGTGGTAGTGAGATGTCCAGTTTTAGGAGCCAGCTGATCCCAAGTCACCTCCATGAACTCTTACTCACACTCTGAGACTAAAGCACAGAAGGTAGTAACTACTCTGGTTAGTTGCATCTGGTAAAACTCACCCTTCATAGATGTACAGACTAAGTTTTCACAAACTTATCCAGTCTTGTAATTACCATCACAATCAAAGTAGAGGAGACTTTGACCATCCCCCCAAATTCCTTTACTCTCCTGTGTAGTCCTTCCTAACATCTCAGTCCTATTGCAGTCCACTCTTCTGACTTCTGTCTCTGCAGCTTTGCCTCTTCCAGAATAGCACACAGAATTATATATAGTATGTAGCCTTTGTACATTCTTCCCGTCACATAAGATGCTATTTTTAGGATAAAGTACTTTCTGGTTTTTGCAGTGTGTGAATATATCACATTTTTAAAGAATATACTGTATTCACCAGTTGATGGACATTTGGGTTGTTTTCAGTCTGGTGTGGTTATGTGTAAAGCTGCAATAAATACTCATATACAGGACTTCATGTGCACCTATGTATCCCACTCCTGAGAGGAGTGGGATATCTAGGAGTGGGACTTCTGATAATAAAATAAGTGTATATATCATTTTATAAGAAATGGACAAGCTGTTTTCCACAGTACTGGTGTCATTTTCCATTCCTACCAGCAAAGGATGAAAGCCTGGTTGTGCAGCATCCTTGTGAGCACTTGTCAATTTTGGGTTGTTTTTTTTTTAAAGATGTATTTATTTATGCATGCAAGAACTGAGGTGTAGGCCAGAGGTGGCGGGGGGGGGGGGGAACGACAGAGTGGGGAACAGACCAGAGATAGAGTGGGGAACAGAACAGGAAGATATACTGAAATACACTGCTGAGGGGAGCAGAGGGTGCAAACAGTAGAGGGCTGTGGGTCAGCTCCCTTGCCAGAGATTGAACTCATGCCACAGTGGCATGATAGGCAGCACTGTGTCTTTAACCCCTCCGCCACCAGGGAGAACCCTGTTTTGCTTTTTGTTTTTTTAAAGCATTATAATAATGTACAGTGCTATCTTTTGGTGGTCTGGATTTCACTGTCTTGTGACTAAACGATGTGGGACATTTTATTTGCTATCAATATATTATCATTTGTTTTTGTTGTTTAGCTTTTTTCCCCTAATCTTTCTTTCTCTAACCCAAGTTCACATTTTTTTCTGAAAAGTCTTAATGCTTTAAAATATATGTCTGTCTATTTTCCAGTTTGAGTTAACAATTGTATATGGTAAGAGGAATTTTGCAAGGTTCATTTTTTATGTCTAAATACCCAACTGACTAGTAGAGTCTTTATAATAATAAAAATAACTTGAGGTATGCCAAATGCCTGGGGCATAGTGCTTAGTATTAATCTTCTTTATCACCACATAATTATCCCCACCATTTCTCTGACTTTTCCAGAGCAAAACTGAAGCGCTAGCTCTGTCTGCATCTGGGGCATATATGTACATTCTGTTCAGGACTTCCTCTCATAACTTTAGAGGTTCCATCCAGTATTTAATTTTTTAAAAAGGGGTATCACTTACCTCCCTTATTTTGAATATTAGGTCTCAAAAGATAAAATTTAAATGATTGAAAGTTGACCCTCTTCATCAACACCCAGGAGTAAGAATTCCTGGACTATTTGTATTATTCAAAATATGAAGATTGATGAAAACAATCTGTGCAGATAAAAATGCCTCTTTTCTTTTCAATTAAGAATTTGTGAAGGTCTCTTGAATTTATTTGTCCTGAGACTATCTACATGCACTGTGGTTATCACACAACCTCTCCACCAAGATTTACCACAAGCAAGATGAAATTAGATCCCTAGCTGCAAAGATAGGTCTCACATCTAAGAATTCACAAAGTATTCATAGAAAGACACAGTGTTCTTTCTGGGAAATCCTATATTACCCTTTGTCTGACTTGGTACTTACCACTGCTGGCACAGCCAAGGAAAAATCATAGAAGGAAATGATTTATAAAAATTATTCACAGTATACAAAAGGGAAGTCAGTGCTTTTTTATGCCAAAGTCTTCTATGTCCACAGATGTCAACTGGGGCTCCTCCACACAGGCTCTCTCCTACGTGAGTGCTTTAGATAATGCTCTGGAATTAACCACAGTGGAAGACCATGTAAAAAACTTCAGGTAAAATCGGCTTCTTGGGTGCCCTGGTATTACTGGAAATGGCTTTCCTTTATGGAGACAGATGTACTTGAGGAGTCATATGCTTTGTGGGTCTATCTAAGGACAGACAGTCAGACAAAATGCCTCCTGTTCATGACAGCACCTTCAGTAGAAGAGTACTGCTCTTCAACTCCGATCTATGCTCACCCCCAAATGTAAACCCTCACAGTGCTGCACTACATTTCACCTTCCACACACAGACACAGAAGTGATAGGAGTGATGTGACTTCTGAGAAATGTCCCCAAATCCCCACACACCTCAACCATTGGTGCTATCTATGTGTACCTTATGGTTTGTGGCTTACTGAATCCTCCTTTTGGATAAGTTACCCTTCAAACTTTTCCTTAGTTATCTTACTTTGAATAGACCCTGAGAACGCAAGCTTGCAAGGAGGATGAGGGAAAGCTGCATGAAAATACTGACTGGAAAGGAACAGTTTATGTTGGGAATTTGGGGGAAATGGCAATGGAGATACAAGATCAACTTTCCTTCACATTTTTGCCATCACTGAGAATGCAAAGAGGGACAGGCAGGAGGGTTCGAGATTGCTGTTGAGAAACCCAAGAAATATTGTTGTCTCACCTTACCAAGACTTCCATATTTGACAAGTCCAGTGGTTGGTTCCGGGCTTATAGGCTTCCTGCAATGATGAACGCTCCCGTCTTTTTTCCACTCCCAGGCCTCAGTGCATTGTCCTAACAGGGGGACCCATGACAAGACCTGCGCTTTTGGATATAACTCATGCCTTCACCAAGAACAGTGGCCTTTGCATCTGCTGTGAAGTCTTTGTGGTAAGATCACTTCATCCCAGGAAGTTGCATTTTCCCCCCTGTTCACCTTGAGCTGTTTTAGGTGAGCAGAGCAGGTACACGATACAATAGGAGGATGACAAGCAGTTTGGACAAGAGCCTTTTTCCTTGACTCATAAAGCGAGGACTAGTGAAGGCCCGTGATTCTGAATTTAAATGAGTGGATAACGTGTGTTTCAGATTTCATAGGAGACCAACTTAAAATGATAAATATTTCCAAATGATGACCTTTGAGTCAAGAAAAAGAGAACTGGCTCAGAAATAAAATGAAGCCATTTGGGCTGATAACTGACTACAGAAATATAAACGGTGGAATGAGCCAGAGAGCGCTATTATATAGATTAACTGATGAGGAGAGAATGAGACATAATAGCCTTAAATGACAGCACATAGAATTTAAATTAAATATTTGGATAAACTTGATGACATACAGATAGCTAGGGAATTAGACTAAGTTTTTCATGCCTTAAATATTCAGAGCTGAATCAGTTCTTTTTTTTGTTCAGGAAATATGTGATAGACTTATTGGTGATTTTCCCAGAAGGTATTCAAAGTAGATGTTAAAAATTTAACCATGGTTATTTTTTAATCAATTAGTTTATTTTTTGATTGTGTTAACATTGGGATTCTCTTCATCAGGAATCACCACATTAACTATAATTATTGACCAATCAACAAGCTTAAAAGTAGAGAGAAAACATTAAAATTATAACAAAATAATACATCTAAGTCCTCCAAACTGGCCTATACACATACAAACAACCCACTCAAAATTCTTGCTGGTGTCAGTGTGCTTTGATAGCACTATATTCTTCAAAGCATTTTTAGTTTGCCTTATTTCAGCTATAATAGTTCAGGGAGGCAAGAAAGAAAAGAAACCCAGTTCTCATTTTCCTAACTGGAAAATGAAATCCAATTGGTTAAATGAAATCACGGCACAGAGTCAAATGACAAGAAAGTGGAAGAAGCCGGTGCCCTTCTGTGCTGTGCTTCACCCTGAGGAGGAAGCCCTCCCGGACTTGTACCCATGGGAGCGGTGTTTGAGTCAGGTGGTTTATTAGCTCTACTTCCTGTCAGGAAGTCCTATAACCGGGGCCAGTCAACCGTGCCTTGAGGCAGGTCATGTCCTTATGACCAGCTCGTAAGCGTCCTTCACACTTGGCAATGCTCTAAATGCTGTGTGAAGCAAGCTGGCCATAGTCTCTTTCCTCTCAGTGCTTTTATGATAGTAACTCAATATCGTTCAATGCAATTATCTGGTAGGGGTGGAGTGACTCTTACTCACTACAGAAGATTGACAGGTTAAGTAATGACCTGCTGTGGCTCCAGAGAAATTTTTAAAATCTTATCAAGCACCCTTCCCTCACGTTATCAACTTCAGTGCCCTAGATGAGTGGATTTCATTTTGGCCAATAGAATACCGGAGTTGGTTTTGATGGAATAAGCAGTTTGGGGAGTTTTTCTTCTCTAACAATTTAGAGAAAACTTAGTTTAGCAGGCAATACAATATCTTTACGACAGGAGAAATGAACTGGGAGTGTAAACAGCCACATATTGGCAAAGGAGAAAAGTCTTTCTATAGAGACAAGAGATATTGCTTTTAATTAACCCTTTGCTGCTTTAACCACAATAAAAGAATAGGATTCTGCAGTATCATTTCATTTGAAGTAGGTACCTAAAACTGCAGCTTCAGTGGCCCTGGTTTGACAGGTATATTGGACCACATTATACATCACTGTGGGGTCTCTCCAAGTAAAACCCCAGTCTTGCTCCTGGGTGCTGATTCCCTTGGGGAAAGAAAATAGTTACTACATCAGTTAATGAGTTTCTGAGGCTGCAGATGCTGTCAGTATTTTTTGACTCCATGCTCAGTTGTCAGTCATCTTTGCAAAAGAACAGATAGATGTTGGGGGGAAGTCAGCATACTATTAGAATATTTTTTCCAGAAGCACGGTGGTTGGTGGTAGGCCAACTTTGTAGAAAGGTTAACTAGTACTGTTGATATTAAGAGATGACTATGTAGTTTTTAACTCATGGATGCTGGTGCTCATGGGCTTTTGAGACAGTCAAGTTTTGAATCATTTGTGTCACTTTTTACCGAGTCTGTGGGCACATAATTTCATTTTCCTGTGCTTCAATTTTCTCAGATATAGAGTGAAAACAATAATAATAATAGCACCTATGGTCCAGGGTTGTTGTGAGAATTCGGTAAGATGAGCCTTCTAGACTTGCATCCTGGGGGTGCTGTTAGATTGGGGTACTGCTACCTACAGACATTCAACTCATTGTGCTCTATTCATTTTAGTTGTTATTGCTGATAATGTTGTCATTATTTTTTATATACTGTAGTTGCTATCTTCACCTCAAAAATAAATCTCCTTCAACAAAATTCAGTTTCTTAGAGAAACCAAATTCAAACACTGGACCTTGAACATTTTTTTTAAAAATTATGCACACAAGAACTGGGTCAGAGTTGCAGGGGGTGAGAGGATTCACTAGAGACAGAGTGGGGAGCAGAACAGACAGATCTACTGAAACACACTGCTGAGGGGAGCAGCGGGCGAGACAGGAGAGGTCTGCTGCGCCATGTGGGTCCCCTTCCCGGAGGGGGATAGAACTCGTGCTGCAGCGGCTGTGGTTAGCTTCATAGTACTGTACCTCAACCCTTCGCGCCACCCAGGAGGCTCCGAACTCAGACATTTTAAGCTGTTTAGGTGTGTGCTTCCCTCTACTCATCACGGGGCAGTGACTGGGACATCTCTCTGGGGCCTTCAGTTATTTCAAGTGCTAGCTTGAAGTGAGTGGCACTGGCAGGCAGGAGCCAGCCAGACACAGAGCTCACTGGAATTTGGATGCTGGTGGCTACAGCCAGAAAAGCATATGGCTGCCATTTCCTGCAACGCAGGCATTTTTAAAGGAATAATAGATGCCATGGCCCTCAAAACTGTTGCTGTTGAAATTAAGATAGTTATTCTTTTACTGGGATTTCACACCCTAACCTTACAACTTTCTATTACAACTCCGCCAACAGACCTTCTTCCTCCCTCTTTTTGCCTTTTTCCCTGTGCAACCTAAAAGATTACAGGTGAAGGAATCTTCATCAAGATAAATCTGGGGATCCTTTTTAGCCTGGTCACTTAACATATTCAACATATTCACTTTTTTTCTTCCTTGGAATGACTGTATAACAAACCCCTGGCATAAACATATCTCTGGCACTTTGTATTCAACATGCAAGTAACTTTCTTCTTCTTTTGTACTTTATCCCTATCAACATAGACCAGAGGGATTTCTACAGGACTCCAGCTTCTGTATCCCCCTCCTATTTCCAAGTATAACCAGTTCAGGGGTTCAGACACTGGCAAGTTATTACTCAAGAATTACAATGTCCTTCCATTCTACCCTGGGTAACAAGACGTGAAAGAACACTGCCTCAGTCAGTTTCCTCAATTATTCATTTGTAGTAGTTGGAGAGATAACAAAAGCACTGGTTGCAAATAACTTAATTTGGATTGATGTACTTTTAATTTTCTGTCTAAACTACATTCAGTTTTAAGTCTTATGGTATCAGCTCATTCTGATTTTCCCATGTGAGAAAGCATCCTTTCAATAGCTCTCACACACTTCCCAGTTATGAGTTTAAAGGCTGCTTATTTTTATTTTCTTCACACAAACAAAATTAAAATATACTTTATAGGTAAAAAGTTGGTTTAGTGGACCTGAAAATTAGAATACAATCACGAGCCTTTTTTCTAATTTTGTCTTAAAATTACAAGAGGATTTCCAGTCTACAGTGGCATCTTTTATTAGGTACCTTGTTTTGTGCTGATGTTTGAAATGACATCTATTTTTTGCTATTTTGAAACACTGAAGAAAAATAGTTTGTCATACAATTTACATTTTTGTAGGTCAAAAACTGATGGATATTGGCAGTTTTATGTGATTCAACTATCTTAAATGACACCCCTATTCTCTTAGATCTTCTAATTAACATTTAACACTTTTGTCATTTATGCTTACATTCAGTTTTTAAGTGAAACCAACTATTGCAAATCAAACTAAAGTCCTTTTTATGACCACTTCGGCTGTGGCTCTCTCCCTCTCCAATAGCAATGTCATCTGAGTTTAATGTTAGTCTGGTCACATATGTGCACCAAGATGTATATCTATTTGATTCATGTTTTTCTGTTCTTTAATTTTCTCAAACCTTGATTGTCTTGTCCTCTCCTCTCATTATAAAGGAGAAAAGGGAAAACTTTTGACCACCTACCTCCTTTAGATCCCCTTTTAAAAAAATTTTACCCTTCTTTCTCTTCCGCTGTTCTTCAGATTTATAAAACATCTTAATAAAACCTAAAGCTCACTTTGAATTCAAAGTATTTAAGAAGATGCAAGAGAAACAACCATCTCTTAACCGCATGGCACAATGGGGAAGTTGGCAGTTGAAGCACAGATAACCCAGGGAACACAAAAATTCTCTTTTTTTTTCTACCTTCAACTTCCTTTTCAACTGCCACATGCACCAGCAGGAGAATACATTTTTTAGATGCATCTATTCTTTAGCTAGCAAGTCTCTATTAAGATGTTAATAAAATAGTGCCATGACCAAATTCAGGAGAAGTGAAATGACCTGTGAATGGGCACTGGACTGTATGGGGAGGTGAAATATGAACCAAATCAGAAGGGAGCAATTCTCTTTCCCAAGATTCCTACCAGAGCAGCAGTGAACACAAAGCAACACAAAGACTCTTAATGTTTTACAAAATAAAAACTGGCAAGAACACTGATCTTGGCCCAAATTCCTTTATCTGATCTTAAAGATACTGGAACTCCTTTGCAAATTCTTTTTCAGAGTATTCATTTATTTGAAGTAGCATCACGTCAGCTTCTTCTCCAGACTAAATAATTAGAAATTCCTTTCCTCTTTGTCAATTGATATCAAAGCTATAATATATACAAGAATTTTAGAGCTTCTTCCTTCAAATCCTGAATTAAGTTATGTACTCATATTTTGGATCCTAATCGAAGTTAATCTCTATAATAGTTTAATTGGTGGTAAAATCCCCTCTTGTGACTATGACATAGTTAAATGTTGAGTAATTATCTTCCAGTATGTCTTCCTTCTGTATTAGTTTGCTTATATCTTAGTACATCTGTATTGCAGCCTTGTCTCACATTAATAAGTGTACTACAAGGGTATTATAATCAATTTTAGCAGAGAGAGATTCTACCTGAAATATTTTTATGACTTCTCGATATGGCAAGTGTAAGGATTAATGTAAATCTCCTTATCATAATAGTTGATCTGGATTTTTGTAAAACTAATAGACAAATGTTAGATTATATTTATTTAAGTAAATGCCAGTTTCCCCAGGGGTTCACAGTCACTATGGTCTAACTCAACATACTGACGGCTCAATACTTTTCCAGCTACTGGTTATTCTTCTAGCTCATGGCTGTTGTTCCCATAAAACTTCCTTGAACAAACAGTCCTTTCTTTTACAGTTGATAGTATCTGGAATGCCCAAGAACTGGTGGCTTAAAATGCATCAACAGTCTAGAACCCTCAGCAAAATCTGATCCAAAATGATGTCATCCCACAGGCTAGGTCTTCTGGTTTAATAACAACCCTCCCTACATCTTTACCTTCATCATTTTCACTGAAGCGCTTTTTAACTTTAATGTAAATCATCCAAACTGTTTTTGAAAAATTAGAATATTTGAGACAACATACTGATAGAAACAAGTGCATTAAAAATATGATGCAATTTAAGTAGATATTAAAAGGAACTGGCCCTCCCTGGTGGCGCAGCAGGTTAAACAACACACTATGAAGCAAACCGCAACCACTGCAGCACGAGTTCGATCCCTGCCTTCAGCCAGGGAGGGGACCCACATGATACAGTAGACCTCTCCTGCCTTGCCCGCTGCTCCCCTCAGCAGTGTGTTTCAGTCAATCTGCCTGTTCTGCTCCCCACTTGGTCTCTGGTGAATCCTCTCACCTCCCGCGACTCTGGCCTATACCCCAGCTCTTGTATGCATAAATAAGTCTTTTAAAAAATAAAAAAATAAAAGGAACCTGAGAATGTCTAGTGTTGTATGGATAACAGAAATAGAGTGTGCCACATATGTAATTTAAAATTTTCCAGTAGTACATTAGAAAAGTAAAATCAAACAGGTAAACTTAATTTTTATAATTGATTTAATGTAATACATTGAAAATATGATCATTTTAATATGCAAGTCATATAAAAGTATTAGTGAGATATTTGGCATTCTTTTTTTCCCATACTAAAGCTTTGAAATCTGTTGTGTATGTTACATTTCCAGAACATCTCAGTGTGGACCAGCCACATTACCAATGCTCAGTAGCAATACGTATATACAGGTTAGCACATTGGACAGTGAAGACCTAGACAATTTTCTAATTTTTTTTCTATATTTTTATATACGTTGAGCCCTTGTTAAGAGAGAACAAGTCGCACTCCCCAGGAATCAGCTAGTCAGTGCCAAAGCTGCAGCTAAACTCAGCACACTGGCTCCTTCAGCCCTGCTGTGGAACTAACAGTGATGGGATTTGGTCTGGAGCTTCCATGAGACTGAGCACTCATTTATGATAATACAAATAACCTATGATGAACACCTGCCAAATTCCAGACATCATACCAGACACTTTGGCATTACTACTTATTTTTTTTAAAGATTTTATTTATGCATACAAGAGCTGGGGTACAGGCAGAGGTGGCGTGGGGTGAGAGGATTCACCAGAGACAGGATGGGGAGCAGAACAGGCAGATGGACTGAAATACACTGCTGAGGGAAGCAGCGGGCGAGGCAGGAGAGGTCTGATGCCATATGGGTCCCCTCCCTGGCCTGGGCTTGAACTTGGGCTGCAGTGGCTGCAGAAGCCCCACAGTGCGGCTCCCAACCCCTTGCGCCACCAGGTAGGCCCTAGCGTTAGTACTTAAAGCAATCTGGTAGAATAGAGATTTAAGTCCCTTTTCTGGATAACATACTGAAGTTCAGACACAATCAATTACCTCCAAAATGGCCAGACTTAGATTTGAAAGCATCTGTCTGACCACAAAGCCTGGTATCCTTTTTTATACATCCCAAGCCTTTTGTCTCTCTTCCAAGAGCCTCTAGGAATACCACCCCAAGCATGGTCTGAGGACCAGTCGCCTCTGGGTCACTTGAAAGAGAGATAGTTAAAGATGGAGAAATGCCTTAGCAATACACAATCTCAAGCCTTACACTGCATATTATCTAAGACAATTAAAAAAAAATCCCCAAATATTGCCATGACTTTCCCAGGAAAAAATAGATTTGTACCCTGTTAGGCACATAGTAGTGAATAGAAATACCTTGCAGCTTGATTTGAAACATTCAATGAAATGATTTAGCTTGGGCCTTTAAGGAAGGTAAAATAGTAGAATTTTTAGTTAAGAATGGGTTTGTAGAACTCAAATCTTAAAATTTGTAAATGATTCTATACCACACCACCTCCCTCCTCTCTTTATCCATTCTTCCAATACCATACATAGATGAATGAACTTGCTCCCACTAAATTCTCTGGGAGGGAAATGTTTATAAGTGAGATTATGTGAGTACTGCCCAGGGAATGGCAATATGAGTTTTAGGGAGAACATCAGTGTGAGGCTAGAGGTGCAGGGGTGAAAGAATTCAACAGAGACAGAGTGAAGAACAGAAGTAGATTTATAGAAATACACTAAGAGGAACAGTGGGCAAAATGGGAGAGGTCTGTGCCCTAAGGCGGATTTGAGGCTCTTTTATACTGTGTTTGTGGACTTTCTAACCTGGGTACCAGTTTGTGGCAGTTAACAGCACCGGCCTTTGACCCAGAAACATGTCCTGACCTCTGCTTTTGCACTCATATACTGGACTGGTTTTTCTGGTCGTGGTGGTCAGTGTTATGGCCTTGTCCCCCAGGCAGCTTTATCCATAACTATTCCAGCATCCCAAACCTGCCTGCTAGGCCAGGAGTGGGAACTGTTTTTAACCTTACTAAATTGTACCCTGACAATATAAGGCATTTTTACCACACACCAAAAGCCACAAATGGACCTAACACAAGTAAGTGTCAAGATGTCCATGGCAGGGCATGCAGCTTGCTGTGTGCTGGCTTCCAAGAGTGTGGTCTGTTTCTGCAAACTGATTTCCTTGGTGTTCTTCAATGTGGTTCTCTTGAGACAAAGGTCAATTGTGTATTTATCCTGAACTTCAGTCACATTTCCAGCATTTTCCTTGTGTACCGTGATCGCCTCACTTAGCTCTTTCTTTCATTTGGCATGAGGCAATTAATTAAGCAGGTGATGCTACATCTCGATATTCTGGGGGGAAAGTGAATAATGTGAATGGCACAGGTCTTTTCTAAAAGGTTGAATCTGTGTGAACCCTGTTTATGAAATGTTTTTCCCTTCTTTCCTGTTCCTTTACTCAGTGGGGCATTGCTGGCTATTTTTGTCCTTTAGAAAACAACAGCAGCACGATATATAATAGCAGGGCTCCTAACCAATATTTCATCGTGTCGTACAGGGTCCGCGCAAGCTGTGTGTTAAAGAGATGAACAGTGGCATGGCAAAAAAGCAGGCCTGGCTTATAAAGAACAAAATCAAGGCTTTTTATGCTGCAGTGGCAGCGGATTGTTTCAGGGATGGCGTCCGAAGTCTCCTTCAGGTAAGGCTGGCGTTGAAGAGACAGTGAGAAGGCAGAAGACAATTAGCACTCCGTGTTCATTGTGAAGCTCCTGGGGTGATGGCTCCAGCTGGGCAGCCCAGCAACAGAAATCAGTGCAGATGGTTTAGGGATTCATGTTGAATTCCTGGGACTAGGCAAAGCTAAAACAAAAGCAGAGAGGTTCTGTTACAATGAACTGTGAGTGATATACTGGAAATGGAAAATGAGCTTGCCTTTGGCCACCAGCACACATTCTGTTCCCATTCTCATTGAAATGCAAATTTGTTCTGATGGCTGACGACATTCAGGATCCCATTAAAACTTCAAACTATTTTTACATCTCATACTGCACATAGGGATGCTCAAGTAGACATTCTTTTCCTTTTTTCTTTTGCAAATGTGAGGGCAGCTGCTAGACTCCAGGAAATAAACACATGGTGATCTGGGCATAAAACTTCCCAATCCTCCTAAATTATTTCCAGAACGTTGAATGAAATATAATAACTTTTGTGGACCAGCACTAACTAACACCCACAGTTATTCTAACTTTTCTCCCTATTCTTTCCTTTCCTACCCTTCTATAAGAAGTATACAGAATTTCCCCCTAGTTCTCATCTACATCATTTAGACTGCCCCAAAATCTTGAAGACAATCCAGGAGACCTCAGAAACCAGACGAGTGACTTCCTAATCACATTGACTTAATATGGTTGAAAAGCTCTGATTGTAAAGATAACAGATGATGCATTTAGTTTTCAGAGTAACTCTGTACAGAATATAGCAAGTAGCAAAATTCAGGACTGCATCAAGGTGATTCTGATATTTAATGCAGGCAGAAAAAAAAATATTGATTAAACTGTAACATTTTGGAGATGAAGAGTATTTGATTTATTCCTATATCTAATATTCCCAAGAACACTTGCAAAGTAGCTGCACAGGCAAAGAAATCATTTCTAAAAGACCTATTACCCCCAACAAGCCTCTTTTCATCTGTTATTAATTTGCTGGAGATGTCATTACAAAATACTGATTTTTCTTTCAGCAGTAAGTTACTTTTCAGAAGCTCTTAGGTTAAATACATTGGAAAGGTTACACATTTAATGTAAAATTATCATAGCAGATTGGTAAAAATAATGAAATTTCCAACTAGGAGTGGGAGGACAGACACAGAATAGAGCAGGGAGAGAAAAGACAAGAGTATAGAAAACAATTCCTACATTAATCTGTAAGAAATTGTTCAAACTTTTGACAACTCACACATCTTATTTCTATGAATTTCTTCCAAGAAAAGAGGCAGCAGGGGGATCAGGCAAAAGGGCAGGACAGGGGACTTTAAAAGAGATGCACTGACAATTCCATCACTTGGGGTAAGGCCTTCTTTGCATCTAAGGAGTTGTGGGATGAAGGACCATACTCCCAAGCCATAGTCCTAGAAAAGACAGCGTCCACAACACCGTATATCTGCCAAGGGCAAATGACAGCACCAAGGAACCCTTCTGCTCCCTGTCCATATCCAAGAGCAGTGCCCCAAAAGTGGTGGAGGCAAAGTTTATTTCAGGAACTCTCCGTCAGTGCTGCCTTCTCTATGTTGCTGACCTACTTGGGTCACTGGTTTCACTACTCCTCTTACTCAGATTGTCCCTCTTATACTCTTGCTGCTTTTTATCTTTCCTTGGCAACATCTAATCAATCTGCAAATGCCACTTCTCCTAGGAAGCCGGCCATGCAGCCTCAGCTGGCATGCAAGTGTTCTTTGTGCTTCCACATGAGTCCCTATTGCATCTGCACTTGAACGTAATTATTTGTGTAATCCTGTCTTCACCTTGTTCTAAGATCTGTAAGGCCAAAGAATATGTCTTACAGCTGTCCCACAGCGCCCAACAGCGTTTTGCAATTAATAGGTGCTCAATAATATTGCCAATTAAATTTAATTAACTGGAAGCCATATCCTGTCAGTTAATGGGGGGAATGAAACTCCTGATATGGTAGATGGCTATTAATGAGACTGTCATATAAGAGGACTAGGTTCTGGAAACATAGCTCGGTTACTCTTCAATAAATAACGTAAGTAGAGGTTGCACGATCCTTGTATATAAGAATTTTCCAAACATGGATTTTATTGCTAATGACATTATAGATATAACAGGTGGAAATGAGCTTTGAGCCACTAAGTTACAACATGTATGCCAACAGTTATGCCGACCATCACTTGATTTTAAATTATTGAACCATTTTAATGAGTGTGTCAGAAGAAATGCAAATGACTGCTAATTTAGAAAAGCTACATTTCTGTCATCTAAAATCCATTTATGGCTGAGATGATTTAGAACTAATCTTTCTATTTTATGCTTGGGTACTGGCATGAAGGACATGCACTAAAATGTAATCTAATCTTCAGAATCTTCAGAACATTACTCTGGTGCCCTTTTGGACATTATTTTTCATTTGTGGTGGCAGTTTCCTGGTATGGTAGGGATTGCCCATGTGTTTCTCTCCTCTGTTTAGGCCTCAGGCTTAGGAAGAATGAAGCCAAACACCCTGGTGATTGGATATAAAAAAAACTGGAGGAAAGCTCCCCTGACAGAGATTGAAAACTACTTGGGAATCATACAGTAAGTGATGGCTTTCAAGACATGTTCTTGTTTATAAAGTAACAGCCAAGACCATACATAACTGACGTTGTTGTACTAGATTAAATTGCCTGTGAAGAGGACATTCCCCTGGTACCCTGAATTCTTTACCAAAGTAGAAAAAGAATGATGCCAATAATAGAATGTGAGGGAATGACAGTGTGAGCAGAGACATTTGGTGTCAAGGAAAAAGATAAATTATTAAGAGTTATAACAGTAAAACTTACAAGATTAAATGCAAAGGACAGTTAGGTAAGGAGGAGTTGTTTCCAAACAATGGGATTGAATCGTGTGCCCAGTTCATTGTCTTCTGAGTCTTGGATAAAGTGTTCACTATGTCAGAGCCTTGGATCTGTCTTGGCTGACATGAGAGGCACATGAAAAATGCCTCTGACGTGGAGCAGAGTTGGTTTATATACACAAAGTATGCTTTATGCAACAGGTGACACCTAATACCTAAATATTGGGAAAATCTACAATAGAGGTTATAATGGGAGTCCTTAAAGAGAACATACATGAGCCTCCCTGGTGGCACAAGGGGTTGAGCACCACACTGTGGGGCTTCTGTAGCCAGTACAGTGAGAGTTCAATCCCAGGCCAGGGAGGTGATCCACATGGCACAGCAGACCTCTCCTCTCTCACCTACTGCTCCCCTCAGCAGTATACTTCAATCAATTTGCCTATTCTGTTCCTCACTCTGTCTCTGGTGAATCCTTTCATCCCATGTACCTCTGGCCTGTACCCCAGTCTTGTATAAAATCTTTAAAAAAAAATGAAGCATACATCAGGCCAATATCCTAAACTTAAATTGTCCCACCTAATTTTCAAAGGAGACTTTGAAGTATAGTTGTTCTCATTTTATAAGTAATGACACAGTGTTGAAATTAAGTAACAGGCAGAACATGGCTGAATTTTTTAATTAACAGCTGGAGTTCTTTCCCAGGATCATCCAAATTCAAAATTTAAATTCACGATCACATGTTATGCTGCCCCCAAATTTACATATGTCCTCAAAGTATTGTATGACTTGCTCCCTTTTTTTTTTGAAGAAAACAAATATCACATCGAGAGGTGCAGACATCTTCAGTGACCATTCTGGAAAATCAAGCCTTCCTTCCAGATTTGAATATATTTAACCAGATTTATATCAAAAGGTGCCCAGATGCCCAGTAGAATCCTGTCTGGATTCTGATTTTACATGACAGGGTAGAGAGTCATCAGGCATCATCCTGAGAGATCCAGCTGCACTTAAAAGTCCATAATCTAGAGGAAAGAAATCCTTAAAAAAAAAAAAAAGGCATATACTGACACATCCTTTGGTCCCTGCTAGAGTGAATAGCACATTATGTGACTCCTTTGGGAAAGTTAGTCAACATAACAAAAGCCCTCAGATATTAATTGTATTGAAAGAAGCATAAAACAATAATGTTCACCTTCAGAAATTATACGCATTACTGATCAAGCAGAAATGCACTTAGCAGTCCTCCTAACTGGGGAATCTATGTATTAAATTAATTCTCCTGAATTTTGTTCCCAAACATATAAATCCTGGATGCCATGTGCCGTCTTCTGGCTCCTGCTGGAGGTTCAAAAGGTTAAGACTAAACCGGGTGATCGGAGTCAGAATTTTGCCAGGCTCAGCAAACAATATTTTGACATATTTAGAATCAGTTAGTTGCTGAGCACACTTCCTTGAAAATGGATTATATCTACTCTGTGTTATCCAGCTTTTGCTAAAAATGTCATCTTTACCTCTGGGGAGGTAAGGGGGGAACAAAAAAGGAAGAAATATATAAATCTTCAGTAAAGAATTCATTAATTGGTGCAAAATAACCTGAGGTCATCTTCCAAGTTCCCTGCTATCCCAAACATCCTAGATATTCACAGGAACCAAAGTAACCAAACGTGATAGTTCTGAATGGAGAAGGCTTCTGACTTTCATACCAAAATAAAAATTGGTTTCTGGTAATGTACTTCATATTTGGACTAACATCAAACTTAGCTGACTTATAAAGTTAAATGACTTTACTACCAGGGTAATCAGGTGAATATTGAAGGAACACAGTTATATTTCTCTTTCTAAAATTTTTGTTTTGTTTATACAAAATAAAATATTGTATTATTATTAATATAAGAGTATTGTTAGAGTAAAATAATACTTTAAAATTTATCTTTGATTGAAATATTTAAATGTAAAATTCCTAACTATGGTTTAATTTTATTTAGGATCTTATTGGTTGTAATTGAATATCAAAACAAATTATGTCAAATTTAACAGCTGGAAACAATTCAAATTTATTGTGTTACAGTTAGGTGGGCTAGAAGTCTGACACTAACTCCCTGGGTTAGAATCAAGGTGATGGCTAGGTGGTACTCTCTCCAGGAGGTTCTAAAAGAGCCTTCCTGACCTGGCCTTTTCTGGCCTCTTGAGGCTGCCCACTGCTCATGGCCCTTTCCTTCCTCTTCAAAGCCAACATGATGGGCCAAACCTTTTCATATCACTTCTCTCTGACCTTGTCCTGTGCCTCCCAGTTTTACTTTTATTAAGAAATGATGATTACACTGGGATCATCCTGGGTAATTCAGATAATCTGCAAATATCAAGGCCCTTAACCTAAGCACATCTCCAAAGTCCCTTCCACTATGTAAAGGTACATATTCATGGACTCCAGGGATAAGAATGTGGGTGTCTTTGGATACCCATATTCTGGCCAACATGAAATCCATTTTTTTGTGTGTGGAATATATTGTCTAATTTTTTTAAATCAAAAGCAATTTGAAACAAGATTTATCAGAAATTTCCTTTGTGGCAACTTTTGTTAAAACTGATCTATTTTGTTAAGTGAAGATCACTTATGGTTTGAATTATGAATAGATATTCACATTACACTGAACTTATTTATATCACTGTATGAAAATTCAGGTTTACTTTGGCTATTAGAAATTTGTTTGCATATATGGAGACAGTCAGACTTCACTGCTGCTGGGGGAAGGTGGTCCAACAAAGTGTCCTGGATTTCAGGGCCACAGATGATTAAAGGAGAAAATTTTAAATTAATTCAAAGTGGTAATCAGTTTCATTCCACATTTAGGGCAAGAGAAAAAATATTCCACAAGAACATAGACCAAAGATATTCTCTTTCCCTTCTAGATCATCGATTTCCATTAGTTTAGACATAAAGAAGGCACAACAGTCAACTTCAACCACATAGGGTTGTCATGAAAAAGCCTTCCTTCAAATGGTCTAAGATAAAATCAGTACATGTTCTATATTGAAAAGTCTTGCCACAATGTCTTCTTAGTTCTGAAGATTTAAAATACATGGATCTCTATTTCACTCTATCAGGATAAGCCTTTGTCAGTACACCCAAGTAACAGAAGAACAAGTTGGAGTCTATGTGTATCTGTGGCTTCCAGATGAGGGAAGGGGAGCAATAGGATTTAACTGCCTACTTTGCTTGAAGGACATCTCTTAAGTACTCCAAAGGAATGGATTGCAACCACTCTGTGCTAACTCCACTATCCATTCAAAATCCTTTCACCTCCAATCATCAGAAGATGGCTGCTTTTAGCATAAAGGCAGCCTCTATTTCCTCCATTCAGATAATGACTCGACCACCTAAGAAGCCACTGTGGTCCACACACAAAGACACAAGCAGTTGAACCGCAAAGTGGCAGCGGATTCATCCAGTGGAGGAGCACTCACTCTAGTGAGGAAGGTCTCTGCTGTCTTACAAAGGAACAGTGGCTTACAAGGAGAAAAAGAAGTTCTTGGCTTCAAATTGCTCTTTAGTGGTACATTTCTGAAGGGTAATTATATTAGGGGGTGTTCCTTTTTCCCCTCCGAATAGGCTTGTTTGCAAAATTATTGAGCATTATACATCAACATGAATAATCACCCTCATGTCTTTGTCCTTCACATTTTTCAGTTAATTAAGCCAGATGAAAAGTATTCTGTCTAAAGTCAATACTGAAAGCGCCTTGGAGGAAATGGAGATATTTTTAACTGAGAACTGACTCCTCAATGGGTCAGGAGTTGGGTTGATAATTTCAAAGTCTCTTTATAGCTTAGAAACTCTTTTCAAATAATTTCAGTGATTGTCTTGTTTACAGCAGAAGAGAATCAATTATTTTTAAAGTGTGTAACAAGCTCTTAGTCAAAATTTTAATTTGTATATTACTTGAATCATTTGGTTCCAGAATAAATGAGTTGGTAACTTTCACCCAGAAAACATATTCTAAAGACATAAAAGAAAACCTAACAGAAATGGCATAAGCTATTGCCTCTATTCTGAAGTGAGTTCATGGTTTAATTACATTAAAATCCTAAGAGCACATTTAATATTAGTTCATAGAGTGGGAGTCTCTGTCTTCACTAACCTCTTTGCTTTTGCTTCCAGTGATGCATTTGATTTCGAGATTGGTGTGGTCATTGTCAGAATCAGTCAAGGGTTTGACATCTCTCAGGTTCTTCAAGTGCAAGGTATGTACTTTCATTATTCAATCAATGAACATTTATTGGGCACATACTTCATGCTGGGTGCTGGGAAGAGAGCAAGAATGTAACGCAAACAAAACCCTCTAGTCAGAGTTTCAGTTCCTGGGATGGCCCAGTGTGTGTGTGCGCTTCCCTGTCTCTTCCCCACTGCTAACACAAGTGGACTTTTTCTTGATAACCAAAAACATAGACTAATTCAGGGCATATGTCAATTCTTCTTATCACAAAACTACAGAGTCAGCATCACTGAAAATAAACACGTTCAGTAAAATAACCTGCCAAATTAATTTCTGCAAGATGTTTCAAAAAAATGAAGATTAATTCTTTTCTCAGAAAACCATTATTTTGCTTTTAAGCATCTATGGTCTGGTTTGCAACTCACATGAAAACGAGCCTGAGTATATCACACTGTGAATCACTAAGTGGAGGCAGAAACACTGATTCAGATTAGTGACTCTGCTTTTCTCCATAAAGGATTCACTGTACATGTATCATCTTGGAATTTAAGCATGCCCTGTTATGTATGGAATAAAGGACATCTCTAAAGAGTCACTGAAATATTAAGGCAGAACTCTATTTATGACTTGTTTCTTTAACTGAACTTTACACAAGAGTCCTCTGATAGCATGACACAGAAATGAAAGAATATTTGGTGGGGGGACTCATACGCCATCTACTTAGGATGAATAAAGAGGTTCACCAGATGTCTTTATCTCCGAGAGACTCTCTCTTGGGATGGAAATGGGGATATTATTAGTGTGATAGTTACATTAATAGGGTACTGTGAGAAAGAGAAAAGCGACACCCAACTTCAAGAGGACTTTGTGGAGGAAATTACTTTGGCTTGAGACCCTGAGGGTGAATAAAAATTAACCAGGCAATGCTGGGGTGGAGAAAAGTGAGCGAGTGCGGAAAGTAGTATTCCTAGCAATAGGAGAACATTAGCAGAGGTGTGAAAACCTGGCAATAGAGAGAATGAGATGTATGTGCAACCCAAAGCAAATCAGTATAACTGTTTTCCACCTAAAAAAAGAAAATACAATTTGTATTTAGATAGCACATTTACTTTCTCTGTTATTTTGATCTCTTCAAGCTGAAAAATGTGATATAGCTGGAAAATAATACTCCTACCCCTCACTGCTCCATCCCCAAAATACTCCCATCAATTTAATTCTATAAAGCAACACAGCGAGCAAATTCTGCAGTATTTCTGAAAGCACCCTGGCAGTGAACTGCATCTCCTCTTAATTTCCCAAGGGATGTATCCAATTTAAATCTACTTTGATGTTTGAAATATTTCTGCATCTTAGTTAAGAAAAGGAAAATACAGTTGGATGCTAATAAAATAATTATAAGTACCAATTATCTAGGGTAAACAATGTTACACAAATACACAAAGAACATGCAAGAATCACAACAGCATAATGATAGAAATTAACTTTATGCCACATTCCCATGCATTGTTTTGAAGTTTCTGTGATTTATAACAACCCTCATATTAGATTTTGAATTGGAATAAGCTTACGTTTCATTTTATTATGCTGTAATATAAGGCTTAATAAGAGCCTGATAAATCTTAAATATTGCATTATACTATGTTAATGATTATCATCATAGGTTTCCAACACAGACACCACAGTGTCATCACAGATTATAATTTAAAGGAAATATTAGCAATTCAAAGTGCCCATATACTGTAGTTAATAAAGCAGTGAATAGAAATCAGCTTTATAGGTAATTTACCAGCTAATGACAATTATTTCTATACTGTGTCATAGGCTTATATGAGGAGAATAAATTTTTATATAAACAAGAATGATGCGCATAGCAGTCTAACTTGTATATTACAGCAATTCACCCAATACTGATCAATCGCTGATAGTTTCTCTTAATAATTTAATTATAACCTCAAACAAACAAACAAAACCACAGTATTTCATATTATTCATCTCCCAGAGGTATTTAGCAAGTTTGCCAACTACAACAAACAGTCCAAATCATACTGGTAGGAAATAGTGTTGAAATGTGAGCCGCAATATATTGAGTAGTGTCGTGTATAAGTACTGCACGATTTACGGCCATCTTGCAGTGGCAGTGGGGGTGGGTGGGGTGGGGGACCGCCACTGCTGTGTCTGACTGAGTGGCTTCACGAAATAAAGACAGATGGCATGGCGGTGTACTACAAAATAACTCGATTGGAAGGGCAACCACTGCAGAATTGCTTCCTGCCTTCCATTCAGCTAGACATCACTTGGGAGGCGGCATGTTGATTCACGTGGTCATTTGCAGCTTTGAACTGATTGACCAAGGGATGAATCATAATTCAATAATTACTGGAGAAAAAAAAGGGGGGGTAGCGCAGGGAAATAAGAGAAGATGTGATTCCTCGGTGGGTTCCCTTGCTCTCTCTTCTGTGGTCAGACCACTGGCTGTCTCTAGCCTTAGGATTCAAAGTGAATTGCAAAGTGTAGACGCCTGCCTATTTCTAAAAGACACCTTTCTAAAAACAGATAGGGGATAGACCATTTGAAGCAGGCTTACCAACAAAACTGAATTTCAGACTAGTCACTCTGGCTGGTTACCATGCAACCAGCTTATAAAGAGTTTGAAAATAGTCTTATTCGAGCAGTTTGGGCATTTGCCCTAAGGTACAGCTCAGGATTCACACTTTATCCCTTACTAAGAGAACAGGTCCGGGATATGTATTCTCTCTCTATCTCACTGTGCCTTTGCAAAGCATGATATACTATGGAATTATCTAATTCCAATACAGGACACCATTACTCCACTTCTTTAAACATTGTCTTTTGTGCCTACCCTCACATACTTTACACCATCCACCCCTGGCAACTACTCACTTTTTTTTTTTTCTTTAATGAAGTAATACTCTCAAATGTATTGCACTCTATTGAACAGCATTGAGCTGCTTTCTTGTTTCAACAAACTGTTCTTGAGTACTAGTATGATGCTAGGCACCAGCATGTTGATAGCAGGGCACGGGCACACTAAGAATATGAGAGGGAATAGGTGAGGTTCAAGCATAGACTTTGAATCAAACAGACTAAGAGTCAAATCCCAGCTTGATACTTACTAGATGTGTGACTTAACTCCAAGGACTCATCCTCTGTGTGTTTCACTTTTCACATTTTGAAATGACAATAATTGAATTATCTATCACATAGAATTGTTTTGGATATAAGGGTCTGATGGCCACAAAGTGGCATTGTACTTGTCTCATGGGAATAGAGCAGACATGTATCCAGACATCTTAAAACTCTTTTGTCTCACACAGTGGTCGTTACTGCAATAATCAAAGTTGTAGGCTGGGTATTCCTTTGATAGCACATATTAGCAGTGAGGGCACTGCCCTGAAGGAAGGTGGTAAAGGATGTACAGCAGAATGAAAAGCAGACTTGGCTCACTAGCTGTACAACCTTGGATCAATCACTTGAGCTCCCTGAACCTGTTTCCTGAATAGTAAAATCGGGGAGATGACTCCAGGCTCTTCCTGCATCCCAGGATGGGTGCTGAGATCAAATAAGATACTGTGTGAAGGGTTTTGTGAATCCTGTATATCAGCAATGTGGAAGTGATGGTGGTGTTGAGAGCAGTGATGGAATGGGGTGTTTTTATTGTTAGTCTTGTTGATTCATTTATATCTACCTGTTGATACTCCCTTTCGTCCCTCATGGCTATGGTACACCTTTGCAAGTCAGCCAGCCAGTACTCTTGTCCAGAGAAATTATTTTGACAAAGTCGACTCAAATTCCTATGCAAACAGAGGGGAGGAGTACACTAGACAGATAATTCAGAAGAACAGATAATCAAAACATCACTTCTATTTAATGCTGAAATGAGAAAAGGCGGGAGTCCACAGAAGGAGGCCTTAGATCACCCACAACATGAATAATTAAGAATTAACTCTAATGAGAGTTTGCAAAATCATACTCCCATGTGGATCTGAAAATCTAAGATGACCAAGCAAGCAGATTTTAGCATTTTAGAATAGACTCTGTCAACCTCTATTTCTCTGACACTGTTGAGTCTGACTCCAGCAAAGTCTGTCTTGGAAGTTTGCAATTTTTCTGTTTCTAGGATGGGCTATCTGTACATACCTCCAAGCAGATTGTTGGAGTAGCTTCAGTTCACTCGCCTGGTTGACTCTGTTACAAAGGAGGATTTATTTTTTTCCTCCTCTGTCTAAACTAAAGGATAACTATCAAGGCAAGTAGGGGCTAAACACAGGTTATGCTGGAACCTGCCAAAAACAGAAAGACTAGGAACATGCCCCTCCCCTGGTGGGGCTTCTGCAGCTGCCCCAAAGCAACACACAAATCTGCACCTTCCAGATTTCAGGCTACCCAGGCAGCAACATCCTGAGGATAATAGCTCAGGAGGTAGTGCCCAGGGTGGTGAGGACGAAATCTGGTGGGTATCCTGCCTATATACTCGTGCCTTTGGGGTCTTTTCTTTACAAAGTTTGAGGAGTCACAGTTTTGGGGAATTCATTTGGCTTTATACCTTGTGCCTGAAAGTGTTTAGATCATCAGATAAGTCAGAGTTAATAAAATAACTCTGAAATAATGTTAATAAGCCCAAACAAGAAGTCACCATGGCGGGACACACACAGAATTCAGGGTCAAGCAGACCTCATTGCATTTGAACCCCCTGACTTGGCAGGTGACATCAGACAAGTTTATTTAACTCTTCAGACGCTCCAATTCTTCCTCTACAAAATGAGGATCATAACAGTAACTCTCTCAGAGCAGTTTGGGGAGGAATAATATGCAGCACAGTCCCTGGCCCCCAAAGAATATGTGATAAATAGTAACTGCTAAAGTAATTCTCAGACTTCTCAAAATACTCGATTTGCTCTGCATGACTAAGTCCATTTCCAGAAGCTGCATAAATGCACTGCCCGTAGAATGTACTCGTTGCTTTGTTTTTTAAGAAGCTCCAAAGCAGTTCCAAAATGTTGAAATTGTTGTTTATTCTTTTTGCAAAACTAGGCGGGTGGAAAAGGGTAGGAAATCAAGAGTCATAGAAAAAATAAATGTCTTGCCTAATGTCATATAAAGTCAGCAGCAAAGCTATATCTGGTCATGACCCCCAGGGTAATGCAACTTGTGTTCACCTTTCAAAAGTCAGGGGTAAACAACCCCTATCTGAGCTTTAATACCGTCAGTCTAATTTCTCATATTTTTTAGAGTCGCTGATCTTGAGAGCCTTTGAAGCTTTGGGGAAATCACATGGGTGACTTGACCTTAAATCTCATGCCACTGGCAAAAGATTAATTGCTAAGACCTGGAAAGGGGCCAGATAATTCTGTAGAGCCGAATAACAGTACCGTCTGGGGATGTAACTGTCCTGACAGATTTAGTTAGTACATAATTGATAAATCTAGAGTTTGTATAGCTTCGTTTCCCAGATAGATAAGGCAACAGGCTGTGAGGTTGACATTTACACAAACCTGATCAGTGTTTTGTAACAATGAATCTAAGGTTTCTACTCTCCACCCTCAGACCTGGCTCATTTTTTAAGGCTCTGTTCTCAGTAGGTAATAAGAAGACTGGATCTGACAAGAGCTATCCCTTGCCCGCTATAAGCAAGAATGTCCATCATATTTTATTTAGCACTGGCCTGTGACTGCTTTTAAAATCTTATTTACCCAGATCCAGTGCATGTTGAGGTCAGAGGATGTAACATATTACATAGCAGCTAGGAGTTTTTCGTCACAATCAGAATCCAAAAAGATAAAAGGCAGCCAGATTCAACATCAACTTGTATAGTGGGGCTAACCCCTAGACAGGAAATTTTGCAGAGTTTGACTTGTTCCAGACTCAAGTGGTGAGAGGCCCCTTTGAGCTATTTCAACTCTAACAGCCACACAAAACCGCCAGTCCTTCCCCCCAGAAAAGTATTTCACTTATCAAAAGTAATTGTTAGTGGGTATTTTTTTTTGACAGTAATTAGTATTTGGAGCCCTTGGAGTTTATTATAGGATTTGGTTATCTTTCCTTAATTCTTGTTCTCTAGTTTTATGTTTCAACTCAGGAAGCATCATTGTGTGCCTGATATAGATCCAGCATACTTCTGTAATTTTGTCACTTCCAGTTGTAAAGCATCTGACCCTGTCACTTAGGTCAGTAAATCAATGGCTTTTCATGTATATCATCATATGTACAATGGATCTGGCTTTTGGATTTGCTGGGTTTTTGTTTGTTTACCAGTATTGAATAAAAATGGCACTAAACAATCTCCCTTGCCTTCACAAGTAAAAATCCAGCAACTTCATATAACTTAACACATAGAGCTGGTTTTCTGAGCTAGTTGTTACTTTTCTGACTGCAACTTACTGATAACGTTACGTTTTTAAAAATCATGTTCTGTATAACTATTTTATTGCAATATGTACCCACTAAGTGAGTGATTTTGCTTTGTTTCATCAGATGAATTAGAGAAATTAGAACAGGAAAGGCTTGCTTTGGAAGCTACTATCAAGGATAATGAATGTGAAGAGGGCAGTGGAGGCATCCGAGGCTTGTTTAAAAAAGCTGGCAAGTTGAACATTACTAAGCCAATTCCGAAAAAAGGTAAGTACTTTAAAATTGATGAGAAAGATAACAAAATGAATCAATACTGGGTCCAGAATTCAGAATCTAAGATGTGAGCAGCTAAGATATAAAATGTAAATTGTAAGATGTGGGGCACTGGTAAGGATGGAAGGGCATTTCTATTTAGGAGGCGGTATGGATAAAAGGTAGAAGGAGTTATCATTATCAATAGCCTAAGACTATATATACTATATTACTGGACACATTTTAAAAATAGGGATATTTGCTTTCAGGACAGATTGAGTATTAAAAAAGAGAAAGTCTTAGTCAAGATGGAGAAGACATAGAAACCTTAAGAACCAGTAATCCACTTCGTTTGTGAATTTTCACCCTCCCAACAGCCACCAAACACATACACCTGGCAGATATTGCAGTGAATTTAAAGTTTACTGGTACAGGTAAGGGATGGATCCAGCTAGGACTCTAATTTCAAAAAAGCATCTTTCTCACAAACCAGGAATCTGGACTTGGGACTTCCTTGATAATAATTGCAGCATGTAGATTTCTGCTGAGTTGTATACTTATCTTTGAATGCCAGGTGTACATTCTGGGATTAGATGGCCACAGAAAGAGAGCTTGCTATAAGTTTTATAAACAGGTGATTCAGGCATCTGATTTTTTTTAAATTGCTTTCTAGAAATGCAGCAGGTTTTAGTTCCTTGAGGGCCACAGCGACCTCTACTGGCATAAAATCAGAATGTTCACATCTTTCATGCACAAATAATCCCGAGACCCAGGAGAAGCGGTTTCTCTAGGGTGGTCCTCAAATCAAACAAGATCCATTTTAAGAAACAGCAGGCTTCTGGTCTGGGTTGACAAGAGCTCTTTAAGGAAGTGCTTCAAAGAGGGACCTTTTTCTACTATAGCCCAAGGATGAAATTTCACCTATAATATTTTCATATACATAGTGATGGGGAATCCAAACATTACCCCCATTCAAAGGTACCCTTAGATGGCTTGGAATATTCCATGGAGTATAGGAGAGTCTACTATGTATTATTTACCTTAAAATTACATTTTTTAGGCAAACCATGTGTTCAAATTTAAAGTTGGTGGTACATCAAGATTTTCAGGGTATAAATATTAGAATGAAATTCCCTGTATGCTAACTATTATCTTCTTTCCTTTCTATTTATTGGTTTATTTGTACAAAGAGTTAACTATCCATTGAATCTGATATGTTCAGCTATATGATTTAGAAAACAATGGAAAAATAGAAGTCATGGTTCACTACTATTCTCTAACCAATAGAGAGGAGGGAAACATAAATATTCTTCTTAATAAAAGGAGGACTCATTTATTCTGGAGACCTGTTCTGCATCACAGTAGTTTGGCAAAAAAATATACTTCTCTAAGTTAACATGTCTCATTGTTCAAAAAGCCACATATGTAGTGTTTTATTTCTAAAACCTGACATTTCAAACACACTTTTTAAAGGGTACCCCTTGACTGCTCTGAGCTTTCATTGGTTGACAACTCTTTTGAGTTCTAGATGTTAACCAATCCTGTCTCCAGGTGCTCACACAGGATGCTTTAATTTGTCTGTGAGTGGGTACAGTTTGCTTCATTTTGTAAGTGTATTTACTTTCTCCCTCATTTGTCCTAGGAAGATGGAAACAATATAAGATAATTGCTTCAGAATTGACAGACCCCAAACATAGAAATAGTGAAAAACAGAACAAAGCATCTTCAGAAGCTCTTAGATCAGACAGGCAGCTCTGAAGAGGCTGTCAGCTCTATTCTAAACATTTCCTGACACCGTCTCTTTGAAATCACGCGATGAAGTCACAACTCGCAAAGATGTGGAAATGAGAAATAACATACACGGTGTAGCAGTGAAACTCTTCCTAGCAAATAGGAGTGAGGATCTTGATCAAACACTAGCTTAGTTCCCTGGACACTTTCATTATGTCGTGTTAGTGTGGAAACTGCGTTAAAAACTTTCTAAGTATTTTATGTGTATCCTCAACTCAGTAAAAGCATTTTGTCCTTTCATGTTTCCTCCTTTTTCATGTCATTCACAAAGATTCCAATAGCTCAGATAACTTTACCTTAGTTCTACAAGACTCTTTTTAAAGAAATTAGGAATGAACCAGGCTGACATTAGGAGCAAAAGATCATAGAGAATCCAGATGCAGCCTGGTCTCCGGTGGCCTTTGTCATCTGAACATTCATAGGATTTACACCAAAGTGATCCTCAAATGAATAAATTGCCAAACAAAGGAATACTTTTGATTCTATTGATTATATCTAGAAAATCAATCACATGTTCTACTTTCAAGTAAATCTGAAAATAGGACTAAGTTATATCTGAGAGTTGGGTGGGAGGCGAGGGAATTGTGATATTTTGACTACTTTATCAGATAGTTTAACATTGTTACATGTCTAACTGAAAATTCCCCTGTGAGAAAGAAAACTAAAGACCCGAAAATAATCCACTGCACTGTAATGGAAACTGTAATCATGAAGCCAATATCAAATTTTTATGTTACCATTGTCTGATGAAAATTACTGTGGGATTCAACTTTTATTTTTCCACAGTATTAAGCACAATATTTACCTATAAGCATAAAGAAAGCCGCTTCTTCTGTTTTCTTGAATTATGTTTCTTTCCTCAAATGACAAATGTATTTCTTTTTCTTTCATTACAGACAGCAGCATTAATACCATCCAGTCCATGCATGTTGGGGAGTTCAACCAGAAACTGGTGGAAGCCAGCACCCAATTTAAAAAGAAGCAAGGAAAAGGAACAATTGATGTTTGGTGGCTATTTGATGATGGAGGTGAAAAAAAAAAATCCAGAATATACACTAAGGAGTAGAATGTCTATGTTGATAAATTTAACAAACTGAATAAGGAGGTATCTGAAAACGATACTGGTTAAAGAACCAGTTCTTCAAAGATTTTAAATTATTTAGGAGCTCTGAATGTAGGGTAAATACAGATGTAAAGCAATTAATTTCCTTCCAGTGAGATATACTTATCCTTTCTGTCATAATTTCTCTTTCTCAGGGCTAACACTCCTTATTCCCTATATCTTGACTCTCAGAAAAAAATGGAAAGACTGTAAATTGAGAATCTATGTTGGAGGGAAGATCAACCGCATTGAAGAAGAAAAAATTGCGTGAGTAATGTCACACCTGCTATTTGGTTTTGCTGCTCAACTTTAAGGTATTTGAGGTACAGTGGATTTAAAGACAAATTCACTGGGGTAGTAAGAGATAGAAGACAAGAGTGATAAATCAAATGAACAAAATATAAACCATTGGTAAATCTGGGATTTCTTTTCATTATCCTTGCAACTCTTCCGTAACTTTAAAATCATGTCAACATTTTCAGTGAAAAAGAAAACTCCACTATATAGTGGTATAATACAGAATAATCGTTAGTTCATCAGTAACACTGTAAAACTTACCAGCAAGATGATCATTGAAAGTATTAAAACTGGCTCTCTTTTTTTCTGGATGATAAGGAAACAGAGATAGCTGCATATTATCTTGCCTGAAATGTGAATGCAGAACTGAATTTGCTACTTCCAGGGTCCGCATCTACAGGAATTTCTCTTCCCCTTCCCAGGAATAGCTTAGTTCATACTTAACATATCCATCAGTGTATGGATATTAATGAAAATCAAACGCTAACCCAAGCGTCTGACCGAAAGTTAAGCTGAAATAAGCTATGATTTGGTTTACTGAAACAGAAAACTCTGACTCAAAATAGTTAAATATGTACTGTATTTCTTATATTTTCAGAATGGCTTCCCTTCTGAGCAAATTTAGGATAAAATTTGCAGACATCCATATCATTGGTGACATCAACATTAAGCCAAACAAAGAGAGGTATGAAATATCATTGAACAAGAGCCATTGTTTACCTGTGGCGTCTCTCATTCTCTTTAGTGTTGATTATAAAAGGGTAAAAGTGTTATTATGTCTGTGCTGCAATAACTCTCTTACAGAATAAAAAGGAACGGCAAATAATCACGACATAGAGCTATCAAGTACATTCTAATGGGACGAAAAGATGAGGGAGGGAGCCAGCATTGAGACGCAGGTTAACTAGCATTTTAGAATTGCCCTTCTGTTCAGGTGTCTGGTGGCAGAAGCTGCAGGAAGCACGAGTTCAGTCGACTTTGACCTGAGCGGTCAGGGCAAGTTTTATTATTTAACATTGCTGCTGGGGCGTCCTGACTAGGGAGCTCTGGAGGAGAAAATATGGAAACAGCTTGTATCTTCTTGGTACATGATAGCGCTAACCATTTGAGCTTGAAGGCACTTTTAGTTTGAAGGAGCTAAGGACTAAACACTTAGAACCTGTGAACTTGGAGTGGGGAGGGGGTTAAACTCTGAAACTATCTCAAGTGTGGCAAGGAAACCTATTGGCTCCCAAATTCTTAAGTGACAAATCTGAAATAACTAAATAGTTTCAAAACATGACAAGATTTTTATCGTTACTATTAAATTTGTCAAACAACATATAGATTAGATTTTTACAGGGGTTCTCAAAGGTGCAAGAAGGTAATCTAGATAATATAGCCAATTGTTAATCAAATAAACCTCTCAGAGATTTAATTTAGCAATTATATTTTTAACATTTCAACTCTAAATTCATATTTCTTGTTGCATCTGGATGCAATTTAATACACTTGATTGGGAGTGGAGGGGGCCTCCCAGGGTGAGGGCACAAAGGAACATGGAGGTCTTGGGGTGTATTGTGTGGTTGGAAGAACAACAAAACATGTCAGTCTCATTCTAAATATAGCAATGCATTAGAAGTCCATTGCAAGGGCCTCCCTGGTGGCACAAGAGGTTAAGTCTCAGCACTATGAAGCTATCAGCAGCCACTACAGCACAAGTTTGATCCCCAGCCAGGGAGGTGACCCACATGGCACAGCAGACCTCTCCTACCTCACCCACTTCTCCCCTCAATATTTCAGTACATCTTCCTGTTCTGCTCCCCACTCTATCTCTGGTGAATCCTCTCATGCCCCCTGCATCTCTGCCCTGCACCCCAGTTCTTGTATGCATAAATAAATCTTAAAAAAAAAGAAATCCATTGCATTAAGTATCTCCAATCTTTTAACAAAGGCACACTTGTAGGTACATCCAACTCTTTTGTAATCTCTGTACTTTGATCTGCAAATCCTTAATCAGGCCAACAATGGAATCATTGAACTTATCACTTCATATTTTTATCTCTTAGTCTAAACAGCACATCAATTCTAATTATCACACATTCTGAAGTTAATAAATTACAAGTAACCTACATTATAAGAAAATTGCTTATATATTTGAGGTCATCTTGTATTAGTATACTGAAGAAAACAAAGTCATAAATCATAAATTTTGTTTAGGGTTATCATTGGAAAATATAAAACTAATGAGATTCTTAGCAAAGACAGGAATGAGATTTTTCAGCATTTTCTTAAAAAGTTCCACAGCACTGAGATACTGTTCCTTGTTTTCTGCTCAATGATTTTTTTCTTAATTGCTGTGAAATGTCCTCAGATTTTTAGACATTAAAATATTATTGATTTTTCTTTTTTCCTCTAACATGCACCTGAACAATAGTCATTTGAAATCCCAGGCAGTAATATTAGAACCAGAAGGACAAAGACTGCATTATTTGCAGCAAATATCCAAACTGTTCTGTGGCTATTAAACTTGTGGGAGCCCTTGCTGTTCACCTTCTACCTCCCCAAGCCTCCTGCCATGAGTGGGAGTTGCCATGTGGTCTGAAGGTGAGGAGGTCAGCCCAGCCCAACTCCCAAGATCATCTACTACATTAATTCATGAATGTCTCCCATGGAGTCTGAACAATGACCAGATGGAAACTCACTTATTGGCTAAATTGTTTGTTACAACTGTATCTTTGACTATACTATGAAGAAAACATATTTGCAGAATAATTACCATCTATGTGGTGTGTGTTTGTATCTAGGATCTAATACCTAGTAGGCTAACAAAGCCTCACACATGTTAAGACTTTTCCTTGGATAGGGAAGCAGTACTATAGCCATGGTTTTACAGTTAGTCTCCTGCAAAGATAATTCTTAAAATATTTGCATCACATTTAGCTCTGATTCTGCAGCCAGCAGAGCCAGTCATACCTGGAGGATCTGTGAAATAATGAGTTAGTTTCCCACTGTGAGGCCTCCTTTATAATTCCAATTTCAGCTGGAAAGTCTTTGAAGAGATGATTGAACCATATCGTCTCCATGAAAGCTGCAAAGATTTAACAACTGCTGAGAAATTAAAGAGAGAAAATCCGTGGAAAATTACAGATGCAGAACTGGAAACAGTCAAAGAAAAGGTAAAGACTTGTCTTCCTTAATTTTCACTTTGCTGTCTAACTAGCAGAAAACGAAAACAGCGGTTGATTTAAAGATCAAGAAGAAATTTATCTATTGTAGAATTTAATTATTTAAGATCAAGAGTTTCTGCATTTTTCAAGTGCTTTTCAATCATATTACTGGATGTGAGGATTTAAAAACTTTATATTTTCACATAAAATAAATTCCTTTTTTAAAAATGAAAAAGAAGAGGTTACTGATACTTATTATGAAGCCTCCTTTCAAAGAAGAGACAGATCTGTCTACAATAATTTAAATCAAGTCAATTTGTGTGCAAAGTAAATAAAGTTAGACTGACTCACAATTTGACACAACAAAGAACTTTAACCTAATGAAAATGGTTAAGAAAACTAACAAAGGGAGCTGAGAAAATGCATAACTGAAACAATGACTAAGAAAATTGGATGGGGCATAAGTAATAGGATGGATGTAACATGGTCAGATTTTCCAGAGAACCCAGAAAGATGTCAGCTATCCAGATCTAGCTAATTGAAGGAAGCTGTGATAATGAGATAATAAAAAGGGCAGGGACACGAGAACTAGGCAGATCAGGCAGGCATCTGAATCCAATTAGACATTTAAGGAAAAGGGCTGCAAGAACTTCTAAACTACAGAATTTATGTAAACAACATTAGGAGCTGAATTTCGAACAAATTAGATCAAGAGATACTATTAAGACTTTTAAATTTGGCAGAAAAAGATACTGAGCTAAAAATAATAAACTCTGTGGGTAACAAACTGTCCAGTTCTAACAAAGACTGATCATCTGAGCCTTGGATTCCAAACCAGTGAAATACAGTAATAAATATTAACGCTCACCACTACAAAATTACCGTAACATACAATAGCTACTGCATTTTTCCAAGTGAGTCTTTTGTAACTCTTTAGTTGAAATCAGTCCCCTGTGCTGATGATATATTCAGAGCTTACGAAAAGGTAGACTAAACTGTAATCTACTTTTAAGATATCAAATTGGTATCAAGATTAGATTACTGTTCTTGCCCAGTAGGACTTAATAAGCCACTATCACACAGTGACTCCCAGGTCCTGTTCTTTGCATTTCTCCAATTTCTCATGAGATTTTAAATCACTTAGTTTTCAAACCTGAAAGAATACTTTGGGGAAAAAAATGAGTTTTTTCTTATTGTCCATAATTTGAGGTAAGAAAATAAGCTCCCATTTATAATTCTGGAAGAACTGCCCCATTGAAACCTGAATGTCATCCACAGAGTTACCGCCAAGTTCGACTGAATGAGCTGTTACAGGAGCACTCAAGAGCTGCTAATCTCATTGTCCTGTAAGTATCACTGCAGGCATTTAAGACCATAACAGAGAAATATGAGGTAACTGGGTTAATCAATTTAAAAGGTTATTACCATTTGGGTGAAAAGGTAAAGGAAAAAAAAGGGATGTGGGATTGTAGACAGTGAAGGAAAATAAATGCCAATCACTGGGGGCTTTAGAGGGTCTCCCTTGGCCTTCCTGCCCAGCGTGTGGCCACCCACATAGCCAGGGGCACACACCTCCTAAACCCTGGCTTCTCCACCAAACCACACTCCACAACCTGACCCTGGAATTGAATTCGCTGCCTGTGGACTCCCAAGTCAGTCCCAGGGCTCCTTGCCTGGATCAGGGCTCCTGTGTCCATGTCCATGTCCTCCTCACCATGTGGGAAGAGCCTGGGAGGAAGGCCATAGGCTCTTTCATTTCTCCTCTTTGGCCTCTACCCGGCAATGTTAGGGAGGTGTGTTTTACCTAAGGATTAATGGCTCAACAGGAAAAGTAACTATTTCACATATTTACCTCACAACTCCTGTGTACAAAGATAAAGATGTTCCCTAGCAAGGTGATTACCAGACTGCTGGGAGACTTAGATGGTCTCCTGAATTAGGTGGGAGGGTTCAGATAGCTGGTCTCTGAGGTTTCTCCCAAAGATAAGAGCTTTAAATGACTGGGGAAAATAATCTCCACCAAAAACTGGGGAGAGGCGTATTGATTGATCAAATTTTCCACTTCTATTTAAGAGAGGTGAAAATTCATAGTTGAGCTTTGTCAATAATTCCTAAGACTACTTTTCTGGTTTATAGATATTTGTTATCTGAGAAATAAGTTCATTTAATATCTATATTCATAATAATTTCAGGGCTTTCACTGTGCAGGGAGGGGTACAAAAGTTTCAGGGCACTGGTTAATAAGTAGCTCAGAGAGCTAGTGACAGTACTGCCTGTACTAAGTATCATTTTTGTTCTATATTTTTCTTCTGTGCTGTCAGGAGCCTTCCAGTGGCAAGAAAAGGATCTATCTCAGACTGGCTGTACATGGCCTGGTTGGAAATCCTCACCAAGAATCTCCCTCCAGTCTTACTAGTGAGAGGAAATCACAAAAATGTCCTGACATTTTACTCTTAAAACATGAAAGATTAAGATAAATTTTAACTTAGTGCATGAATAATTAAGAAACATGATTGAGTACTTCATTATAAATCTGATCTGTGGATATGCCAATCTTTGAAGATTATCATACTGGATTCCACATAAATTTTATATTTTATTAGCTAATGGGAGCTATTTTTTTCTTATCAACTTAAGGGGGGTGTCAAAACCAATGCTACCCCTAGAAAGACCTCTTTGTCACTACTGCTGATAAACAAGAAAATTAAGCAAATCCATACTGGCTTATGCTCAAGAAAACCACCAACTTGATTGTACCTCACTTCTCCCGGCAAAGTTAATCTTTTGTTTGCTTCTGGGTGCTGGTATGGGCTTCCGCCCACAGCAGGGTCTTATTTAAGTGTTGAGTGGCAGCTGGGCTCATAACTGTGGGCGGGTATCAAAGGAAAAGACAGAGTGGGTAGACGACGTGATCACGCCTGGCCTTCTGAAAGGCTTCTACCTACAAAGCAGATTTGAAAATCAGTAACTGAAAACTTTAATAAGTTCTTGAGTCTGCAAATGTTGAAAGCAGTTCCCTAAAGAAGGTAATTTAATGTAACACAGATTATATACTTGAGCAAACTGCGTGATCATTGATAACTCACCGCTTCAATTTGGGCTGACAGAAAAGTGTACTAGCTGGATCAGAAGGCAACATATGTTCCTAGTCAATGAAATAGATTCTGTTCTTAATATATAAACTTTAATTGTTCTTTCTATTAACTATTTTAAAGCTTCCATCATGGTATTCTTTGCCTGTTTTCTCTGATTAAGTGATTAGCACAGATGAAATCTTCATAGATGCTTGATTGAAAACAAATATAAAAAATTTCAAACTTATAAAGAGATATATCCTGAATTAAATAATTACATAGTGGTTTATGATTTAAAAGTGGAATTAAAATGAGAACTGGAGAAACTTAGAGAAGTATTGATTTTTTTCTTTCTTTTTGGTGAGTGTTCCTATAATACTTAATCACGTTTGAAAAAAACAAAATGTATTTCTTTCTGATGGATGGTTTGCTTTTTTCCTGACATATTTTAATTGTTTATTCTAACATAAAATATAAGGGGAACAATAACTCTGAAATAAAAGCACTGAAATTCATTTGCTTTGGCCTAAGTCATGTTTTTGCTTTTCAGCCCCTAAGAGTGCAGCACAATGATGTATCAGATATGAGGTGGACATTTTGGTCAGGTGTCTCCTCTGTGGGAGCTGGGATTCCAGATTGGGGTCTCCAAGTCTAGAACCTGGGCTCAGAAGGATGACTAGGGCGGGGAACAGGAAATACTCAACAAAGCTGCACAGCAATCAGGCTGTGCCTATTCTAAATCCAGGACATCTGAAGTCCCACTGGATTGCATTCTCTCCTTTGCGCGCTCTCTCTCTCACACGTTGGGTTCCCTGGAAGTCAGACTCAGAGTTTTGTGTGCGACACATTTATTAATGTGTGCCCTTGGGGTCAGTACCTGTGGAAGGGAGTGGTGGCAGCAGGAAGGGAGGAGGAAGAGGTGAGTTGATGCCTAAGGACAGCCTCAGCCTGTTACTGCTGACGGAGAGAACCCAGGGACACCAAACTTAAGGGGTGCATGCTCCGAAATGGGGTCCTGCCATGCCTCATAAAGACCAAATATCTTAGTGGGAAAGATATTTAATTGGATTAGCGTGCATAGAAAGGGAAGAGAGGATATTCCTAATAATAGTTATCCAATAAACCCCCAGTCACCTTGTGGGAAAATGCCCAGTCACCCAGGATTGGCCCAAACCAGGGGTCACTGAGGCCAGGAAAGCTTGCCACAAGTCTAAGGCACCTTCTGATAGGGAACAGCAAGAAAGGAGTAAGGCATCTGGGACAAGAGGAACAAAATAGAAGTACAAATCAAGACAAAGACTGCCATTGTCCCTACCAAGGAGAGCTGTCCCACATGTCTCTCACCTACATGTCTCTTTCCAATATTTCTACATGTCTCTCCATCTCCTCTAAGTCTCCCCAAGTCCCTGAGTACAAGTTACAACCAGAAAAGTAAGAGATGCTCAGCCTACCTCCTTCCGTGGTATACAGCAGCACCTGGCTGGCAGCAATGCCCCTGTTCCAGTAGTTAGTCCAAGGTGCTGCATCTAAGAGGAGGCAGGGAAAATGGTACCGCCTTTAAGAAGCCAACCCCATACCGAGATCTGGAGGCAGAAAATTCCTTCAGAGCAGTTCAAGCAGGGCTTCAAGGGCCAGGTCTTTACACTCCTGACTCAGTAACTGGATGAGGACAACTCAATAATTTCCCATATGCAGAAAAAGTACATGCCATATATTCCTCACAATACCATAAATTAATATTATTTACAAATAGACATCAACATCAAAATCCTTATTTGTAAAAGAAAATTCTGCATAACTCAGGTAAAATGTTTCAGTTTTAGACTAGCAAAAATGACATTAAGAATCCCACATTAAAAAACACTTTGGGGCCTCCCTGGTGGTGCAAGGGGTAAGTGGCAGCACTATGAAGCTGTCAGCAGCCACTGCAGCATGAGTTCAATCCCCAGCCAGGGAGGTGACCCACATGGCACAGCAAACCTCTCCTGTCTCTCCTGCTATTCTCCTAGCAGTGTATTTCAGTAGATCCGCCTGTTCTGCTCCTCACTCTGTCTCTGGTGAATCCTCTCACTGCCCCCCATACCTCTGGCCTGTACCCCAGTTCTTGAATGCATAAATATCTTTTAAAAAACTATGTTGATAAAGCAGTACTCAGAGGTAGATTTATACCTATAAATGGATTTACTAACAAATTTAAAAAATGAAAGCTGACATTCAACTCAAGAAGTTAGAAACAGCAAAGCAGCTACAAGAAAGCATAAAGAAGATATTAAGGAAGAAAAGCAGGGACAAAAACTTAACTGAGGTTCTATAAGTAGAGAGAGGAGCAGAATCTCACTGCTTCCACTTGGTAGTGAAGGGACTTAGCTTCCTAAAGAATCCATTTTCTCATGCATCACTTGATTATTAGCTGAACCTAACTTTGAGGGTTATTATAAGGAAATGAGATGATATGTGTTGAGCACAGGATCTGGCTGATCACTTTATGGTAAACATTTAACTGCAAAGTCATTATTTTAGAAAAGATGAAACAGTACAGCTGATAAATTCAAGTGCTGTTTGTTGCTATTTCTTTAAAACAAAAAAAGGTCAAAAAAGACTATAAATACACAAGCAAATGAGCAAGGGACTTTGGGTAAAACGTAAGCAAAGACTGTCCTTTAAAACAGTAGTCGAGTGCATGTTTAAACTCCAGTGAAATGTTAACTATTTCCAGTAAAACATAAAATTACTGAAACTCTAGCACAAAAAAGAAAGAAAGTACCTGATGAAATCGATTACTTCAGGATAAAACACAAAGGTTTTCAAAGAATGGCTTCAGGAAGGTATCTACGCAGAGGATGTCTCCCAGGTGACTTCTTCAAAAATTTCAAAGAAAAAATAATTACTATTTTTTTAAGCTACTGCTGACCAGAGCAAGATAAGACCTTTCTTCAGTTATTCTGCAAAACTAGAAAAACTTCAATTCCAAATCATGACAGACCACAAAAACAAAAATTCAAATCACATTCTTAGATGAGTGAACATAGAAAAACCTAATATAAAATACTAGCAATTCAATTTTATGAATATATTCAAATCTACCATAATCAGAATATAGCTACTATAGGAATCCATATGTGTCTCATTGTTGGGAAATCAGTTAATCTTACTGCATTTAGTGACCATTAATTACTACTTATTAATAATTATTTGAATATTTATTTGAAACTGCATAAATATCTTTAGAACAATGTACAGGAAACCAGTAGAGTTGACTGTGAAGATGAGAACAAGAAGAAAAGGTATGAGAAAAATATTTAATATTTACTATATACCTATAATATTTATTCAAAAACACTGTATAGGTTTCAGGTATATAGTTTCTAAACTCAACAACTATGTATCACACCACAAATACCACCAAGTGTTCAGTCACCATCCATCACCAACCAGTTAACCCCCCTCCCACTTCCCCCCTATTTTATTGCCAGAGTCCATGGGTTTACTTTTGCTTTGTTTGCTTTGTTTGTTTATATGTCGCAAATGAATAAAATCATACAGCAGTTGTCTTCCCCCTCTGATATCACTTAACATAATTCCCTCAAGGTCCATCCGTGTAGTCACAAATGGCAAAATTTCATTTTTATGATTGAGCAATATTCCAGTGTGTGTGTATATATATACATATATATAAGTATATATACACACCTCTGTGTGTGTGTATAGAACATGACTTCTTTTTTCAGTCATCCACTGTCATGCATTTGGATTCCTTCCATACCTTGGCTACTATAAAGAGCACTGCAATGAGCAGAAGGGTGCATATGTCTTTTCAAAATAGTGTTTTCATATTCTTCAGGTAAATACCCAGAGTAGGGACAACTGGACCATATATGAATCCCACTGCTCTCTGTGGATTCACATACATATCCCTCTCTGAACCCCACACTCAGGGTTTCTATTGCCTTATGAAAGCCACACTGCATTGTGTGAGTCTATATACATATCCCTCTCCAAACCCCAAATTTTGCTGTCTGCTTCAAATACATATCCCTCTCTGAACCCCATACTGTGCTTCTGGGGTCCACATACATATATCCCTTTCTGAATGGCACATCACACTATATGCTTTTCCTGTCCCTCTCTGGGCCGAAGGCAGCACTGTAAGCGCTCCTATCTCTCTGGGCCTAATGGGGTGTTGTGTGGCCACCTGTTGCTCTCTGGGCCTACCGGGTACACCTCTGGGTGGGAGGTGTTGCTGTACCTGGGCTGTAGGCAGTACTGTGCTGTACTCTAGGCCCTGGCTCTCCTATAGGAAGCATCTATGCCCCCCTGAGCCCCACTGCACTGTGAGGTTTATATATTCTTCTATGAACCCCACTGGCCTTTATGGGGTTCTTACCCCTCTATGAATCCACTGCACTGTGTGGGGTTCACATCCCTCTATGAAAGCCACCATCTGTGTGGGCTTCATATACATATTTTCTATCAGCCCTGCTTGTTATAGGGGTTTCGCAGTCCTCCATGAACCCAAGTATGCTCTATATGGTTCATATTCATGTTCCTTTATGAACTCCACTACATTGTGTGTAGTTCCTATGCCTCTATGAACCCCAGTTGGCTGGGCGGGTCCCTATTCCTGTATGAACCCAATGTGCATGGTTAGGCTCTTATTCCTCTTTGAACCCTATTGCTTTGTGTGGGGTTCCTATTTATCTATGAACCCTCAGTTGGGCTCTTAAACATAATCCTGTATGAACCCCGCTGCACCTAATGGGGTTCATAATCCTCTATGAACCTTAATGTGCAGAGCGGGATTCATGTGCAAATTCCTTCATGAACTCCTCGGAACTATTTGATGTCTCTATTCCTCTCCATACTCCACCACGCTGTGTGGGGTTCCCACTCCTCCATGAATCCCACTGGCCTATTCCTATATGTATGAACCCCATTGTACTTTGTGGGTTCATTTTCCCATAGCAATCCCACTGTACTGTGAGGGTTTATACCCTATATTTTCAAAAATAATGTTTTAAAAACTATTCATAAATAAAACGTGCTTGCCATACTGTATTTAATTTTTAACTGGTGTTTGAGGTGAAATATTTTAAGTTAATATGTAATAAACTTTTAAAGGGTTTATATAGCACTCAAAATATTATACCATCATTATTTTGTTACACTTATTTATAAAAATAAGTGAGCAACTAAAATATCAATGTAAAATAAGTTGACTTCCCGACACACACAATGATAAGATTAATTTTGATTTTTTAAAATATGATACTTTTCTTTTAATTCTGGGTGAAAAAAAGTGAGAAATGTTGCATTGGATTTACCACTACAACTCCTCATTTTTTATTTGATGAATTCAGGTATGGACAAGTCTAACTTTAGTAGCTTCTGGGGTTTTATTTCCTAGGTTAAATAAAACTCAGAATTGAGATTATCCATAGTAGGATAGGATAGTTATTACAATGGAATTAAGTTTGTGTGAATACGTGCATTTCAAGTACAGTATTCTCTTTCACCCTTTTAAATACAAAAACCTAGTAAGATGCTGTACTCACAGTTTACATTGGTAGGAGGGCAGACTAACTTAACTGGATTCTCTACTTGGGTTCACAATAACGAGTATGGCCAAGATGTAGGCTAGAGTTGTGGACTCATGTGAGATTCAGAGTCTTCTTGTGAACTCACATAGTTGGTCAAATTAATTTTCTTGCTGCTATAGAATTTGTGGCAGCATTCTTCTTCAAGACCAGCATGAGAGAAAATCATGCTGACTCTGATGAAGTCAGGCCCACCAGGTAAATCTCTCTTTTCATTTACTTAACGTCTACTGATTAGGGACTTGAATTACATCTTCAAAAGACCTTCACTTTTACCAAACATAGAAGGTAGCCAGTTCACTGGAGTGACATCTTTCGTACTCATAGGCCCTGCTCAGATTCAAGACCACTCAGTATCATCTCAGAGTTCTGTCTCTCACAAACGCTAGCCCACATTTCTGAAGATCGTGTATCACATATGATGAGCCAAGTCAGAAATCAGATATTAAGTTAAAAACAGCCTGTGAAGAATCTAAATAAATACTCCCTATCTATGCACAAAAAATTATAGCCATTTTTGGGGAACTCTAGAAATGTAAAAAATAAGTTATTGCTGAAAAAATATGTCAAAGATGCTCCAGGACTAAAGCACAGTGTTGAGGCAGAATGTGTGCACCCAAGTCTGGATACCTGGTTCTTCAGTCAGTGTTTCCCACTGTAATAAAATGAGCAGTAACTAGCAATAGATGACAACAGGGATGACAGATCAAAATCATAAACACTTTAAAAAAGGAAATACAAGACCCAAAGACACAGCAGTCTGAGGTCATAAGTGCAGGAGGCACAGAATGTATGTACCTCTCTAGAGCCCGAGGACATTATCACTGTGGGAGGAAAGCCCGAAGGCAAAAAAGTTCAATTTTGTTCCATATACTCTGGTTAAGAAAGCAAGAATATGGGCTGTTCATCCTTAGAAGAAAATCTCCTTCACTTAGTTGATGGCTAAGCTTCAGTTATCTGGAAAATTAATTTACATGGACAGACTCTGCAGTGAAGTAGAGTGTAGGGTGCTCTTGTGAAAGACTCATACAGTGTATTTTCAGGTTGGGTAGTTCAAGATGAGGAATGCATAAGGAGAACTCAGGGGCTGAAGCCAAGATCCAAGCTATGAATGTCATTGCTTCAGAGAAGGTGACAAGCAATGACACCTGGGACTGGAGACTTTGCTTACTTTCTCACATCATAAGATCTCTCGACAGAGGATTGTTTGGGACAACAACAAGTTGAACAGTCAACAGTTTAGAGAAAGACACGATTCACCAGCAAACTGTGGACTCAGCTGCACAATCCTGGGGACCAGAGCAACACAGACTTCTGCTTGGAAGCAGCTCCTGCTGGTGGCTTTCCTGAGCTTCTAAATGTAGTTTGTCTGCTCCTTTGGGTGACCAAGAGATCAGGAAATGGCGATATTGAGGATATTGACTGTTCTGTTTTTATTTCCAAAATAATTATATAATTATGTGCTGGGGTTTTCTAACTTTGCAATTGTGTTTCTCCCCAACAAGAGGTGATAGGAATATTCTCAGGTAAGGTGAGAAGTTCAGAGAGATAAAGCAATAACCGGCCTTGAAAGATGCTAACTCCAGCGACTAATACAATCAGCACTTTGGAGAGATATGATCAGCAGTTCTATGATTTCCTAATGCTTCCAGGTACACTTCAAAATGAATTCTATTTTTAAAAAGTATTACTGTGTACTTTGGACTTAATGTGTCCAAAACTGAGCTCTTAATCTTCCCCCCCCCCAAACCCACTCTTTGAGCACTCTTCCAAATCTCAATAAATGGCAACCTCGTCCTTGCCATAAATCATAAAGTCATCTCTGGCTCCTCTCCCTTACCACATTATCTAACGCCATCAGCTGATTCTGCAGCCCTCAGAATATATGCAGACTCTAACCACATCTCATCATCTCACGATTACCTCCCTGATCTACGTTACCAACTTCATTTCTCCTTGGTTCAAGGTAGTAGACTCCAAAAGAGTCTTTCTGCATTGACCCAAATCCTTTTCTGTCTCATTTCAATATAGCAGTCCAAGCAATCTGTTAAATGAAATTGAGCACAATGCGCCCTTATCAAAATTGTCTAAAGACTTCCCATTATGTCCAGAGGGAAAGCTACCATCCTTACGAAAACTTACATGCCCTACAACTGCAACCCACTTCCCTCACTTCTGCTACCTCATCTCCTGCAACTGTTTGCTACCCTCAGTCACTCTGTCCAAACCCCATTGGCCTTACAGATGAGCAGGGCCTTAGTACCTGATCCAGTCCTGAAGAGCAACTCTTCTGGAAGAAGGCCGCTGTCTGGGCTCTTCATCAGAGAGCATTTTCTTCAAGTTTCGTGAGATGCATCCACCCCCACACCTGGTAGATAGCACATGCCACTGAGATCTTCCCTCACATGCCTACATTCGACCCCTCTTTTGCATTACTTTTTTTGTTAACACTCAGCACCGTTTATCTTAATCACTTCTATATATTGTCAGACTTATTTTATCTGTTCCATTATCTGCTAAGTCTCCATAGACCTGTGCCTGTATCATGAAGCACATTCAACAAGTACTTGATGCAAGGATGAGTGAGTGCAGGGCTCTGAAAGGAAGAGAAAATAGAAAGTCCAAGCTCCTGCCTCCCCAAACCCTGTTCGAATCTTGTCCCACCCAGCCCTGTCCCTGCATTCCTCACACACCTCTGTGTCTCCCAGCATGGTCCTCCTGCCTGGGGCTTCTACTTCATGTTTAGCTCACTATTAATTTCATACTCATTTCCTTCACCACCAATGATATAATTAGAGATTCTCATGAGCTAATTGGCTATCTGGCATTGCTTCTTTTGTTAATTCAATTCAACAAAAATGTGCCAAGCTTTAGAGAATAAAGACATGGCATTCTAAGCTCTTAAATGTAAGGCATTGCCCTGCCCTCGACAAGATTACGCTCTAGATGGACAAGTAAACAAGGGCACAAAAGAATGATGGATGATGAAAAAGGCTGCAAAGGAAATAAAGAGGAAACAAGGACAAAACATAATGAAAAGGATGGGACTTAGGTAATTCAGGGAGGGCATCTATGAAAAGATAGGTAAAGGATAAAAGGTACAGACAGTGTGAACTTCACTTGAGTCTTATGCCCTCCCAGAAAACAATGATCAAAAAAATTCTCCCAACACTTTACATTTAACATCGCTTTGAAACCTAGAATCTAGCTAACTGCAGTGACACACCATTCCCAGATGCTTCCGTAAGACTTATTACCTCTTTGACTTGTAACAAGGCCAAACCCGACCTCCCGCTTGGCCTAAATCTGCTGACAAGATGAGACGTAAACCCTCAAATTTGTTCTTTGTCTCATGAATGATTAACTGAGATGAGAATTGTGTGTGCCTCTAAAACCAGCTGGACACAGAAAGTAACATTTCCTGCTCCACGGAAACTTCCTTTGACTGAAAAACAATTCCAACTGTTTTTATCTTCAGTTTTATCCTCTAGCTTTTATACTCCACCTGTAACTTGCCTACTCTTCCCCATAAAAGTGGACGGTAAACCACCCTGCTGAGACACAATGCTGTAGAATGAATAAGTCCTTAAAATCCTGGTCCTCATCCCTGGAATCTTATAAATGGTAACGTATATGAAAGAAGGGATTTTTCTGATATGATTAAGGGTCTTATGTTAGGGAAATTTTCCTGAATGAACCCCAGAACTCAGGGTCTTGTGTATCTACGTTTCCCTGACACCGATAAAAGAGAAGGCCATGTGAAGGAAGCAGAATCAGAGAGAAGATGCCTCACCGCTGTTTTGAATATAGAAGAAGGGACTATGCACCAAGGAATTCAGGTGTAGATATGGGGAGAAGCAAAGAGACAAATTCTCCTCTAGCGCTTCCAGAAGCAAGGTATGTGGCCCTGCCAAAAGCCTGAATTTGGCCTTGGAAGACTCATTTTGAACATCTGGCTTACAGAACCATAAAAGAAACAAGTTCTGTTGTTTTATGCCACTACTTTTGTGGTAATTTATTATGGCAAACAGGAAACAAACACGTACTCCTCTCTTCAGACCTAAAGTGCTTTACCTATTGTAACAGCCTGAATAAAATTCATCTCTTAATTTATGTGGTTTTTGTCTTTGATAATGCTAACCACATAAAGAACAGAGCGCAAAAAGAGTCCAAGGCAGAGCAAACAACATGGACAAACGTCCTCAGGCAAAAGAGAACTGGGTGTTTTCTAGAACCTATGAGATGATGTATGTGCTAAAGATGAAGTTGGGTAAGAGCCTGAGCGTATGGAGCATTGACAGTAGTATGGAATTTGTTGGGGTTTATTATGTTTGCGATAGGAAATCTTTGGAATATTAAAGAGTATAGAGATAGTTATTAGACCTGATAAGAGATGACAATGGCCCTGGAATGTGGAAAGAATTGAAATACATTTAGAGATAGAATTGGTAGGACTAGATAAACCAGATCTGGCTCTATAAAGTATAATGGAAACAGATTGCACAAATTAGGATAACTTGAGACTTTAATAAAGGTATTATTTATAAAGAGGTAGGCAAGATCTGAGAATCCAAAAATACAGAGGCAAGAGGTATACTTCGACGCTTCTCCAGTGCTACGTTACCCCCTTCACTGGGCCTCAAGAGAAAACTGAAGAAAACAGTTTTCAGAACCTGGAAAAGTGGGCAATCTTGACATGAGCAGTGGTCTTCAGTAAAGGGTCACAGCCAGCCAAAGGGGACCCTGACCTTATCTTCCTGTCTCCAACTGGGCTCCCAACTGTCCAAACCCCAAAGCAAACTACAGTCCAAGAGAACTCATTGGTGAAGTATACAGGTCAGACTCCCAGGCCAGGACAGGGTAGTGAGAGGGACAGAAAAAGTGTCTGGAGGGAAAAAAAGGAAAAATACATAGTAGGGATGCTCAATTAGTCCAATTTATTTTATTCTAATAAATTGGAGTGGAGAGTTGAATCTTCTACATATCCCTTTAATACTCAATTTTACCTCATCTATACCTATAGGCATGAAAGCAAAGGTCTTTTACCATCCTAACTTTCTGTGAACATTTGTATCTGCTCTTTTGTCTTGAAGGCAATCACAAAAGACAGTGATTAAAATATTTACAAGGACTGATACTGAACAGTGAAAAACCTGATGAAAGCATAAAACTTGACGAAATGTTGCTATATAATAACTGGATAATATCCACTTTAGACTGAAGAGAATTGAATGTGTGCAGCCTAGTCAGTAAAGGTTGTTTCAGAGGAGCAGAAGGTTGAATCGCAATCAACCAAAACCACAGCAAGTCTAATTCATACATTTTCCTGCGTGGATACCCATATTTTACCATTGTTTCAGTCCCTCCGCCACCCCTCCCCCTTTTTTATTATTACTTTGGAAGATAATTTAATTTGCATTGCACATTTCCTCGCAGAAATTCTGAATCTTATGAATATAAAAATCATGGACTTGGCCCAATTTTATTTTAATCAGTTTTTCTGTTTCCTAATTCAGGTTTAACTTCCCAGGATATATGCAGAGATTTAGTGGCAAGAGAACAGTGTGCACACTTAAAATATGAGGAGTTTCAGCAGCAATTTGAGTTATGGTAATTGCTGGGTTTGTTTACACAGGCATAGATAAAAAGCATAACCTTTTTGTTCCTGTCTTTTTAATTCGTAAAAATTGCATGCTACCAACAGAAAAATCATACAACAGTTGTTTAATGTCATAGAGGAAACAAGGTGCAACCAATGAGACTAAGAAATAAAGAGATCAAAATGTCTAGGTAGTGTCTTAACGAGGTATCCTTTCTCCTGAAGCCACCCCCAGTGGTGTGTAGGAAAGATGGCTTTGTGCTCACATTCTGCTCAGGACACCACGACCTTGCCTGCACCCAAGTCAACTAGCCAGTGGATACGAGAGTCTCTCACTCACATAAGAATTCTAATGGATCCTAACAGCCTCTTCTGGTTCCACACTTATACTCCACTGCCTATTCCCTGGCCCCATTTGCTCCATCCAGGAAGTGGGCCTGATGGTAATGAAGCCATTCTGGGAAAGAAGGGTTGAAAGAGGCAGAGGGACCACCTAGAATGAACCAGAAATGAGGAACCAATGGGACAGGCACCCATACTCTCAGAGAAGGTGACAAAATAAGCCCATCCTAGGAGCACTAGCCAGAGCAGGCCTGCTTTTTAAAGGCTTATTGAAGACAGATCCAGAAGCTTCTCCAAAACACTCATGCTTTTGTGACTATCAGGTTGTTCCTCTTATAGGCAACAGGCAAACACAGGTTCACATTACTCAGATGACTACTGCTTGATGTCAATATTTATCTTCTTTTACCTCTTCTACCCTATTGCTATACCTAATTGAATATTTATTTATATGTGTGCAGAAGAACTGGGGTGTAGGCCAACGGTACTGGAGAGGGTTGGTGAGAAGATTCACCAGAAACAGAATGGGGAGCAGAACAGGCAGATCTACTGAAATGCACTGCTGAGGGGAGCAGCGGGAAGACAGGAGTCTGCTGCGCCATGTGAGGGTTAGCTCCCTGGCAGGGGGTAGAATTCAGGCTATAGTGGTGAGAGCACTGAGGCGTAACCCCTAGGCCACCAGGGAGGCCCTAATTATAATGTTTGTATTGTTTAAGCAACCAGGGTAACTTGCTGTGGTCATTTGGTACAGCGGCAAAAGAAAATTTACACAGTTTTTCTCACCTCAAGCACAACAGAGTATTTCCAACGTGTCATCTTGAAGGCACAAAACAATGTCTGAGCTAGCCATTGTAGTAACCATCAAGGAACATTAGTTAATGTTTCTCCAACTGCTAGCCAATTAACTCACCTAAAATAGCCTCAAACTTCCCCACACTAATATCACTCATTTTGAGTTGTTTCTATTGACAGACGAAATAAAAAATATATGACACCAAGGAACCATGCCAATTCTAGCCGCTGGCTCCACCCGCACAGCACAGCAGCCACCAGTTTCCCAGGAGTGGGGAAGAGCAACTGTCCTGGCAATAAGGACAAGTGACTCATGCTGACCCCCAGCAAATGCATCTCTTCTTATCCTGCACTCTGCTAGAAAAACCCCTATCCAGAAAAGACAGTTTTTTAAGCATGTAAGTCCCTGTCTCCTTAGCTCTCCAGCTTTCTGAACAAACCTCACTTTCCTAACCCCAGACACCTTGCTCCTCATGATTAGCTTAGGGGTGGCAAGGAGCTGAGCTTTCCCATCACCAGCCTCTAAATCTCCAGGTCATCACAGAAACCCTGATCCCACCAAACTCTTTTAAAATATCACTCTATTGCTTCAACCCCCGCCTTTCAAGAGCGTACACCCTTGTTCAAGAGCCTACCTTGCAATGTTTTTCGACTTCATTCCTCTGAACATAAGACGCTCTGGCAAGTCCAAGAGGTAAGACCTGCCAAGAGAGAAGACCGGAAATTCATTTTAATAGTGAAAGTTTTGCATTCATTTGTCTTGCATAATGTGCTTTAGTACGAAATAAGTTTAAAAAATGGATTCCATTGCTTTAAAAGGTATTTTACCTACATCAAATATAAACTTCTCTGCTCATTTTTTAAGGTTTCAAAAACACTTCTTTTCAGAGGATATATGAAAATTCATCTAATCATTTAACCCTTTTAGTCCACAAAAGTAATCTTTCACACCAGCCATAACAATTTACTCACACATAAGTAAACAGATTTGTTTTGATGTCCACATCCTGGATAATGTAAATTCTGAAGCTTAGACTCAGTTAGGCTTCTCTCACCTCAGGCTAACTCTTTTCTATTTGCCTCCAGGCATTTCTCCACCAGCATACCTGTCTAATCTCCTTTCTCCATCCTGGTGAACTGCCTCCTGGAAGTTTCTCCCACTCTTAGTGCTGGACACGCCAAGTCACAGTTAAGTTCACAGAATCACAGGGTGTACCTGTACCCTTGCCACGCACCTCTCCCCATTTCATGGATTACTTTCTTCCAGCTTCTTTGCTGGCCAGTCTGTCCTGAGCGCTGATTCTCAGTGCGCCTAGCTCCTTCCCCCAGCTCTGTGCGTGACCTTAGTCACTTCTGCTTATTACTGTGGGTTCTATTACTGAGAATCCCCATCAATGAGATGTCATCATCAGAATAAAACCAGATAAGGTACGATCCTTAGCGGGCATGCTATTATCTGCTTTACATGCTCTTATTGTCTGCCCTATCCCTTTATAGTCTAAAATGCCACCATGTTTTAAGGGAGGTTTGGAATAATCAAAGGGTCATAATATAGATTGATAAACAAAAATCTAAAAAAAAGGAAAACTGGACACTAGATTTGTCTTTCTAGGCCTATAATAGAGACATCTCCAATGAAGACATACAAATGACCTACAGACACATTAAAACTCAACATAACTTATTTTAGGAAAACAAAAATCAAAACCACAATGAAATATCATCTACCCTTTGTGGGATGGCCTATATGAATAAAACTGGAAACAACAGATGTTGGTGAGGATTTGGAATGAAAGGGCTACTCAGTCACTGTTGGTGGGAAAGTAAATTGGTATAGCCTTTCTGGAAAACAGTATGGAAACGCCTTCAAGAACCAAAAATGGAAATACCAAAAACCCAACAAAACACTTTTAAGTTTTTGCCCAAAGAATATGAAAACACATAAAAAAGACTTAACCACTCCTATGTTCATAACAATCATTCACAATAGCCAAGATATGAAATCAATCTAAAGGCCCACTGACATGCATGGATAAAGAACTGTGGCATATATACTCAACGGAATTGTTTCATCATATGGTCCATAGTGTTTTGTAATAGCAAACCAATCTAAGACATAACTAAGATTAAGTATTTTAAAGGAAGAATATTTTCATTTCTTATCTTTCATGAAATAGCTTAAAATGGTGCTAGATCCCAAATCTGTTGCAACAAATGCAGTTTTTTTGTCATACCAACCCACAAACATTAGATGTTTCTGACCTTGGGTCCATATTAAGTCTCATTAATGTAATTATGGATGGGAATATTACCTGGGCATCCATCATTATACTTTGGAACTACTAAGCCAAAGGTCAGGCTGAAAGGTTAGTGAATATTGCTGAAGGTGACTTGAAATGATTCCTTGGAGACACTGGACAACAGGATTTTCCAAGACAATAGGAATTTTCTGTGGCGATAGGAACATACTAGAAGTTTACAATCTCACAGTGTTCGCCAGAAACCCTTCCCTTCCATAAAAAGTCAGTGTGGAGAGAATCCAGTTCTGCTACTCCTACTCTGGCCAGAGAGGGCCATACAATTAAACACTGAACCAGGGATAACTCAATGGAAAGATCTATATTCTATGGTTACTCTTCCAGTCAAATGAGAGGATCTTCTTCAAAAATTATCCAAATTATTCAAAATTTCACCTCACATTCTATAAGAAGTTTCAGTTCTGTGTAAATGTTGATAAGAAACTTTGGTGACTTGCTCTAGTCTGTATTTGGCTTAATCAAGAAACAAACTCCAAATGCTATTCTGCAACTATTAATATTTCTTATTCTTAGTAAAATTATACCACAAATTTACTACTAAGAACAAAGGCCCTAGTATTGACTCTATATTTAGGTAAAGGAGCCTCTATCAAATAGTACAGGGTACAGCAGATTTGGTGAAGTTGGTAATATTGGTTAAATGTGAAGGAATTCTATCCAGGATGTCCTAATCAGCAGATTCTTCAGAAAGACATTTTCCAAAGCAGTGGACTTTAATCAGGAATGTACAATAGAAGTGCCCTGGAGTGAGTAGTCAGACTGTAGTTGGGTTTGGACACGTGCATTTGAGCAAGCTTTTTGGGTGATTCTCACGAGTAGTCTGCCTCTTAAGCCATCTGCTTTTATTTTCTTCTTGAAAACTCAACGATGCTTTAAAATGAAATGACAACTCTCCTCTGGGCTTTAATTACAGAAATTTCATCTCCTGGTGCTTCTACACACACTGGCATAGTTCAGATTCAGCTTTCATAGTCATTGTTTCAGTTGAGAGATACTGAGTATGCGGTGTCTTGATGTGAACTATAGTTCTGAGTTTGTATGTGAACTATCCTGATCCCCTTGAATCTTTGTAGTGTGATGCAGCAATAATCTGTGAATTAATCCAAAGTGGTTTTGTACCAATATGCTTGTTTTATTGACTAAGTGCTAGCTCTATACTTGTTCACCTAACTGCCACTCAATTTAGTGTCAATCTACTAAACGACTTACATGCTTAAGGTTCACATGCTGCTCTTGTGAAACTGAAAGGTTACAACATATTATATTTATCTGATCTTCAGGTTTTTCCTAAGAATCTGGCAAAATATCCTGTGGCTTTTACATGTTAGATGCTAGGTCAGTTTTTTCCAAATGGGGTATCTAAACTTGCTGGGGGGACACAAGACATCCTAGGAGATGTATCACTGGTATTCGGGACCACATAGTTTTACAAGAATGAGTTTCCATATGACCAACACACGTATGTATTTTTAAATGATGCTGACTTGCCTACATACTGGGTCTTCTTTCCCATCTCCCATATTTCATTAGCACTTTTACAAAAGTTAGGCATTCTCCTCATGTATGCTCAGACTTACTCTCGTGTTTTGCCCAGTGTAAAAACCTCTGGTTTTGAAACAAAGGAGTACTTCTAAGTTTTAGTACCAGAACACAAAGTATAAGTTCTCTTTTATCTTACAGATATTCCTAGTAAAGGTGAATTGTGGTATGATAAAGTATTCGGGCCCACCACGTAAAGTTCTAAATTCAGATAGAGTAGAATTATGCAGTTACCGGGAAGTATGGTAATTGCCTATCAACATTCTTGAATGACTGTTAAAAATGCACTTCCCAAGCTGCTCCATAAACCAGGAAGAGTAAGAGTTTTGTTCAAACTGACAAAAACTGAGAAAGTTCCCTAAGAGAAACTCTCCATAAAAGGTTTGAACAAAGGGACAGTGATCCCAAACACAAGTGTGAGGTAGAGAAAGAAATGTAAATAAGGTGATAAAAGTGTAGGTAAGCATTTTTTAACAAATAATTGTAAAAAGTAGTAATAATAATGCTTATTGAGATTCATAAAAAAGTTATAAAGTACTAGACTATATCAAAAGTAGGGCAATGGAGTTAAAGCATTCTAAGGCTATGTAGATGAAAGATAATGACTTTTATTAATCTTAGATTTTAGACACTTGGGGAAGTGTCCATGTTTTAATTTATCTAAAATGATCAGAGTGAAACTTCTAAATTAGAGGGAAAAGTAAAATAACATAAATTTTAAAATTAACCTTATTAATAAAATTTAAATGAAGGGAAAAAAGGATATAAAGAAACTTAGAATACCTGGAAAGAACCCAAATTAAAACAGATTTCAATCTCAAAGCTTAGTGGAGGAAACACAACAAATGAAATGAATATGTAATTGTATGCAGTAGTGCATGCCATGAAGAAATATCAAATAGCACCTGAGGTGAGAAATCAAATACTGTACAAAAATGAACAACAGTGTAAGAAAGTAAAAAAATAAAAATATACAGCATCATAAAATTTAGAAACAAGTAAGAAAATTCCAATGGGCGAGAGCATTTGTAGAAGGGTAGGGCAGCGACTTGCTATTTTCATCGCAGGCTTGTAAAAGCAGTAAAATGGGGGAGTAGAGGGGAAACCCTTTGAAAACTAAAGGAGCACACAGAGAAATGAAGACTTTGAAAAGTGATCATGTACAGGAGCTAGATGGAATAGGCACTGAGCTCTCCTGCATTCATTCACAAAGCATTTAGCAGCGCTACCTCCAAGCAGGTACTAAGGAAGGCCCCAGAAATACAGGAAGACAAGATCCCTGCCCTCCGGGAGCTTATGTCTACTAGAGCATACAGACAATGAACAAGAAAATAAGTACATAAACATAGATTGTAGTAGTAAGTGGTAAGACTAGAAAAAAAATGGAATTACTGTGATTGAAAATAGTGGTAAGGTGAAAACAGGAAAATTTTCAGTTCCATTTGTCAGGGAAGTTATTTAAGTTAAAAATTTGTCTGATATGAGTTGAGACTTGAAATACTGGAGGAGAAACCAAAGTAAGCTGCGTGTAAGTTCTCAGGCAAAAGTCTGGTAGGGCTGAAAACTTAAAGACAGTCGCTGTGGCCAGAGGGACGGGATGACGGTCTGTGGCAAAGTTGGTCAAGTAGCAGATCATTTGTAATAGCTATAAGTTTGGGGCATCATTAGGTTATAGGAATATTTAAAGTCATGGGAGGAGTGCAGATAAAGAGTATAAACCATAACCTCACCCAGAAGAATTCCGACATTTAAGACGGGACTGGTAAAGGAGACCGCAAAGATGTGGCTTTATAAGGAGACACCATCAAGGAAGTCTGAAAACTTCCCCAACAAGACCCTGATATCTTAGTCATTTTTCTAAAACGGATCGATATATCTAGCTATTTCGACAAATGCGCATTACAGATCTTTGAGTCAGTTTCGAAGAAAACTTGGGGCACGCGTATCAATGTATACATTCTCTAGCAAGTTATTTGTTCATCTCCACGATACACTATAGCCGGGAGTCTTTGTTTGAATCATAGCCCTGGGAACCAATTCAAGCTTCGGTGGGTCATCCCAGTGGAAGATTTCAAGACTAGTGGTCATCCTGAAGCCTCTGTCCCCCAACTCCCTCCTTCCCAACACCCACGCGCCCGCGCCGCGCTCCCCCACCCCCGCAAAGCACGGTCTCGCGCGCGCGCTCTCAGTATGGTAAGAACCACGTCCTCGCTGCTCTGCAGTCTAGAGCGCGGCACGTAGCGCTCGCGCACCGTGATGCTGTGCGGTCGCTTTGGGGGCCCCAGAGATTAGAACCTGGAGTCATGGCCGCGGGCGGCGCCGCCCCAGGTATATCAGCAGAGCACCCGAACCCGGCCCTGGGCCTCGGGGGCAGTCATGGAAAATCGGGGTGCAAAAAACCAGCTGGGACTCGAGGGGGAGAAGGCAGTGAGATTCAGGCCGTCCCGAGGGCCCCGGACCCACGCTAACCGGAGGAAGGCCCAGGCGCCGCCTCCAAGGCCGCCCGTCACCAGGCAGCGACTTCGCTTCCGACGTCATTTTACCCGGACGTGCGGTCTTCAGGGGTCAGGCTCGGCGCGGGGCTGGAGGAGCTGGCTGGACGCAGCGGCCAGCGCCCACACTCTGGGCCAAATGACTTTCCTTTGTTCTCGCCTCGCGCCCTGCTGCCGCGTCCTTTCTTCCGCCCACCGCTTTCTATTCCGAGACCTGCGCAGCATCAGGCCCGGAGCCGACGCTGCGGGGCTCTCCGGGCCGGGCCCACCCGCGCACCCCAACCCGCCCGGCGCGCCGCGGCCGCTGTCCTGCACTCACGGCCTGAGCCGAGGCTGCCGCGGCGCTAGTAAAGCCGGGGCCCCGCGGGAAGAAGGCCTCTTATGGCTTAGGGAGGCTGGGAACTGGCCGCGTCCGCCAGGGGCTGAGGGAGAGGGTGGAGGGAGCCCGAGTAGCCCTGCAGCCAGGGGAGGTGGGCGTGCGCGCGCCGCTGCGCGGGAGCCGGTCCATTCCGTCCCTAGTAAGGGAGCGCGGTTTCAATGGGGGGGGGGGGAGTCGGGGGGGCTGGGAAGGAGACCGATCCGCTCCCACGTCGGACCCCTATGCCGAGTCTGTAAAGTTTAAAAAGAGTCTGTAGTTTCTGGTCCCGGAGCTGCTTTCAGAGAAGAGTTCCCGCCTAAAATCTGAACGCCGCCTCCCCTCTTGGGCAGAATTGGACTTGCCCGGGATAAGGTGATTGGAGGGGCGCTTTACTGGCGGGAAATTCGGCGTCTTGCGGGTGTTCTCACGCTATTGACCTTGCCCCCTCTGCTCGGCCGCGGCTGCCTGTGCACTGCCATGCCCTCTTCCGAAGAGACTGTCGCCGTCTCCCCCAGCAAGCGGGCCCGAGCCGTGGAGGAAGGCCCGTTGCGCCTGCGCTTTGTCCGGCTCTCCGAACATGCCACCGCCCCAAGTAAGGGATCGGCGCGAGCCGCGGGCTATGACCTGTATAGGTGAGTGGGGGCCTGCAGGTGCTCGCGCCCACGTGGGAAGCCAGCCTCGACCCCAAGCCCGGCGGAGTAGCCCCATGCCATGGGTGCAGAGCGCTCAGTCCTACTCGCTTGTATTTTAGTTACCGGCTGCCACGGCGGGAATCATTCATTTTTTTACATACATGTAGGGTTTCTGCCAGCTTACCCCCAAACCCGCGTTTGACTTTTTAAGCTTTCCTTTTTAGCATAAATTCAAGAGTGATTATGCAAAGGGTACTGGATGGATAATATCAAATGGACGCCATTATTGGTTTCGCAACATTTACTGCATCCTCTTCCAGGGGTGGATTGAATAAGGTCCACCTGGCCTTTGAGGAGTGACGATGTGGTCAAAAAAAGCAAGCCTCATTGGGAGCCTAGGTGCCGGGAACAAACATATCTAAGGTTAATGGAGGCTGCTGCTTCCTTAAAGGGTTAGTTTCTCTACACATCGTGTTTCACTTCACGCAAGGACTGGGAATTTCAGAAAGTTGCGAATATAGAAGGCAGGGATATAGGTAATACTACCACCCTTTCATTTCTGTAGCCCTTTTTACCTGTATTAAAAGCTTTCTTCTGGCTACTTAATCTTTACAACATTCTTAAAGTGGGTGAGAATTGTAACTTTTTTCAGATGAGGAAGTTTGTGAGGAAATGAATTGATGATTACCTGAGGGATTGAATGTAATAGACTTTTGACAATGAATTTTTTGCTTTTTTCCCCCCAGACTACTGAACCCAGTTCTTAGAACCATTAAGATAGGCAAAAAGTGATTACCGGGGGAGGGAGGGGAAAGGGATGTTTATTATGTGACTAAACCCCTAGGCTTTATTTTAAAGCATTCCTTGTTAATTCTAATGTGAGAACCATCGGGCTCACTCATAAGTATAGGGAAAGTGGAGAAAGGAGTAAGTATGTAATGATAGTAATGAAAGAAAGAAAGAAAAAGACAAGTGAGGTTATAATAACTGAAAGGGAGATAATGCAGTCCATTATTTCCATGGACAGAGTGATGTCAAATAGTTTCCCTATCCCACACTGAGCATTATTGTGAGTCTCAGCAGAGATTTTGATTGATTTAAGTTACTTTCAGCAGCCTCCTAATGAACACAGGTCACTTTCCATAGACTGAAATAGACATCTGAATAACTGCACTCTTTTACAAATTAGGCCTTAATTATTTAAAGAGGAAATTCCAGTTAAAGTGAAAATACAATACGGTACTACCTTACCAGTTTTAAATAGGGTCTCCAAAGTAACTTTCAGTTCTGCTCATTGTAAAATCTGTGTTAAATTTTGTAGAAATTGAGTAGCAGCATTTGCTGAGTGGACTTTAAAGACTCAGCTCCTCAGCAGTACCCATCTCCAGGGCCTGATCACAGTGATCAGCTTACCCTCAGTGACGTTCTTGCTCATCTCTTGGTAAACTACCAAGATTTTCAGAACAGGCAAAACAGCTCTACCGCGCAGCAACCTTTCTCTCCCTTACTGTGTCCACCATTTTCCCCTTCTGCTTATTCTCCTGAGTTACATGGAGGGTTGTTGTGAGAATAAAATGAATTTTATAAAGCAGGTAGAGCTGTGCCTGGCACACAGCAAGGGCTTCATACATGTTAACCTATTATTAGCCATTAATTATCTTCTTTCTTGGCTATTTTCCTCTTTTCATACCATATTGGTGAAACATACACCATTTAAAAGTGCATCTTTCCTGCTAATATGTACCATAGTTTCCTAGTGACTATTCATGGGAGAACACTCATACTGACACCTCTTTCACCAAAAATAATCAGAATGACTATCTCTAAAGCTGTCACAATTTTACTAATAGAACAAAAATATCTTTGCTTTCATCATAACTTTTTAAAGATGAATCAGAAATTAGTGCCCTGAACTCAGCAAACTTGGTTATAGAAATCTGAAGTTGCACGAGTTATTTTATGACTTTATGGAACATTTATAGTTGGTCAACAGGGAAAGAAAATGTAAGAATTTTATGAATAAATACCAGTTGTTTTCTTTCAATGTCTTGTAGTGCCTATGATTATACAGTACCACCTATGGAGAAAGCCCTTGTAAAAACTGACATTCAGATAGCTCTGCCTTCTGGGTGTTATGGAAGAGTAGGTAAGTGGTTTAAGATACAGGTAACTATTTGTCAGGGTCTTCCTTTATGATACGTTCCTACCTTTTAGTTTCATTTGGAGTATAAATGCGGGATGGGATATTGTTAGCCTGTGTCTTAAAAATAAAGAAATGCCATATGATAGCAAATGCAGCTCTTTGAAAATTTACATCCACAAATCAGCTGTTTTTCTGTCCTGCTTTTTTTCCTTGATTACTTGAGTGTTTAGGATGCTCACACTGGTCAGGAAGTTACTGTCAACCACGTCTCACTGTGAGAACAACAAAAATATAGGTGATTTTTAGTTGGAGCCTTCCCTAATGTTACTGTCCACTCCCCTGTAATGACTAGAGTACATATGTAGAGTCAGATTTCTTTGTGAAATAGTGATGAATATGACCAGTATTACTGATGAGATAGAAACAAGTCCAGGATGGTATTTTGTATCTTGAATAAATCTGGCTTCAGGATATATCAACCCATTTAACCTTTTTCCTTCTGGGTCTCCTCTGTGGGATGTGTTAGGGTATGGGGTACTCTTCATTGCTCTAGAGGGAAATTCTCTAGAGCTAGGACAAAATGGAGTGCTAGGAGTCAACATGTTTTGATTTTTCTCAAACTAGTCAGTTGTCACTGCAGAGAAAGGTCAAAACTTTTCAAGGGTACAATTGCTTTCTGCCTAAATTCAGAGTAAATATCAAGAAGCAAATGGAACTGAGACCTTTGGGGAGCGTGAGGAGCGTCATCATCTACCTTGTTAGCCGTGAGTGTGAAGACTCTTAGTAAGTCAGTCTTTAAAGACAAGAGAGAGATGAGCGAGCTCTCCAGCAATTTTTTGGCAAACATTGCACCTTTACAGTATTTGGGGGGTTGGGGGGAGTAAGGTGACAGTGAAGTAAAAAGGAAGGAAGGGGCAGGATTTACCGACAACATTCTAAGTTAAAATAATTAGTGGCAGGCCTGATACTGAAGTCAGCAACTGTAAATATGAATTTAACCTTTTTTTTTTTTTAGAAATAAATATAGAATGAAAAAGCATAGTGGAATTGAGTTTAAGGCTTAGGTTTTGGCCTTTGTTTGACTGTTGTGAGCCCTTTTTTTTGCTGTGTTCATTGTCTCATGCAGACATGTCTTTGGGCAGATCATAAGTAGGCCAGGATATAGGCTAAGCTCTGCTACTGTTTGGTTAGCTTTTATGCCTGTGACTGTCGTCGTTACTAGTAATTGCAACATGCTCAGATCTCCTCTTTTAAAATAAGTCCTCTTTCTCAGTCCTGTGTCCCTCCCAGCTACAGTTCTCCTTTTGTGGCCAAAATTCTTGAAAGAATGATCTACACTTGTCCCCACTTACTCACCTTTAGTCCAAGCCAGCAGTCCAGTGCCATGGCCACACCTCCCATTCCTCAGTTGACCGAAGTCCTGTGGGAGTGATTTAAGTTGTTATATTTCCTACAATATTCTTTTCTACCATAGAAATAAATTGTAATAAATATAGTCTTTAATTCAGAGCCATCTGTTAAAGTTACGATGATTGTACATAGATCTGATAGATGAGCGTGACATCCTTCAATTATGCCAAATTATATCTGATCTTGTCCTTCTCTCTTAAAATAGCCAGTTTCTCCTTTTTTCATTTTTAGCTCCACGTTCTGGCTTGGCTGCAAAACACTTCATAGATGTAGGAGGTAACATTTACATTTTTATTCTGTATATATTTGTAAATATGCTTTGTCTTTGCTCACTGAGGAGGTAATAATCAAATGACACTGTTTTTATTTTCAGGGAAAGAAGTTTTGTTGTGTCTAAATTTTTAGATATTTCCATCTCTGAGTAAACAATTATGATACATTTTTAAATACTATTTGATTATCTAATTTTTAAGTGACCATTATGTAAACACATGCTATTTTACTAATATATTAACTAGATGCTATCTGATAAGTAGCATTTTTCCTTTGACTTAGTGACAATCTGTATTTTGTCCAAAAATGGCCATTTTTAGGAGAAAGTTTGTTATAAGGAGAGCTTTTATGTTGTTTAAGCAGTTATACTTTGCTACACTATTAAGTAGTTATTTAATAATCATGTAAGCAAAAGCTTCTAGAAAATGCAGGTCTTTTTGGTGATAAAGATGTCATTCATGTTTTGCAAAATATAAAAAGCAAAGTAATTCCTTAAAGGCACAAGAGAGCACTGTGTATTTCTGTTAGTGTCAGGCCCAGCAAGTCCTCTGTGTCTTCTATTTCCCTTACTCCCAGTTCCCTTACAACACAGCCTTCCTTACTCATTTCTACCCCGAGACCGCAGCTTCCTCATGGGCCCCCTTTTCATGGAGGCACCCAGTCTCCTCTGCCAGCTGCACCTGCAGTGAATCCTCCAGTTGTCCCTTACAGTGGGGAAACTCTTAGCTTCCTATGTGGTTCCTCTGCTTCATATTTCCTTATTACTGGGGCACATACCCCACTAACAGGGTCTTGTGTCCTCAACCTTCCTTATCCGAGTTGAAAGCAAGCAAGTGTTTCACTCATAAGACATTTTTGCCCTTTGGATATTTGGGTATGCTATTGATATATTCTCTGCCTTCCATGGTTTTTCACAAAGCTGCTTTTTAACAAATAAAACTGGCTCAGCGCTGAGCACCTACTTGACATTTAAAAGCTGGGATCTGGGCCTCCCTGGTGGTGCAAGGTGTTAAGTCACAGCACTGTCTGCAGCCACTGCAGCACAAGTTCGATCCCCGGGCAGGTGGGTGACCCACATGGTGCAGCAGACCTTTACTGTCTCACCTGCCGCTCCTCTTCACAGTCTATTTCAGTCAATCTGCCTGTTCTGTTCCCCACTCTGTTTCTGGTGACTCCTTTCACGCCCCACACCTCTGGCCTGTACCCCAATTCTTACATGTATAAATAAATATTTAAAAAAATAATAAAAGCTAGGATCTCCACATATGATTTCCATATCCCTGGTCTTTCCACTGCAGTTAAATGCTGAGGGTCACCTCACCCATCCCCTTACCAACAAAGGTCACTGTTACTGCCCTTTTAAGCAAGGGATGAAATCTGTCCTTGGACTGTCTCCATTGCCCCTTCGCTCCCCATGATGCCACTAGGTGGAGCTGTGGGGCAACACAGGAGCAGTTCTTAGGGACTGAAGAGAAGCTGAGTTCAACTTGGCAGGAATTGACAGTATACTGGGGTTAAGGATTGAATGGACGCAGTTGTGCTTGGTTTTCAATTGTTTTTACAAGTAGGAGTAATTTAGGACTACAAGGATATAAAAGGATGCATATATTTTTAAAAAACATTTTAAAGGATTGGGAAAGGATCACGGACTTCGGAGTAACTACTGAATTTGACTCCGAGCTTTGTCACTAACCAACTAGCTATTATTTAACTTTCCTGAGCCTCAGTTTCTTCATCTATAAAATGAAAATTAGTATTTTTGCCTCTGAAGGGTGGGAGGATTAAATGATAATGTATATAAAGCAGATGACACTGCTTGCCACATATTAGATACTGAAGTTTTAATTCCAATGTGTGGAAACTCTCCCACTTCCAACTTTTGTTAGTAACTTTTGCTTTGTTTACAACAGCCCTCTGGGGGGAAAAATGTAAAAGAAACAGAAAGCTAATTTGCCCAGTGGCTGGTATGGTGCTCTTCATAAAAATCACATTGCAATGTGTTCTTGGATGCAGAGTATCTTAAAAAGTCTCTTAGGCACAAGTTTATCATAGTTGGCCACAGTTTTTATTTCAAGAGAGATGTTGTTAGAAATCCCAGGCTGTAAATAAGGGTCAAAGGGAAAAGTTGCGTATGCAGGATTCTGTTCAGAATTCACATCTGGTAGGTGTGGATAATTTTTACTAAGGTTTCCAACAAGTGACATGCCAAAGTCTTGACACAGTAAAACTTTTGCCTGAAGTCAGTTAATCACTCTGCCAGTTCCAATGCATGATTTTTCCAGTGATAATTTCAAAATACTTTCTGCTTTCTCATGAAGAGAAATATCCCTGGTGCTTATATCCTTTATGTAGAAAAATCGAATAAGCCTTGGAATTGTTTTGAGAGTCAAATCACCTTTGAATAATAAATCAACCTTCAACTATTGAATCTTATTTCTACTGTCAGCATTCTTGCTAAGGAAAAAAAAGTGTTAATAACGGGGCTTTTTCTGTCATACATTTTCATTGACCTCAGGCTACTTCATTTCTCTTAGGTTTTTTACATTTCTCTGTCCCACACATAAAATCTTGATAGATGACTTAGCAGAATTCAAGAAACAATGATTTTAGTATTCCTGCTAGGGCTACTTTACAGAATCATAGCAAAGGTCTTTACAAAAGGAAGGTGTTCTTATATGGTAGGAACTACCATAAAATCAAAAAAAGAAATACTTACAAATCATGAGAAAGAGTTAAATACCTACATAGATGAGGGGAAAAAAACATAAAATATAGAAAACATGTAAATGTCCAACAAATGTGGAAGAAAAGTTCAGCCTCACTAGTCGCCAGGGAAATACAAGGAAAACCCATGAGATACCATTTTTCACTCATCACATTGGCTAGAATTAAAAGGATGGCTTCTACCTGGTACTGACATCTGGGACTTTTGGAGTGAACATCCTTTATGCATACAAGAGCTGGGATACAGTCTAGAGATGCGGGGAGGGGGTGTTGAGAGGATTAACCAGAGACAGAGTGGGGAACAGAACAGGCAGATTTACTGAAACACACTGCTGGGGGGAGCAGCAGGCGAGGCAGGAGAGGTCTGCCGCGCCATGTGGCTGGGTATCGAACTCATGCCGCCCTGGCTGCAGAAGCCCCACAGTGCGGTGCTTGACCTCTTGCGCCACCAGGAGGCCTGGGAGTGGGCATCTTTAACTGTCACTGATTGCATTTGAATTATTCAACCTTTTTTTGCAGTTTTCTAGCAATAGCCACTAATATTTTAAAAGTATACAAACCTATGACAAGGGAAGTGCCTTTTAGAACCTATTTGGTGAGAATAAAAAGCACTGTTATACAAGGACAATGTATAATGTGCTGCTTTGTTTATTACAGCAAAAATGTCACAGCGGCTTGGATGTCTATCAAAGTGGCTAGTTACATAGAAATAGTGGTACTGTATTTCCATATCTTGAACCTAAAAAAATGTGACTGACTTCTGTAATCTCAAAGAATGTCTAAGAAGTGGGAAAAAACATATTGCTGTAAGATTGGATGCCTTAGGAAGAGCAGGGGAATGCTACCAGCTTTTATTTTATATGTATTTGAACTGTTTGGGCAATTAAAAATTTGTCTAGTAAAATAGAAACGAGTTCAGAAGTCAATCAGTCTGCATTGTCTTTATCTAATGTATTCTACATAAATGAGTATTAAACTATACATCAAATTTCCCAGCGTAGAGATTCCATAGCATTCTGTGGTCTTTTGTTCTGGCATGGAGTAACATATTCATTAATGCTGAGCTATGTCATTCCTGCAGCCAAAATTTTTCTCCATATAAATCATAAAGAAGCTGGTCCCATCTTTGTATCATTTCTTTCAACAAATATTAAGGGCTAAATTAATGGTCAGCTGATAATGCGAGGGAAAAAAGAGACTTCATTATTTTTTAAATTGGTGAAAGTTTTATTGTTCTGCAACTAGAAAAGAATGTTTCCTTCAGTCTAGACATAGTATGAACCACCTTTGCTGCCTTTCAGCCACTTTTATATTTCCCCTTCTCACTTTAGACATTTATCTTTAATTCAAACTCTTAGAAGTATTGTGTCAGGAACCTTTTAAGAAGTACTTAAATTCAGTTTTTCTTATCCCTGGTAATTTGTTCATAAAGTATAGGAATTCATTTAAAGTTCCATTATCCACTGAAGAAATTTAAAATGTTGATGATTCTATGTACTTTTCCCTATGTGTGGAATTTTTTAAAAATTTGCTCTTTTTTTCAATATATGACAATATAGGAGATTTACCCTTGTTTTAAAAAGAAAGTAAACTTTTTTCAGTTGACCAGTCAGCATTAATTCATTGAGTTAAATTCCTGACTTTTTATTTCTTTTAAGGATTTTATTAGGAGGTGTTAAGTAAATCTGAGGTGTAGCAGGGAGCTACATTTAATTGAGTTCACAAGAATCCAATCCAGCATTTTATAAATTAAGAGTAAATAATCAACACACATAAAAGGAATTTGGTAGGGGGAACAATGCCAAATGACAGCTAATAGGTATCAGGGGTTCTTTTTAGGGTAGGAAAATGTTCTAAATTGATTGCGGTGAGAAGTGCACAACTCTGAATGCCCTTAAAAACTTTTGAATTGTGAACTGTTTCAATATTTAAAAAAATAAATGAGAAGGCCTGCTGCACCTGTATTATCTGTGCTTATACTTATGGAAACATTTCAAATTCTTGGCACAAAAATAAATGTTAATAAACTCTGGGCCAAGGCAGAGCTCTGGCTAAAGTTTCTCTCCTGCAAAGATTTTGCTGCGCTGGTGTTTATAAACTCAAACAGTACTAATTATATACAATTTTAGGTAAAAGTGTGCTCATTTTTTCTGCGACCTTATGCTCTAAGAAAGGATGGTGGTTCGAATTCAAAGGAGAGGGCGCATATGAACTGAAAGGTTCAACTCCATTTTAGTTATTAAAAATGGAGTGTTCTGGTTATTTTCCAGACTCCTAGTGAACAGTGTAAGCACTGATATATTCTACAATAGATCTTCAGGCTTTTTGACATTTTTTATTTATAACTCAGTCATATTTCAATATGGATTAGTGGGAAGCTGCTATCAGAAAAAACCTTTAGAACCCAAATCATAATTTTTTCCTAGTTTTTTGGGTAGGTTTTCAGCAGGTAGATGGTAGGTTTGCAGAGAGCAATTCAGGATAACCTGAGTGCCTGTTCCTTTGATAAGAGTCACAGTTTGGAAAGGTAAAGTCTTTATATGTGCATTTTAGTAACACAATTTTTAGTTTTGAGGCTTTACATAGTGCCAAGAGTAAGATGCATGTATTCAATTGTAAAGACAAAAAGCTCAGCTTCATGAGAATGACTTTGAGATAACCTTATACCTTTAGTGCTTGGGTAGTACAAACCAAGTTAATATTCTTTATCTCTTCTCCAGCTGGTGTCATAGATGAAGACTATAGAGGAAATGTTGGTGTTGTACTGTTTAATTTTGGCAAAGAAAAGTTTGAAGGTATGTTAAATAAACTCACATAAATGTGTTTCAGTCTTGGGTTACCTGTGTAAATAACACAGACTGTGCTCATCCGACAGCCGTATCACAAAGGTGGTTTTCCCAGAGGGGGCTTCCGCAATGCACTTTGGATGTGCCGACCTCTACGACTTTCCAAATGTGGGAAACCTGACTGTAATTTGTGGTAGTGGGGTTTGGATTTATGCTCTCCCCTGATCTTCTCAGCTCAATAAAAGTAGTTTGTGTGAATTCTTCTTCAGTAAAAAAATAAAAACAAGGGCTTCGCTTGTGGCCTAGGGGTTAAGTCTTAGTGATGTCATGCTGTCACCACTGTGGCCTGTGTTCAGTCCCAGCCAGGAAGCTGAAACACACGGCACAGCAGACCTCTCCTGTCTCACCCACTGCTCCCCTCAGCAGTGTATTTCAGTCATTCCATCTGTTCTGCTCCCTGCTCTGTCTGGTGAATACTCTCACCCCCTGCTCCTCTAGCCGATACTCCAGTTCTTCTTCCAAAGCAAAACATATACTAATTCTTTAATTCTCTTCTTTTTTTTAACATTTAAGTCAAAAAGGGTGATCGAATTGCACAGCTCATTTGCGAGAGAATTTTTTATCCAGAAATAGAAGAAGTTCAAGTGAGTATCAATAGTGGAGTAATGAATGAGTAATGTAATGTCTTAAGTGAAGAAAAAAAGTTCTTGCAGATTTAATACACTATTTGTACCAATTAAATACCATATATGAGTAATCGTATTGTAAGCAAAAATTAAGTCTTAAGTTTTAGAATTTCTTGAAATGTTCTTCATAGCTATTAGGTGCCATGATTTTTGGATAATAATTTAAGTAAACTGTGAAACTGTAGTTTCCTTAGCTTTTTTTTAAAGTTATCCAATAGAGTTTTAAAGATTTAAATTTTCTTTTGTGTCTCCTTTCTTGCAATAATGTTATAGTAAGAATAAAAGTCTTAAAAATTAGGAGGTGGAGAGAACTGATAGGGAATCGGAAATGAACTATATGATTTACTATTTATGTCTTTCTAGATTTTGGAGGACACTGAAAGGGGTTCAGGAGGCTTTGGTTCCACTGGAAAGAATTAATTTATACCAAGAATAAAAAATGGGGAAATTATTCTTTGTTAAAAATAAAGATTTTGCTTAAAGTGTTTTGGTGTAAACTCAGTAACTTAAACTTTTAAAAATATTTGGTTCTCTTGTAATCATGGACAGGGCTCCTCTGTTAACATCACAGACTTATATTTTGTGTTTTTCTATATCTGATTGTTGTGTCAATGTGTGATCACCTAATACAAAGTTTCTTTTAAAAGTTAAATGTGTATTGATTATAGATCCAAAAAAGTATATTTGACAGTACTACCCCTTCAGCGACTTAGCTTGTTTTAATTGCTGTAAGGCCATAAGCAATGCCTTTCACTCAGTGAACTTGAATTCCTCCAGATATAAAATACCACGTTAACTGAATCAAAAGATAATAAAGGAAGTTACAGATGTTTATCCTTCTCGCCTTCACTGGTCTAAAACGATTTTTCTTCTTTTTTAATCTTAAGATTCTTCATGTGACTAAGAGAATCTTCAGTTTTTTATATTTTTAGGTTTTTAGAATAATCTTCCTTTTAGTAGACCCTGATTTGACTCCTGGATTGACTAAGTAGAAGGAAATGTAACTTGGGAATTTCCAGTTGGTTTGTCCTTCTGAATTCCATCTGATCAAGTAAACTGTACTAGTTGGTTTACATGATTTCCCTTGCCAAAGTAGCAATAATAGTCTGTATCCAATAAAATATTCAATTTAATAGGAGTGAAATTTAATAATGATGAAGTATGCTTGGGCCACTGGGTTTTTCCATCACAAGTATTTTTGAATAAATGCATTTACATTAGGGGGCTGATTGGTGGATTAGCTTGATTCATGTCTGTTGCACCTTCTTCCAGGGCTGCTTTTCTTTGCTGTATTTTTCCAATCTGTTTGCACCAATTTGGGGGTTTGGAGGCATTGTCAATCAGCAGTCGTGTGAGAGTAGGGAGCTAGGTCACACAGATGGGAGTGCTCTGGTCCCTGCCCGATTTCTTGGAAGCACAGGCTGGGGTTTGTTTTCTGTTCTTCAGTGGTTCTCTAGACCATTTAATAGTAATGTCTTTTCCAGCTGTGGATCACAATTCATTACTGAGACATGAAATAGCTGAGAAGGTCATAAAAAAACTTGCATAGAAAAATAGCGGACAACACATGTCAGATGGGTAAATATTGTGAAGATTGTTTGGATTACATATTTATGCATGCGTGTGTACTGAGTCATGGTATAAATTATGTCTTCAGTCAATACAATTCAAATTCTTTTGTGTTAAACTAGCCAGAATGGATTCTGTTGTCTGAACTCTGACCAATACATAGTAATAGTTGAGTAAGAACAGATCATGTAGTGTGACTACCAGGAGCTATGGTGTTAGCCTGCACTGTGAATTTAGCTATACCACTTGCTGAGACACCAATGTTTGTGCACTTATACAAACTACTCTTCCTCATGGCATACCTGTGAGAGGAGATAAAATGGACGACTAAAATAGGCTCAGAGAGGCTCAGTAACTTAACATTTCAGATAGTGAGGAAGACTATTGAAACTCGGGTTTTTGTCTAACAAATCCATATTTATAGTACCTCCTGTCCTTCTACCATTCAGAGAATGTAGAATGGCAGAGAATATAGAATGGAATATGTTTCCATCTGGGTAGCACAGATAGGAAACTATGAAAGTTATAGGCTTAGAACCTTATCCACAGGGGTAGATGAAAAACCTGAGGAATATTTGTATGGGGAAGAAATATTTGCATTGTGAGGGTGAGGATCGTGATATCACTGAGACTTTACCTCTAGCCCACCAGAGAGGTCCCCCTCAGCTCATTTTAGTTTTGCTTTATTCCAGTCAACTCGTTGCAGCTAGTAGCAGCAGCAAACCAAGGAGTACTGCTTTGTAAAGGCAAGTTTTCCCTCCTCACAGGAAAGGAAACTAGAATTCTTTACTGGTACATCATTAGAGAAGCACCATTTTCACATATAGGGCTGAACCTTAGGGTTTTCAGATTACCTACAAGTTGAACAGCAAAAACTACCATCACATCAGTAACTTCCCAGGCAGAAGCAGGCAGTCTTTTTGACTGTCTTTTTGACAGTCCTGCCTCTAGAGATGCCCACTGTCCATGCTTGTCCTTGGTGCCTTTTACGTCACAATCAGGGAAGACTCCGAGGCACTACTGTACCATCTGTTAACTTGCCAATGTGACGTCACAGAGGAAGCCCCACACTAGTACTCAAAACAAAAGGAGGGAGGGCAGGGTAAAGGCCCAAGTTTGAGTTCCAGACCGCCTTCCCTCCTGCCACTGACCATCTCTTCACCTGGCAGAAGATACCAAAGGATTATTGAGATTCCTTGTCCATGCTACCAATGGAAGAATGGTAGAAGGCTAGAGGACTAAGATGTAGGCTTCTGGAGCTCTGTGAAGCAGAGCTTGGGGTAAATGGAGCTCAGATAGGCAAACTGTCAGACCATTCTCAGCTGTGCTCCTGTCCTGATCCTCTCCACTGTTCCCGAATCACCCTTAGTCCTATTTCCCATTTGCTCTTCTTTTCCTTTGCTTCTTCAAGTCCAGCGGTGGTCCCTGTTTGCACTTAATGTGCCCAAACTCCATTCCCCAATTGCTCACCTCTGCTACACATCATTAAGGTAACGGTGATGGACTGATGGTCACAGCTGCAGACTACAGAGCGTAGAAACTATACAGGCCCAAGTCAGGTATTAGTAATATTTATAGATTCACATCCCTGGATGTGGGGGAAGTTTTAAGTATAAAACTCAAGCTAAGAGGTGCGTAATCATTCTAATAAATAGTGGAACTTTCAGTAGCCACTTACCACCTTTTTCTGTTCTTTAGCATAAAGCATGCTATTCTATGTAACTTGACATCCTTTTATCTAACAAACACTCTCTAAGAAGAGGTTAAATGTGACAGATACTCTCAAAAGTGGAAATAAAATGCCTTTTGCTGAAGACATTTCCATTTGGATATGGAATATTCATACAATGTTTTGACACTGTTCTTTTACTTACTGAAAATGAGGGGGGCAAAATATAAAAACAAATTTTCACTGAGGGAATCTCAAGATATGTCAAGAAAAATGTGTATTAAAAATGAACTCCCGGGGCCTCTCTGGTGGCGCAGCGGGTTAAGCACTGCACTATGAAGCATTCGCAGCCACTGCAGCACAAGTTCACTCCCCATCCAGGGAGGTGACCCCATGGCACAGCAGACCTCTCCTGCCTCGCCAGCTGCTCCCCTCAGCAGTGTACTTCAGTCAGTCCCCCCACACCTCTGGCCTGTACCCCAGTTCTTGTATGCATAAATAAATTCTTAAAAAAATATAGAAATGAACTCCCCTTAGTGGCAACCAAATATGGCTAAATTGAGAATTTTAAAAGATCCAGGAGATTTCCTGAAGAAACTTAATAGCTGTGAAAATAAGATTTTAGAGAAAATATAATACAAAAATATTATGTCTTCATTTTAGCCTAGTTTTAGCATTGATTTTACAGATGAGTAAAGAAACATTTGGGAGAATATATACTAAAATAATGATTATCTCTGCTAAACTTGCTGGTATTTTTTTTCCTTTTTTGTATTTATATTTTAATTCTTTATACTCAAAAACTACAGAACTTGGTTTAAAAATCTTTCAGTTTTATGGTAAAATATTTAAAATTTTGATATATTTACTATTTAAATAAAAAATTTTAATAATTGAAAGTATGAAAAGTTATGATTCAAAATTACAAGCTTTAAAGAAAATATCCAAGTTGGTCAAATGGAAAGCACTTGCTTTGGAAGGTTTAAACTTGAATTTTAGTTTTGCTCTTTACTAAAAGATCTTGAATCAATAAAAATAATCATATAAGTGTCTCCACTGTTTTATAAAAGAAGGAGTCTGCCTCAGAACATATCAGGACCCTTTTTCCCCTCTGCTTTTCCATGAATCTCAAAACCAGACTCCATGGCTGTGGCAAACTACTGCCACCTGGTGGCAGCTCCCTAGAGTGAAGGGCAGTATTGAAGGTAAACATTCCTCATGTGTATTGTAGGGGAGCAAAAATTTGCCACCACAAAGCCTATCTTTGGCAAGAGGTTTATTTCATGGGAGGGACACATCTGGGCAGAAGTTGCTTTCATGTTTATATCTAATCTCTGTGAGGGTCTACCCTTACCTCTTCTCAATGGAGAAAGCAGAAAGTACTTTCGTTTTTCCATTAAACACCCTAGCTGAATTCCCCATCGCTTTCCCTTCCCTTGTCCTAGATAAGCTATTTAATGTGGCACCTAAGCCAAAGTTGCTCAGCTGTGCTGGGTCTCCTCCATTTATACAGGAGATATACAGTTACTATAAAATTTCTCTATGGCTTTTCCTCTTATCAATCTATTTGATGCTATTTGGGTTATTTGCCAACCTAGAAGAACCCAGGCAGGTATGAAATGATTACCTTTGTACCCGATAATATATTTGCCTAGCATCTATGTGCTGGGCAAGTGTCAGAGGCACCATGCATTCACTTTAGTTTGTTTCTAGGTGACACGGTTGAAACAACTGTGATAGGAGCTTTCACATGCTACCTCTTGACCTTCAGGACACCTTTTAACCACTTTTGAGTGTCTTCCCATGTCAAAAATAGAAATAGCCACCTTATATTAGCAAATCTAGAGGTGATGCAGCAGTATATTTCAGATGATCTGCCTGTTCTGTTCCCTGCTCTGTCTCCTGTGAATCCTCTCACCCCTACACCTCTGGCCTGTACCCCAGCTCTTGTATGCATAAATAAGTAAAATCTTAAAAAAAGAGAGAGAAGAAAGAAAATCTAGAGGTGGTGAATGTAAAGTATCTCACACCATCTACAGCAAAGAATATTTGGTCTATAAATGGTAGTAATTATCCTTGGGAAGTTTATCATCTAGCTTTAGAAGATATCTAAATCTCTGTAGGTGATAAGCCTGGGGAGTGGGGAGAAAGGCATGAGGCACTTTCAGAAAGTTGCAAAACCAAAGTTTAAAACAGACTGGAATATAAAGGACACATAGGAAGCTGCTGGTAACTATTCTAGAATACTAGGTTGCAGGTTCACTTCGGGGAGTCCCCAATATCAGAGAAGCAATGGTCAGTCAGAAGAGTTTGGGGCAAAGAATAAAAGTCACATCATCATTAGATTGCTATTAATCTAATGACATAAAGAGGACATCACCAAAACAGTCAAGTAATGAGCAAAGAGGATGGCAAAGGAAAGATGGGTGAAAACGACACTGAGAAGCTGCAAAAATGAGGTGAAACTTTCTAAAATGACCTCACAGATTACAAATGAATTATTTGTAATTGCTGAGAAAGGGAGTCTGATGCCTTTGGTGCCATGAACGCAACTGAGCTACAGCACTTGCAGGACTGGGTTCCAGGACTGCTGAATCTGGTTCTGGCACTCTTCCCGAGTGTTACGGAAACATTTCCATAAAGGGAAAGGCACCATGTTCCCTGCCTCACCTCATGACTTGAACAGCCAGGTGAAGTTATATTTAACAGGGAAGGTAGGTGGGCTCTGGGGAAGAGGAGGAGAGGGGAGAGCTCTTGTTCCTGCAGCCCAGCTTGTACTCCGGTACTGCTGGGGAGGAGACAGGCGGAGGAGAGATGCAGAGACACTTGGAAGAGACATGGGGAAACTGACAATGGCAGCCATTACTTTGACTTGCACTTTAATTTTTGCTTCTTTAATCCCAGACTTGCCTTCCCCCTTCACCTCCTTCTATAATTCCCTGCCAGAAGGTGCTTAGATTTGTGGCAAGCTTTTGGCCTCAGCGGCCTCACTTCAGGCTGCGCATTTGCCCACTAGAGGATGGGTAATCTTGGGTGTTTTATTGGGAAACTATTCTCTTTCAATCCACATTAATTCTAGTAAAGATTTTTCACACTAAGAGTCTCCTTTGCCTTTGCATGGGTGGCTGGACCCACTTTAGGATATGCAAATTTGAGGAATTCAGGGGGCCCCCCAGTCCCAGGCTAACAGGGCAACTTTCCACTTTTGTCTGAATCCTAAACCAAACTGCTTGGCCTTCTCATCACACACTATACTGTAAACATGCTATCCAGGAGTGCCCAGGGGCCTCAAACACAGGGTGCACATTGGCCATCTGCATGCACAAAGGCAAGGATCTTAGTGTGTAAGATCTTTAATGGGTGTACACAGAGAGAGAAGAAACGATTTCAAGTAACAGCAAATCTTGAAAATTTTCTACCCTGTCTCCACCCAAACAAGCTGTGCCCAAAGTGGGGTGGCTGAGACCCAAAAGCACCAACGCAAGTCCAGTGCACCTACTGTCAGGAACCACAACAAAGGGGCTATACAAGTCCCAGAGAGCTGGGTCAGAAGATGACAGATTCATAACGTACCAGACAATCCGCCATGAGGTCAAGATAACAGCTGCCATTGTGTCTGCCAAAACGCTAAAGTCCAGGAACAACATCACCCACACGTCTCTTCTACAAGTGTCTCCTCCTTTCTTCCACCTCAACTTATATATCCACTTCCCTCCTTCCCAGCTGACCCCACTTGGGCAAGCATGCTGGAACTTGCAGTCCAGGGCAGCTGCAGATAAATGGGGTTGGGAGTGGGGCATCCTTGCAGTGCTACGCAATGCTCCTCCCCCTCTGAAGGAGTTGGATTCTGGAACAGTACAAGAACACAGGAAAGAAACACACTTTTTATGGTTATTTCTAATGTGCGTGGGACTAGAGAGAAAATAATATGACAAAGTATGCGTCTAGAAGTCCAATCACTTTGAGTACTAGAAACAGTATTATACTTCCAGGAAATTAAAATCCCAAGTGTGCCCCGTTTTGAATCCCCCTATGGGATTTATAAAGGCTGAACTTTCAGTTGACGTGAAAAATTTTTTTCTGGAATCTTAGGGAAGCAGGCAATTTCAGAGGTGATGTTTTGACAAATAGATCAGGACAGATGACAGGACACTCTCATAAAATATACTTTGACTAGAGCAAAAGCAAATAATGATATAATCTCCTGCAGTTACATGTTCGGAATGGAAACATCACCTTTGGGGGAATGATAGGGAAAATAATATTAGAAAAAGACTGATGCTGTATGGGGGTCTGTCAGTTGGGGAGTGTTTTAGATAATTCCATGATATGTGGAATAATAAGGTTCAGGAAAAAAGAAGACACTCACTGACTGAGACTGTGTTTCATTAGCATAAAAGACATGAAACACTTTCTCATAGTCAGAAAAATCAATATACAGCCAAAGAAGAGAAGCTGTTTGATGATAAGGTAATAAAAACTTCAAAGGGTCACTTTAAAATGTTTCCTAATTCTTTTCAGCCTAAATTTATCCCCATGCCCCTCTCATGCTGTTCTGGAGCTCTTTCACCAGAATATGTTACCCGGTCTCCTTGGAATGGAAACTTAGACTCCAGGGGTGAGTGGGAGGGAGGGAAGATGTGCTGGCAGGAAGAGAGGAGTGTTTTTTCAGTGTAGAGCCGTAGCAAGTGCTGGCATTGCCTCGCGTGTGTTTGGGACAAAGGCACGCGCCAGTGGTGACTCGTCCACTTTTCTGAGTGTCTTGTTCAGAGGTATTTGGCAAACAGTTGGAGAAGCCACAGCTACTTCCCTCCCCAAATCAGGCCCCATTCCTTTCTCCCTCGTGAGAATGAATGTTAATAGGGGATGACAGTCACAGTTTTTACTTGTGCACTATAATCATCGGGAGCAAATACTCTTTATTTTTTCCAGACCCGTATTTTGAAATGAAAAATCGTTTTCCCTACTTCCTCTTTTCGTAGGCACACCTTAGGAGCTAGAAGGAGAGGGAGAGGATGGAATATTAACTTCAGCTGACTTCAGCGCTCCACTAAGCAAAGCCTGAATGTTTTAGGCCGAAGGAGACCAAGTTGAAGGGGCAGGGGCCAGCTGATGTGAGTTAGATAGAGCGGTCGCATAATCTTGCTGGGATTGGCTCTGAGTGTATCCCATCGCCTATCACGCCTATCACCTAGTTCACCTGGCGGCACTTTCTGACTCCTCTTTCCAGCGCCTGTGAGTGGGCTTGGCTTATTTGCAGTACAACTGAGTAGCACGGAGAGAGTTATGTGTAAAGAGTATTTTATGTATTGACACAGTGCTTACATCGGCCACCTTTTGTTTAGCGGACAAGAATCATCACCTATTTACCACATTTTACTCGTACTTTCTCCCCAAGACTTGTTTGTAGACACTAGATAACATCTTTTAAACTGTTTTGTTCGGAATACGATTTGTTGACTTTTGTCAGAATCAACTGTCAGAACTGGAATTACAACGCAAAACAATAAGAGGAAGAGACTCAACCTTTTAAAATGGTGTATACAGTTTTCCCCAGTACCCAAACGTAGAGCTTGCCTCTGAATCTACCCAGAAAGCCAGAAGAGCCCAAGAAGCCATTTGCCATTCACTTACAGGGAACATTTTTGAGATCTCCAGATCTCTCCCAACCCCTCCCCCACCCCCCAAAAATCTAATAAATCATCCTGAACAACACAAAGTTTAAAACAGCACTAAGTTCGCGCAAAAGCAAGGATAGGATGATAGGGCGCACACACCTGTCTCCAGGAGCTCCGGGGAAGAGTTGGGTGGTCGGTGCTGCTCCCGACGCTGTCTAGACTGCCTGCCGCAAACCAACGTGCTTTTCGACTTGTGTCGTAAAAGTGAAACTCTCTTTCGATTTCTGTCGCAAACAAGTACTGATGTAACTCTTTCCTGAAAGTGGAGAGGTCTGGCTTGAACTTTTGAAAACTGGATGATTGCTGTAGCCAGGCACTCCGCTGTTATGTTGCTTTATTGCACATGGTATCTTGTAAACCTGGGGCAGAATTCTTAGGACAAAACTGATTTCCTAATTTTTAGGGAGTTAGCAAACCATTCTGATGGGCTACTCAGGTATTAGAGTGCACGACTAGAACTCAAGTCTTTTTGGCAAGCAGTGAAAGAAAGGCAGTGAGACTCAGAAGTTGGAGGAGGGAATCCCAAAATGTGGTAGAAGGCTAATAGGGAAGGGACTGGGGTACTGAGAAATTTGCAGCAGAGGCCACCAAGGAACTTTTTAAAAAATTTATTACACAAATTTCACTCATATATAAAAGTGCAATAATTCAGAGTATTAATGAGCCCCTGTATAGTTATCAATCAGCTTTAGCAATTACCCATTTGCCCTGATTGTTTCTTCTTTCCTCCACTTCTCCTCATCAATCCTCAATCAGTTAGTTTGAAACAAATCCTAGACATTGTATCACTCCATAGATAACATTTTTTATTAGATCTTCAGAATGCATAAATTCTGTTTTACTCCATTGGCTGAGACATCTATGCCGTAGTTTCCCTCCTATTACATAACCTTCAATAAAAACCTTCAAAGTTGACTGCACAACCTGCTTTGGTGTCAGTAGTACTTTGGAGGGAGACTAAAAAAAAAAAAAGAAAGTTCAATTTGACTCATAGTAGGTAAAGAGAAAGACAGAAGTATGAAGTTTGATGCAGAACTGAGATTAGGAACAGACAGAGCTCCCAAGAATTCTTGAAGTGATTAGAGAATGGAGAGGAGGAGGACTACCTAGTTTCTCTTGCAGGAAGTCATTGGAGGGTGGTGTGTATGTATGTGCATTATTATTATTCACATGAAGAGTGACTCTAAAAGACTGAAGACTTGGGGACAGCCAGACAGCTGGCATTTGGGTTACAGTTATATATTCCAAGTTTCCTTTCCTTGAAAGGAAAGAAAATACTAACTTTAAACACCATTTTTCAATTTCTCAGTCAATAATTTCCCTTTCTGTCTCTTTCACAAATGCAGCCTCTAGACGTCAATGCAAGGCATTTATTCTCCATGAAGCCTTGTAGACACATGAAATCATTGGCGAGGAGTAGGTAAGCAGTCCCAAGCCCAATTAAGTTTTCAGCTGTAGTCTGTAGAGCCCTAGTTAAGTCATACTCTTAATAAATGGTGGTGAAATCAGCAAAAATTACCAAAGGTTATGGAAAGTAGTTCTAGAACTGCGCACAATTCTCCCACAACATTTTCACAGAAAAATTAAAAGAAAAATAGGGATAATAGTTGTATTGAATATAGATTTGCTGAATTAATGTCTTTTAGTTTATGGATAAACAGAGGAGTTTCTTATCTTCTCATAAGAACCTCTATACGGTGGATCATTGGTCAGATAACTTCCAATGTTGAAAGTCTGTGACCTTTTATACATAGCTGTAAGTGCCAGTTACAGGTGAGTTAACTTCAGGATACTCTATCTTAAGAATTCATTTGCTAAACGAGAATTTTTTTTCTTTCAGAAAAGAAAACAACTTTCTTATCTGATAACTTGACTTTCTGTCTGAGGAAAAGACAGTCTCTGAGAAACAACAGTTATAAGCAATATAAAGACAATATGTTGTTGAGAGTGTTGCTATTAAGAGGTCTGAGAAAATAATATTCAGGCATCCACTAGATGTCACTTGATGTTTGCTTTTTAGTGAAGGTAGCAGAATTTTTTTTAAAAAAAAGGTTTATCTGCAACTATGAATCGACGCCTCCCGGTGGGTCCAAACTGGCAGAAAACAAGATACAGCAACATTTGAGTGAAGCAGGCAACAGTCATTAAGTGAGAACAATGATTATAACTTTAAATAAGGTTTGGGTGGTTGTGGGGTTTGCATAATCCCTCTTGGCATTTATAAGGATGAAGAGAAGCCAGCAGCTTTGCCCTCCTGCTGTGTTTAAATAAAAATGGAAAATTGTAATGAACAGCTAGATTTTTCCTATCTTCCATTTTCTTTTTTTCTCCCTCCTCCCTCCCCATTTTTTAGGAGAATGTCATCTTAAAAACAATTGTCCTTTAATGACGTTACTTTGCCCATCTCAGACCAATCTTTGTTCACATTTCTACCCACAAATTAAAACCTTTAATCCACATTATTTCAGAGAAAGGCATGGAACAAAAGTAAAGGGGAAGATGTCTGGAAATTCACGAGGGTTCTCTGGGGTTACCCACTTCCTGTATTTGCTAACAATCTCCTCATCAGCTCTAGCAGAGCCTGGGTATCCTGGGGTTTTGTTTTGTGTAACAGGTTCTTGTTTATTTTTTTTAACTGTCATTGTATTTGGGCTTCAGGATGGTTAAATAAGTCTCAGTATTAAGTAAACTTCTCTGACCCTGCCTATTTCCTGTCTTGTCAAACCTTTCCTTGTAAGAATAACAGGGTTCTTTTATTTGGTAGTATGTAGCCTGATGTTTTTGGCATGCTCAACATTTTTGACTTGCAAAAATTTGTGACCTCAAGCGTGAGAGAAGTGAATGCTTGCTTCAGTACCTCATCGGGTCCCAAACCTGACAAGGGCCCTGTGCCTACGTTAGAGCTGGGAAGGAATGATCAGCATACTTCTCCCCAAACATCACAAGGAAGAATGGCAATCGATTTTTCACTAAGCCACGCAAGTGATTAAACCGGTGATTACTTACTTAGTGAACAGTTTGCTGCTACTAAACTTCTTCAGTCCCGCAAGCGGACCTAACTATGCAAAGATTTGACACTTTTTATGTGCCGCATGCCATCTAAGTAATTTCTATTTTAAAAACCATTTTCAAACCAGCAACGCATTCCGTGGCAGAGGTAGTGTTATTGCTGGTCACAGAGTGGGCCTGTTCTGTTGCTTAATCCTGGCGTCTCCAGACCGAAGCTGTTGTCAGATGGCTTCTATAGCATAAGAACCACGAAATCAAGCGTCTCATCCAAGGTTCCTCACACATACAGCCCCCCCCACACACACACCCCACACGCTTTTTTTTTAAAGGGTGGATATTTGATAGCACTTTATATATTTTTTAAAAGATTTATTCACGATGCAAGAACTGGGGTACAGGCCAGAGGTGTGGGTGGTGCGAGGATTCACCAGAGACAGAGCAGGGAGCAGAACAGGCAGATTGACTGAAACACACTGCTGAGGGGAGCAGCGGGCAAAACAGAAGAGGTCTTCTGTACCATGTGGGACCCCTCCCTGGCCAGTGGCAGGGATCAAACTCGTGCTGCAGTGGCTGAGGTTTGCTTCATGGTGTGTTGCTTAACCCACTGCGCCACCAAGGAGGCCTTGCACTTTATCTTTTGATTTATCTTCTATTTTTCTATGATGCAGATATGATAAGAATTAAAACCTCATTGTGCATTTGCTTTTGAAGACTGACAGCTGCTGGACCTTTATCTTGAACCATCAAGAAATAATGAGTGTGAGGATTGATGTGAAGAGAGCACAGAAGGACGTCTGTAATCTAATCACTTGGCAGCAATTTGACCACGATGAAGGTCTCAGCTAGCAAAAATTTTATAACTATCTAAAGTGGATGGAATTTGATAAAAATGCTACCATCTAGCATTCTCTCTTTTTAAGCGTTAGTTCAGAAATATTGTTCTAATAAAGAACATGTGATAGGCGGTGACAAAGAAGAAGTTGAGGACTGAGAAGAAATTATCTGGAATACTTTTTCTCTAAAGGTCTGCAACCCACTTAAATTAAGATTGTCTTAAACTTGTCATCAAATTTCATCTATTGTTCATTGTCATCAGGCATTTCTCCTTTTCCAGAGTTGACTCTAGAGAGATTTAAATGGTATTGTCGACGTTTATTGCATTTAAACCACGCACATATGCTTCCCTTTACCAAAGACCAAAACACTATTTTCTCTTTTTATATAAATAAAAACGAAGGACAGTAATACCTGAAATCACCTTTTCATTTTTTCAATATAAAGCTATAACATCACATAATAAAATGAAAAGTATTTAAAATTTAAAATCAACATGTTTTAAAGAAATATCCTTCCGGTAAAAAGATGAAAACCCAGCATAAAACTCCCAAGTTATTGGTAAACTTAACTCTATTATAAGATTATTCTAACGCTATAACAAAACAGAAGTTATGAAGATAGGCTTTGAATTCAAAGTTCAAACCTTGGCTCCCCTACTTAATACTTACGGATTTGGGTAAGTTAACTAACCTCCCTGTGCCTTTGTATGCTCTCCTGTTAAAATGGGGGCAAATTATACATGCTTATGTTACTCTTTTTTGAAGAACAAACAAATCCAACTTGTTTGAATAAAATTTAGTTGTTTTTTTAAAAATCCTATTTGCAGATGCTTAGCACAGGCCTTAGTCTATGGTAGGTATTTAATAGAATCGTTGTTATAATTACTATTATGAAACCAGGTAATTATGTCTTTACAAATTCTGGCCACTTGGTACTTGATATCATCTGTCATACATATTTGTCTAATTAGAACTTTGTAAAGAGTTGAGTATTTGGGGTCAAATTTTTTTGCTGTTACTAAAGCACCTGAAAATGCATCTTGAGTCTGGTTTGTGATTAGTTCTAAATCTTAATACAGACACAAGAATCAGTGAACTTTTTTGTTATAAATTCTTCATATTTGTAGTAGGAAAAAATGCTTTAGAACATCTAGTAATTTAGAGGACATTTTGCACAACAGTTGTTCAATATTTACCCACTTGAAAAAGACAATGAGGCAAAATAAAATATTTTCATTTGCCTTTTGTACTTTCCTTTTAAAAGTTAGTCTAAACTATCCCCAGTCTTTTGAAAATCATTGACTAGTGAGTGATACATGCAATACGTATTCACAGAACGTTTTATTCATTACTACCATATTTGAGATTGTTTAGCAGTCTTAATGCCAGTGGGTTAAAAGGTCATATGATTCATGTAAATAATCTGATTAATAGTAGAGCAAATTAAGTACTCTGGTTTGTGGCAATAGGCCAGCATAAACAATAAGAGTGCTCATCAAATATTCAGCTGCAGTATTTACAACAAACACACTGACTAAAGTAATGCAAAGAGAATAAAAAAGACAAAATTCAGGCATCTTAAAATGATCACTCAATCTCTCTTGAACACATATGAACGCCAGAATAATGTTTCTTCCCCATTTGTTGAAATTGTGGAAGTCTTGCTGTTTTTCTTCCAGCGTATGACACTTTCCATCACCCAATGATTTGAATCGGCAAGGCTTGCATTACCCGTATGAGTTATTAGCGCCCAAGAAGCAGGGTAGCAAGTCTGACTGAGCTCCAACAGATGCAAAAGTGGCCCTCGAAACAGTGTTTCCATGTCCACACAGCAGGCCTGTCTCAACATGCTAAAGAGTCCAAGGGAGTATTTTCCCCTCAGTTACACAATTTTTGCATTTTAAGTGCTTTATCCTTATAGCTAAGTATAATATTTATCAAACTTGATATTGTCTATGAGTGTGATATCAAAAATAAAGATTTTAAATTATGTCCTTAGGGTGCTTTTCCAGTCTTCAACAATTACTCATATTCTCATTATACTCACTTCTTCATACTTACTCCTCACAAGCAATAGCTGTTCTAATCCTCGTGACCACTAGGGGAATCTAGGAGAATCCTGAGATCTTCTGATCTTTTGAACAGCTTCTTAATTGTACCATAGCTACTCTTAAGTTGCAGGTTGATATTCCATAGTGTTCCCTGGGTTAGGAGCTTTTTGTTTTTAAAAGATTTATATATTTACGCATACAAGAGCTGGGGTACAGGCCAGAGGTGCAGAGAGGTGAGAGGATTCACTAGAGATGAGTGGGGAGCAGAACAGGCAGATGGACTGAAACACACTGCTGAGGGGAGCAGTGGGCGAGGCAGGAGAGGTCTGCTGCACCATGTGGGTCCCCTCCCTGGTTGGGGACTGAACTCAAGCCTCAGCAGTGACAATGTGAACATGCTGAGACTTAACCCCTATGCCACCAGGGAGGCTGAGGTTAGGAGCTTTATAAGGGTTCACCTATTATTCTAAGATCACCCAATTTGGACAAAAAATTCTAATGCCTTTAGATTTTAACCCTTTAGACTTTAACCCCCTTTGACCTTAACCCCTGTGACACCAGGAAGGCCACCAACAGCTCTTGCTTTTCATTTAGCATCAATGTGGTGGTAAGGAGACTGAGCCTACCTAGTACTCTGGTACACTTCACATCCTGGTCACTGATTGATTCAAGGGTAGACATGTGACCTAAGCCTGTACTATGCAAAGAAATGTTTAGACTTTTGCTGGGAATTATCAAAGATTCCCACTCTTCACCAGTGGATTTGAACAAGGAAGCATTAACCCCAAGAGAGTACTGGCCATCCCAAACCAAGGGAAGTGTCAGCTTAAGGATATAGCTGACACAGTGACTCATGAAGCAGAAACTAACAGAAGGAAATTGAATATTTTGTGACATCTTGATAGAGAGCTGGCTGGTATCTCTCTACCTCTGAGCATTTTAGATGTGAATACATTTTTTTGGCTGTTTAAGTCACTGGAATTTTTTGGTTATTGTTACTCTTAGCATCCTAATGAAAAAATTTAACTATTTTTTCCCCACCCGTATCTCTAGTAGATCTCTGCTTGTGGCAGGACTAACTAACTCCCTTTAATTAGTTTGTATCATTTTAAAGGCACTATGCTCCTTTTAACAGAGCCTAATTTTTTAAAAGCATATTTAAATCGAACAGTCAGGATTTAAAATAATGACTAAAGGTGATTACATCTGAAAATTCTAAACTCTTTTGGAATATTGTCATGCATTTAGTTGTAATAGAGCTGATAACTAATAGAACTCATTTTTCCCCACAACCCTGTTTTCTTTGAAGTAAGCACTTGGAGTTGATGAGTTTGCTGTCCCAACACTTTGAAGATCCCTAAAAGGATTATGGCACGATTCTATAATCCCTCACAAACCCTTCTTCTATCCATGATAATTGCTAAGACACAGACACACACACACACATTTAAATTTGTGTGTACGTGTGTTTAGTGCCGGGAAGGCACAGAGCAGGCTCTCGATGATTCCGAGCAGACGGGTCAAGGAGGAGTCCTGGGGCCCTTGGTAGCTTTTTCAGGCTTTTATTGCATCATTTTACCAGAGGTGACCAGGTTTACGTCAGGCAGGGGTGCTGGGGGGCCAGGAGGCTGGCAGGTCTCCTAGCCCCCATCCTCACTCTCTGGGCTCTCTAGCCTCTGTCTTTGCTACTGCTGCTGCTGCTTCTGCCTTTTTCTCTCCATCTCTCTGTTCTATCTTCTCCTACTGGTGTCTTTGTGATGCCACCCTTATATGCCCTGTGTCTCAGCCCTGGTGCACCCACTTGCGCATGCCCACTCAGGCACGCGTGCAGGACCGCAGATGTCCATCATCACACCAATGGCGAGAGGGCAGAAAAGCCTGACACTTTCCTCTGACTCTACAGTCTGTTTGTGTGTGTATGTATATATATATATATGTAAACATATATTTACATTTGTAATCAGATGCAAAATATCAAAATGCACTCTGAAATGAGTTAATTTCTTTTATTTTAAATTTCTTAGAGTTTTCTGATTTGTTGGTTAATTGCTTCAGCATGGTGCTGAACTACTTCATGCAAATAGCTCTAGAAGTCAGTGATATAACAAACGATACAATGAAAATAGCTGTGCTGGGCCCACTCCTCTCCACCTGAGTCAAAACACTTTCAGCTATTTATTTTCTTTGTTTTCATGGTTTTAAATAATACACTGTGCAACTACTTTCTTTCAAATTGGGTACTCACCACTGCATTTCTTCTGCAGCGGATGAGAATTTAGCTTTCTCACCATACTTTTGCTGCACTTTCCCGTTCCCCACTTTCCTTCTTTCGGGCCCCTCTAGTGCAACTGTGTGACAACATTTTGGCTAAGTTTATAGCTGAGCTATAAAGAATACTATGGCAACATGTTTGTGCCATCATTTTCTTTATTAATAATCTTTTTCTTCTTGTTGCTTAGTTTTTCATGTGTTTATCATTGTTTCCTCTCCAAATTCTTTGACCAGATAGTAACATTCCCCTGAACAGAGTTGACCACTAAGATGTTTTTTTCAGTTTCTATTATTTTCCCTAAGCACTTCCCTCTTTGCCTGCTCTCTAGCCTCAGTATAGTTGCCATTCCAGGACTCACAATCTCCCAGGGAAGATAAGGCCTTCTTATTATTCTTATTTATTACCTGAATCCCATGCTTTTCTAATTTTGGCTTATGTCTCATTTTAGTGAATTATAGTCTCCAGTAGTTTCTTTTAATTTTTTTAAAGTTAGGTACTGTAAACATATAGTGATATGTACCAAACGTAAGCATCCAGGCTAATGGATTTTTATATATACATATACAATTTCTCATCACCATACTGATCAAGATACTGAATATTCCCAGCACTGCCCAGGTCTCCCCAGGCCTCTTCCCAGACAATAACCTCCACCTCACACCAGTCCCAGACAGGCAATCACTGTTCTGATTTCTATCACCACCAATTAAGTTTTCCTTCTTGAACTTTATGTGAATGAATCATAAAGTTTGTATTCTTTAATATCTGACTTTCACTCTTCATTATGCCTGGGAGAGTTATGTGCATTGTTTCATATGCCACTAGTTCACTCTTTTTTGTTTTTTGTTTGTTTTTGCATCACTATATGCTAGAATGTAAAGTATTTGTATACTAGAACTACAGCTAAGTCTTAAACTTGTCTCTTTGGGGCCCCCTGGTGGTGTAAGTGTGGTATAGCGCTGTCATACTAGCATGACTGGCTGAGTTCAAGCCCCATCTAGGGGAGCCAACCTGCACATGGCACAGGAGACTTCTGCTGTCTCACAGGCTACTGCCCTCAGTAGTGTATTTCAGTAGATACTCCTGTTATGCTCCTCAAATCTGTCTCTGGTGAATCTGCTCATCCCTTGCACCTCTGGCCTGCACCCCAGTTCTTCAATGCATAAATAAATCTTTTTTAAAAAAAACTGTCTCTTGTTGAATACATGTCCTCATTTCTGAATTCCCACCCAATCCACCTAGGAGCGGAATTACTGGGTCAAAGAGTATCTATTAACTTCTTGAGGAAAGGTGAATCTAACGATTCAGTACAGCAAGTTTCTTCAGGTTCACACAAGTTTGCTGGAGACCGGGTAATTCTCCAGGGCAGCTGTCTTTGTAGTGATTCAGTGACCCAAACTCCTTCAGGTTTATGACTCTGCAGGCTCAATATGTGGCCTCTTTCAGAAGGTTGGAGTTCACACTCTTTTTTTTTTTTAAAGATTTATTTATTTATGCATACAAACACTGGGGTACAGGCCAGAGGTGTGGGGGTGAGAGGATTCACCACAGAGAGCAGGGAGCAGAACAGGCAGATCAACTGAAGTACACTGCTGAGGGGAGCAGTGGGCACAGCAGGAGAGGTCTGCTGCACCATGTGGGTTCCCTCCCTGGCCGGCGGTAGGGATTGAACTCGTGCTGCAGTGGCTGCGGTTTGCTTCATAGTGCGTTGCTCAACCCACTGCACCACCAGGGAGGCCCTCTTTCTAATGCTTTGGCCAGGTAGTGACACATATCACTTGTGTTCACAACCACTTGATGACAACACAAGGCCCCCCCTGACTCAGAGAACTCTGGATATACTGTCTACTGTGTATCAGAAAATAAAGAAGCAGAAATCAATGGGCATCAATCGCATCTACCACACTTCACATAACTGACAATAACTTGATTCTAACATCATCATAGAATGTAGCTGAATGAGTGCCAAGTTCTAAACAGAAAGTAATTATTTTCTTTGGACTCTCAAGTTGTTTGTCCATTAACTTTTGGCTTCCAGTGCTGCTTAAATCTCCATCATGATTCTTTATGTTGGGACTGTTAGTCCTCTTTAAAAGTTTTTAGGATTTTCTCTTTATCCCCAGTATTCTGACACTTCACAATGACATGCTTTGGTATAGATATTTGCTTCTTGTCTGACCCCATTACATTCTTGTACTACTTCCCGGAAGAATTTCCCAACTTTACTTTCTCATTCTCATTTTGATTTTAAAAATATTTCTAGTTTTATACTTATAAGAGTTTTCTTGTTCCTTTTTTATTGCATACTTTTTTTTTGTTTTTATGGATGCAATTACTGAGAATAAAAGTCTTGACATTTTATTCTTTTGTGTTGCTTCTTTTCTCCATGGTTTATATAATTGCTTTTGTTTTTTAAAATTCAGCTTTTAAAAAACTTTCCTCCAACACTTTGTTTTATTGATGTTTTTTAGTGAATTAGATTGCATTATCACATATAAGTTTAAGGTGTGCATCATTATAAATCAAATCTGTAAATACTATATACAGTTCCCCACAGCAAGTCCAATTTTATTCTTGACCACACATTTTATCCCTTTTATGCAACTTACCTACCTTCTCCCCCCTATCCTAACTGGCAACCGTTAACTGGTGTTAGAGTCTAAAAGCTTTAAATTTATATTTTGTTAGAGAATTTTCTCCTATGTCTGGAGATCTTTGGCTGTCTGTTTACATTGACGTGTCAGAGAATAAAAAGTGACTGGAAGCCTCGGGGGCATATGGGTAGACAGAACTTCCTGACTGATGAGCTTCCCCTAGAATGATGAGGTGGGGCTCAGACATGTTGAGTAACTCCCATGTTGGTATTCGGAGGTGTTTTCTTTTGGGCCGGTCACTTTCTCCAAAGAAATTGCCAGTCTTCTCCATGGAAAATAGAAGCTTAGATGTCAGCATCATCAAGCTTAGAGATGGTTTCCAATTCTCACTTTTCAGAATGTGGACTTTCACTTATTTTGTTTCTCTCTAGCTCCCTGGTATTATTGAGCCCTGAACCCTGCTGGCCCAGCATCTTAGAGAGCACATGTCCAATCTTCTACTAGGGCCGGGAAGAGACATGCACCTGGCCATCTATTTAGGCAGACTGCAACTAATTTTTTGGTTTGTCTACTCATTCCCTTCACCTTCATAAGCACCAGAAACCATCAAGTCCTGAATTTTCCAAGTTCTCTAGAGAAACTCATCTCATTTTGTTACAGGGCAGGGAGAGGAGCACCCCAGGAGAGGAGCACCCCAGAACCCCTAAGCCTGCCCTCTCTGAATGGGTTTTATCATCTGCCGCATTAAGACAATATATAAGGCTTTAATGGAAAGGAACTTTAATACAATTAGGGTACAATACAGAAAGGACAAAGAACATAGTGACTAAGTTAAGCATTTAAAGTTACCCATTTCCTTGAGGGTAAAAGTTTAGCCAAATAGGATTGGCCCAAAGCAAGGCCCAATAGCCTGCCACACGTCCAAAGGATTTTTTAGTAGCAGCCCATAGGAAAGGGTTAGAAAGAATTAGACAATTTTGGGAGGAAAAGAGCAAAATTAAAATTAAGATGAAAACTGCCATTGTTAACTTCCCTACGGGTCTCTCACCCACATCTGTTCCAACCAGTCCAAGACCAAAAAGCAAGCACAGTTTTTTTAACATGTCCCTCTGCTCCACGTGCCTCCTCCAGGTCTCCTTGCTGCTCTCCATCTTCCTTCCTTTTTTCTCCTTCTCTGCAGAAATTTTCTTTTCCTCCTCAGCTTCACTCACTTAGGGCAGAACCAGGATTTTGGAACTTTTCCTTTTCCTGGGATGACCCTGTTACAATTTCTCCTTGGCTATCTCTTCTTAGTTTTTATTAGACTCCTAGGTTGCATTAGCTTTGTCCACTCTGCTTGGTTAGCTAACCATTCTTTTTTCAGCTGCCTACCTTTCAAGAGAAGTTAACAACGCTTGACTGATGTCTTCTTTACAGTTTTTTTTTTTTTATCCTGCATTTATACCTTTAAAATTCCCTCATTGCCAATTTTTCATTATTTTAACTGATTGCTCAATATGTATTATTTTTAATTTTCCATGTTCAATTTGAATCACCACTAATACAGTCTTATTCCCTTTTCTAAAATCTGTTAGTAGAAGTACTATACCTATAGCATTAACTTGAACCTCCTTATGTTAGCTCACAGGATTTCATTCTTCATAATTTTTCTAACAATACAGACATACGGAGTTATTTACTGTGTTTCAAACATGTCTGCTCTTTTTTTGTTTTCAAAGGTAAGCTTAGACTTAGAAACTGCTCTTTGGAATCCACTAGTCTCCTTACAAAGCATCTACTTGATTTTTGCCTCCCCTATGAAGCATTCTTTGATTCTTCCAAACTTCCAAGATTCTACCACAAGTAACTATCTTTCTGCGTGTTACAACATAGATTCAGAGGTGATGTTTCCTAGTCCCACAATGGACACATCATCAGCAACCACTGTAAGACTGTATCTTCTTTCAACTCCATAGCACTTTGCAAAGGGTCTCCCACCTCTGAGACACACAATCTATATGTGGCCAATGAATGAATAAGGAAGAGATAATGCCAGACCAGTTTGGTGTTATGAAATGAGGGTACCAAAGAGCAAGACCTTCACCTGTGAGTCAGGGTTCCAGGTCCTCATTTTTGCCTGATTTGCGCTTGGAGTATATAATCTAGCATACCTCATTCCCATGTATTTACTCTCAAATCTGCACCCTTGTAGAATTGGGATATCTTCTGAATGTCATTATTTTTTGGGCAGAGGTTAAAAACTGCTTTGAACTTCAAAGGCTTTGGAGCAGCCGTAAAGCCACAGGCATCTTTGTTCCAAACCTTACAGATGAATTGTTTTCCTAATTGTGCTAGATAGGTCTGCCCTCCCAATGCCTAGAAGGCAAGGACACCATGATAGGTGAAGACCCTACATCCAGACGGTGAGCTAGCCACCCCCATGATTGTGCTGTTCTCATTGGCAATTTCCTCCCTTGGTAAATATCACCAAAGTTTTAAAAAAGATGCATATTTTTTTGACTGATCTTGTTTGCTCAATACTGACCTCAGATGAGTCTCATGCAAGTCCCACCCCACAGCTGTCTCTCTTGGTAATCTTGTCTCAGGCCAGGGTTTGTTTTGTAAAAGATCCAGCTGTATGGAAAGTCCCAACAATTGCAGACTGTCGATAGAATAGGACCCTCAAGTCTTTGTTGCTGGGACTTTGGGGCGAAAAGATGTGCGAAAGATTGTTTCCTCTCAGGACACTTCATCTCAATGCCCGAGAGCCTTTCCTGACAGTTGCTTGACTGAGACTATTCAGACGAGATCGGGCGCGTTCAGGGTGGTATGGCCGTAGACCTGAGACTATTCAGACAAACACATTTTTCTATCAGAAATTTCCTTCGCAGCATCAGCTCTGCAGCCAGCCAAATATGAGTCTTTGCAATTTTTTGTTAAATAATCTTGGCAGGTTACTTCACTATTTGGAATTGTCGTTTGTGCTTCTGTAAAACTGGGCCAGTTGTGAGACTGTAACAAGATAATGTTTGCAAAGCAAGTAGCACACAGTAGGTCGCCCTCGTGGCATTTCTTCTTTCAGAAAGCATGTTGGAATTCTCTCTTCTAAGTTTGCACTGCTACAGTTAACTTTTTTAAAAAAGAATTCTGTTTTAGTCACTGTTCATTCTTTCTTTTTATCAAGGTATACATTTTTTTTTTTTAGTTTGAATTGAGATTTATACATTTAAATTGAACAAAATTTGATGAAATGTTGGTCCTATCTCTGGTAGCTGATTTAATGATTACTCCTTTTTTTTTTTTTAAGATTTATTTATGCATACAAGCACTGGGGTACAGGTCAGAGGTGTGGGGGGGGGTGAGAAGATTCACCACAGACAGCGGGGAGCAGAACAGGCAGATCAACGGAAGTACACTGCTGAGGGGAGCAGCGGGCACAGCAGGAGAGGTCTGCCACGCCATGGGGGGTCCCCTGCCTGGCCGGCAGCAGGGATCGAACTCGTGCTGCAGTGGCTGCGGTTTGCTTCATAGTGCGTTGCTTAACCCACTGCGCCACCAGGGAGGCCCCCCCACCCTTTCTATATATATATATATATTTTTTTTTTTCTCATTGAGCCTATCAGGTCCCAGGATGGCATCCCAGCTTGTCCTCCTTACAGTGAAGAAGTGAATATCTCAATTTCCCAAGTACAAATATTTTACGAAAGGAATCTAGTTAAACCAGCTCCTCTTTTCTTTTTTTTTAAAAAAAGATTGATTTATTTATGCATATAAGAACTGGAGTACAGGCCAGAGGAGTGGGAGGTGAGAGGATTCACCAGAGACAGAGTGGGGAGCAGAAGAGGCAGATCGACAGAGATACACTGCTGAGGGGAGCAGCGGGCAAGGCAGGAGAGGTCTGCTGTGGGTCACCTCCCTGGCTGGGGATCGAATTTATGCTGCAGTGGCTGTGGACAGCTTCATAGTGCTCTGACTTAACCCCTTGCACCACCAGGGAGACTCCAGCCTGTTCCTCCTTTCTTACCAAACTATAGGTCACTGGCTAGCCTATCGTCAAGCTGTCCTTAGCGTCCACACTGCCTGACTAGACCTTGTCCCAGAGAGCAGGGTGACTTGGCACCTCTGTGGTTCCTGGCCCTGCCCCTTCTTCTGTCCTAGGAGACAGTCAGGGTTTATAGCTCCTAAATTAGCAGCATATGGGATCTAATTAAAATGTGAATATTGAGATTCTAACTCGAAATGAGAAATTGCAAAAAAAAAAAAAACCCAATAAGTCAGAAAAAGATGATATATCATGATATAAAGTGTTTCTAAAAATTTCCTCTAGTAAAAATTAGGCCACCTGAGTATCCCTTTCTCTCTGAGAAATTTTCTGTTGTATGAAAGTTGTTAGCAAACAGTTGTGAAGAAATTAAAAATGTAGCAGTGAAAATACTAAAATTTCACCTCTGGAAGCTCCAAAGACACAGAATCATAGGTGGTTTCCTTTGCTCATTCAAAAGGGGGTGAAACACCTAAGTGAGCCAGCTGACAGTTCACAGAGTTTGATGGGAAACAAACCTTCATGTGTGGTACTTCACCCCCCGCCCCATACATACACACACATACACACACACAGCACAACAATGCTTGACTAGGGGACAACCCAAGCAAAGCATGCCAACAAAAGGCTTCTCTTAGGTCCCTCCTGCTAAGAACCTGGCACTTACTCATCTGCAGGATCATGCCCACTTGTTCCCAGGAACATTAAATATTCAGTCAAGAGCCACCTACCATGCTTCAGTCAGTGATGCATGAGGAACTTCTACCAATCATTCCCTGGGTATGGCTTAGGCCTATGCTGGGCTGTGTGCTCCAGGTTTGCGCAGTAGACTCTGAAACCACAGTGACAACATGGCCGCCTGAAGACGCTGTCCTCAGAACATATCCCTGCCTTAAGTGACACATAACTACTTAGTTCAAAACCTGCTTTTCTCAGATTGTATGCCGTAGGTTTCAAATCATGCTTAATATTCCCCTACATATATCCAGGAGAGATACAGTAAAGTATTAGGAGGTTTTCTGCCTGCTTCTCATCTTGTTCTCATTCTTTTAGCAACACACTCCATCTCTCCACATTCCTTTGCTCCTCTTCTCCAAGCTCCCCATTTCTACCTGGTCATGGTAAATTCAACTTCCCTCAACACAGCTTTAGAAGTAACCTATAAGGAGATATGATCAATGGACTCAAGTCCCCACAAGTCCCCTGAACCCTTACTACTCTGAGAACAAGTCGAGTGCCATTTATAAAGGCCAAACTGATAACATTGCTGCCCCTGGTATAGGACAACAACACCTCTTTTTCTCCTCTTCCCAAGTACGAAATGACAGGTTCCTTAGGTTGAAAGAGAAAGACACTCTCCTGCTTCTTTTTTCCTTCCTACTTTTTGTCAGCCAGCTTTTGTAAGGGGTAGATGACTAGACACAGAGAACATAGTTCTTATTACGAGCATGAGAACTAGGACTTAAACCCTTCTTTTTTTCCCCACCCATGTTAATTTATTAAATCTGAAATGTTACACTCAGCCTTCCTGTCAAGTTCAATGGGCTCTTTAAGAAAAGAATTTAAGAGAGTTCTGTCATTGATGAGAGATTTATTTTACCCTATTAAAAATTTGTAAAAAATATAACTTACCCACAAGGACAGTATTTAAACAAACTAGGTGACAAAAGCCAGAATGAGAAAGGAACCATTTATTGATTTTAGCAACTTTTCTTCTTTTTGGCCTGAATCCCTTGAAAGAAATGGGTCAGTTTTATGCTGCTATTCAAAAACATCCCACAGACAGTGTTAGTGTTCTAGTCTGTTTTCTACATAAAAAGTGTTTCGTGAAAGACACGCCCGAACAGCACAAGACCAGAGCTTGGGAACCTCAATCTGTTCCAGAAACCAGAGTTCCCACATAACTACATAATGTGCTGCTATCAAGTTACCGGCTTGCCACAATTGCCTCATGTAACAGTGAGTTCGGGGCACTGCCATGGGGAGGTGTAATTACGGGGGACGCCTTAGGGTGCGTCCTCAGGAATCCGTGGGCAAGACTCATGGCAAGCCAGCCTCCACCTCAACATTCAACCTCAGGCCAAGGAGATCCAGGATCAGCCTTGCCAAGGTCGCCCCCTCTCTCTCCGAGGTAATATAGTATATCAGCTGTTGTTCCTATGATATAAGGGTCAAGGAAAGGATAGCATTTATTTGCACTGCTGTTCTTGTTTTCATGCTTCTGCAATGTCTTTATTTCAGAATTCCCCAAATGACTTTTGACAAGATCCCTGCCTTTTTTCCTTCCTTTGCAGTGAAAAAAAAAAAAGTGTTTGTTGACGTTCTATAACCAGGTTCAGGAGGGTGATGATGACGGCTTGTGGTGAAATTTAGTCATTGTTATATCAGATTTCAACCTGTATCCATTCTTATTCCTAATTCTCTACCCAGTCCCAGATTCTGACCTGAAACGAGCCAGGCTTCCAAGTAGAATCGATGGAGTTAGCAAGTCTAGCTGGATGACACGGTTGGATGTTGATTTTGCACGTTTCTGGAAGTGACTGGTAAAGGAGACGCTTAGAAAACAAGACCCAGTCCTTTCAAATGTGGTTGGTGGTGTTTCTAGTTGGAGTTAGTGCATCAATGTCCCAAGAATGAAGCCCTACAGGGATCACTAGAAACCAGGAGTATTCACGTATAGAAAAATGAGAAAACCTGGAATTTGATCCCCTACCTCCATTTTTTCAGTTTCTATTTGCACCACACACATTCCCTCACGTGGTCCTGCCCAGCCTAGTGTTTCCACCATCACAGCCTTGGCGGGTCACCTCTTCTGACCCTGGACCACCACATCCCTGTGGCTGCTAATCCTATGTCTTCAGCCTGATCATCACCCCAGTTCCCAAACCCCTCTATGTGAGTTCAGGTCACAGTTTACCTCCCTTAATGGCAAATTCTTGAGCTGCAAATTATCCAGATGTCCTGGAGAACAAAATGGGCAAGAGGTTAAATAGTCTTGTATAACAATGATGCGCAAAGATTTTCCCCAAGTAGCAGAATGTTTTCATCTTCAAATTAAATCTTATGCAGATGCCCAATATCTAAAGCAGATGAACACGGCACTGCAGAGACGTTCATCACGCCGTCATGTTAGCCCTGCGGAGAACTCACGAACTCAAAGGCTCCTCAGAACATGCGTTGGAAACCACTATCACACGGGATTCTGACGGGAAGAGGAAGCCAGAGGTTTGTGGCTCAATTCAACAGCTGTTTCACTCTATAATTATAGCTTTATTCCCATGACCCGCTGCTGAACCCAAGCTTCTTGGAACCTATTCAGAGCAAGAGATGGGAGTGACCTATAGCAAAGCAACTGCTCGTCCCCTTACTCAATTTCTACAACATTTTTGCCGACAAGGAAGTTCCATAAGCCTCTTGTCAAAGGACCTAGATTCCAATCCCTGTCTGCTTCTTTCCAGCTGTGTGTGAGGGTCCTCTGAACTAAGACTTGATTTCTTCCTGGGTTGATAGAGACAGCAATATCTCCTTTACCTTTGTGAGGATGAAAATCAAAATAAGCTAATTGTATAAGTGATTTGTGCTAGCTATGCCTTCTGTTGTTACCTTTAAGGTTATTAACACATATACTAGAGGCCTGGAGACAGTAGATGCCTCACCAGAGGAATTTGGTTAGACTGTCATCATTGTTCTTAAAACCTAAATGTGGGGCCTCCCTGGTGTGCAGCGGGTTAAGCAACGCACTATGAAGCAAACCGCAGCCACTGCAGCACGAGTTTGATCCCTGCCGCCAGCCAGGGAGGGGCCCCACATGGCGCAGCAGACCTCTCCTGCCTTGCCCGCTGCTCCCCTCAGCAGTGTGTTTCAGTCAGTCTGCCTGTTCTGCTCCCCACTCTGTCTGGTGAATGCTCTCACCTTCTCGACTCTGGCCTGTACTCCAGCTCTTGTATGCATAAATAAATAAACCTTAAAAAAATGTTATAAAAAAACCCCACCTAAATGTATTTGGAAGCACACACAGAGGATATAAATTTAAAAGAAAAAAATCATTTCTTTTTTAAAGCATCCTCCCAGCCTGCTAGATACTAAGTTGACTTAGAACCTCATAAATCTCAGCATGTAACAGAAAGAAATCTAAGGGAGATCAGCCTCTCCACTGGCAATGTATATAGACCAGAGAATGGACGTCAAATTCAGGCCTCTGGCCGTAGCGGGAAAATGGTGCATTTCTGAGCTACCAGTGTAGAGTGCTTGACCAAGCACCTCTGTGGGCGGCGGCAGGCAGAGCAAAGAAAGTCTCAGTGTCTCTCCTGGGGCATAGTGTGAAATGGGCCCACAGAGCCCCTGGCTGCTTCAGTGAATGTAAGCAGAAGCTCTTAGGATCCCAAAGAGAAGGGCAATGAGGACCAGCAGCGGTAAAAATGTGGCAACAGTAATCTAAGACAGGTTCCTGCTATAATCACTCACACATTACTAGAGTAGTCAAAAGGGAAAAAAAAAAGATTTCAGAGATTTTTTTTGGTGTAAAAGTCGAAACTCGTGGCACCTGTATTGCCTGTTACCTCCCCTAAGTCATGGCAGTCTCCAGTATTCAAACAATCCCTCTCTATACAATAGAATAATAAGGAAATCATTTCATAGAATACTCAAAAAATTGCTGTTGCTCCCAGTGAGTCATACTGGCATTTTCCCATGTAGCCGAGACATAGTCTCAGACTCCTTTTGCCAGCGCATTATGGGAAAATACATCCAAGATGTGAAAAGAAACTGATGAGCATTCCTGGTCTAGTTCAACCCCTACGGACATCCTTGCCCTACCATCCTCCTGTGAGTAAGGAATCTAAAACAGACAATGACAGGCTGCCTGGCCACTGGACAGGGCTGCCTTAGTAGACTGGGCATAACCGGAAGCAGTGGCCCTAACGTTTACCTTGCAGAGTGTTTCAGTACAGCATCGCACCTCTCTTTAAGTGGTCTTTCAGAGTGAAGGAACTTTACAAAGAAAATTACAAAACATTGCTAAAAGAAATAGAAGAAGATACAAAGAAATGGAAAAACATCCCTTGCTCATGGATTGGAAGAATTAACGTCATCAAAATGGCCATCCTACCAAAAGCAATCTACAGATTCAATGCTATTCCAATAAAAATTGCAATGTCGTTCTTCAAAGAAATAGAAAAAATATTGATGAAATTCATATGGAGACACAAAAAAACTGTGAATAGCCAACGCTCTCCTAACTGAAAAAAAGGAAAGTGGAAGGATCACACTTCCAGACTTCAAACTTTACTACAAAGCCACAATCATAAAAACTGCATGGTATTGGAGCAAAAACAGACACATAGACCAATGGAATAGAATAGAAAGTCCAGAAATAAATCCACAAGCTTATGAACAACTAATCTTTGACAAAGGAGCAAAGAACATACAATGGTATAAAGACAGCTTGTTCAATAAGTGGTGCTGGGCAAACTGGACTGCTACATGCAAAAGAATGAAACTAGAATACTGCCTTTCACCTGCACAAAAATCAACTCAAAATGGATTAAGGACTTAGACATAAGACCTGAAACCATAAAATATATTGAAGAAAAAGTAGGCAAAACCTTACATGACATACACATCAATGACATCTTTGGAGATACAACACCTAACGCAAAGTTAGTGAAGGAAAAGATAAACAGCTGGGACTACATCAAATTTAAAAGCTTCTGTACAGCAAAGGACACGCTAACTAAAACAAAGCAACAACCCACCAACTGGGAGAAAATCTTTGCACACAACACTACTGACCCAAGAGACTTATCACAAAGATCCACAAAGAACTAACCAGACTAAACAAAAACAAAGTGAACAACCCAGTCAAAAAATGGGCAAAAGAGCTAAAAAGGCAATTCTCCAAAGAGGACA
>JAGFMF010012266.1:4655596-4819551 GCA_019455555.1 Galemys pyrenaicus
AGGTAAGACCTGGAAACAACCTAAATGCCCCAAAACAGATGAGTGGATCGGGAAGCTGTGGTACATATACATGATGGAATACTACTCAGCAGTCAAAAAGGAAAAACTAGACGCATTCATAGGAACATGGATGGAACTGGAAGGGATTATGCTTAGTGAAATAAGTCAGAAGGCAAAAGAAAAATACCAGATGGTTCCTCCCCTAGGAGGAATATAGGGGAACCAAATACAGATCAAGGAAAGGAATAAGAACAACAACAATAATAACAATAAAGACACAACAAAAACCAAAAATGAAAAGACAAGGACAAATTGGGGACATTTAGTGGAAAGGGGGGGAGGGGGAGGGTTGAGGGCAGACGGGAGCACGGGGGACTGAGGTGATGGTGCACTGGTGATATGGTGGTGGGGAATACATGGGGATTACAATTGATGTCAAATATATATAAATAAAGGGGAAAAAAAGTAGTCTTTCAAAGGCAGAGACACCGCCTTCTGCCATTTTAGTAAACTCACTTTCCCTGTGTTAAATAATGTCATAGTTAAATAATGTCATAGTTACATAATTATGAGGTGAGGTGAAAGGGAGCTCTGGATCTGTGGAGAGTGATATTAAGAAACCACAGGGTTTCAGAGGGGGAAAAAAAATGATTTAACAGACCACGAGTTGTCAATGACGAGACAGACTCCATAGGGCTGAAAGGGTTATCACATTAATCATAGGAAGTTGGCAATAGTAGCTGGCTCTACCCTAAATATTTCTGATAACTTCTTCATTTGCTAAGCTTCTGCATGATTCCAAGTGGTTGTACAGCCCAGGGGTCTCCTGTATGGGCACCTGCAAGGCCTGCTTAGAGGCTTCCTCAGCACGAGACTATCTGGACCCTGGCCACCTTCTCCCCCTCCCAACCTTTCCCCAGATGGATTACTAAGTCCCTTTGCTTGGTCCACTCCCGGCCTGCCTCTCCTGTGGTGGTGATTACCTCACCTTCCCCAGGCTGCCATTATCTGTCTCGCCCGCCCTTTGGCCTTCTCATCCTTTCCCCACCCAGAGATGCTCTTCTCTCCATCCATCTGACCTCTTTTGCTTCTTCCCTCTCCCCTCCACTCCCTGTTCCCTAATCCCTCTCTTCTCCTTACACCCATCTTTATTCATCTTGGTTCTGACTTTTATCTTTATTTCTCTAGCTATTTATCTCTTCTTAAGTATGAGGAGGCTGAGCTGGACATTCAAAGGATAGTGTCTTTTCTCTGCACTGCCTTTCAGAGCAGCTCTTCAAGGATCTGGCAGTTTTCATCATGATTTACACTTGAACTGCTCCTCTGTTGTTCGCTGGTGGACTTTCTTCCATATTATGTAACCATGAAGTCCAATCTCTTTTTGTTGTTGTTTGTTTTACAGGAGGTGGGCAGGAGAGGGAAAGAACAATGGCACAATCAGAGCAAGAGTCTGGAAGTGTTTTCCCTGGATGGCCTCTTACCCCCTGGAGCTCTGTAGCTTGGGAAACTGCATTTTACTCCATTTATATTTATGTATTTCCTCATTGTTTTGAAGAATATATGCACTCTTGTGCACAGAAAACCTGCTTTGGCTTGGGGAGAGTGGTTTCTCTAATAAAATCATGCGGGCAAACTACTACTTGTTTATTAAATGAGGGGAAGTAAAGAGACGGAGGTGGGGGGCGTGTACAATTAGTATAATTTCTCTGTCTCTCTGTGACTCCACCAACCACCTTTCCCACTCCCTCCCCACCTACCCACACACACACACACATACACACACCCACACACATACATACACACACCCACACACACATACACACATATACACACATACACACACATACACACCACGGCCTGTTGGGTGCTCACTCCCTCTCTTCTCTCTCACAGTCTCCTCCTGACAACCACCACACTTATAACCCTGATGGTGGCCAAGTTTTCCTGTGCCTATACTTACCCCCAAATGCATTGAGTTGTGTACATTCCATATGTTCTATTTCTACAAGTCAGTTGCACATCAGTAAAAAAATAATTAGCCTCATCAGTTTACAGACAGACTGAACTCTCTTCTTGTCTCTCTGCTAGTGATTTACTTCTTGCTGAATAATGGCCTAAGTATATTTTTAAAAGTCACAGAGGTAGCCAATAGAAGAACTGAAAGTGTAATTTAGCTATTAAAAATGAGGAAGGGGCCTCTCTGGTGGCACAGTGGGTTAAGCAATGCACTATGAAGCAGACTGCTGCCACTGCAGCACGAGTTTGATCCCTGCCACCGGCCAGGGAGGGGACCCACATGGCATTGCAGACCTCTCCTGCTGTGCCCGCTGCTCCCCTCAGCAGTGTACTTCGTTGATCTGCCTGTTGTGCTCCCTGCTCTCTGTGGTGAATCCTCTCACCCCCCCACACCTCTGGCCTGTACCCCAGTGCTTGTGTGCATAAATAAATAAATTTTAAAAAAATGAGGAGTGGGGAGCAGAACAGGGGAGCAGCAGGCAAGACAGGAGAGGTCTGCTGAGCCATATGTGGGATTTTGAATCTTGAATTCAGACTAATCATCTAGCAAATGTGAGATTACAATAAAGAGCTTTATAGATGAGCAAGGGTATACTTACCTGAAGTTATCTAAGGATGTGTTAGGAGAAAATGAGAAAGAGAACCAAGGAAATGGAAACAATGGATTCAGGAAACAGAGGGTCTGACCAAGTCAGTAAAGGGAGGTCTCAGATGTCAGGTGTATCTGGAGGCAGCCTTGCAAGAAATGGTGCGACTGAAATGTGAAAACTTGAGCCCTCCCTGGTGGCATGGTGGGTTAAGCAACGCACTATGAAGCAAACCACAGCCACTGCAGCACGAGTTCGATCCCTGCCGCTAGCTGAAGGTGACCCACATGGAACAGCAGACCTCTCCTGCCTCACCTGCTGCTCCCCTCAGCAGTGTGTTTCTGTCAATCTGCCTGTTCTTCTCCCTGCTTTGTCTGGTGGATTCTCTCATCACCCAACACCTCTGGCCTATACCCCAGTGTTTGTATGCATAAATAAATAAATCTTAAAAAGAAAGAAAGGTGAAAACTTGAGGGCCTCCCTGGTGGTGTAGCAGGTTGAGTGCCACGCTGTGAAGTATCTGCAGCCACTACAGCACAAGTTCGATCCCTGGCCAGGGAGGGGACCCACATGGCGCAGCAGACCTCTCCTGCCTTGCCCGCTGCTCCCCTCAGCAGTGTGTTTCAGTCAGTCTGCCTGTCCTGCTCCCCACTCTGTCTCTGGTGAATCTTCTCACCCTCTGCACCTCTGGCCTGTACCCCAGGTTTTGTATGCATAAATTTCTTTTTTAAAAAAAAAAGAAAGAAAGGTGAAAACTAAAAGCACATTGTTCTGTTGTCAATAAGAAGAAAGCAAAGGCCATTAGAAATTCTGGGAAAAGTAACAATCTAAACAAGAAAGTCTTGATTAAAATATGATAGAAATTATGAGAGGTATTATTTTAAACAGCTGATAATATGTACGAACAAACAATGCTTTTGATCTTGATGCTAAATATATTCTGCCATGCACGCTCAGAGACTGTTGAGAAGAAAATAAACCCTAGCACATAACTTGACTCATCAGAGAATGATATTGACTCAGTTGAAGCAATACAAATGCTGTGTATTCAATTTTAATTTTAAAATGAATCAATTGACAAGGCACACCGCCCCCCCCCCCCATACTGAGCATAAATAAATGTCAAGGGCTATGCAAAGACTGCATCTAGAGTTGTAGTTTATTCTACAAAAATACTAAAAAAGGAATTGAGACGTTGGCTAATGTTGGTGGAGAGTGGAACAGTGATCTAAATGTATGATTTAAAGCCACAAATTTATAGCCAATGGAAGAAGGGAAAGTGGTCCTATAATTAGCATCTATCAAGATGGGCGGGGCCGGGGGAGGAAGAAGAGGTGAAGGACAATGTAAAAAGCTAAATTCCATTTTAAGACTAACTTGATCTCAATTTATCGATAGATGAAGAAATAAAAATCTAGGACTGTGACCTAGATGGATGGGTTATGTGGGCTGCTTGACTCTGGGAAATGATGTGAGCGGAGGCTGGGAGGTGAAATAAAAAAGACTATTGCTTTAAAGCTTCACTACATCTCTAAAGTCAGGCTTCTCCTGATGTTAATAAATGTGAAGTTAAAATTATATCACGCTCCATTTTCTGCTTGTGACATTCAGGACAAAACACACTCAGCAGCTCCCAGGGACGCTTTTGTTCATTTATGTTTGCCACCTACTATGTGTTCATTTCCTTTTTTCTCATCTCCACTTACCTCGGAATAAGATGGTCTGCAAGGTGGTGCCTCCTGGCACTAGAGGGCTGTTTCTTAGCAAACAAACATAACCGCTTCCAGTCTGGGCTCTGACGACCAACTGCAGAGCAGCTTATTTACCGGACCCGGTGCAGCTGGAACTGGACCTGAGGGCCGGAAGCAGCATCCCCAATGCCCACACGCCTTCGTTTTCTTTTCCTGGACGAGGCCGCTGAGAACATTGTGTTTTCACAGATGGCCTCCTTGCTGAAAGTAGAAGGAAAAGCATAAACAGCAATTTGCAACCTGTTCTCCCGTGTTTGTCTTGACGTGGCACACCCTGGCAGCTTCAGCCAGGGATGGTTGTAGAAAGGCATGAGCAGAGACTCCCACCAGCCAGTGGCGCTGGCTCAGCTCCAGTGCCCAGAAACCATCAAGAGCACCAGGAACCTGTAACTCAGCCAGGCTACTGAGGTCAGATATCAGAGCCCCATGGAGCTGTCTCCCTCCCAGTATTGATGACCCTGTGATGGTGAAACAGAGGCAGTAAGGTGAGCTGTGAGCACAGGGGCAGGTTTGGGGGCTTATACTTAAGAAGGGGCTTCCCTGGGCAAGGGAGGCCCCATGAGGGCCAGTGGTGGCGTCACGACATCATTAGCAGCCTAGTCACGTGTTAACATGGCTTCTGCACATCCCCACATTCTCTAAGGGAATTGTTTCTACTCTCAGTTCAATATTTCACAAACCTCAGCAGGAGGTTTAAGTAAGTAGATCTTATATCCTTTCAAATCATCCCAAATTGCTGGGTCACCTCATTTTGATGGATAGCTGTTGGCCGAAGAACTCAGAACACCATACATAGACTGCATTTTATATCAAATAATTTTAGGTTGATGGTTAAACCCATTCTCAGAAAAGGAGAGAAATGACAAACAAGATATTGAAGGGTCTGGTATTAAAAATTTGTGAGAGGAACAACTACAGAGCACAGACCCAAATAGGTATTTAGTTTCTAAAAATTCAATCACACCGGAGCCAAAAAAACAGTATCTGACGCTAGGGACTCCTGGGGGCCGAGGAAAACTGGGCAGCCAGTTGAATTCCAGTCCAACAGAGCTCCTGCCAATCTGGGGCCACTCGGAGGAAAAGCATCCAGAACTTGGCCTGGCCAGGGAGCAGGATGTGCATGGGTAGCAGAGGAAGGCATCTCTGTGTCCACTCTCCTGCATGGCCAAAGGGACATCTGGCTGTGGCCCTGAAGGCTCCCCCGATACCTTAGTGTGTAAACGTAATTCATGTTTCACTAGAGAATAGCACTCGTGGCAGGGGGGGTGCTGCATAATATAGAGTGTTCAGACCCCAGTCAAGTGTCCCTCTAGCATTTGGGGGAACTTTACAGAATGTCTTGAATGGTGCCAGCCCTGGCCATGGACTAGCAACCAGGGCCTGTCCTCCAGCTGTGCCACCACTCCTGTGCTTTTAAGTGCCACTGCACCTTCAGGGTCTCTGTGCCGAATGTCACAAGCAAGACTGCTGAAGCCACTGAGTCTAGTTTCTTTGCCACTGGCGTGGGAGCTCTTCTTGTGTCTTAATCCATTTAGGCTGCAATAGTGATACCAGAGACTGGGTGGCTAGACACTGCAATTATTCCTCACAGTTCTAGAGATTAAAAGAGCAAGATCAAGGCACTCACAGATTCAGTGTTGGGCAGGGGCCCTTCTCCTAGATGGCCAGCTTTTGCTGTGTCCTTACATGGTCAGAGGGGCCAGGCAGCCTTTGAATTCCCTTTTATTAGGCACTAATCCCATTCATGAGATTCTACCCTTATGACCTCAGCACCTACCAAAGACCCTACCTCCACGTACTATCACACTGGGAATTAGGTTTCAACATTTGATTTGGGGTTGGGACATATTCTATCCACAGCATCTTGGAGGTGGCTATTTCCCCTTGTCATTCTGAGGTTGCAAGATACACTGTCCTATATTGACAGAGGAATTTTTTGCTAGACAGAGGTTGTGTACTAACTTTATCCTCTTTTAGGATGTTTTTTTCCTGCAAGACTCATCCTGCCAAGCCAACATGCTCAGAAATACCTAAATCCAGCCACTGGTTTAGGTTCCAATGAAAACTACTTCACTGACATTGTTTATTATGGGTCTAATGCATGCTCAGACTTGTATATAGCTTTGTAGCAGAAAATAACTGGTATATTACTCTTGCCCTCAAGAAGCTTAAAAACATGGAAAAATAAGAAAAGCACATAAAATGGTTAAAGTAACAAAGCCAGGGCCTCCCTGGTGGCACAGGGGGTTAAGGACCATACTATGAAGCAGCCACAGCCACTGAAGCATGAGTTCGATCCCCGGCCACCAAGGCGACCCACATGCTCAAGACACAGGAGTGAATTTGCTTTTAAAAAGTACATTTGTAGGGCCTCACCCACTGCTCCCCTCAGCAGTATGTCAGTCAATCTGCCTGTTCTGTTCCACTCTGTCTCTGGTGAGTACTCTCACCCCCCCACCCCCAACACCTCTGGCTAGTACCCTAATTCTTGTATGCATAAATAAACTTTAAAAACATAAATAAAATTAAAAAAATAAAGTGACAAAGCCAAGTGAGTATTCAATGAATACTATAGAAATTAAAAGAGTAAAAGATTGTGAGTTGATTTAGGTTGTATATTAGAGCACTGGGAAAACAGAATATTGGGAAAAACAGAGGAAAGACCTAAGCTTGATCTTAACTAATGCTGTATTAGGTCTCTTGGTTGTAAGTGACAGAAATCCAATTCAAATTCACTTCAAGAGGGACCTGCCCATGAAGAGATTGTCTAACTTCAGGCAAAGTAAATGCAGTCAACAGAATCTAGTCTTTAATTTTGTTTTATGTTGGGACAAAGGTAGACGAGTTGAGTTTTTAACACAACATGTTCGAACACATTCTTTGTGGACAGACTACTGAATAACAACAATAATTTATTGAACCTTTACTAGGTCCCAGGTACGTTCATTTTATAGATGAAGAAACCAAGCGTCAGAGAAAATGCCATCACTCTGACAGAGCTCGAAAGGGGCAGGGCTGACCGTTGTACCCAGCACTACATTGTCTGACTGAGTCTATGCTTTGCACAATGTACTTTAAAAAAAAGAGATTTATTATTATTTATTCATGCATACAAGAACTGGAGTGTAGGCCAGAGATGTATGGGGCATGGGAATGTGAGAGGATTTACCAGAGATGGAGTGAAGAGCAGAATGTGTGGAAATTCTACTGAAATACACTGCTGAGGGGAGCAGCGAGTGAGACAGGAGAGGTCTGCTGCACCATGTGGGTCAGCTCCCTGGCCAGATGGAACTCATGCTATAGTGGCTAGTGATAGCTTGATAGCACTGAGACTTTAACCCCTGTGCCACAAGTGAGGCCCCACAAATGTACTTTTTAAAGGAAAATTCACTCCTGTGTCTGATGCAGCCTCATAGTCTCGTTAATGTCTGTCAACATCAGGAATAACCTCAAGAGCTAGATACCCACAGACTGATCCTGGTTGAACTCACCTTGCTCCAAGACTCTCCTCAACTAATAGCTCACAGATCTGGGACATATGAGGGGGCCTCAAGAACTTGAATCACTGGTGTACCCCATATTTCTCTATCATGCGCCAGAAGCAGCAGATGCCAGTGTAGTAACAATCCAGTGACAATGGTGGAATGCAGATTCCCATGAATGGACAGAGACGAGTGGTGAGTTAGACTATGGTGACCACCTGTCACATTTCTTGGTCTTTGAAAGTTGGGGTCCAGATATAAAAGTGCACATGAGACAGAGCAGAGTGATATGGTGAGCCCAGCTAGGATGTGAAAAATGAGATACAACTTTGACTTGGAAGAGTAAAGTATAAGCATCTAGCAAAAGGGCTATTGTAGTGCCTCGCACAAAGTAGGTTCTCATAATTTTGGGACAGTATTAGCATTACTACAGCTATAATTGCTATGCTTATGAAACTACTTTTTATAAAACAACATAATGATGAGTATAAAGACCTATGTCTTAATGATTTTATCAATCAGGGTTTTTTGGCTACAAGTAACAAAAGATCTATGCAATTCAAATGGCTTAAATGATAAGGAAATTTATTATCACACATGGGAGTCTAGTGAGGAGGCAGTTCCCACACAAGCTAATTCATCACCTAGTTCTTTTCATCTTTTCTGATATGCCATGTAGAGTTAGCTCCCTAGCCAGGAATCGAACTTATGCTGCAGTGTGAGTTTTGATGCCCGTGGTTGTTCTCTAGTGATGAGAGATGGCGGAGGCCTGTTAGCATCCTATTTCACATAGCCGTACTTAAAACTGGGAGAGAGAAACCTTGTGTTCCTTTTTAAGGATGAGAAAAAAATTCCCAGAAGCTATTCTGCAGTCTTCACCTTCATCTCAAATCAATGACTGACAAAGGAAAATGTTCCCATAACTGGTCTTGGGGAAAGGGGCTTCTCATACTTCCTAAAGCCCGTGTACTCCTGACATCTGAATTAAGTCAGGCTTTGGTTAGCATGAAAGGAACTGGGAGCGTGGCCACAGTGCAGCCACAATGAGGTTGCAAGAGCCATCTCGCCATGTCAGTACCCTGATTTCAGCCTCAATTTTTCTCATCTATGCTTTCAACTCTACGTGACTAGTATTAATCGTATTTATCATTAGAACCCCCACAAAATGCTCGACAAAGTGATTTTGTAGATGAGTACAGTGAAACAAATGTATGTTTCCCCCATAGGTATGTCTTGTTTTCATTATAGGAACTGAGAACTCATCAAGTTAATAAAACCAAGATTTCCAGTGACTTTTTAAAACTTCTACACTTGTTAAAAAAACCTAGAACTGTTGAACATTACTGGGAGAATAAAGGGTAGAGAACTAAGAGCTCATCATCAGAAACGTCACCTTTCCAGTCTTTAAATATGTTTTTATCAGAGTTTCAACATAAGGGAGGTGGTGGGAAGGGTGAATACCTTTGTTTGATGGAATCAAAACACACAAAAAATTTTAATAGAACTGAGCATTGGACTAAAATGATTCAAACTAATTTTCGTGACTGAAACAAATATAATGCTCTGAATGAGATCTGAAACGAATTATTAAAAGTAAAAAGGTGGTATGGGTAATCTGATTCTACTTACAAAAAAATTATACATTGAATCAGGAATGTTTAGTTTATACTGCAATAACAAATAATCCCAAATCTTGTGCATAATGCAACAAAAGTTATTTTTTACTCAAGCAAATTTGCTGCATGTCTAGGCAATGTGCCAGGGCAGCTGGCCTCCGTATGTTGGCTCAGCATCCTAGCTTGATTCAGTCCATGACACTTCCCAGTCACATGCGTTGACAATTAACGTGATGGGGAAGAGTGTCTGGGAAGTCAAGGATGGATACTTACCTGCCTCAACCCTGAATTGACACAGGGGAGCTCTGCTCATTTTTCATTGGTCAAATCCAGTCACGTGATCACCACTACTTCTGGATGTGAGGATGTATACTTCTCCACATGCCTGGGTAGTAAAAGCAGTGTTGGCGATTGATGACCAGAAATATCATTAGCTTACCTATCACACAAATCTTATTGGAAAGTAAATTCATTGGGTCTAACATAAGGCTATTAGAAATGTAAATATGTGGTCATATTAATAGAAGTCAACTCTCAGAATGATGGAGATAATAATGGTGCTATTTCCCTTCTCTGGACAGAATACTCATGAATATTGTGCTCATCTGAGGAACTTTGCTTTAAGAGTTCTGTTGGAGGTACTAAGAAGAGAAGAGCTAAATGCAGAACTAAATCAAGAACTCTTTATGTTTAGGCTGGAAAAGCTTTCTGAGAACAAAATAGCCATTCATTCTCAAATATATGCATATTTGACTTGCTTTAAGGGGCTGTGGGTGGTAATTTACACGGGGAAATATTTCTACTCAATTTAAGATTCCTTTGCAATGAAAACTATACAGATGGCCTCAAGATGAGGAACCCATCCTTCTTGAGGGGGGGCTCTGGCACGGTCTGGATCTTCTCTTTGACTCAAGGTTGGGGGAAATGAGAATTCGAACATTTGACTCATTGGACTTGGTAACCTTTTAAGATGCTTCTAGCCCCAAATCTGATAATTGAATAGTTCCTAAATTGCCTACAACTCCTAGCAGGGTGTTCGCCCCAGGACCTACCGAATCACCAGCACTTGCTTGGACTTCCTTCCAGGGCCCTGGAGGGAGCCGTGGCTGGGACTGATTGCACAAATAAGAAACCGATGATTGATGTTCCATAGGCAAAGAGGATGGGGTGTGGTTCTGAGTCCCGGGCCACTGTGCTTTATCCGGAATTGTGTTCACGAGGCGGCCGCGAGGCATTCCAGCTCTAGCTGTGGAAACACATGGAAAGCCAAAGACCCAATTGTCTTCCTGCAATGGCACTGGGCTGAACTAAAGCAAACCAAATTTGATTTCAACCAAAAAAAAAAAAAAGGATCAAGAAATTCTTGTTAAGCGGAGCTTTTATGTATCGTTTTATCCTTGAGTGAATTTTTACAGCTGCGTTGGAAACCCTATCAAATAAGGACTGGAACATCTTTACCAGTTCCTGATGTACAACTCAGCCAGGGTGTGTACATGGTCTGTCCGGAACTGCCCTGCTTAACCACTAGGGGTTACTGGCTGCTTTGCTCCGTAACCATTTCCTGACCTCCTCCTAATGACATACTCACACACATACTTTTCTTTTTTCATTTCATGAATTGCATTTTCTTGGTTACCATGGATGCAAATTGTTGATACTGGATTCATAGTCAGGTTTTATTCCTTTCTGTCATTTTTCCCATGAACTAATAAGCCACAGTGGAGTTAAAAGTGTGAGTAAATGTGAATCTTGCACAAAGCAGTTTTATATGCTATTGCTGTTCCCTTCTTACCCTTAATCATTTAGTTGTTAACATAAGAAAATGAAAATGTTCAGCCTCCACCCCCCCCCGCCCCTCCTCTTCGCTCTCATTTCCCCTGCTTTGGAGGGGAAGAACCACTGCCATTTCCCAGCAGGACTGCTTGCAAAGCAACACATGTCCTCAATTACTGGGATCAGAAACTGAAGGCACCTTTTGGGTTGGTGATGGATGACTGGCTGGCCCTGCTCTCTGCTGGATATCGCTATGGGTGCCATGGTGGGAATGGCTTTGCAGAGTAACATTTTTCTTTCCTGTGACGCAGGCACTTTTGTCCTGGGCCATGGACCCAGTTCTCAGTGGGTGTGAGCCCAGCCTCAGCTTGTGTCTGAGCCACTCCACAGGCTAATCCAAGCTCAGAACCCATCTCATGGGGAAAAGACCTCCAAAAGAAAGTCAGGAGGAGAAATGCCCAAAGGCATTTCACAATGGCAGCAAAGCAGGTTCTAGAATCAAACTGCCAGGGTTTGAAACTTGTATCTACCACTTACCACGGCCATGCCTTTATGACATGGCTTGTAACTATTCGCCTCCCTATTTTCATCTGGAAAAAAATGAGAATAAAAAAAAAATCCCTGCTTATATGTTACAAAAGAAAATACAAGTAGATTTAAAAGACACCTTACTGAATGGAAGAAAATATTTACACACATTGCATAAGTGACAAGGGACTAATATCTAAGATATGAAAAATACACAGTACACTAACAGAAAAACAAATGACCTAGTTTAATCAATGGGCAGTAGATGTGAATAAAGGATTCACCAAAGAGGATACTCAGAAGACCAACTTATACATGGAAAAATGTTCACCATCACTTCCAGCAAGGGAGATGCAAATTATTTTTTTTAAAGATTTATTTACTTATTTATGCATACAAGCACTGGGGTACAGGCCAGAAGTGTGGGGGGTGAGAGGATTCACCACAGAGAGCAGGGAGCACAACAGGCAGATCAACGGAAGTACACTGCTGAGGGGAGCAGCGGGCACAGCAGGAGAGGTCTGCCGCGCCATGTGGGTCCCCTCCTGGCTGGCAGCAGGGATCGAACTCATGCTGCAGTGGCTGTGTTTTGCTTCATAGTGTATTGCTTAACCCACTGCGCCACCAGGGAGGACCCGGGAGATGCAAATTAAAACCACAGTGAGATATTTTAGACCCATGTGAAAATGGCATGTATTAAAAAGATGTCCCAACAGCAAGCACTGGAGAGGATGCAGAGAAAGAGGTACCTTGTGGCACTGTTGGTGGGTGTGTAAACTGGGGCAGCCCGCATGGAAAGCAATCTGGACTTACCTTAAAAACTGAAAATGGGGCCTTCCTGATGGCCTGGGTTAAATCTCAGCACTCACTGCTACTGCCTGAGGTCCATCCCTGGCCAGGGAGCTGACCTATATGGCACTGCAGACCTCTCCTGCCTCACTCACTGCTCCCCGCAGCAGTGTGTTTTGGTCACTCTGCCTGTTCTGTTCCCCACTCTGTCTCTGGTGAATCCTCTCACCCCCCACATCTATGGCCTGCATCCCAGCTCGTGTATGCAAAAATAAATATTAAAAAAACAAATAAGAATGGAAACACCACAATGGAATATTAATCAGTCTTATGGAAAGTTATCATTTACAGAAAAATGGAAAGAGTTCAAGTGAATTATGTGTAAGCAAATCAGAACGACAAAGACAAATACTGTACCTTTATATAGCGGACAATTCAACAAAACAAAACACTTACAAAAACAGTGGACTCTGTGGTCAACTAGGATATTCCTTACCTGTTTCTCCTTCAGGAGGGCAGATTAGAACATGGTGTTTGGAGTTCTCATGATTCATGATTAATGTTTCTGTGTAAAAAAGAAAAACAACAAAAAGCAGTGGACACTGATGAAGTGAAGCTTTGAGATTAAAAGGGAGGAGGGGTGAGGGAGAGAGTCAAAGGGAATTTAGGGATAGTGGTGGGGAATGTTGAGTAAAAAATTATAAAGCTATATATATATGTATATACCTTTAAATATACAAGCATCAGTAAGTATAATTATGCAAGCCTTTCAAGGGAATAGGAAGGTGGTTTTAAAATGGCATCAGTAGTTATCAGTTGTTCTTTTAAATTTTCTGTACTTCTCAAATTTCTGTTTTAGCTTGTGTATTTATTTAATCAGAAGTTTTCAATCTAAGTCTTTGTAGCTTTGAACATACAGGTTAATGAGTCACCTCTATTAATTTGCATATATGAAAAATTACACGCAGTGTCAGGAAGCCTGCTTAGGAGCGTGTGCCGAAGCTTGTGAAAAGGCATAAGAATAATTATAAGTTCAAAATGAAAAGGGAAAAAGGAACAGTGAGGAAATAAAATCAACATCTGCTTTATTTTTACCTTTGCTACTAGTGATAATTCCTCAAGCTGGACAAAAATAGAACCCCTGCTAAGAGAAGTGAAACTGAAGCCAGATCAAGAGACAAGGGCACAGCTAAGTGTGAGCATTTCCAAGTTCTCAGGACTAGATGAATAACATGATAAGTCACTAAAATTCTTACAATTTGAATATGGTTTTCCAGCATGAGTATGAGTCTCACTAGTAGAAAAGGTATAAACAAAATTGGGATTGTCAACTTTATTTCCTTATTGCCGTTTTTAGAAACAACCTCTGGTAAAGAAGAATCTTTAGTACTGAAAGCAAGATGGCTCTTCATGGAAAACTAGAAGATAGTGAAATACCCTAAATTTAAAAAGACAATAAAAGGATAACAAAACATATAACATTATGAATCTGAGGGGTCTCTAACAGAAGAGTCTAGTACATAGTGAACATCAAGTATACTAGTAATGCTAATCCATTTTCCTTGCATTTTTTGTTATTTCGTGTCTTTACTTCTCATTTTGGAAATCTATTCCTTTCCACGAGATAAATAGTTCACGAAAAAGGTTGAAGTGACAATTAAAATTATGAGGAAACATAATTTTCCTGGAGTCTCATGAGGGTTAATTGAAAGGCCCCATGAAAAAGATAATGCCCCCACTTGTTTTATTTTCACCGTAGAAAATGAGATGTTGTCCACCATTTATGTGTTCGTCATAAGAAACTTAATCTGCGCTCCATGGAATTGAGACAACTATATGAACTCAGCGTGAGAAGGAAAGACCGGCAACACATAGACTGGTGTCATTGCCTCAGGATCTAGAAACTCTGAAGTCTCAATGTTTCTGACCAGTTCCATTGTGAACAGAAGGCACCCATCCCATCAGTTAAGAACATATGGGTCGCACGGAGTGGGCAGTGCCAGCTCAGAAACAAAAGGGCTCTAAATGACATGACAGGAAATGCAAATATGATTTGGATAACCAGAACTGAAAGGAGAGATTGCACCATCTCTTCTGTTCTTTGCCTTCCTCATTTCCCTACTTTGAGTGACTAAGTTGTGGAGGAGGAAGAGGTTTGGCAAAAGCATTTCCCTGTAGAGCAAGGAGGAATTAATTTTGGGGAAGGGGAAAAATTTGGGAGGGATGAGCCAGGTGTTGATCATTTCCCTGCAAATATGAGAATTTCTAATTGAAAGCTGGCAGCCATACTAAATAGCTTGTCCCTGTGGGAAAGAAGGACTGAATGGTCGAGTGGGATAGGGAAGCCTGACGTAATGGCATTCCATCAAAAAGCAAATCCTTCCCTGTGGGTAAATGTTGTCTTGGGAGTAACACACTCTGTCCCTAATACATTTCAACAGGCAAAGACAGAGACATCTCACTTAACCACAGATCTTCATATGACAACAGTTCCAGCAAACCAGGCAATGGAGCTGATTTCCCATTAATGTAGGTTTGCCTGTCCAGCAGGTTCCCGGGTCGCTGTCATGGAGAAGTTATTTGCTGACTCATCTTGAAATTGGAGAATTTTCAGTTTTCCATTGTACTACACAGTCTGTCTTTTCCAGAGAAGTCTGCTTTAAAAAATAATTTTATGTAACATATGTGAACTGTGTTTCACTGTTTTATGTCCTAATAAGAAATGTTACTTGTTCTTGATTCCAAGAAGGGGGGGAGGGATTCACAGCTTTTTGAAATTTTCTCAATTCACAGTGTAAAAAATCATGAGCCATGGACAATAAGAGGCCTAATTTATTTGAGACAAACTACTAAAAAATGCATTTTTGCATTATGTAAGCCTTGCCAAATTTTAGTAATGCTTTCCTTTTTGCACTTAAGTTTAGACTCTGTTTTTATGTCATTTTCTTGAAGCTTATCTCATTTATCTGTGTGACCAGAAAAAATAAGTTTAAAAATTACTTTTTTTCACCCAGAAAAAAAACATGGCTTCCAAGAATGCTTCAGTTACTTATACAGAGATATATTTTTTAAAGATTTATTTCTTTTGGCATACAAGAGCTGGGGTACAGATCAGAGGTGTGGGAGGTGAGCGGATTCACCAGAGACAGAGTGGGGAGAACAGGCAGACTGACTGAAATACACTGCTGAGGGGAGCAGTGGGCAAGGCAGGAGAGGTCTGCCGCGCCATGTGGGTCACCTCCCCGGCTGGGGATCAAACTCGAGCTGCAGTGGCTGCAGACAGCGTCATAGTGCTGTGACCCAACCCCGTATGCCACCAGGGAGGTCCTTCAGTTACTTTTAAATAAATACTTATTTTTCTCTATGGATATGGGGTTCACTCTTCCGTATGGAGTTTCCTTCCTCTCTTGATTCCTGGCACTGGCCAGGTGACTGAATTCCAGGATTTCAGGAGTAGAAAGAACCTTAGAGACACTCTATTCCAAATCACAGCCCAGACACCAGGAGGAATCCTGGTGTCCTTGGTTTGTGAGACTATTTCCTGGAAGAGACGGACTCATTTTCAGAGATGAGCACGGCAGACAGATTATTTGTTCACTCATTTCTTAAAATTACTGCTCAGTAGGAGATGCAAGAAAGGTTATAAACAAGAAAGTATCAATACAGTCTGTATGTTCTCAGGAAGGAAATAGGCATTTTTAATATATACTCTCCGGCAATATTATAAGGCTTTAAAGGCAACTGGGAAAAGAATTTATTGATTTCAGAGAATCATGCTCAAATGTTAAGTGAGAAAAGTTGCAAATGAAGAATGTTAAATATAAATATGAGCATTCCTAGGAGGTATGTGAAAATCACACCAAACTGTTCCTTTCTGATTGTTATTAAAAAATTATAAATGTGCAGAAATTTTTAGTGGCTATGTATAAAGCACATCTCGGTGTAAACACAGCCAGATCACGGAGGGGAGCGTAGCTGGCACACTCCTCCTCACTTCCGCTCCCCCGCACGCCTAACAGTTACCATCATCCTCTCTCTTTCTTCTCTATGGGTAACACTCTCCTGACTTAGGATGCATACACACAAGCAATTCAATTTGTATTTTCAAGCAATATAAATTAATTTGGCCAGATTTTGACCTTCTAAACATGGGATCACACTCTTCTTTTGCCCCACCTTGTGTTTATATGGCATTCATCCCCACCATTTTCTACAATGAGCATGAATTCATTTCTTTGCTTCCATGTGCTTTGTAGGAACGAGTGTAGCACAGAGGGGTTTTACCTCATCTAAAGGTAAGTAATTCATGGCTTTTAATATATTCACATAGCATGTAGCCATTAGAACAATAATTATGTTTTACCTTTTCTATTTTAAAAACTGTGTTTATTGAGGTAACCTGGTTTTACAACACAGTATATGTTCTAGGGGTAAAGGGTCGCGCCTGTACAAAGGTACATTACCTCACCCCATCCGCCTCTGCCCTTAGAAGAACCCTTGCCCCCTGCTGCCCTGCTCCCATCTGCCCTTTCTGGTAGCCTCAGTTCTGGGGTCAGATTTCTAGTTTTGTTTGGTTTATTTTTTCCTTTTGGTTTGTATCTTTATAGTCCACATATGAATGAGATCTCCTGATTTAACTTTGCCTTCTTTAATCCCCTCCATTTCCGCCAGTGTTGTCACAAATGGCAAATTTCTATTTTATTTTATAGCTGAGTAGTATTCCACTGTGTAGGTACACTACTTTATCCACTCATCTGTCTTTGGGAGCACTTCGGTTGTTGCCATAGCTTGGCTGTTGTAAACAGTGCTGCAATGAACATTGGAGAGCATGCATCTCTTCAAATTAGTGTTTTTGCATTCTTCAGGTAGATTTAGGAGAGAAGTTGCTAGATCATATGATAGATCAATTTTTAATGCTTTGTGAAACTGCTATCCTATTTTCCCTTAGTGGCTGGGCCAGTCTGTATTCCACCCAGCAGAGATGAGGGTCCTTTTCTCCACATCCTCACCAACACTTGTTTCTCGTGTTTTTGTTTATTGTTTTATATGAGCTATTCTCACAAATGTGAGATGGTTTCTCATTGCAATTTTGATTTGCATTTCCCTGAAAATAAGTGACGATATACATTTTTTTCCCCATGTATTTGGCCTTTAATATGTCTTTCTTGGAGATGTGTCTATTTGTAGACTTTGGATAGTAGCCTTTTATTGGTTGTAGATATGTACAACTTTTCTCCTATTTGGTAGAACATATTTTTATTATAGTGATAGCCTCTTTCACTGTGTAGAAGCTTTTAAATTTAATGTAGTCCCATTTGTTTATTTATTAAAAGGGGAAGCATTCTCTTTTTTTTGAAACAGTAGGGGGTCTCCCAATGGCAGGACCACGCTTCCATCTGCTGAATTTGCTGAGGGGGCTCAGTGTCTCCCCAGCTGCATCTATGGAGCTCTGATGCCAGGCTGTGCTCCAGGAAAGCTTCATAGTTGATGCAGCCATTGCTGTCCTCATGTCCTCCTAGAACAGTCTCTACCTCATCTTCAGTCATCTCTTCTAAGTCTGGGAGCAAAATACTCCATACTTCTTTTTTTGTGTGTGAAAATTATCTTGGATGTTCAGGGTCTTTTCTGATTCTGTAAAGATTTCAGTAACATTTATTCTATTTCTTGAAGCTACTGGAATTTTAATGAGGATCATAATCAGTTTTAAGACATTTCATTACCACAAAAAGAAACCCTGAAGCATTTAACTGTCAGTCCTACTTCCCTCATCCTTCCCCAGAACTAGCCAACTACTGATTCACATTCTATCTCTGTAGATTTTTCTATTGGGATATTTCATATAAAGGAATCATATGTGATTCTTCGTGTTGTTTTTTATGGCTCACCCATGTTTTAGTATGTACCAATTAGTGCTTTATTTCTTCTTCTTCGCAAATAATATTCCATTACATTTTATCCATTCAGCAATAGATGGACATTTGTGCTGTTTCCATTTTTCTACTATTATGAATAATGCTGCTATGAACAAATGTGTATTAAGTATTGTGGGAACCTAAGTTTTCCTCTTTCTTGGGTATCTTTTTTTTCTCATTGATCATAAAAGTCCTTTATATATTCATAGTCCTTTGTCAGTCATATGTGTTGTAGATCTTCTCTGATGGGTTGCTTCTCTATGTAGACTCTTTTTTATAATTTTAAATCTTCCTTTAATATAATTTTAGTAGGGAATCAACAGGAAGGATATATAAGCAACACTTCTCTTTTACTCCATCCTGTTTTCACTCCCTCCCTTTTCCCCTCTGCCTCTGGATGCCTCAGATCTATTTCTTTTCCCTCCACCAAATCACCCATACCCTTCATTCTCCCTCCCTCCCATCTTCTCCCCTGTTCTTTTTTAGTGTCTTTAGGCTTCTTCTTTATTAGCTCTTTAAGCTTTTTTTTTTTTCCCAATGACTAGAAGTTCTTGATTCTTAATAGCTGAACTTACAACTTTTTCCTTTATGGTTGGTGTTTCTAATATCTTATTCAAAAAATTTTCCTTACTTCAAGGGAATGAAGATAATCCCTTATATGCTTTCTATGTATTATAGAGATTACATTTTAGTTCTTGCAGATATTTTTGAAATGAACATGCTGAAAGATAAAGATTTTCCAGAAGAAAAAATTCAATTTCTTTTGTCAAATGGACATCCAACTATTCCATCACCATTTATTGAAAATTTTGGCTTTTTCCACTGATCTATTATGCAACCTTTATTATAAGACTTGTTCCCATATATTCACAAATTTAACATAATGGAATATCAATGATTGCAATTTCCTTGCATGATTTCCATAATCTTTTTTATGCCTTTCTGTTTTTCTCAAAATTTCCACATTGAGGATGTATCATTTATACAATTGGAAGAACATATTTCTAAAGAAAAATATTATAAATTGGGAATCAAGAGATAATAAAAGGACACAGATATCTTCAGATTCCTGAGAAATACTTTTCTTTTGCTGCTCTTTCTACCTGTGGTCCATTATTTCATTGTCAATGGCAATTAGTCAAGGACTATGTAACTGCAGTGTGGTTCAGAGACAAGCGCTTCTTTCCCAGCATCCAAGTTACCCGAGTCTTCCTTCTTATACTGTTTCTCCAGGTTTAGGTGGAGGTTACCTTCCCTGTCCACTGGAGCTATATTTCTTTTGTTAATTTTGCTCTAGTCAGGTCCAGAGCCCATGAATCTAGAAGGAAATCAGCCTTCTGATTTTGATCATTCTGAAAGAGTTTAGCCTTCTGAAAGAGAGATTGATCCTTCTCTTTCAGCACTGAGATTCTACTGGCCATTTGATATCAACTGTTCTCGACTCTGTCCCCCATCATTCATCTTCTGCTTCTCACACAGATTTCCCAGTTACTCCCATAGATGTTCTTCATTCTCTCTAGTGATGTTGGGGCTCTCAGCTGGGGCTCTAGATAAGCATGACCGGTGAAGTAAAGGTCTCAAGTCAGGCTGCCTGGCTCAAATCCTAGTCCCATTATTTATTAGCTGTGTACTCTTGGGGAAGTTACTTTACCACTAAGTCTCTTACTAGAGAGTTTCCTAGTCTGTAAAATGGTGATCATATTAGGAGAAAATGAGTAACTCCACATAAATTTCTTAACAGTGCTTGACATATGGTACAATCTCAGTAAGTGTTAGCTATATTTATGGTTAATATCAGATGCTTCTATTAAAAGAAAAACCATTACCCACTAACATGAAAAATATATCATATATTGAGGCACATGTAGTAACAAAGTGTTCACTCCTTGAAAAAGGCGCACAGCAAGCAGATATAATGAGTGAAATATTGCCACCCATAACAGCAACTCTACATCATCATGACGAGTCCCTCCTCCAGGATTCTACACCTCAGGGGAGAAGTTAAAAGCTGTCCAAAATTGAACAGCTATGTAAGAAAATAAAATAATTAATTAAAAGAAAAGATTCAACTTTCTTAAACTCTGATCTAAGGGGCAGACACACCCCATCTGAGCTAATCAAGAAGCAGGGTCCAGAGCACATCCCAGAGGAGCCCCTGGTCCCCATCCCTCCAATTGGCTACTAAGCAACGTGCAGTGAACCTTCTACCTGCCATTGTGTTCCTTCTTGGAAACATTCCTCATGGATAGGCCAGAGAGACAGGCTTAGACCCTGTATTTCCTTTGGCTGGTGCTTTGCTGCTCCCTTCCTGTTCATATTCCCTGATGCTCACCCAGAATACAGAACTCTCTCAGACTCACTCGGGCCTTCCACTCTTATTTCTTCACCAGCTACTTGGTTCTTGCCTGGGACTCAAGTCTAACTTCCATTCCAATATTTTCCATCTGAATTTGTAATTTTGAGCAGGCAGTGTTTCACTATGGTGATGCTTTATTGAAATAGAACAGGATGATCAGAGGAGGTGCTGGAAAAGTGAGGTTCATAAATCCAAATGACTTTTCAAGTGAGACCAAATAAAGCCCATTTCCCATGGGTTTCTGTCCAAAAGAGTCTCAGGTCCAGTACCGAGGAGATTATGGCCAAGGAAGCTCCTGTTGAATGTAGGGCCAGAAATGAACCCAGGAACACACAGAGCTAGCACTCGTGTCTGTGGATTCTCTTGTGTTGACTCCTGGTCTTCTTAACTTAGCCCCTTGGCCTAGCAGGAGTGCCAGGTGAGACCACAGACCAACACCAACTCACCTTGTAAGTGGCATGATATGTCCTGGCTTCTCACAAACTCCCGGGAGTTCATCTTCTCCAATTAAGTTCAGATAAGGCTTTCAACTTGACTTCCTCTGCTTGATTTTCCCAACGTCGAAGGGCTCCCCAAAGAAACAGATTTACCCCTTTAAGGAGCAACTTCCCTTGACTTGGGCTTGGGCTGTCTCCACAAAGACACCTGAGCAAGATGGAGCAGTGCTTTGCTGTGAGACAGGGTGTTGGTCCCAGTTCTACTATTTATCAGCTGTGCAACCTTGAGCAATTCTCTTAGCGTCATTCCACCTGTTTCCTTATTTGTGAAATGGAGCTAATCATGCACAGGGAAAGAGATATGAGAATTTAAAAAGATCTTCCACAAATAATAAGGTGATTCCCTGAAAAACATGACAGTCATACTGAGAAGGGAAAGAAGATTGGTATGGCATAGAGAGAGGTGGTTCCTTCTTGGCCATTTGCTAGATGAGCTCGGTAGAAAGTACAGTGGGCAGCTGAGGCAGGAAAAGTAACTGCACGTGAACTCAGAATCCTAGCCTTTGGTGTTTGAGGTCTCAGGGTCTCTGATTGAAGGTGACATGGACAAAGGACAGTGGACCTTAGCAGATGCAGCTTCTAATGTCCACCATGCTTTCAGACTTGTTTCATTGCTGGAAACGGCTGTGTGAGGGAGTCTGGCTCCTGGACATCTCACACATTCCAGATCATCAGCTTTACTGAGGTGCTGTCTCAAAGGGGATTTTGTAAAATGTCAACAGTGCCCGCTTGCAGAGGTAACCATTGTCAAAAAGAATGAGGCTTTTTGGGGCCTCCCTGATGGCGCAGTGGGTTAAGCAATGTACTATGAAGCAAATTGCAGCCACTGCAGCATGAGTTCGATCCCTGGCCAGGGAGAGGACCCACATGGTGCAGCAGACCTCTCCTGCCTCACCTGCTGCTCCTCCCAGCAGTGTATTTCAGTCAATCTGCCTGTTCTGCTCCCCACTCTCTCTGGTGAATCCTCTCACTTCCCGTGACTCTGGCCTGTACCCCAGCTCTTGTATGCATAAATAAATAAATCTTTAAAAAAAAAAAGAGTTTTTTTTCCCCTTTATATATATATTTGACATCCATTGTGGTCCCCATGGAGTTCCCACCACCATTTCACCAGTGCCCCATCACCTCAGTGCTTTGTGCTCTTTCTGCCTTCATCCCATTCTCTTCCCCCACTGCACACACAAGTATTTCTGATTTGTCCTTGTCTTTTTGTTTTTGTTGTTATTATTCTTTTCCTTGGTCCCATATTTGGTTCCCTTATATTTCTCCTAGGAGTGAAACCATGCGGTATTTTTCTTTTGCTTTCTGACTTATTTCACTGGGTATAATCCAGAATGAGACTTTTTGGAAGACCAAGCAGGACTCTGCATTTAACATCTTAAAGCAATGCTGATGTGGACTGACCCTTGGACAGAAGACGCCTCCCTGGGGCTTTGGAGCTCTCACAGAGACATAACGCGGGCGCTGAGGCATTTAAGGCTCATGTTTGAGAGAATGTGAGCTCATTTTGTATCCCAGGCTGGCAAAGCAGTTATATTTGTTAAGTGGTTAGCACTCTGCCTGGCACATTTTAAGGGCCCCATAAACCATCCTCATTATTATTAAGCACGCGTGCAGCAGCAGCCAGAGGGCAGAACAGCGCCCCTTGGCAGCTAGAGCTCCCTAAGGGGAGGGCGGTGGCAAGAGGCTGGGGGAAGAGAGTGGAATCATTGAGCAGCTGACAGAAACCCAGAGACTCCAAGGAATCTCCCAGCCCAGCACAGAAGTCTGACCCAATTTGCTAGGCTCTTCTCCTGAGACTCTGGTTCCAGCCACAGATCCGAGCGGGAGCATCCTTCCTCTTAGCTGGCTGTGCTGGGGAAACAGGGGTGGCCCAGAGCTTGCCCAGATTTGGGAGCCTTGAGCACTCCCTGGAGGTCAGCAGGCTGTGAGAAAGGGAAGGGAGAGGGCGTGGGGCACCTCTGCAGGGTCAGGAAAGCCACCCCTCCCTTGGAACACTCAGCAGCCAGATCATGGGCTCACAGGGTTATTTATCGTCCTTTGTCTCCAGGAAAACATTCCCACATGACAGGGCTTTATAAGCTGGGTACTATTTTCCAAAGGTATAAAACCTCAACCCTGGATTTAGCTGTAAGATTCTTGGGACCTTGGGGCACAGGTCCTGTGTCAATTCTTTCAAAAGGGGAGCTTTTAAGTCATGTCCTGGGGGGAAACGTGTGTCGCGTTAGCCCTTGAGTTTGTGAGTGTGGCTCTGGAATCCACTCCCTACTGTGCACATCAGACCTCCTGCCTGGACTGCTGAAAATTTGCATCCTTTCAACAAATAGCCCTGCTGTCATCCCGTGCCCAGGTGTTGTTCAAGGGACTGAAGAAAGGGAAGCCTGTGGCTCCCTGATTTGCTCTACCACCTTCGTCTCTTCACATCTCGGCAGATCCTGCGCACTCTCATTGGATTCATTCCTAACATTCTCAAAACCACCCACTTTGTTCCAGGCTGCTCTAGGCCGCACTCTAGCCCCTCCGTGACCACAAGCTCATGACCCTGTGTCCTTGACGCTATCCACTCCCTCTTTACCCACTTCGGTGTCCTGGCTCAGGGTATCCTATGTAAAAGCCCAGCTTGGCTGCCTCATCTCCAGAAGTTTCACCAAGCCCTCTGATGGAAATGATCTGTCACCACCTCCACTGCACACTCCCCGATCATATTTTAGGGCTTCTTTTGTAGAAAAGACACATGTTATGAGAATTTCAACTCCTTCCAGATACTGAAAAGCCCAACAATGTCAGACAATGAAACCAGAAAACCTTGGGTTATTCACCCAATACAATTTTCCGAAGCCCACTCTTGAACATGGTACATTCTCAATTCAGTTTTTCTGAGCGGTTGTAATCACATTCCCGGTGCTGAGCGAGTAGTGAAAGCTAACATGGGCCACAGGACCCTGGACTATTGTGCACTGAGGAGTCCCCGAGAAGGCAGAGTATGTGCCCGCTGCAAAGCCCTTACTAAGAGAGGTACTGAGAGAGCTAGCCCCAGCCCGGGATGGAGGCCACTGCATGTGCCACCCCTCACACCTCACAGCAGGACTGAGACCCCTTTATTCTCTCCCCAACCTCGAATGTTCATTCTGGGTCTTCTCAGCCAGAAATGTCTTCCTCAAGCTCACTCCTCAGTATTCTACTCGGCTTCCCTCACTCTGCTCTGACCTTCCGGTATCCCACTACTTTGAATGTCTTTCAGGAATTTGCAATTTAGCACCATGTAATTTAGCTCTTCCTCATATGGTTCAGAAGCATGCCATTTCGTGGTTTTGGAGCATGTGGCAGAGAGAACTAGCTGATCGAGAGATATTTGCTCTCCTTCCATTAGGGCAAATTGTTTCTGGGATGCAGCTACCCCCAGTCATTCCATCTCCCTGTTTGCTTAGGGTATGTAATTAATTATGGTCAACCAAATTAAAGTGACTTACATCGCTTTTGGACAGGGGTTTGTTACAATATCGCCTACGCCATCATCACTCACTCTTGCACTTTGTTGACTGTTTTGATGCCAGATGTTGGAAACAGCAAAATTTCAGAATGGAAGGGGCCTGGATTTTTCAGTCACCACCTGGAGAGTAACATCCCAGGAAAGTCCAGTCAACCAGGAACATCTGCAGACTTTGGGCAAAAAATAAACTTTATTAGGTTAAACAACTGAGATTTTTTTCTGACCAAAACATTCAGATAAATTTGGAATTGAATCCCATCTCTGCCACTTGTTAGCTGTGTGATGTTGGGAAAATTACTCACCCTTTCTGGGTCTCAGACTATCGATAAGGGATCAATAGCACTTAACCTTGTAGGGTGGTAGTGGGAGTAAATAAGTGAATAAGAAAATAAGTAAATAATTTCTAAAGTGATTGTGACATGGCAGAAGTCAAATATTTCCTCTGTGTGTGTGTGTGCGTGCTTGAGTACTCCCACGCTGTGGCTGGCTTCCTGTGTGTGAATCCAGTCATCACACTTGAAATTCCTTGAGTAGGGGTTCAATGTTGTAGCCCCTTTTGGATTCTCCACAAAGCCTAACAGAATGCAAAGCACATAGTAGGTCTTAATAAACACACATTAAGAAGTAAAGATCATCTTGCCTTAAAACATAGGCCAAATGAACTTCCTCTGCTAGCATTTTGATACTATGCCCTCCTAGGCCATCACACACCCCTTTATTCTCTTCTACCCACAACCCTCTCCTGCTGGTCCAGCTCCCCTGGCTTCCCAGCGACCCACCCTGTTAAAGCGTATTTTGTGTGTCCTTGTTGCTCGGGTGTGAGTAAATGGGTGTATCTATTTGGATAAAAGTGCTTGTGTGGTTTATGACCAATGGAGCAGAGGCCAGATGGGGAAGGGAGGGGGCTTATTATTCAGCTCTCTGGAACTAGATAGAATAGCCATGCTGGAGGGACCTTGTTTCATGTTGTTATAAACGAGTTGTAGACACTAGCTCTATGATGAAATCTCTCAATTGGAAGATGTTGCTAAGCACTTCTGCCTAGTATAAAATACCACGTTGATGAGGGTCAGTCATCTCACCACATTGGTATGTTGAGACTTTGAGAATTGTGTCAATGTGTTTTTAAAAGGAGGACACATATTTAAAGAGTAAGAGCAATGAAGAAATGATGGATTATCTGAAGTCATGAGAAGCCAACAGTTTTGTTTATCTCAAAAAAAATCAAACTCTGTTCTCCACTATTGAGGTAACTGAAGCTCTTTTTCAGTCTGAATTGTTTTTACAAATGAATAAATTTTCTAACCTCTTCTAACAAAAAGCTCTCTTAGAAAAGGACAGTAGACCAGAGTATTCTGATGGTAATAGAGAATAAATACACAACCAGTTACAGGCAAACTTTTTTTTTTTTTCAGGAAAAAAAAAGATATATGGACTTCATTAAAAAATTTTAAAACACACAAGTATATCACCAGTACATATAACAGCTAAACAGCAGTAAAGCATCTTAAAAAAAAATCATCCCTCATATAGGAATTTCATTTAAAGAAAACTAAGAAACAATGTATATAATGAGCACACATTCCATTATCTTCTTTAAGTGTTGGACTTTCAAACACATTTTCTGTGTGAAGGGAGCTGGTGGCATGGAGCAAAGCAGGCTGTGAGGGGTGAGGATGGATTTGCAAGTGAATCTCAAATCAATCACAGACCAGGAGCTCTAAGCAAAGCAGTAACCCTCCTTCCCCCCAAAGCCACAGCTGGCAGATGGGGTGTTTGCAGACTGCCTGGAGGGCCTGTTTCAGCAGGCAAGCCCGAGCAAACTCCAGGGCTCCAGAACTGGGTAACCAAGATCAACAATACTTTACAATTTCAAACTGCAAACTATAAACTGTGAACTGACGACTTGTTTTTGTAAATAAATTTTACTGGAGCGGTATGGCAATCACGTGGGTGTTAGAAATTCAGAATCTTGGGGGACTGTTCTAAATAGATCAAACTCACAATTTGCATTTTAACAAGATAGGCGGCTGGGTGTGTCCATTAAGGTCTGAGAAGCTCTGCCCTGGGGGGTTTCAAGACAGGCTCCGCTGATACACGGCAGCTCTGGGCAGGTTGATGGTGCCTTCAAGTGGACATTTGGCTTTTATTTAAGCTTTAGCTGATAATGACAAAGAGAAATTAACTTTTTTTCTGAATTAAAATGGATCTCTGTAGCGGCCAGGAAGGCAGCACAGGAGCAAGGTTCAGGATGGTTCTTAGCAGACGGGTCAAGGAAGGGGAGTCTTGGAGCCCTCGGTGGCTTTTCATGCTTTTATTGCTCTCTACATCAGAGGTGGCATCAGGTACATGGCAGGCAGGGATGTGTGTGGGGGGGGAGGGGGTCCGGGAGGCTGGCAGGCCTCCCAGCTCCCCGGCGCATCTCACCCTCTTGGCTGCTGCTTCTCTCTCTGCTGCTGCTGCTCTCGCCTTCACTGCTGCTCTTTGGCCTGTACTGTTGGTCCTGTCGGTCCTGGCGTCCTCATGACGCCGCCCACTTAAGCCCGTGTCCAACTCAGGTGCGCCCACTTGCGCATGCCCACCCTGGAATGCTCGCAGCACCGCAGGTGTCCATCATCACAGTGGTGGGAGGGTGGAGAGACCTGCTAGTTCTCTGACCCTACAGTCTTTTTCTCATACTCAGCATATAATGTATTATAGGCATTGAATGTAGCCTAACATTTAAACGTACTGAGAATGACTTTTTATTTCCTAGCTTTTCTGTCATCTGTAATTGGATAGTTCCTCACACTTGAAGTACCTGGGAGTATAACTGAGCATCCTTATTCAAACACATTTTAAAGTTAATTTTTCCAATTCTCGTGTTGGTAGCAATGTCCTAGTTTTCTGTAGTTTTTGTTTTGTCTACGGTTTTTCTGTTGTGGTTTTCTGAGTCAGAGAACTCCTTAGAAGGCATAGTAAAGGTCTGAGTTGCAGGTAACAGAATGCATCACAGTTTCCTGGCAAATGGCACCACGCTGCCCAAAACATCAGCACTTCAAGGTGGAATAGCCTGAGCCTGGAGCCAGGACAACTTACTCTGCCGTACAACTTGCACACTTGGCAGGAGCTGATGGCTTCTTAAAAAAGGAGTTTTTCTTTTCACTCCAGAGAACTGTCTGGTGCAAAAACCCAGTTTATATTTTCCAGCTTTGCAAATAGCAATATTAGGAAACGCGTTAACTAGTTCCTGATTTAGATATTTTTAGGGGGTTTCGCCAACACTATCTTAGGACCAGAACCGCTTATGGAGACTAATAATACCTAGGGGCATGGAGGCAAGGATTATGCTCTTTCCCCAAAGCTACTGTGAACAACAGGCACCTACCTTCTGCCATTAGTCCGGCCTCCACCGATGTACGATTGTTCTCTCCTGATGCTAAGCTCCAGGATCCAGTGAAAATAGTTCACAGGGTCAGGAAATGTCATGTTAATGTCCCTGTGTGTGAATACATGTCCTGTAAGTCAGCAGAGTCCGCAGAGGGTGGGAGGCACATCAAAAGGACTTGGTGGGTTTTCCCAGGTTGCCTGACTTTCACAATGAACCTAAAGATTAAGAGCAGCTGTTATCAGCCTGGACTGCAAATTGCAATAACCTGGGGAGATTTACAATGGCTAGTCTCTGGGCCTCAATTCCAAAGTTTGGGGTGCATCCCCCTGGAGATAAGATTTTTTTCACAACTTCATGAGTCATTTCCATGTATGATAAGGTTGAGAACCATTGATGTAGATTCTTTGTAGTGAAAAATAGTGAGTGTGGATACTTGTATATGAATTTGTATTTGTTTAATTGCTGGCAATTCCTGGAAACAGCCTATATCACTTCTGGCATCCCAGTGATTAGATTCCGTCACATGATCCCAACCGACCTGCAGAGATTAGGAGGTAACATTTTTTTTGGGGTCCAGAATGAAAAAAATGGGTGAGCATCCAGTCAGTTTCTGTCAAATATAAATCTTCTGAAAATGTTCATAGCTTTCTTATTTGACATAATGTCATGACACCCTTACTTAAGAACCATGGGATTAGAGTTTGTGTCAACATTTAACTTTACAAGTTATATTTGTCTTATTTGTCATGTCAATGAAACTCTAAAAAAGCATTCAGTTTTGATTTTCGATGAGTTTTCTTAGTAGTGAGTAGCAAAGCCAGGCTCTCTAGCTGTTTCACCCAGTTGTACCTATCTTTTTTTTTAAAAAAAAAGGTTTTTATTTATTCATGCATGCATACAAGAGCTGGGATATAGGCCAGAGACAAGGGGTGTGAGAGGATTCACCAGAGACAGAGTGGGGAGCAGAACAGGTAGATTGACTGAAACACACTGCTGAGGGGAGCAGCGGGTGAGGCAGGAGAGGTCTGCTGTGCCATATGGGTCCCCTCCTTGGCCACCAGCAGGGATCGAACTCATGCTGCAGTGGCTGTGGTTTGCTTCATAGTGCGTTGCTTAACCCACTGCACCACCAGGGAGGCCCCGCAGTCAACTTTTTTTATCAGACCAAAAGAGGTCAAAATTCTGTGAACCAAGAATTATGGCCCATGGGGGAAGAACTTGAGACTGAGAACACCAGCTTCAGTCAAGGGAAGGGTGACCCTGGCTCCCAGCTCTTCTCCCAGTGGGTGTTTGGGTGGGTGGAAGGGATGGGTGTGATCAGGAGCCATTTATCCCCCAGTAGCTGGTCCCACAGCTTCCTGTGAATGAGCTTGTACTTGCCAACCAACAAATATGTAGGAAGCAGCAGGCCTCGTTGGAGCTTGCATCCTGACCTGAGACACAGAATCGCCAGAGCCGAGTCACCAGGCTGCCCCAGAGGTGTGGAGAACATAGGGATGGGAGTAAGCTTGGTGTGAATGGAGACAGAGGCAAACGGCACATCATGCCCATCTCATGTTGTAACAGAAATGCACAGACACAAATCCAACCTGCCTGTCAAGCATTTGAAATTCTGATCTATCGAGGTCCCATTGGTCTTCCCCAATGGGTCTGGCCTTTGACACAGCAGTCACTGCACTCACAGACAGACAACTACGGGGGTGAGGACCTCTCCTGTCAATGATGGTGGGATCGACAAGATGTGTGATTACCATCAGATGTTTTCTAGAAGAAAACACTGAATCGTGTAGGTTTGAGCAAATTCTTCCCCAGGGAGAATTTTACGTGAAAAGGAAACAAACCTTTTCTGATCTTTGCAACTCCCAGCACAGCTGCAAAGAACATACTGGGTCAGGTACGGAGGCTGAGTAGCAAGTGCTGAATGAGCAGCTGCTTTCTGCTCAGGTCTCTACCTCTGTGGTACTGAACTGCCTCAGCTGAGGCTTCTGGACATAGTGAGTGTGAGCCCTCCTGGCTGGGATAATGAACCCAAGAAGACAATAGGGAGCACAGAGAGGATATTGCTACATTTATTTATGAAATGGGAATAGCCGCAGGGATCAAAAGTAGCAATGAATATGATTTTGTGTAGAACAAAATGGACAACTGCTAGAGAGCAGAGTCCAGGGGGTGGAAAAGTGTTCCCACTTAGTGTGGTTTACTAGGATGCCCCTTTCCACTGTCCATTGTAAAAGTGAAGCAGAGGTCATTGTTCATGTTTGGATCAAGGAGGTGAAACAGCCTATGTCCTAAAAGGAGGTTTATGACTCTGTTTGCCAAAAAAACCATTTTGGATTCATTAGCGGTTAGTTGAAATAACAGATTTTATGATATTGCCATCTCTTGCCAAATGTACGTCAGGTGTCAAATGCACGAGACCCTCATGTTTACATAGACATTTGTGGGGATGTCAGTCCCAATCCTGAGACCCAGTCCTGTAAGTGAACCCAGTCATGCACTTACATGGGAACTCACAAAATCAAATCCACAGCTTTCTTGTTTCTCTCCAACTCAGGATAATTCTAAGAATCCTTTCTTATCAAGATATGTTAGGCTCACATCAGGTTTTAATAATGTTTAATGATGTATATTGGTTTGTGCCTTCATTTTTAAAATTTTATATATATTTTACATTATATATCGTTTTTGTACAGTGTAATATTTCTCGTCCCTGTGAAATTCCCTTCACCTATTTACCCCGTGCACCATCACCCTAGTCCCTTGTGCTCTTCCCACCTATTTTGTTCCTTCTTCCTCCACCTCCCCTAGGGAATGTCTCAGATTTATACTCAGATTTATAGTTGTCTGTTGATTTCAACTTTTAACTTATTGTAATTAATTTTTTCCTTAGTCCCTTATTTGTTTCCTCTATATTCTCCTTTTAATTTTTTAGAGTGTTACCTAAAATTGGCATTGGGGAAAAAAACTCCACTTTCAGATATGTGAAAACTAATCTTTCTCCTCGTAATAATTTTCTAGCATATAAAAATAATGTCCTTTATTTCTATGAGCTGTGCTAAAAACAATGTCATTAACCATTTAATAATTACATTAATAATATATCTCTAAAAATGACAGTTAAAATTGAAACATTCTGTGGACAAAATTATTTATGATTTTAGACTCTCAGTTTATAGGTCGATAACTTTTATGTATACTAGAGCATCAACTGAATTGTCCTTTACTTTGGCTCATCTAATTTACAAACATGATTTCTGAAGTCTAACCGTATTTGTAATGGCAGTGTCCAAAGTAATTTTGGCTGAGTAAAGTGCTATTTGTTGAACAAAAATGTAGTTGTTTGTGCAAGTTTAAACATTTCACAAGGCCAGCTGAGTTCATTTCAACCCTACTTACAAAATAATTATTGGCAAATGAAATGAGCTGGGGGGGGGGGTGTAGAGACAAGACGTTTTCAAGCTTCTGCGAGATTTACAGACCAAGTTCTTCAGCCATTGAAAGGTCATAGATAATTAAAAGGTACAGGTTTAAATCTCAGGATTAAAAAAGGTCCCAACAAGAGGAATATTTACAATGGAACAATGAGGAAAATGTTTTGTTACAGTCAGAAACATGGAAAATATTCTGTTGAAAATTGTTGGCTCTGAAATAAATAAAATCCAGATTGAGACTATTAAAAATATCAAAGTGATCTACTTATGTGCCAACTCTATTTTCTTCTGTTTGTTATAAAGAAAATCCATTACTGAATATAATGCAGTTCTGCTTAAATTATCAAAGACACTTTCCATTTGCAAACCCTTTACCATATGATATATATTCTTCTCTAACAATCCCTGTGTGTCAGGTACAGAGTTGGAAGGAAATTTTGAGTCATGTTTTAACTTCCTAACCAATGTGCAAAATAGTCATTGAACTCATCTCTGTGGAGCCCCTATGAAGAGCAAGATTTTTTTGGATGTTATAATAAGAGATAAAGAAATATCTTAAGACTTCCATGGCCTGTTAAGTGGATGAAACCATCCTACTGGGCGCCATTATACTCAGCAACAGAAGCCCATCACCTTACAAGGAAACCCACAGGTAGCTCAGTGATTAGGAAGGGGTGTTTTGAAGTGAGCTTTATGCCAACTGGTATTATCTTCTGGAACAACATGGAACATACCCGCTCCATCTTCACTAGCTTCAATTTTTAGAGACTGTGAGAAGACTTTCCAGTTTTGTGTTTGGTTTCTTCTCCCTTCATGCAGCAATCTTATTTCACCTTAATTTTTACTAATCTTTATTTAACTTGCCTATGTGATTTTGAAAAACATTTCATATCCATTGAATGAGCTTATCTGCTAAATATTCAATATTGTACTTAAAACAGCATTTTCAAATTATGACATTCAGAAAACAAGAGTTATTGCATTCTATTGGATTCAATCTGGAATTATCCCTTTGTAATTAGACTAACCCTGACTAACAACAGATGTCCAGGGGGGGAAGGATGGAACACCTAAAGCTTGCCAGCACTGTGTGTATATTGGAGGGGAGGGGGTATGATAAATCTTTTCTAATGAAATGCATGTGCTCTAAGACAATGACTGAATTTGATATTTTATGGTACTTAGAAATCTAGTAGTTTAAAAGTCACAAGATTAATTAGGTCATATTTTAGAAATGATGCTCCAAGCTAAATATTCTATTGGTGAGAAATGACCCAGCACTCTTTAAAGAATAAAACAAGGGATTGACTCAAATATGGTCAATCTTCTCCTAGTGGTTGTACACTTGGCACCTTGCGAAGCCATATCTACGAGACCCGGGGTCACTTACACTCAGGAGAACGCATTCAGCCTCCAGAATGGCCCCTGCAATCCCATCTCCATGCAAGAACACAAAGTCACAAGGAGATAAACTAAAAAAAGAAGAAGACTGTTTTATTGTGACATTTATGACATGGACCCCTTGTTGACAGGAATGACCGAGGGTAATCTTGCATATTGCACAGGCGTGATGCAGGAGGCACTGCTGGTCCTCTGGCGGCTGAGGCTGTTTCCTGGTCCTCCCAGACCTTCATGTGTATGTGGGCCAGTCACAGAAATTTCATTACCTCTTGGTGTATACATAGAACAAGTCTTTGGTCTTAATAAGCACCATTACAAACCCTCACATTAAGGGCATTATTATTCTAGTTCATAAATGTTTCAATGATAAAAAATAGCACGATTACAGTATACACACACTTAATTTACATGTAATGTATTATACTCATAACTGAGATAAGCTACTGAACTAACTTTGGTTGATTGAAATTAGTGAAGTATTTGAACTGGATACTTGTCATTTTGTTTCTAAATTGTGTAAATATTACAGTGCATTTATAAATCTAGTTTGAGAATATTCTAGCACCAAATAGATATTATAAATGACCAACCTAGTACTTGTATCTGGAGAAGTAAAGTTTAAAAATTTGAAAAAAAAAAAAAATAGAACTGTCCATCAACTGAAAGCACATTCCTGTAAGTCTCCTAGTAGCACGGCACGTCAGTATGAACGGCCAACCCCCAATGGAAATACATGTCCCAGTTTTCAAGATTCAACACATATGACAAGGTAGCTTAAAGGTAGCTTAGCTATACACATGGGAAGCCTGAGAAAGTGGTTGTTTTGAACTAGGCCAGTCACCTGTACCTTGCTTTCGTAATACAAGAATAGTGCTTCTTTATAGAAATTTACGTGGTAAAAGATTGCACCTATAATATGAAGATTCAGACAGGGGAAAAATTCAGTTCTACCTATCTATCTGTTTTTTTTTTTTTTTAATTATTTGGTCTCTGGATGGTGAATTAATGAAGTAAAATCTGAATTTTCATCTTCAGATTATCACCCAGTTCACCACTGAGGTAGTCTTTGTCATATTTGTCTTCTAGCTGATTAAGTTCTTTCTTTTTATAAAGTGGAGTACTACTGATTTGTAATGAATAGGTTCCAGCCACTGGCTTCTTCTTTGTGAAGTGCAGGTAGCTGATCCCTTCCTTTTGGTTGATTTTAAAGAAGCCATTTTCATTGCCAGATTCAATCAAGTATCTGTTGTGGTTCGTCAGAGTTGTCAGGGCCGGAAGGAGTTCTAGGATTCGGACCTTGTTACTGATGTGGGAAATATTGAAAGCGAACATGGCTGTCTTCTCCACGTCCCAACTTGCAAGACTCACATTGGCTTCTATTTCAGGTTGATCCTGGGAAGAGACACATGACAACGTGTTGGAGTGTAAATAAAGCCATTGATTTACCACCTGTATTACAGAATAAGTCACTGGAATCTCATGCTAATACACCTCGCTGCTTATATTGTAGGCACTATGTTGAAAACACATACCCATGAAACCCTTTGTTTAACCACAAGCACGCTAAGTTAGCACACGTTTAGAATATTCGAAATATTAAGCTGATGTCAAGAAGAAAGTTAAGTTGAAATCACTTGTATTTGGAGGTCTTCTAATGCAGTGGGTCTGGATTCACAGTCCCTGGACCAGCAACATCTGTTTCACCTGGGAATCTGTTAGAAACGCAACTTCTACTGACCCGAAACCCTGGGGGTGTTTCCCAGCAATCCACGTTAACAAGCCTTTTGGATGATTCAGATGCACACTCAAGCTTGAGAAACACTGTTTTAATAGATTATTTTCTTTCCAAGGACTTATCTCATTTCCCAAACCACAGAAGATGAGTTGCAGCACGGATGCTAAGAAAGAACCAGTCTATTTCAATTTTCTTCTCTGACGCAAAACCATCCCCTCTGAAGGACACACCTATGAGCCTACTTCCTGACGCTGATGATCTGCTAATATTCAGTGCTTTTCACCTGGCTTCTTGCTTGCCTCTCTGGGACCACATGTGCTGGATTCTCCGGGCCCTGAGCCAGGGGTCTGGGTGAATATCTGTGCATTTCTGAGTTGACTACAGCAAAGAAAAGCAGGCTGCTTGAGCTCCATGTTGTTTTTGTCTAGAGTCCAAGTTCGCTCACACTCCACATGGCTCTTTTCAGTAGAGGAGCCTCTAGCTTCAGAACTTGGCGTCCCGTGCAGAGAGCACTATGTCACTTCACTATCCTGCCCACTTGCTGTCCTGGATCTCAGACCCTGTCCTTTCAGCAGACTTTGGGTGGGTGTTTGACTTTCTTTCTGGCGAGACAGAGGAAATGAGCAAGTATGTGAAAACCTTCGAATGGCCACTCCCTGAAAGTGGCAAGAAACTCCAGAAAGTCCCACAGGCTCTCATAAAATGTGGCCTAGAGCTCAGGGAATGTCTGGATTTTCTTCCCAGGGAGCTTTTTCACACATTGGAGCATCCTCAGAGAAAACCACAGGAATCTGGAAGGCCATTCTGCAACAGGAGACACCGAGAAAAACCACCTTCTGACCTACCTCGATGTCGGAGGCATCTGTTTCATTGGCGCTTCTCCGTCTCCTGCCCCGTTTGGGGTAGCCATTGATCTTACACTCATAACATGCCTCCGGGGAGAGTGAGTTGTCATCCATTTCACTGCTGGCAGGTGGCTCTGGGCCTCCTCGGCCCATGCCCATTCCAGAAACACAGTGCCTGTGGTGGAAGGGGAGCAGAGGTTGTTCATTAGAACCTGGAGATGAGAGAGGTGAAGGGATTGGGGTTGGGGGGGTTGATGATGCCTGGGCCCTGCTTAGTGCCATTCTGCCTCTGCTGATCTGTCATCGAATGAAGTACTCTGCATTTGTCTTGACTTCCCAGGGCCCTGAAGTCACTGATTTCCTTCTGTCTCTGAACACTCTGTTTCACATATTTATCTGTTCCTTTATTTCCTGAAACTGATTGTAGTGGCAGGAAGGGGCACAGGGGCAAGGTCTGGGATGGTTCTTAGCAGATGGGTCAAGGAAAGGGAGCCTTGGAGCCCTCGGTGGCTTTATGCTTTTATTGTTAGTGGTGGCCAGGTACATGGCAGGCTGCGTGCCTGCCAGCCTCCCAGCTCCCGGTGCATCTCACCCTCTTGCCTGCTTTCTACTGCTGCTGCTTGTTGGTGCTCTCACTTTTGGTCAGTCCTGTCGGTCCTGTTGGTCCTGGCGTCCTCATGACGCCGCCCACTTAAGCCTGTGTCCAACTCAGGTGCGCCCACTTGCGCATGCCCACCCTGGAATGCTCGCAGCACCGCAGGTGTCCATCATCACAGTGGTGGGAGGGTGGAAAGACCTGATTTCTCTAACCCTACACTAATGCAGCAGAATTTTGTTATGCTGATACTGGGGATTGATGAGGAGTAGAAATAAGAGGACAGGGAATGTGTGAGACCAGGTGACTTGGGAGGTAAAATACAATGGCCTCCTTCCCATGAAACAGACTCCACCGGGGTAAAAAAAGGTATGAGACACACTTTCCAGTTCTTTGTCTTTTTCCCATTTAACTGCCACCACCACGGTCGTCACCAATGTCACCACTCTTCATAAGTCCAGCTCTGAGTAATCTTTCCAATTGTTTGGCTGAATCTACTGAGACTGGGGAGGACACTCTAGGTGATAACTGAGGTTGGTTTAGTAATAAATCGTGAAGCTATGTGATGTATAAAAGATATGCATAAAGGTTTGCCCAACGGTGGGAAATTGTTTCAAGTCATTCAAACCACGAGGACCACTGTCTCTGACTCATGTGAGTCTGGATAAATAAACTCTCATGCCCAAGAGAGACCTCGTTCAGCTGTTTTCCTTTGCCTTTCAGCTATCAAAGCCAAGTTATGGTAGGAGGCTTGCCTACTTCACAAGTACCTTGGTTTGTTACTCTGCTTACTATTTCAGAGACCATTTGGAATGCATTTACCAGGCTTCTCTTTCAAATGTGTTGAAACATCTAACTGTTCCTAAAAGAATCTTTTTTGGGGGGGGCAGGGTCTGACATGGTTATTCACAGCAAGGCTAACACTGTTAAAAGCAGGCAGCTTTCAACTATTGGGGTACAACTAGGCCAAATGATTAACTTCTTCTGTAATATTGTAGTTGGCCTACTCTTGCTAACCCATTTTCCTTTGTACCTCTAAGATTCAAAATGCAATGCCAATGGACAAAGGTTTTTTTCTTTTGCAGCAATTTACAGGTTCCTACTATTTTCTGCTATTCTGCTAGAGCCCAGTCCATTTTCTTTCCTCTTTTATCTTGCAAAGCAAAATGTGTAGGAGAAACAGAGATGACATGGCAAACGTGTATGTGTGTGTGTAGAGACACACTCACATAGACATTCACACAATGATTAAATTATTAGAAGACAAGCCTAAAATTTGTAGATTTTGGTTCCTTTCTCAGAACTTCTTTCCAATATTTTCATATCCCTGGAACACCACTTAAAAGAAATGTGACTATGAAGTCCCACTGGCCAGAAGCCAGCTTGGGGTGTCACAATTTTTGCTGGGAAAATGACTCTGGCATTAACTTTATAAAGAATGAGTCTACTGAGAGTCAGACACAAACATCTGGGAATTTGTATCCTATGACTGGGATTCTTTGTGTTTTCCGTAAACATTCTTTTACCTACAGATCTACACAGACCTAACTAAGATGAATCACCTGACATTCGTGACAGGAAATCAAAGACCACTAATTTGATTTATATACACAGGTGTGAACATGTAATTTTGCATGTGGGTGCTGTGGGAGTAGGTGTGTATTTAAATCTGTGTTCCTAACTAAAAAGTTAAATTTTGAGATGCTTCACAGTATAGCCAAAACTGATTGATAGTCCAAGTCCAGATTAATTCAGCAGGAAAGAAGATGGAACTTTGAAAACTTATCACTAAACTTTCCACCACTAAGTAAAATAAGTTTTTCCTACCCCAACTCTCACCCACACAATGTGGTGAAGCCGTCCACCTGGTAAAGACGGCTCTTCAGCTCTCATATTTAATATTTTCTTGGTAATTTTTAGTATAGATTTAAGCCTGAAATGTAAAACATACTTTAAGATCATAAAAGACCTATGAGAAAAAGATACCCTCTTTACTTATCCTAAAAGGAGCTTAGATGAGATTACATCAGACAGAATCCTGCATGTTCCAGAAGGTAGACCAGCAAAGTACAGTGCGAGCCTTTCTGTCATGTATCAGCCCCTAATTTCCAGAGCCATGAATCACTTTCCCACCAGATGGGGAGGAACAATGAACTCGAGAAGCCTGAGAGGTATTTACGAGGCAGTTATCATTTTGCTTGCTATGCTATGAGCTTCCAGAAATCTAGAGGTCCCTTTAAATAAAATGCCCTAAGCAGCAAACTGGAATTAAAAGGAGTATTATAAGCAGCATGATTTTCCCCTTCTACCAGGACAGGACATTTTGAGTTAGAGATACTTAATTATACTACAAATGTGGTCACCTCTGGCCACGGCCAGGTGGAGTAGAGCTTCTTACCCTTGGCCTATGCGGAAGTAGCCAGGGGGACACCCACACAGGTAGCCGCCCTCTGTGTTGGAACAGCCGTAACTGCAGGGGGCCTGAGAAGAGCCACATTCGTTGATGTCTTGGCATCCGCCGCTGAACTGTTCAAACTGGAAGCCGGCAGGACACATGCACTTGTAGCTCCCCAGCGTGTTGTGGCAGGAGGCCCCTCCGCAGATGTGAGCGCTCAGGCATTCGTTCTCATCTGCAGAGAGGGGATGGGGAGAAACAGGAGAGAAAGTAAGGAGGTGGCCTCTTGCTATGCTGCAAAGGTGTTGGATGAGGTTCAGTGTGCCAGGTGGAATACAGGGTTGTTGGGGTTTTTTTCCCTTTATTTATATATATTCGACATCCATTGTGGTCCCCATTTCCCACCACCATTCACCCGTGCACCATCACCTCAGTCCCTTGTGCTCTTTCTGCCCTCAACCCATTCCCTCCCCCACCCCACACACAGGTTTTTTAAAGAGGGGGATGTTCTGAGGGCCAGCGGACTCCTGTTCTTATCTGAAGATAATGCTAGAATGTTCTACTCCACATCAGTATTCCCTGAAGATCATGGGGCTGGCTGGTAGCGAAGGTTCAGGGTTCAGGGTAGGAGAGGAAGGATCCTGCAGATCTCTGCATTTTGCTTTCCAAGTGCCCAGAAATGGAACGACTCCAAAGCAGAGATCAACCACATTCCTGGGGGCGGCTGCTTTCCCAGTCCTCCTTGTAGAGTAAGTGGAAGGCTGGCAGGGACTGACATCCTACAGGAAGCGTCTGCCTCACTTGGACTTCCTTTTCAAAAGTTGCAAAAGCCCCCAGGTGCTTGTCCTGGGGATGAATAGTGCCTTCTGGTATGTCTGCCCCCATCTCTAAATGGTCCCCTCTGATCCAAAGCAGCCTCTTGCCCAGAGGCTCTGGGCAGTGTCTAAAACAAATGGCAGGAAGAGACTTAGGGCAGACTTCACTAGCAATAGTTGGGAAATGCCCACAAGAGAGTCAGATGCTGCCGGACCAGCTACCCACAGGCAACTGCCAAATCTGGTGGTAATGGGCAGGGAGAAGAAATCTCAAACTTTAAAAAAATTAACTGAAAGGGAGAAAAACCTGGAGTTTCTCATTTTTTCTAAATTATAATTTTTAAAAATCTTCAATCTATTTTTATAGACCCACCTTTGCAGGGCAAAGTTGGAAGCTGGCTTAGATATTTCTTATTTACTGCAGCCCATCTTTAGGCAGGTCCTCATTTGAATGCAAGTGGATTGGCCTCCTCACTCAGCAAATTTAGCAAATACTTCCAAAGGAAGGAAGGAAGAAGGGGAAGGTAATTCACATTCATTAGACACCTACTGCATGACAGATAAGGGCACTAAGTGCTTTACCTTATTTACTTAACCTTCCTAACAGTCACAGGAGGTAGGCATTATTGAATGTAATTCCTGGGTTTTTTTTTTTAATGACATTTATTTATGGGGTACAGGCCAGAGTCACAGGAGGTGAGAGGATTCACCATAGACAGAGTAGGGAGCAGAACAGGCAGACTGACTGAAATACACTGCTGAGGGGAGCAGCGGGTGAGGCAGGAGAGGTCTGCTGCGCCATGTGGGTCCCCTCCCTGGCCGGGGATTGAACCTGCACTGCTGTGCTGCGGATGCTTCCCAGTGCAGCACGCAAACCACCGTGCCAATAGAGAGGTCCTTTGTAATGCTTGTTTTACAGAGGAAAGGGGGACTCAGAAGGCTCCTCTGAGACCTTCCAGCAGCAGCAGCAGCAGCAGGACCAACACACACCCAGGTCCATCCAAGTGTGAAACCCTGGGCGTCCCTTTATTGTCAAGTAAGAGAAGGCCCATGTATATGTGCATTCAAATGAGCTTATGCCACAGAATCTCTTAGGAGACCACCTGCACTTAAACTGGCACTTTAATTCAATTTACCTTATTTGCTCAGGTACATGCATTGATAAAGAAAATGTTTTCTTTTCCTAAGAAAATATCTACTTTTAAATTCTTTTTGTTTCAGTAGAATAATAGATGAGTAAATATGGCAGGGGGAAGATGCTTACATAAATATAATACCACATACTACAATAATACAGTCATATTGCCTGCCTTCCTCGCTACCTGCCCTCCTTCTTTACTCTGTGTCAAATCATTCGTGGAGCTGCCTGCTATGGTCCATGCCTACCTACAGATGGCCCTACTGGGACCCTTTTAATCCAAGGACTCTGAAGTATCCACCCAAAGTCACCTTGGCTCTAGGGTTCCTAGAGTAGAAATAATCAAACATGCCATTGTGAGGCACCATTTTAAGTCAAAGGTGAGAAAGGTCAAGGCACCACAGAGTGAATGAACAGTTGAGGCTATTTCCTTCAGTGGAGTGACTATCCCTGAGCTGGATGTCTTCTCCTTGCCCGTCCACGGTCACCTCAGAACGTTCTACCTGCTCTTGGTGCCAGGTGCCGAGTTTATGTAGCCTCAAAAGGCTCCTCTGCCTTGTCTGTGCTTTTGATTGGGCTCAGCCATGTGTTTCCTGCTGGGACTCTGATGAAGCCTTTAAGGCAAAGGGATAGGCATATAAGTATATGAGTGTGTGACAGGAAGACCTGTTAATATGCATCTTAGATTTATTGTTTTCTTTCAAGGAGTAGCAACAGGAATAATGATTATATGTCAGAGGGAGAAAAAGCTCATTCTTTATGAAGGGGCATTTCTAAGGGTTGAAGCTATCTTGTAGGAGAAAGCCAGTGCCCTTCTAGGGGGTATTCAAATCAAGCCTGGGTGACCAGGGAGGCCGGAGAAGGATCTATATGTTAGGGAAAAGGTCTAACTAGATCATCTCTAAGATTCTTTTTAACTTTGAGGACCTGTTATTATAAATATCTACTCCAATCCAGAACTCTTCCTCTTTCACATTCTTTTCTACTTTTTTCCTCCCTGAGAACCTAATAAAGTTTCAATTAAACTTGCTTATCTGCATTGCAGAGGTGGGGTGGAGTGAAGAATGGATTAAGATAATCAATTGGCAAAGGTTAAATGTTTACAGCTTGAAAACAGCCTGTTTGTGCACCCTTACTTTATCAATATACAAACACCATAATTTGTTTAACATGTTTTGTTAAACAAAACTTTTCCTGACCTTCTCATCCCATGAACCTTGGAGCAAATGGCTCCATAGAGGATCTTTCCACACGCCCAAATTTTTTTTTTTAATTCAGTTAGTACTTCAGTTGGTACTTAACATGGTGAAGATTTTGTTCTTTTCATAAAAGGAGAATTTTAGTAAGGTGGCATTCATCTCTGGAAAACATTCTTTAACAGCAAATTGAAACCTACCCACTTTTCCCCAAAATCAAAGGTTCCAGCACTAGGCTTGTATGGTATTAGCTGTGGCATCAACCACGCCAAAATGTAGGGCAGTCTTGGGAAGCTGTGGTACATATACACGATGGAATACTACTCAGCAATAAAAAATGAAAAACTAGACACATTCATAGGAACATGGATGGAACTGGAAGGGATTATGCTCAGTGAAGTAAGTCAGAAGGCAAAAGAAAAATACCAGATGGTTCCTCCCCTACGAGGAATATAAGGGAACCAAATGAAGATCAAGGAAAGGAACAAGAACAATAATAATAATAACAAGAAAGAAACAAAAATCAAACATGAAAAGACAAGGACAAACTGGGGACACTTGGTGGGGAGGGAAGAGGGGAAAGGTGGAGGGCAGACGGGGGCACGGGGGACTGAGGTGATGGTGCACTGGTGTTACGGTGATGGGGAAAACATGGGGATTACAATTGATGTCAAATATATGTCAATTAAAAAAATTTATATTAAAAAAATAAATCATATAGGGAAAAAAGAAAAAATAGAAACTTAAAAAAAAATGTAGGGCAGTCTTTCTTTTACTAACTTTTTCCAGGTGAAAATGTGTCAATTCCACCTACAAGCCTGGAGTTTAATATTTTCTAAAACGCAATGAAATCTGTGGCCCCTTACTCTTCAAATCCATCTACTAAGTGTGTGTTTCTGTCTGCCCAGGACTATGGATCCAGGGAGGTCTGTCCAGGAGATCAGCCATGGAGAAGCCATCTGGCCCAAGCAAAATCCTCCTGGGTAACGATAATTCTTAAAAATACAAGGCCAGTTTGGACTGGTATCTCTTGGGCATCAAAAACTCCCACACCTCTTTCTACTTCTTAACTAACTTATTCTTGTAGAACTCGCAGGCAGCAGATGACTTTCATGGGGCCAGAGAAGACTCTCCAGGTAGATGGGGCATGGCTGGATCATCTCTGCTATCTCTAGACTGAAGGTAGGAGGCAGAAGGTCAGATTGAAGAGTGGTAGCTCTCACCTCTTTTATGTATTTCTCAACACCTCTAATTTCATTAAAGGCACCTACATAATGGGGGCAGACAGGCTCACATACTATATATTGAACAATGAAGTTCATTGTGGGAAGTTCTGTGACCAGCGTCAGACACTGGTGATTAAAATCCAAGACCTCCCTGAACTGATAATAAACTAAGACATTTCCATGAAAACTAGACAGCTGGTCAGCAAATTATGTAGTCTAATCTTCTTTAGTTCTGGGGTCATTTTAGCCAGCCCTGCTCAACTGTATGAATCTGTCCCTTGTAAAGAATCAAACCAGATGAGAGAGACACAATTTCAATAAACGAAAGCACACCAAATGTGTCTTTGGAGTAAAGTGAAGCATTGCGATGCTGAATATTTCTTTTTTCGTTTTGTCTCAACTAAGAAAGGCTCTGTACCCCAAGCTTCTGCAGCTGGACAGGGAGGGCACTGAGCCCCAAACATGCAGTTGTATCCCGCTGATGCTTAGTGAGTGAAAGAATGAGTCACGTGACAACAGAAAGGAAGCTCTAACTCAGGACATTCAGAGCCTTGGGTTGTGGTTCTAGACAGGGTAGAACTGGCTAAGGAGAGGTGGCCTTTCCTCCCAGGCTTCCAGGTCTTCATCAGTGCAACAAGGGGTTTTGGCTTGATGGACCTGGGCTGCCTGCCGCCAAACTCACAATGTTCAGACTCCGTTGTGCATGGAGTTATTTTCCCAAACGTTGTGGAATCAAAAATGGTAATTTCAACTTAATGAGAGAGTCTGTGGGTCTCCTTTCATTTTTAAAAGAATTTAGCAGTCCTGCAAAAACTCACTGTGTCTGCTGCTTATACTCTGCCTCAAGATGGTGGAGCTGAATGGAACCACTTCTGTGAATCCAGGAGCAGAGTCACTCAAAATAGCCTCAAATTGGCTGAAGCTGTTAGTCAGTGAAGCAGGATTTTGTTAGTCCCTGAGGCAAACAGAACCCAGTGTGGCCCAATGACGAGTGAGGCAGCAGGAAAAGGGCCCGAGGGTGTATTTGTGTGTGGTGGATGTTGGGAGTAAAGGAATTCTTGAGGCATTTCATTTCAGATGCCCTCCAAGTACCCTTCATCATTATTTCTTTTTCATAGTTTGCTATTTTGCAATGGTTATAATTTTCCCTCTGGTTTCCACCAAGCTAGGACAATTTTAAATGAACATTTGTTGCTTCAACGGCATAGCTAAAGTTGTCAGAAACAAAGCAGTATTTTGACTTAAATAGCAACTGGTCTTGCTAACAAAGAAAAGCTACTTGCCAACACACTGGTTCCACTGGTAGTGCTGGAGGTAGCCCTGGGGGCAGCTGCATCTGTAGCCCCCAATGATGTTCTGGCAGCCGTGCTGGCAGCGATGGTTTCCCTCGCACTCGTCCACATCTGAAAAGGTAGAGGACAGCTGTCCTTAGGCCACATCAACACTTTTGGCATTCTCCAAAGCAACATATATATGTGCATGCTGATGTCAGGGACACTTTGAATGAGAGAAAGAAAGTCTGATATCCACAAAATTATTGTAGCACAAAAAACTTCAAAAATATCTACTCTGGGGCCTCCCTGGTGGTGCAAGGGGTTAAGACACAGCACTGTGAAGCTATCCACAGCCACTGCAGCAAGAGTTTGATCCCTGGCCAGAGAGCTGATTCGAATGGTGCAGCAGACCTCTCCTGCCTCACCTGCTGCTCCCCTCAGCAGTGTATTTCAGTAGGTATGCCTATTCTGTTCCCCACTCTGTCTCTGTCGAATCCTTTCACCCCCCCAGATCTCTGGCTTGTACCCCAGTTCTTGTATGCATAAATAAATACATTTTTTAAAAAAAAATAATTTATTCTGGAATGTTTAAATAAATCCAAAAAGGGAGACATTCAGATGTCTCCAGTAAAGTCTACAAATAAAAATGATGAAGAAATTAAGGCAGGGCATAGGAATACTTCATAGGATGGCTGTATGAATTATTTATGTTGCTTGTTGGTACTAGAATCAAAAACCAAAAGGTACCAATACGAAACTAAAATCTTAAAAAATACAATTTAAATGTTAAATTACATATTGTCAGAAGTTACTCCTCACATACTTCATCTACCTTGGGGAATCCTTTAGATCTAATGACCAGAAAATTAATGAATTATGTTTAGGAATCTGCCTATTTTTCTTGACCAGGCTGTAGGGGAGAAAAATCTGCCACTACAAATTATTTGGCAAAAGGTTGATTTCATGGAGGGTTTTGAAGGCTGGGTGAATGTTGCCTTTGAAGAGATATTTACAGGTAAACTTCTGGAAGGTGTGTACCAAGAAGACCCAATCTCTTATGTCTTTTCTAGGAAACACAATAAATCTGCACACTTTTGTCTACTGTACCTTCCCAGTAACCTTCCTAATTGACCTTTGCTTCCTCCCCACCCCCAAAGTCCTTCTATTTTAGCTACACTATTTAAAATGGCGCCTGAAGCCACAGGGGTAGTCACCCAGTCACGGCGGGTGGCTCCCTGGTATACAGGGGTACACATGTTATTATTACACTTCTTTTTGGTTTTTTTCTTTTATCAATATGTCTGATGTTTGTTTGTTTATCTGCCAGCCCAAAAGCACCTAAAGAGGTACAGAGTGATTTCCTGGGCACCCTGATAAGGTCATCACCCACCAGATTAAATTAATAGCTGAGCAGAAGTCTTGATATACCTAGTAAAGCTAGGTTATAGACAGGACGTTAGTTAGTTGTTTCCTCTTTCATTTACTCAAATGAGGTGGCCAACTCAAACAAAACAACCCAAACTGACTTCTTTGTTTAGAGAGCCTCTTTGGGATAAAACAAAATGGACAACTATATAACGTCATATATAGCACATTATAGAACCAATGATTCTCTAAAACATCAGACCTGTGCAAACCAGGCAAAAGATTTCCTGTCTTCTGATGGGTGCTCGGTTCTGTCTTCTGTTGGATGCGCACAGAGGTCAATGGTGAAGGTGTTGATAGCCACCTAAGCACCCTCCCAAAGACCCACTGGCTGGATCAAGCTAAAGGCGCTACCTACCTTCACAGCTGGCACCGCTCTGATCGAGGGAGAATCCCCGCTGGCATTCACAGGTGAAGCTTCCAGGAGTGTTCTGGCAAATGCCCTTAGACCCACACAGGTTGATGTCAGAGGTGCATTCATTGTTGTCTACAAGAAGCAGTGGGGCACAAACAGGGTTAACATTGCCTGAAGCTCTCTTTGTGTTCTTTAAGAGAGAGAAGGATGATTCCCAGAGAAAAGGCAAATAAGGCCAGTCCTTTCCACAGACATGTGTGTGCCTAGACAACTAGGCATGTTCTCACACGTGCTTGTGAGTTTTTGTCTTATTTTAACAAAAGAGAACCTAGAAAACCATCCCTCGCAGGATAGCTACATTCCACATAGGGCTTTTCCTTCCCACTCACCGATGCAGGCAGTGTGGTGTTGGGTAAATCCAGGAGGACATTTACAGGTGAAGCCGCCAATGGTGTTAACACACAGAAACTGGCAGTTGTGCTGTTTGGTTGCACACTCATCAAGATCTATAAGAAAATACAAGATGGGTGTTCTGGCCGAGGTGAAGGCACAGGTACAGAGAAACTACCCTAGGAAGAAGTTTCAGTTTCTACATCTCGAACAACACCGGCCAGATCTGAGCCACAGCAAAAGGTGGGAGGAACCCTGGAGACAGGGGTTTAAAGAGTAAACGTGGCCTCAAGTTAGGCCATGAAATTTAGACCACGTAGCTCTTTGAGGGATGCAAGGAAAACTCAATTCTTTTAGTTAGAGGAATGAGGAATTCCTCAACAAATGAATTTCAAATAAATGATACAATTTTCAATAAATTATAAAATGAGATTAAAAAAAGATATGGGAGTTTTAAAATTTTTCCAGAGCACTGAAAAGATCTATTCCAGCAGGATATAACAGAAATATTGAGAATGGAAATTCATTTAGTCATTCAGTTCTTTTTGTTTCCTCTTTTATTTACTCAAGTGAGGTGGTCACCTCAAACAAAACCACCCAAACTGACTTCTTTGTTTAGAGAGCCTCTTTTGGATAGAACAAAATAGACAACTAGAAAGGAAACAAAGGAGAGAAAAAAATTCATTCTGGTAAATTATAGCGCGTTTAAAAAATGCTTATGGTATTTATCCAACATTACTTCCTGTATTTCAATGGACTCCTGTGCTTGGCCCAGCCCTTTCTTCACTGCTAGAACTTCTAGGCTTATTATCAACTGTTGCTATTTAAAAGTATCAAGGGTAAAAAGCAGTCAAAAAATGCAAAGTATGTTCCAGCTTGCAGTCAAATTTTAATTTAAAAAAAGGAGAAGCTATGTATTTAATAACCCTTTCTTCCTTCTCTCTTTTCTTTCCTCTTTCCTTCCCTCTGTCCCCACTTCCTCCCTACCGCCCTTCCTCCATCCCTTTCTTCTGTCTTTCGTCCCCACAACCTCTACCCCAAGTCCCTCCCTTTCTTGTGACCTTTACTCAATGCACAGCTATACTCAGAGTTGCGGACCAGAGGCAGTTTCTGGCCAGAGTAACATCTGGAGTGGATCTAAACTGAAAGAACTTCCCTGTATTTCCCCCAGTGCTGACTTCTCTCAAAATGGAGCCAATCTGTGCTCTTTCCACTACAGGGGGATAACTGTGTCTGCTTTCCTGGTTTCTGCATTATTGACAACTGTATGCTTCCTGACATAGAAGGTCTCCCCTTCCTATGAATCAAGACAGTACCATCTCTTCCTAGAGTGTCGTCACTGCCAAGAGTGCCTTTCCTCACCTTCTTTCCTCTTATCTGGGTCTTGTCTTTCCAAATTACAGATTTATAGGATTTGAGCTGCACAGAAAAGCTCAGGCCATTGTCCGTGAGGTTGTCTTGTATTACACACCTCCATCACGCACCCCCACCTTCCAGCAGCCGCAGGAAAGGAGTGAACAGCCCTGCCTCTCTCTGCTCTCCACTTCCACTGCACCCCACCACTTCACTCCCCTTACTTTCCTTTATCTCTTTCAAGCCTTCTCATATTAACGCTTGTTCTACCAGCTAGTCTACCTTTTCTTTCTCCAAGTCCTTCATTTTCTAAATGATACTTAAATAGGACTCATTTGTGCTATTCACTCAATATGTGAAGTTTTCATTATTGACAAAGATGTTTATAGGAGTAAGTTTATATCAAAATAATTTTATAAATATTAACTTCTGGTGGCAAGGGTTTTTTCTGCATGGAGTCTTGCTGTTTCTTTATTCTTCCTGATATGTTTCTGAGATAAGCAGCTAGAGGGCAGAAATGGCCCCATGTGTAGATCAAAAGCCTCAACAAAGTGTCTACTTAACTAGGCACAGCTTCCTCTGGGATCATGGCACAGATCAGTCTGAAGAAGGACTCTACTGGAGTTGAATAAACCGACTATATAAATGCAATAACCAGAATGCAGAAAGGAGGTAACTACTTAGGAATCAGCCCGCCTGCGGCTGGCAGACATGCCCCACTGTCTCTCAGACTCATGGATGCCTCACTTACTGGTTTTTAAAGGTATACTGCATACAATGAAGTCCCCAGGAGGCAGGTGAGAGCAAATTTTACTTTACCTTTGCAGCTCCTTCCATCGTCCTGCAAAATGTAACCTTTTGGACACGAGCACTGGTAACTCCCTTCTGTGTTTTTGCAGATAAAATTGCAGGGTTTAGGGGCCTGGTTGCACTCGTTCAGATCTGTGATAAAAGAGACAGTGTGATGTGACAGTACTTCTAAAAATGAAGGCTTACTGCTCAATACCTGTAGGGTCTAACAAAGACTTTTAGTTCTGAGGAAAGAAAAAGTAAATTTGACAGTCTTTGTCCACTGTCTTGTTTTCCCATGCAATTGCACAGGCTTGTGAGATTTTCAGTCTGGCAATTTTATTTTTTTGCTATCATCTACAATTTCCACTAGGAGATAAATATCAGAAATAGAGTACTTACCCACACAGGCAGTTCCAGTTATATCTGGAGTGTAGCCAGTTTTACAGATGCAGTGATATGATCCTCTGTCATTGACACATTCTCCATTTCGGCAAACATCATGAATAACCTTGCATTCATCAATATCTGTAGTTTAATAAACAGAAATTAAAATAAGAGACACATTATAAATGGACAACATAAAATGGAGGGCTCCCATCAGTATAAAGGACTAATTGTGTTACTATATTAGGGATCTATGAAATTAAATCAGAGATGACAGCATGAATTTCTTATGTGATGGTAGGTATTGAAGGGCAAATGAATAACAATTTTACACCCCAGTGGTAAGTAATCAAGCTAGAAGAAAACTTTAAAAATAATTGGTCTTCTAAATTTACATTATTTTCTCCTCGGGGGTCCACAGAACAACCACCTCATCTAGCAAGATCTAGAGCTTTCTCCATCTGAGGCCATCAGGCTTGCCTCTTGCTGACATCTCAGTAACAAACCACAGCAGTGAATATTTTTGACAAGAAAACTCTATTTTTTAAAATATTGCATGTCCAAAATGAGAAGGAATTTTTCCACTATTCTTTATGTTATGTTTAAAGAAATTCCTGAAAAATATCAAGCTGCATAATACTGGGGAAAATGGATCAACTTATGGCTTTTGTGCCTGAGCTTGGGGTGGGTCATTAGGTTGGGTTTTTGGTGGCCTGCCAGGGGAGACTTTCAGTCAGGGCTTCATTTCAGGGAGAGACGGTCAATGTGCACCGTCCCCTGCATCTTGACCCACCTATCTAACTACAGCTTGGTGGGTGCTTTTCCAAGTGACTTCTTCGCCTGTGATTGGCAACCAACCGTTTCATACTAGTAGCTGTTATTTTCTTGATTTTTGTTCATATTTACTCTAAAATGCAATTTAGCACAGACCTGTTGGTGTTAAGAAATGTGTCTTTCCTGAAATCTTGTTCTCATACCCTCCAAAGAATCCTAAATTGCTTTTGGTCATTCTATCTCATCTATCTGTTTCTTTTTTTTACCATATCCGGTTCTATTATCCCACCTTCAACCACATCCTTCTAACATGAACACAAATCCAACTTAATTTCCTTCTTCCCCCTCTCACTTCCAATTCCCTCTTGGAGCTCAAAAAATATCTCTTCTTTCTCTTTATAAAACTAAGAACAACTGCAGTTCCTGTTGATAAGCACAGGGCTGGCAGACTTCTTCAAAGTTGCCTCAGACACCCTGACGGCCATCTCATTGCTGTTAAGTTAAAGCAGATTGTTTTTTTCCAGATATAAATGTGTCTTAATGGCCAGGGTCTCAGCGTTGTTTACATTTCTTTCAAGTAGTACATTTCAGCCAATTTTCTAAGTTTCAGTGTATATTTTATGGTGCACTGGTTTAGGTATGTAGTAATCCTTCCAAGGTCCAGCTAAAAAGTTATATGCTGAGTAGTCAAAAACTGATTTACAAAAAACTTCTGTTAGAAGATAGAGCGGTCACTTGGGGTTCCCTGGTGGCGCAAGGGGTTAAGTCTCAGCACTGTCAAGTTATCTGCAGCATGAGTTCGATCCCCTGCCAGGGAGGGGACTCACATGGCACAGCAGATCTCTCCTTGTCTCGTCCGCTGCTCCCCTCAGCAGTGTATTTCAGTGGACCTGCCTGTTCTGTTCCCTACTCTGTCTCTGGTGAGTCCTCACACTCCCCACTCCCACCTCTGGCCTACACTCCAGCCCTTGTATTCATAAATAAATAAAATTTAAAAAAAAAAGAAGGCAGAAGATTCTCTTTAACACAAAGGCCAAATATATACTACTTCCTCAGGTAGCCCAAGTACAGTGGCAATGTGGCCTTACATGTCTTAAAATGCCGTCATGAAGAATTTTTGTCAGCCTCAACACTAACTCAGTCTGGGCCCATACTGTAAGTCCATAGTCTCATGGTTTTCATAAAACAAAACAAAATGAGTAAATAAAATAAGACGACCAAAAAATAAAACAAGACTCCTTGTAAACACTCTGGACCAAGGGAAGTACCTGCTCCATTGGTCATAAACCCTCGGCCATGGGGGCAGAGTTTTTTGAAAGCCACAGTGCCCTGAAAAGGGCAGATCTCACATTGGGGTCCCCAGCCTCTGCCCCCGTCACAGCAGCACTCAGACTTGGTGACGGGGTTCCGGTTGCTCGAGCCGATCTGGCACATGTTCTGGAGCACCTCCGTGAAGCAGTATCCTTCCCGGTTGTCTGGAAGGGATAGCACATTAAAAACAGGATTTTAGGGAATTTTACGTGCATAGGGAGGTATTAAGAATTTGGTCAGATATAAAAACCAAAAAAGGATGTAACACTTTACCCTGAGTGAGAAGGAGCGAGAAGGAAAAGCTGGAAACAGCAGTAAGAGAGAAAGGCTGACATCTGAGGGAAACAAAGAAGACAAGAAATTCAGTAGGTTAGGCAGGAAGGCATTGGCCTAGACAAGGTCTCCCCTCTGCTCCCAGCAACATGGGCCCAGGGGTCATACTGCAGAGAGAGGGGCAGAGAAGCACAGGGAAACTGATCCCGATCACCAAGGGCTTAAAAAGGCAGCCAAGAAAGAAATTCCAAACAAGTGATTCAGTGATATAATTATAAGGGAAGGATTTAGCTGCAGGGTGGTGCTAAGCCCAGTGGACAATCACAGTCACTGAGGCATTTTTAAAACTTTCTCAAAGCAGTCTCTATTATTCAAATAAGAGATCTGGTTTCAGGAGCCCCATGTGGAGGTTGGGGGCAGGGCAGCAGTGGCACACAGACTCACCCAGGCACTCGTCCTGCGCAGGGCTGGGCGTGAAGCCGTCATTGCACTCACAGGTGTAGCTCCCCACGGTGTTAAGGCAGCGCCCGTTCTCACAGATTCCAGGCTTGGTCTGGCATTCGTTCTCGTCTGTGGGAGTTAACGGAAGGACCAGAGACAAGGGAGTTATCTGCACATGGTGCAGGGTTGGATTCTTCCTTTTTAGTTTTAAAATATAGTTTGTGACGTGGAACCTCTTCACTGCGGTCTCGAATTCAAGAGGGATATAAGGGTTTGCAGCAAAACTGCTCCTTCCTCCCCCTCCCCTCCTGGGGGGCAGTGCCACTGTTCATTGCCGATATGTCCTTCCAGAGGCGGCTCATGCCGTCCTAGCAAATACACCCAGTGTTCCAGTCCTGGCAGCAAAATGGGCCAAGAAAGCAAGCCCACAAAGGGCCCAAGGCAGAGGGAGGGAAGGCCAGGGCTGATGGAGCTGGCTGGCCCCTTAGAGGTCAGGGACCTCATACAGGCCATGGCACGTGGTGAGGGGCTTGGCTGTGGCCGGCCGAGAAGCACTATGTCCCAGGACTCAGGGCCAAGTCCCTCTGTCCCTACTGTCCCTTCTGATCCCCTTACAGCTCCCGCAGCAGAGGGGTCTCTTACCAACACAGCTTTCTCCATCGGGGGTGCGCTGGTAGCCAGGCCCGCAAATGCACATGTACAGGCCGATGAGGTTCTTGCACTCCATTTGCTTTTCAGCACAGTCGTGTTTTCCCGTTTCACACTCATCCTCATCTGTCAAGAATGTTCAGCCACATGTTTACAGCAAGAAAACCACACGAGTGTCTTGCCTTTGAAACATCAAGTGGTATTAGAGCAACTAATTTGCATTTATGCTGTTTCATTGTTAACCTATTTCCTTTTGCATGGTTGGGTGCTGGCCTCTTAGGAATGAGGAGTCTTCCTCATTCCTTGATTTCATGAAGAAACTGCTCTTTGGATGAAAAAATTCTGTTGCATACCAGTGTGTCTATGGTTAACCACACTGGGCACTTAAAAATGGCCAAGAGGTTACATGTTTTATGTTTCACCACAATAAAAAATTAATTAGGGGAAAAGAAGAAATAGTTCCTCAACTAAGTGATAGTCTCTTCAAATGCAGGAATCATTATCTCTATTTTTTTTCATGATTTGAATTATAAAGGCCTTATATAAAGCTTTTATAATGTAATGAAAATGATAACATAATCACAATAAATTATAATAATAAACTAAAACTTCTACCAGACAATAATTATAGCAATATAGTAGATCCTATATTTAATATCATGAAATATAATACAGTAGTGTAATTATTATTTGATAAGGAAATCTTTAGCTTTTCAGAGAAAGAAAAGCATACACAAAAATCTTTTTCTCTACTGGTTCTTACCTCCTTCATTACCTTTTTTCTGGGGTCATTTTTTACTCTCTGTCCTATTGCATTTCCCTCTTTTTTCATCTTTCCCCTTTATACGCTGCAAGATGAGAATTTGGGACTTTATCCCGCTTGTAATAAGAAGCTCTCACTTAGTTCTTTCCCTCTTCTACCTCTGTCTTAAACTGTCTGAAGAGACCAAGTCTCTTCAATGGTGGGGGAACACCCAGCTCTTCAAGGGTGAGCCCCAAGATTTACCCACATTGCATAATAGAATCTAGGCCAGTACTTTCACAATCACAGGTGAGCAGGAAGCACTTTTAGATGGAAACTGTTTAGCCAATGTAGACTCCATGTATTACCCCACTGTTGGCATATACTACCCCGTAGTGAGGAAGATTTTTAAAAATACTTTTATTCTTTCCTTGGTGTTCTCAATTCTTAGTCTCAGTTACACTATCATATGATCATCGATTATCTCCATCTCTGCCTCTTCATACTGAGTTTCTGAATGTGGAGAAATGTCTTTGTTTCTTTGTAGCTTCGGTCTGTAGTTTGGCTGACATCTGTCGGCATACACTGTGTAGTGAACTAAAAAGGACCTATGGTGCAGCTTTGCGCCCATCTTGACGGTGCTTTGGGCTACAGTTTAAGAGGAAAGGCAGCAGTGACAACCCCTGCACTGTGCAGAGAGCCGTGGTCACCAATTTCCTTCCTTACTAAGTTTCGGAGGGACAGCTCCCATCCAGACAGCGCTAGAGCTCTCTATCTTAGCTGATACTGGAGATGGATGTCTCACCTTTGCACATCCTCCTATCTTCCCTCAGAACGTATCCAGCGGGACATTTGCATTCGTATGACCCATAAGTGTTTACACATCGGAAAGCACAGAGCAGAGGATTCTGGGCACATTCATTTATATCTGCAACAAAAGGAAGTAAGGAAATAATGGATCATGAACACTGACCAAGAAAAGGAATTGCCTTTTACCAAAAATTGAAATGCATCATTGTCACAAACATGGGCCATCTCTGATTTCAGGGAACTATAAAATGAGCTGGTTATTTTATCATGGCATAAGCAGGGTTACCATACATCCTATTCCAGTGGTTATTTAGGTGGATGAGAAATTATAGGTCACCCTAGATACATGGAGTTTTTCTGAATTTCTGGCTTTGAAGCCTCAAGTCAACCACTTACTACTGATGAAGGCTCAGGAAGCAGGGGTCAACTTTACTTTAGTCAGCTGAAACAACTCTCAAGCCTATTGTCAGGACAGAAGCAGACACTGCAGTATCACTAACCACTTCCTCTCCCCCATATAAAAGAGGTTCCTGTGAAGTAACAGTGATTCTCATGCTCAGTCATCATGCTCAATCATCTTGCACTTAACAGAGATACTTGGTTCACATCAATGTCCACATTATAGCCTTAAATAGGTGGGACTGGCTTTTCCATTAATGGATGAGAGTAGATTTCAAATTCCTGTAGATTTCATAGTTAGGAATCATCAGAATGTGTTTTTGAAAAGCAAGGTTAAAACAGACCATCTTGATGATCGTATTTTCCTCAAGGCCAATGATGCCCACAAAGAACAACAGTGAAACCCCAAGTAATGATTTAGTCACAGTTTGTAAAGTTTGAGCAACAACTTTGGGTATTGATGGGTCTTACCTCTAATGAAAGGCTTAACGTTTAATACCACCTTTACTCTCTAATTCTCCTTGTGTTTATCCTTTTTAGAATCACCCCCAGGGCTGCTGGACCCCATTTTTAAAGTTTCTCATTCAAAAGGTGTGGGAAGTCTGAATATTTGCATTTCTGACATGTTCGCAGATGATGCTGATGTGACTGGCCCAGAACCTGCCCTTTGAGAACACAGTTCTAGACACCTCCTCTCTCCCCCCCACTTCCAGGTTTCCAAACATCCTACCAGGCAACCTCTTTTGCTATGATTACCCCAACCCTCCCCCACCCCCATGGCTACAGGGTACGGTGGTTATCTCAGAGTACAGATGTATCTACAGGTAGAAAAGAAAGAAGAAAACGAAACGAAAAATGGGAGATGGAGAAAAAAGGGAAATGGAAATAAAAAAAAAGGTAGTAAAAAAGATGAAAGTGTATCCAAATACCAGCAGTAAGTAAACACCGACAAGAATGCTTCAGGAGATGCAGCATACCTAGTGCCATGAGTTACCTACACCTTTCCTCACCTCCTTGCCGAGAAGAGTACAGAGAGGAGAGATGATTGAATGGCTCATTTTACCCAGATGGTCTCGATTCTACACACCCTGAGTGGTATTTCATCTTAAGAACTGTAATCAACCAATTGTCCCCACAGCTAGAACATGTAACCAATGGCTATATGTTTAAGAGGATTACCTTCACAAGTCATCATTGGACCAGGTTCAAATCCCTCCTCACAAGTGCATTCAAAGCCTCCAATCACGTTCTTGCATGTTCCATTTCCACAAGGATTGCCCACAGAACATTCATCAGTATCTAGAAGTGACCAAGAAAGTATTTGAAACATGATAAATTCAGAAAAAAGTGAGGGTGAATTCAGATTATACCTTTTATTCTATCAGAGTACTTTGATCTGTAACGTTTAGTTCTATTCTCTCTCTGTCCTTGCAAGAAAGGAGTGCATATTTCTTATTACCTCAGGTTTATAGCTGTGAGGTTGGTCTTACTAAGTGACTGTGGCAGTGACAGTGACAATACCTGGGTTTCCAGCCCTTAGAGTGCTTTTCTTCATGAGTTTCTCCAGTTTTCCATGTTAAGAAGAAGTAAATCTTCAAGATTTAACAGCACCCAAAGGGTTAATCCCAGGTTTCTCTCATCACAAGTTTTCACTAATTTAAAGCTAGAAAGACATCTCCAGTATGGCCTTACATTACATCATTCTCCAGGAAGCCTTAAGTATGATGGATTTTTGCCAGATATAAAATAGAAGACTAAACTTATGTAAAATAAGAGACTGGAGGTTAAGCAAAATTAATATACTGGATAAAATTGAGATTCAAGCAGATTTTGTTGATTCTGTTGAAACCAGATGGTTTGCATCAGGCCAGAGAAAGGCTAGAAAGAAATAGGTTTAGGGTATGATCTCTCTAAACAACTGTGGAGAGAGAACAAGTCTTACCAAGGAGGTCTAAGAAATGTATACATCTTTTATGTATATACCTCCAATCTAGAATATTGACTGTCTTGTCCTCACACTATCTCTTCAAGCCATTCCAGTGTCTGTCTACCCCATTAGATAGTAAGGTTCATGCAAGGAAGGCTAATGTTGGCTGGGTTCATACTAAAGCCACAGAGCCTAGCACAGTGCCACATAAGCATGGGGGATTCAGCAAGTATTGCTAAATGACTAATATATTAATGAATGAATAAACTTCTTTCTGTTCTGTCTTGATATTTCATTCACTAGTGTGAATGCTGTAGAGCATTAATTAATATAAATTAGTTTCTAATTAATTTTCTATTTATTAGTTCCTAAATTAACTACAAATTAGTTTCTAATGTGGAAAATCCCCAATGGGAAAAACCAGTTTATTACTCACCCACACATTCATTTCCTTCCAAAATGTAACCGAAGGGACACTCGCAACGATAGGAGCCATCTGTGTTGATGCACTGTCCATGTTTACAGACATCGGGTTCTTTGCACTCATCCATATCTGAAACAAGGGAGGAAAAATAGTGAATCACAAGGTAGCTTTTGAAACACAAGGGTATATTATTATCATTTCAGTGTCTAATCAATGAACTCTCTACTATTACAATACAAGAACACAATCAGTATCTACATAAAAAGACAAAAAGAGGAACTTAATATTTCAAGATGAATAGGAGAAATAAGAATAGATGGAGAACAGGTAAGCAAGAGACTGATGGAAAACATTAAAAAATGCAGACTCTGGTGGCGGATTATGGGTGCTAGGAGGGGAGAGTTAGGTGACTACATCTGAGGGGAGAAATCCTTAACTGTCAAAAAATTAACAAGGATATAAAACAATGGTACTTCATTGAAACAAATGAATTAATTACATAAAATGCCAAAAACTTTTTGAAAGAAGTGATGAGAATTCAGCACAGGCCACTCACCAACTGCTGAGTCATCAGGCCCCACAATGATGCCGCTTCCATAGGGACAGATCTGGCGGAAGGCCTCTGTGGTGGAGATAAACACTCTTGAGCAGACTGACCACGGCAGTTAGCTACAGTGCCTCCCCGGACACACCATGGCAGCCAGATGAGCACATGCTGTGCGTATTGGAACCCATGAACAAGCCCTGTCCCCAAACCAGAGACTGTTAACAGGCTCCCCGAGCTGTTCTGCCTTTTACTTGGGCAGCTCTGCTTCATAATGTAGTTCAGAAGAAAATAACTGTTTTCTTCTGAAGTAAAATAACTATCATGAACATTTTAGTTAGGTCTACAATTAATTAAACTGTCTTACTTCCTTGAAGGTGTATAGTTTTGCTTATTTCGTGGCCAGTCTTCACGTTGAATGACCCACAGAGAAAGGCAGATGATGGACATACCGTCGGGTTCAGTGGGGCACAGCTCACAAGGATCTCCCCAGCCTTCTCCCTTCAAGGCACAGCAGCATTCCTGTTTGGAGTGATTTCTGGATTTGGGTGATGAACACTTTCCTCCTTCAAACTTTGCGTAACAGTAGCTCATTCGCAAATCTGTAGCATGAATTCAAGAGATGCTTTAGTTGTGTTCCTATTAAATCATTACAGTACAATAGTAAATAAAAAGCAGTCTATTCCATTAAGGGTGCTCTATTCTCATCACTAATAGTGGTGGCCCTAAGTGCTTATAATAGTAGCTGAGCCTGAGATCTTTAGTCCTAGGTGACTTTTGCAGGGAGAGCTGGTGCACACATCTGCGTGGCTTTGACCTTAATATTTCTTACTCTCGTCAATTTTCCAAAATCACCTGATATGAATAATGCAATCTAACACTGTCACATTTCAAAACTGATATCATTGGTGACTTCTGGACGGAAACATTTAGAGATCATTCACAAGATCCCTTCACTGACAGCTCAGCTTGTACTTGTGTTGGATAATACTTAGCAAACACACAAGTTAAGGTAGACCTCCCAATTCTAGCTCTTGGGATATCATGCTATGCTCTGTATTCTCTGTCTCTCAGCCCTGGAGCCAGGCATAGAGCAAATAAAGAAGTGGCAATTATGTTGATTGGTAAAAATGTGGCACAATGGTTGGTCACTGAAGCATCTGCTCATGGAGTTGTCTACAAATTGCAAGTGGAATTTCTGAAGATTTTATACACACATACACAGACACACATGCACACACAGAGAAGCCTGTTTAGCTCAATTGAGAGAGAGAAGGTAGAGAGGACAGATGGGAGGATTGGAGAATAATCTTTCTTCCAAAGAGTATGTCTTTAATATCAATTGTTTCTTGGTAACTTCAAAATAGAAGATGGAATCTAGTTTTTACAAAATTCAACATTGCTTGCCATAATTTTTGAAACGGACTTTTCCATTTCTAATAAAGCAAATTGAGTGACTATAAAAAGTGAGCTCATTCAAGAATTTGGAGTATGTTTTCCCTCAATTTTGACTTTCAAAGATGCAAACTCTGCTTAAGTTACCTGGAGGCTAAAATCTGCAGACTTTTAGGAAATGCTTTCAGATGCATTTTACAGTTACCTTTTTTTTTTTTCTTTTAATGTCTGACCAGGTCTACTGTCCTGTCAGTTTTTCAGTTCAGGTAGCAAATTATTACATGGACTGGTAAAAATGCAACCCAATGGTTGGTCACAGGTATTTCTGTTAAGACAACCTCACCAGCTTTTATTTCATGACAAAGGAGAAAGTGGACAAAAAAGAGAATGTAAGAATAATTGAATTGCCAAAGAATTACAGTAAAATCTATTTATTTATGTGTTTATGTATGCATGTATCTATCATCTATTTATTCATCATCCCTCTATCAATCATATTTACCAGGTAGTCCCAAAAATCAAATTCAGTTCACTTCCCCCAATGGACTCTTCATGGTCACCACCAACCCCAGATAAATTGTCTCCCTAATTTCTATTCCATTTCTACATCTGTTATGGTTAGGACCTACAGGTACCTTCAATGAAGTACAATGAAGGTCAGAAGAAATAAATGCCCCCCAGTTTCTTATCCTTCAGCATGTCTGCCATTCAAATATTTGCTGAGTAACTTTAAGATTTAACAATTTAGGGGCCTCCCTGGTGGCACAGCGGGTTGAGCACCGCACTGTGAAGCATCTGCTGCAGAGCAGCGTGAGTTCGATCCCTGGCCAGGGAGGGAACCCACATGGCGCAACAGACATTTCCTGCCTTGCCCGCTGCTCCCCTCAGCAGTGTGTCTCAGTGGATCTGCCTCTTCTGCTCCCCACTCTGTCTCTGGTGAATCCTCTCACCTCCCACAACTCTGGCCTGTACCCCAGCTCTTGTGTGCATAAATAAATAAATAAATCTTTAAAAAAGAAAAAAAGATTTAACAATTTAAATCTTGGAGGACACCTTTTGATTTGCTTAATTCTTCAAGTTCATCATCACATGCAATGTCTGTGCTTACTGGTTCTGTTTTTATTATTTATGCCTACAATTCTCTTAAGATATAATTTAGGGACTACTCACAAAAATGACTGAACAAAGAGATTTAAACTTAATTCTCTCCTTTGTCTTCTAGTTCATAATGTTTCTTTTAAATTTCTACCCATGTAGATTGTAATTCTGGCCCACTAAAATTCTTGTTCTCTTTTCATTTGATTACTAACCTGTTCCATACCTTAGCCTCATACAACACTCCACTACCCCAACCCCTGAAAAAAAAAATCTAAGCATCATACAGAGGCTCAAATACATGAAGTTTAGGGTGAGCCTAAGTGACAAATGCTCTTCACTGCACACTGTAAGGTGAGAGACTCATTTATATCTGTGGCCTGCACTATGATTTGTTGACCTGAGTCCTAAGAAATTTGTTCCTTCAAAAATATTATTTGTGGTTCCACGGAATTTTCTCATTTCATGGGCAAAAGAAGTCTGACTCCTAATTTGTTATCATATGAGAAAAACACAGCTCTTAATTCTTTGGCTCCAGCAAAATCCGTACCCTGTGGGAGATTTACATTTGCTTGTGGTGATTTCTAGAATTGACTTATTAATCAAGGGCCTTGTATTTCAAAAGAGTCAGGATCACCCATATATTTTAATCAGGGCTCGCTAGGATGCCTGTTTACCAGTCCATCTACAAAGAGCCCTTAATGACCTCTGAAATTTCATCAGAACTGCAAAAATCACTTTCCCTGCTTGCATTCCTCGATTCTGGCTTGGTCTCTTGGAGCTGAGCGTGTGGCAGAACCTCTCACAGCTGGGCTGATTCTCCCTGCAGTGTTAGCTTGCTCTCTGACAGGCCAGCGCAAATGGAATTAATAGCCTATGAGTTTCCTCTGGCTTGCCACATAGGCAGATTCACACCTGGTTTCTCACTGCTTTCTTTCCAAAGTCAGGCTAAGCCAAAGGCATACAAAAACAAAGGAATAGGAGTTAGAATTTATCTGGCTAGTCTGTATCATACAAATAGGACACGTGTTTGAATTAAGCACCATTCCATCTCCAATCGACAAATCACGTGGGCCTGATAGCTATCTACAAGATCTAACAAACGGAGAATTCTCAACTTTTCCCCTTGACATTTCTATAATAAAACAACTATTTGAAAAGTAAAAAGTTAATCGAGAGAACAATAACTAGATTCTGTGAAAACTCAGAAACTAACTTGGTCACATCTTCAGATTGGTTGGCAAGTTGTTATTGCTATTGTTTAAAATGAGGAAATTCAACCTCCAAAAGAGTAAATGACTTGTCCTAGGGTAAAAATGGCAGGACTGAGGATCCAGATCTAATTTTTCGAATCTTAAATGATACATATTTCCTCTTATTTGCTAATATGGCAGCAAAACTAAACAGAAATAACCAAGGGGATGGAGAGAACTAGAACAATAAAACAACAAACACTAGGGCGTGGGGGAGAAGAAATATGTGTGCTTATGTGTTTTTTTTAATTCATTAAACAAACATGTAAGCAGACAGACATACAATTGCATTGTTTTTCGGAAAAACTGAATAGTTTTCTGGGACATAATACATTGTATTATGCTTATGTTCAGCCTCCTTTTGATTTTTTAACTTTCTTAATTTACAAGTATTTCTGAAAATGGACTAATGCCCAGCAAGAATCCTGCTGAGTCCAAATTTATTTTAGAAAACTTGTGATGAAAGGTTTGGGTACTATAGTTTAGAAGCATATGAGTTAGTTTGCATTTTTTTGTCTGAAAATATATGTTTGGGTTGATAGCCATACAAGTTACATCTTCAGAGGCAGAGAATATAGAACTGGCATTCTCTCAGGCTCTGCCTTATTCAGTGGCTCCTGGTTGACCCCTTAATGAGACCTAGGAGCATTTGCGTTCTTAGGGAGAGAGCTAGGTTGAACTGTTGGGACAGTTGTACAAGCAACCATAACTTGATGGGTGAGTTTTTAACCTTAAAATTAAAAATGAACTTTCTGACATATGGTAATCATTAGACCTCTGGATGAATGAACACTCTCCATCTCTCTTACATTAAGAATCAAAGTTTTGCTATGTTTTAAAAATAAAACCACAACAAATAAGCACAGAGTAATGAAAGTCAAAAGGCTTCAAAGGCACTTACCTTGGCACCTTCTTCCAGTGGAGGATAGTGAGAATCCATCTGGACACAGACATTTGAAGCTGCCTTCCGTGTTACTGCATGTGCCCAGGGCACAGATTTCTGGCTCTTCAACACACTCATCAATATCTAAAAAAATGACATGTATAAAGTCAAAACACAATGAAGACACCAGAATTAGCCCCAAACCCAAAATATTGAAGGACAAAGTTTCAAACCTCTTCCAATAATGGAGAGAGTTTCTTGCATCATAATGCTGTGAGTAAACTTCTAGGCATGACGAATTTCTAAAAATTAGTTTTGATGTTTCTTACAAAAATGGAATCTGCAAGTGACTTCTAAGGGGTCAATGAGAAACACTCCTTACCCAGAATGAATTGCTTGGCTAATTAGAAATATTGGCGTCATTTCAAATCACCCTAAGCTGGAAGAGAAGCAAGAGACTGTAGAATCTGACTTCCCCATTGAACAGTAAGCAGAATTTTGAAACTTCAAGTGTATAGACAATGAGTTACTCAGAGAGCTAAACCTTTGAACCCAATCTGTTATTTAACAAATGCTAATTCATTAACATTATGAATTTTATAAGAACACTAGTAATCCAAGGCAGCATAAACTACAGATATCACAGAAGATGAAACTCCTAATTCTCACTTGCAGTTTACTAATCCTGATGACAGAGATTAGGAAGCTTAATACTCTTAGAATTATGTAACCATAGGCCTAGTTTGCCTGGGAGAGTTCTAGCTTGTGCCTGCTGGTCTGGTCCATTATTAAGAGTGTCATCCTCAAAACTGCCTTGATTTTGCTAATTAATTACATGATCATCCTGCTGATGGAGAAGGTAAGGTCACTCTTTCCAAACAACAACCCATTTTGCCCCTGACTGTCAGCAAGAATTTGCAGTGAAAAAGCGATGCTATTTTTATGAAAACATCCTTTTCAACAAACACATAAATATCTCATATCTTAGGGCTCTTATTATTCCATGCTTATCTAAAGAGTTCTATCCAGACCAAAATGTGTTTATTTTATGCAAGTTTATTTCCATGAAGCCCAACTAAGGGGAATTTAGGAAATGAACTGCATTATACGACAATATTGTGAACACCACACAATAGATATTCTAGAGATGTATGATGCAAAGTGATTATCTTTCTGTATAATGTGATACCAGCCTTTTTCACTCCATGTTATTGTTGAAATTAAACCACACCATGTTTCCTTGTGGCCTGTTAATAAACCTGAGCTGTTGACGATGATTAAATCAGTTCATTTTCATACTCTCGCTAGCCCCCACATGCAAACTTCTTAAGAAAAGTCAATTTTTGGAAAAATTCTTAAATATTTCTTTTTGGTTGTCTTTGTCATGGTGATGATTCTTTAATCATAGGTGACTTCATAGGCAGGGACCAAAGACTATAGAATGGACATAATGATTTTATTTGGGAAGTAATTTTTCTTTCCCTACATTCCCATTCTGTTCATTTTAGGGGAATATTTCATTAGTCATGGAATGGCGAAAGTCAATATTTACAAGACTAAAGTAATCCTCTTAATTGTATTTAGGCCTAATTTTGATTAAATATTTCCAATTTGAACATTACCACTTAGCTGATTTCAACTGGAAATAGAATAAAATTTCTTGATGGTATTAAAAGTAGGGAAAATCTTTACTAATTATGGATGAGATATAGATCTATTTTAAAGTGGGAACAGAGACTAGATGACTTCTTAAAAATTCTTTCAACCTGAGTTATTTATGCAATTCCAGCAATTAATATCCTACATTTACTGCAATGAAATATGTACTGAGGAATGCAATACTCTAAATTTCACTGAGAATTTATTTATAGCAGCATTTCCATTATTCTATAGGTGAAAACAACATAGACAGAGATAGCCATGTTCATCCAGTCTTGAATGTGATCACTTAAAAATTCTAACTGGAGTTAGGAAGATATTTTTAGTTGTAACCTATCCACATTTAAAAATATACAATCTAGATTTTTTACAAGCTGCATGAAAGCAGAACAGTAAAGAGTCAGGACCATATGACCACCCACATACAGAGAATAAAATAACTTCATGCGACGTTCACATGAGAATTAGAGGTTCTGGGCTTACCACCTAAGTATAAAGTCGTAAGTCACACTTCTGCTCTTGATCTCCATTATGAAATGCTCCAAAATGAAAATATCATCATACATACTTTCACAAAAACTTTTACTCGCATAAACCAATAGTGCTCACTTCTAAAAATCGCTAGTGCTCTTACCTTCACACTTGTCATTCTGTAGACTGTATCCAGGTGGACAAATGCATCTATAGGACCCATCCAAGTTTTGACAAGTACCTGGTGCACATTTTCCAGGTTCCAGAACACATTCATTGATATCTACAAAGAAAAGGGAAAAGAAAGAAAAGTTTCCATTGACATGATTTCCATTAGGCAATTGACATTTAAAGAAACTGGAATCAAAGAAATACATGAAACTAAAGTCCACAAAACCCTACCTTGAAGAAAAATTAATTACTCAATAAAAATAAGTTTTATCAGCTTTTAGAAGTGTGTAATATAACAACCATCATTTATTTGACCTACCACAAATTAGATACTTTAAGAAAAGTATGACATGTAACGTGTTAATGGCTATGAAGATTTTTGAGGGCACCCAAAAATTTTTGTGAGAGTCTACTACAAGACTATTTTGAAGGAAAGATAGAAGAAATTATAGTTGTTTACTGACCATTTTTACTGCTAAATGTAATAGTTTAGCTTTTCTCAGTGAGTACAAAAACATAAGTTTAAAAGAGGGAAAAATGTACATTTGTTCACACAGATATATATATAAATATGAAGTAAATATTATAGTCAACTGCATATCTATATACATATATATACACCATACTAAATAATGTGCATGTATATATAGTCTACATGCATGATTGGTATATTTTATTCTAATTTCCTCCAGAAAGACAGCTTGTGACAGAGACTGCAAGACTCTTTGAGTGATAAGTCTCTGAACTCTCTGGAGGCAGAACTCACCCACACAGGTTCTCCCGTCTGGAGCTACCTCATAGCCTTCATTGCACTGACACTGAAAGGACCCCACTGTGTTGATGCACTGGCCATTTCTGCAGAGGTTCCCATTTCCAGTTGCACATTCATCAACGTCTGGCAAAAAAAGAAAAAAAGAACTTTTAAAAAGTCCAAAGAAATAAAAAAAGTCCAAAGAAAATGTCATAATTCTAGCAATGATCAAAAGCTTTTAAGGGGGATAATATCTATTGTGAATTTTGGTGGCTTTTATGGCTCAGTCAAACCTACATTTCAATGAAGATCTAGTTTGCCTAGGTTTAAACACCTATCATAATCTAACAAGATTACACAGTTCTATTTATTACAGATTGATCATTTATATCAGAATTTTATCACTAACATTAATACACAAAACAACTGAAGTTATTATTAAGTATTCTTGCCATTAGAAATATATAAATCTAGCTTCTAGACCCCAGTACAAAATTTGGTACAATCTCTTTGCTTATAAATAATATTGCCTGTTTTTAGAAGAAGAATTTTATAGATGCAATTATTTATTTTTAAGACAGGTTGCAGTGAACCTCTGGACATTATTCCCAAGTTCTGTAATTTGTTTATAAAGAATCACTTGTGCATGTCTTAAAACTTAATCATTTTAATATATTTTGACATTTATTTAATTCGCAGCATAGTAGACACAAAACTTATAACTGCTAGTGAGCATTTTAATAAAAGTAATGGCTATATTATTATGTTTGACATTTAACTAGCACAGTATATTTGACAAGACTTTTAACTGATTGCCATGCACAAGGAGGCACATAACAAAAACAGCCAGCTGGCACACAGGAGATGATTGCAAAGAACACATATAAAGCTGACTTCCTTTGGTGACTTTCCATTTTGCACACGTACCTATACAGTCATTGTTGTGAGAAAGGATGAAACCATGATTGCAGCGGCAGTTGAAGGAGCCAATCGTGTTTCGGCAAGTCCCGTTCCCACAGGCATCTCTTTCACACTCATTTATGTCTAGTAGGAACAAAGGCCACAGAAAATCAGGTTTGGTGATAGGAGAAGAGATCACATGTTACCAGGTGAAAGGGCATTTTAGGGCTCACACGTGTCATCGGCTGACTGACAACTTCTCGATGTTGTCATTAGCTCCAGCAGGGACAGCTCCTGGTCAGAACCCAGCAAGAGGTACGTTTCTGAAGCTCGGGAATAAATTGCTTTCCTCAGTTGGTTTGTGAAAGGCAAAAGCTAGGGACATGAATTATTTCATTCTATTTACTTCTAGAATTTTCCACCCTTGCCATTTTTCTCAGATATTTTTACTTGCAGTTGAAAAATTCTGTGTGTATCTGGGTCTTGATTTGCTGCCGTCTTTAGCATACTTGAGCCTTGAAGATTCCCACTTCAATTTACCATAAAAGAAGTTATATTCACTTCATATTACCCCGAAGTAAGCAACAAAAAAATCAGCTTTCTAAATTAACCTGATATGTTTGACATCCTCACCTTTTCCCCAGTCCACCCCTAAAAGCCTTGGCCATGCCCAATGGTGAATTGTGTCACTCTTCTAAGCTATCCGAATTGGAAGGCACTTAGTCTCTTTTACACACTCACTTGCATTACTATTTGTTTTTTTTATTGATCCATGACTTTCTCTTTGACTCCTCTGTAAAACTATTTTGGCATCTTATTTGTCTTTGCACTTTGGTTTAGCAGTCAATATCTTTCTTATAAAGAGTAGGTGTACATTGTATTAAGAAGGAAATAAAAAATGGAAATGAAAGAAAGGTAATACTGCTGGTTTGTGAGCATGAGGCAAAAGGAGGAGGGCAAGGCCAAAGGGAGGGGAGAGGAAGGTAACACCTCAACTTAGCAAAATGTTGCGCTTAGTGTTAGGATTTTGTTTGCTTTCAGATTTTGACATGAAGATAAATCATCTGTGATACTAAGTCAGGAGGTTATGTCTGATTCCAAAGGGACTCCAAGATTTGTATCGTTGGTTGAAGAATATATACAGGAGTCAAGCTACCAGCGATCAAGACCTTGTGCCTTCATTTGTTTTTAGCCAAACTAGTGAAGTTCTTCAATAGGGCAAGTTCTTTGATAGAGAGGTCCAGATTATTCAGATAGAAGAGAAAGAAAGAAAGTCTCATTGGTTATGCAGGGGATAGCACCCAGTGAAGAGGAGGAATGGTTACCCTCTTTTAATTTAAAACTTATTATCTGTTCTGAAGTAGACAAACTTTATGGGAATGTTCTCTAATGGATGAGTCCAATTATAGCCAAAGGCAAGCACTTTAAACATTATTCAATTGAGTGTTCTTTTTCCAGCTGTGAAACTGATTCATATTCATGAAGTCCCCCCAAAGACTTAATGGATATTGCTTTGAAGTAGAAAAAGAAAGGAGGGAAAGAGAGAAAATGATTAATTACATATTTGAAGTTTATTCTAAGTTAACAGCCTGATTCAGAGCTGAAACCAAGGAAGATTTAAAATCTTGAGCTCTTTTCCCTTAGGAAAATGTTTCTTAGGATTTTTTTATTGTGTGTAATTTTTTTTTTTGCCTTTATAGGATTTATAAATTTCCCTTTGATGCTCTGGTAAACCTATAGACACTTCTCAAAAAATGCTCATCCTTAAATACTCAGAAGCTGCATACTCTATCCCAATAAGGCAAACCCACATGCTATTATAAAGGAATAACAGACTATCACCACAAAATAAATTTTTTTGTCTTAATGTATTTCTCAATTTACCCCTTAGTCAAAAGTTTTTTTGACCATATCACCAAATTAATATCAAGGAAGAAATTTATGATGTTCAACTTGGCAAAGATTAAATATCAAATGATGTCAATGCTACTAATTTGCTTGTGTTTGTCTTTCATAAAACTGCTACCAAAAGACTTGTTTCGAACTTGAATATGTATTGCAATGCAAATGGGATATGATATGGATATGAAGAAACATGAAATGATAATCACATACTCACCCAAACACATGGTTTGATCAGCATTTGTTTTAAAACCAGTGTGGCAGAGGCAATAAAAGCTCCCAACTGTGTCAATGCACTGTCCATGGCTGCATATGTTGGGGATTTCTTGACATTCGTTGCGATCTGTAGATAAAAAGCGTCTAAGTGGAAACTCAGAAGACAGAATCAGAATGGATAACTTACTTCTAGGTTTTGTTCTCAAGATTAATCTCCACTCTAACCTAAGTCAGTGAAACAGAGGAGGAAATTATATTTTTGTCTCAAAGTTGGTTAAAACTTAGCCTTATTTACTATTCAGCGTATGTTCACACTATACGAAGTAATGAAAAACGGCAAGTATCCAAAAACCTTCTGAGACACATGAAAACTTAGATATTGAATTTGCAAGAGATAGCCAAGCTGAGAAAGAATCCATTTGATTATCTGCCTAAGCATCACCACAGATTGCAGAATTAATTGAAATAATTTGTTGATAAAGTTCTTGGGCCTTGAATCATGGATCCTTTAAGACTTCCTCTGCAAATTTATATCAAAGTCAAATAAATCCCATTGCTAAGAAAGCTCTTCTTGATGAACAACCCATATTGCCCCTTTTTCAAATTTCACCTCATTGTCTTGCCTGCAATCATAACCTTTTGTTTCATCTTAACCATGTCCTCGGGTGTATACATGGCTTCCTTTAGCCATTGACAATCCTGATGTTTATTTTGATTCATAATCACTCCAAGAAAAAGCCTCTTACCTTGTTTCTGCCAGTTGTTAAACTCTAAATTATATTTATTATTGAGTGTCTGTGGCTACCCTGAAATATGATTATTTCAGGGGAAGAATTTACGACATGAATCCACAAATGACATAATTACATGCCTACTTACATCTCTGATTTAAATTGTTATATCTTTCAAGATTTTATGTTGAGGGCAAATGTAATTAAAGAGTACTATATCATCATGATTTTCCTATTGTCACCAAAGGAAGCAAGTAGAACGCCACCTCAGGTATGGATGCTGTGGGGCACAGCAGCACCTGCTCTCGGGTGAATATTCCAGACTTGCTGTTTGCCTGCTCCATCTACTCAGAAGACAGAAACTAGGAATGGGCATTTTTTTTGCTTCAGCTTGGGCCCCCCTCAGGCAGAACTGGGAAGATGCCTGGGACTAACTATCTTCTCTCTGGGGCCCAGAGGAAATGGAGAAAATTAAGGCTTTTCTTAGAAAGGGATTTCCAGTTAGGAATTTTCTTTCCTACATTGCCTATTTCATGATTTTTTTTCAAATACGAAGCACGGAGTGCTTGCAGAGTCTATTGGTGAAATAGAAAGCTACCGTGCTAGAGAATTTAATTGTAAAACTCTGTCTTGAGACCAGAAAATCAAGCTCCAAGATTTGAACTCTGAGGAGACTTTGAGGTTGGAATAGGAGGTTTAAACTGGTGACAGGAGGGAAAACCACACAGGAAAAAGAGGGAGGAGATAATGAGGAAGCATCTGGGAAGAACCTCTCTCATTTCCAGCTTCACACCTTTCAGAAGGGGGGTGCATCTGCTGTGCTGCATAGCTCCCCAGAACAGACTAGCATCCTGGGTATAGGTACCTAAGTGCCTCTCTGGTCTCTTAGCAACACTGGGCATTATGGTCAACTGTGACTTGTGGTTTGAAATGCTATACCTATGAATTGAAATAAGAATCTTGTGACAGAAAGAAAATTAAATTTTAGTTCTCATGCTATAATGTCTGAGAAGTGTGATGTCTAGGACAGCAACTAAAGATATTTTAAAATATTTTTAAAGTAAGATATAAATGAAGACATTGTCAGAACAGTCTTCAACTCTAGGGATGGATAATTACAAAACTCAAGTCTACTTCCTTTCTTCTGAGGTTTTCAGTGAATGAGGGAAATTGAATTTTGGCTCCAAACATCATTCACTCAGAGTACTTATCATCGGGTAAGTCTTATTTATGTTAATATTCTACAAGAAAATATGACAGGGCTTAAGCCCCAGCAGGCCCTGGCTGGACATCTAGTTTTGATGTATAAATAGCTCATCCCACTTTTTGCCTAAGCATGAAATATTGTGAAATGATAATTTCTACATTATCAACAATTCTTTATTTTGATTGGAATTACTTCACCTATTTTCAAAGAAATATAAATTAAGAGCAAAATGCAGGGAAGTGGTATCAATGCCAAGTTTCACTAGGGTATTGTGGCTTATATCAGAGACGTCCTCACTTTTCCTGTCCTTTTTTTAAAAAAATAAGTGGATAATAACAGCTCTGTTGACAAAATGCTAAACACTTGCATATGTTCCTTTAAACTCAACAAAAAAAAGTCTTGATTCTGAAAGTGAGTTTTTGTTCTATTATTACACCCTCTTCCCACCAAGGTCTCATAAAACAATGCAAAATACCCTACAGAGAGCAGCACATTTCCTACCACTTAATCATTGGTAGGCAAGGAAATCTAAGGAAAATTTGACCATGTTCTCCTGTGTTGTTTCATTCACAAATGTATAAAATGTTCAGGAAACTCCCTGGTAAATAAACTGTAAGCAAAACAACACATTCTTCCTGATCTCTTTGCTAAATATACAATGATTTATAGTTACCCAAAAACTTATATGAAAATCATTCTAAGGCATTATTTTGTTTCTGGTCTCCCTAACAGTGTGTTAGGTCCATAGGATGGGATGTCTAGGTCTTCCCAATATGTTCATGTTGACTCCCCCAAGATGTTGAGAACAGGCCTTCCAAGATGTGCCACCTTAGCAAGTGGATCATGTCAAGCTAAGCAAAATAGAGGGAGATGTCTCTCTCTCTCTTTCTCCACCCTGAGGGTTTCCTCTCTCCCCCACCCCACCATGAGCCCCTACTCTTCGAGGCTATCAAAAAAAATCACCATCTCTCACTTAATTACCTAAAAGAATAAGATGAATAGGTTGATACCTAGATCTAGGTTTATGATCAGAAATAAACTTTCTATCAGAGAAACCTATCTATATGGCAGGGCAGACATCTCGGTACAGAGCATCTGGGTTTTGGTATCATATGGGTCACCCTTTTCTCTCCTTGAAGACCCAGGTCCCTTAGTGCAGGGAAAAAAACCTTGGCTTTTCTTATACACTCTATAATCTACAGCCATGTAGATTCCCTATATATATATTCCCTATATGTGTAATTAAGTTTGTTCTTTTTTCTTACTAACCTTTCTGAGGTTATTTGTTTGCTCAGTCAGTTGGAAAAGAACTTAGAGGAGAGGAAATTTACCCTCTGCCCCTAGATCGATAAAGATGACCAACAAAATATCTAACTGCTAGAGGACAGTTATAATTATAATTATAATTATAAAAGTGACTTATAATTAATAAAAAGTTTGTTAGTATTTGCTGTCGTCAATGAGCGATCTTCCATCTGTAAGATGTTCACAAGGAAGAATGATTCTGCTGGTTCTTTCTGTCCAGTGTATGAGTCTGTCCCAGGTCAGAAGAGCGTCATTGTCTAGCTCTGGGGTATGGGCCTCATGTGTGACGATCTCACCTATCAAAGGGGACTATGTGAAAGGAAAAAAAAAATAATTTGGTCCTGAATCTTTGTTATGTGTGTATATCAGTGGAAGTGGTTGTTTGCAGCAGGTAGCCGGTAGGTAAATATGAAATCTGTGTAAATCCATGGCTTATTTCATGTTTTGAAAACACACCCATAAAGAGGGGTGGAAAGCAAGGATGGAGATATTTTAATGATTCTCCTTCAATAATTTTCCTTTTTCTTCCAGTTTAGTTATTAAAACTCAGCTGTCTAAACCTTAACTTGGGTGTGCCTGAACCTAACCATCACAAAAGACATCCAGGTATTAGGAGTTTGAGGAGACAGCCGGGTGGGGCACCCCCAGCCTCAGGGGAACCACCTACCCGCGCACTACCCCTTGGTAACCACCCACCAGCGCACTGCACCCTGGGGACCCACTCACCATTGCACTGCCCGGTGGAGGTGAAGCGGTAGCCGGGTTTGCAGTCACAGCGGTAGCTGCCCGCGGTGTTGATGCACTCGGCATTCCGCTGGCACACGGGGCCGTTCTGACACTCGTCGATATCTACAAGCAGAAGAGAATGCATTGGAGGAACAGAACTGGTCTCGAGTTGATAAAGCCATTCATATACAGTAGATTTACACTTCCTTGTTTTGATGGGTTCTATGGAACAGACAATGGGAGGCTGAAAACTCATTTCTTACTTTTCCACTTCATAAATGTGAGGACTTGATTTGTGAATGCCTATGGGCCGTAATAGTGCTCGTATATAAAAAAAGTCATGAAGCTCAAGGCGAGGACTTGACATGGGTGCAGATGAATATCCTAGGCAGTTTACTAGTTGCTGAAAGCCCAGTTTCCTGACTCCATCGGCTTGCTTTTGTCTGAAAGGTTGCCTGTCCTGCAGAGTAGAGCATCTCAAAGCTTAAGTATCATACAAATTACTTGGGATTTTGTTGAAAGGCAGATTCTAGGGAATCTCAGCAGGTCTAGGGAAAAAGCTGAGGGTCTGGATTTTCAATTAGCTGCTGCCAGGGCATGCTGACACTCCTGGTCCCCAGACAGCAGGGTTGGGGAGGCTCCTGCTAAAATTACTGTCACAAGGCAGTCAAATCAGGAAAACATAACATGAGAGGCTAGATGTAAGATGACTGGAAACAACCCAACTCTCCTGATCAAATTAAAAAATAAAATGGATAATTGTGCTCGAAAGCTTTGACTATGCTCACAGGACTGGCTGTTTGCTTCCTTTTTTCTTTTTTCTAAACAGGTACCCAATATACTTCATATATGTGGTATTGCGAAAGCTACTGCTCAGCATAGGCTTTATCAACGGGCAGATACATGTTTCCTGTTCCTGCTGCAATCAGACAATCTAGTTCAGTCTAAGTCCAGTAACAGGGAAGAGCCTGTAGCACAGCAGGGAGGGGGCCTTTCCTGCAGTGCTGGGGTTTGCATGGGAGTTGGCTCAGCCAACAGAGTTCCCGCACTGCAGCGGTACATACATCAGCCCAAGCCTCTTAGGTGGGAAATGCCCTCAGGATTAGCTGTCAATCAGCAGGGGTTCTCTCTAATACCAGGTGGGGTAGACCCCCTTGTGTAAGAGATATCAGAGCATAAGCATGTCAGGGAGCCATGCCCCACTCGAATCAGGTATACTTCTTGCGCCCAGCACCACCTCACCCGCCATGTCTGCCCTGCTCTTAATTAAGAATGTACAGAAACCCTGAACAGAGCTTTTGTTGGTGGAGACACCAAAGGGTATCACAAAAGAACATTTTTGTGCTGCCTCGGATGCCTAACATCTGATTACATGCATACTTGGGGAGAGCAGACACACTGATGCTCCCTAAATCACTTCTGGAATCCATTCCAATTTCAGTATACAGAGGCATGTATTAAATCAACCTTCATTTTCTGATTCTGAGTGTGTGCTGGGACGCAGCTGACCCTGGATTAAACATTCACCCAGAAGATGGATATCTTGTGAACAGACCAAAAGCTGGAGTATTTTGTAATCTCAATAGCCACCAAATGCTAGTCTGACAGCAAGAGCTTTGCACTGGTGCAGCTGCAGGTCTTCAGTTTCATATGTGGAGCCAGGTCTAGGTTGACTTGCTGGTCAGGGGTGGCCTGACCTATGGTTCTGGCCAAGGGCTGCTGCTTCAGCAAATAAAAGGACCAGAGAGGTATGCAGCAACGTAACCAGTGAAGTGATCTCTGAATGGAAGAGGAGATAGGCCATATGAAGGTGGTGGGTACCCCAAGGCATGTATTAAAGGGGGAAACTGTGCCTTGTAAAAAGGGGTCAACCACAGTGCTGTGAGACCATCTGCTATGCTATGGGCTCCCTACTCTCCCTCACGATCTTCCTGCCATATACTTCATCTTTGATGGCGTCTCAAAGCACTGTGGCTAAGGCCAAGGCCTGAAATGACTTTCTGAAATGGCATGCTCATCCCATTCCCACTCCTCCCATCCCCCACAGCAGAGAAAACAAGGGACATGTGTCGATTGGCCCCAGTAACCAAGGGCCTGGTGAGGAGACTTTAACAAGCATGTGCTTAGGACCATAACATTACTCATGGCCTAGAAGTTATCTCTAGTTTAGGAGGGAACATTTCATTAACATTAAAGTGTTGACACATATGCCCTAATACATGCTCTTAGGGGCAGTAACCCTTCTTGACATGAACAAAAATCCACTAATGGCCCCAGGTTTAAGTATTAAATCAAAAATTATTCCAGCTATGCTGGAGCACATGGCGTATTTAATAACAAGTAATGTCTCCTTTACTAAAATGTGAAAGAACACTATCTTCCCCAGATGGAGGGGGAAAATGAAGTGCTGTGAGGAATGCGCAGAATCACAGTATACACACATGGCAGGGGAGGTAATTTGAAAATGAAAAAAGTACCATTTGCGTGCATGCCAACATTCTTCCTATAAAATCGAATTTGCTGTTCTTGCCATTTGGAATTCTCTCATGCATTTGGAATATTTGCATTAACCTTGTTTTCACTTGGGAGAAGCAAAGGCCCCGTTTGGAAGAAAAACACTGATTTTAAGATTCAACTCAAGATGCCTGCCCACCCCTCACGCTCACTTTCAGCAACGTGAAACAAAAGCCATGTATCTGACACACCCAGGAACTCAAGGCTTTTTCATATCAACTGGGAAATCTAATACATTGTGTGTGGGGAGAGAGGCCTGGGGAATGTACATCCTGCTTTTTTTTCCCCTCCACTGGGAGTGACTAAAATTTTTTTTCCATGTAATTTTATGTTGTTCCGCTACACTGTGCCCTTCACTGTTGCCAGCACGTGATGGATTTCTGAAATTACAATGTTGTGAAATCTGCCAAGTGTGTGTGGGAAAGTAGCACATCAGTTGGCTCACTTTTGGGCATGAGAGAGTGACAGTATCACTTACCTTCACAAACCAGCAACTTGTCATTATAGAAGAAGCCCACTGGACATTCACATCGGAAGCTGCCAACCATATTGATACACACTCCATTTTCACAGACCCCTGGAATCTCTCGGCATTCATCAATATCTAGAAAGAGAGCAGCCACATGTGAGCAGTGACAAGGCACACGATTCCCAGGCAGGGCAAATTGGGATGAAAATTAGCTGCTTCTATTGAATATCCCATGGAAACTCCCAAACCAAAGAAACATAAGCACATGCGCACATGTGAGCATGTCGGGGTGGTGTGTGTTTTGGGGTGGTGATGATGGAAGTGCAGAACTTTGGTAAAGAGCAAATCCAAATAACAAAAAACCATGTTCTCGGTGCTCAGGTGTGTATCTGGAGTTAGTATCTTGTTCTTGGTTTGGTTTCAGAGCATCAACTTTGTTGCGTAGGAGCCATCTTTGAACTCCCTGTGTGCTGTGCGCCAGATGAGACTAAAGGAGTTCTGCCGGCCCAGAGCAAATGCCTGTCCTGCGCCCAGAGCATATTTTGGGGCTTGGCGAGAGGGGAAAGGTAAGCTAATGAAGAACAGGAGGAACCCCTGGTCACAGCCAAGGCTGATCTTTCAAATGCCATTTCCTCCTAAAGGCTTTGGCATGGAGGTAAGTCAATCTAGGGATGCGAGCTGGGCCTGGGCTTGAGTACCAGGCCAGCACTGAAAGGATGGTTGCAGTCAGTCATGGCTTTCTAAGGTCAGGAGCTGGGCCTAGCTGATGAACCACTGTGTTAATATTATTATATTATTATACATAATATATAATGGTACATATCATTATTATATATACTATTGACCAATATTAATATTGGTCCCTCGACTGCCATCTGGCAAATGTTAAGTGTCAAAGTCTGTTAAATTTTGGTGAGCATTAAAACAGGATCAAAGCAGGCTGAGAGCAGAGACAGGACCCGAGCGACTCAGCAGACAGGGCCAGCTGGTGGGCAGCTCTCACTTCCTTTTGGCCCTCCACTCTCTGTCTGACCTGCTCTAAACTCATCATTCAGCATCCTCTAGGGCAATAATAATGATAGTAGTAAGAGTTTCTCACTTGCTATATGCCTGGTATGCTTTCAGGAATTCAACATGGGTCACTCCCTGAGATGGCCTCTAGGCACCAAGACTGTCCTCACTATGCAGGTGGTAGGTCTGAGGCCAGGCCAGAGAATAGAACTTGCTAAGGCCTCACGGCCAAATATGAGGCAGAGTCAGGATTTGATACCTGGCATTTGTTAACAGGCTATCCTGCCTCCCTTAGGTTTTCTCACTTTGTATTCAAATAATCTTCATAGAACCATCATCAAAGGATGCCTCCACCCACCAACCCACTAGAAGTTTCACAAAACGCTTTGACAGCTGGGAGGTCTACACTACCAGTCTTTCCCAGTCACTAGGTTTCTGTTACTGTTGTTTAGATGCTTTATTGTCAGGAGGCTGTGTGTGGTACTTCCATTAGTTGTAAGAAGATGGCCACAGGCTTAAGCAGGCCTATAAGGTGGAGCTGCAGATTTAGAAGAATCACACACTAAACTCCACATGTTTTAAAGGGGAAATTTGACAGAACAGGTTTATTTTAGACCCTTTTTAAAAAAGGGTTTGATTTTGTTTGAAGACGAAGTCATGTCTATCTTGGAGAAGAAAGCGCTTAGAATCTCAAAGGGCATATTGCTGTTTCAAACAGAGGTACTTTATGTGTCTAGATTTTCACACATTTGTCATCCATGTTTTCAAAAAGTTATGCAAAGTAACATCACATCTGTGTATCATCAGCAAACAGAAAAACAATTCAGGTGACATTCTTTTAGTATGATTTAAAACATGGAATACTATATTCACATTCATTTGTTTTAAATAAGTGATACATTATCAAGTTTAACAATAACAGGCTGGGTCGAATTTCTAGCCATTGTTAGGCATAAAATAGCAAGAGAATATATTAAAAATTATATTTTCTTTTCCTGTCTGGATTTCATTTGAACTTCAACTTGGAGAAGTTTATATTTTAAGACAAGATTAATAAACTTGATATAGTTTTCACCCCATACGAATGGGCTCTATGTGCCAACAATCTTAAGACCCTTTAGAAGGAGAGCATAAAACTTAAATAAAACAAAGTTTCTCAGTCATCTAAATATTTTGTCATGGTGGAATTTGGTAATAATAAGTATATTGCTAACTATCACATTTCCAGTTTTCAAGAGCTAGAGGCAAAGCAAGCTGTGAGTCAGGACTGGATTCTGGGCCCAGCTCTGTTATTAATTAGCTAGGTGACCTCGGTTGAGTCCCTTCCTCAACTGTAAAGTAAGGCATTTGGACTGGATGATGTCGAAGGCCTTTCCAGCTCCACTGGTGGACAATGCTAAGTCTATTTCTTTCCTTTGTCTGCTGTAGCCTTGCTGGAGTTCCCGCCTGGTTCATCCGTAGAGAACAATTACATTAAAGACCACTTATCATCGGAATGGAGATTCTAGGGAGATGAAAAGATTTGTTTTGAGAAGAGGAAAAACAAAGCAACCAGGGCCAGGTGTTTCATGCCAATGTCATTTAGCAGTTTTTCTTTCCAAACCATGAAGTTTCTTTGGACGGTGACTAGACTGTGGAGCCATATGGATTTGGCACTAAGGGAGCCAGGCTGATTGCTGGACCAGACCCTTGTTTTCTTAAACAAGGTCATTGGAAAGGCTGATGTGGATTTCAATTTACTTATTAGGAAAAAGGTAGAATGGAGCAAGTGGTGATATTTGCTACTAGACACAATCGCTCAAACCCGTAAGGGGCATCTAAGGATGCATAAGTAAATCACGCTGAGAGTGCATCAGCTTCCCATCTACTTTTATGTTACTCGGTTTTAAACCACAGAGGGGTGGCCTCTGTTGGCTGAGTAGTGTAGAAGGCTTCTGAATCTTCCACAACCATCCTAGCACTGTAGTGGTCTCTGCTCCAATTACCAGATGGGCCTCAGACTGGAAAGAATTTTTTAAAGTTTCACATCTGAAATTCTCAAAACAGATGACCTGGGGAGATTACATGTGAGATAAAACTGACCCACAAAAAAATGTGACTTTATATGAACACCCTGCACATAAGGATCGGTGTGATAATCAGAGGAAGGAGTGGGAGTTATAGTCAAATCAAATGTCAACTGGCCCTACTCCCAGAATCTCTCTCTCTTTGTTGATGCCTAGGGTTGGTTTAACTAAGCTTGATTGTAATTTTGTGAGAGACTTTCCAGTTCTCTTAAACATGAGCAAGAAAAATGTTGCTGCAAGTAGGTGGAGCTACACAGCGTTTGTACTGCTTGTCTCAAACTAAGAATCAGTGTTTCAGGAAAGCTAAGTGGATTGCTTAATAACTTTCCTTTCTATGAAAAAAGAAGCAAAATGAGAAAACGATGGTGTACACTTCCTTTTCTTTTTTAAATTGAGGTAACACTAGTTTAAAACACTGGGTGGGTATGATTTAGAGGTACAGGATCACACCTTTCAAATGTGTGTTACCACACCACATCCATCACCAGGGCACCTATAGTCCTGTCAGATTCCTAGGGTTTGTTACTGGTTTGGCTTTGTCCAACCCTTTGTACTGTTTCTCTATAGTCAACATATAAGAGATGACATCTAGTATTTGTCTTTATCTTTCTGACTTATTTTGCTTAGTATTATCCTCTCCATGTTCCATCCATGTTATCATAAAAAAAGAGTTTATCATTTTTATAGATGAACAGTATCCCATTATCTATTATATTAACATATATATTATATATGTATATAACACACACATATATATAATATCTACCTGATATACTCATCTGTCCTTGGGCACTTAGATTATTTCTATAACTTGGCTATTGAAAATAGTGTTACGAAGAACACAGGAGTGCATTTATCTCTTTGTATTCATGTGTTTGCATTCTTAAGAGCAATACCTAGGAGTAGAATTGCTGGATCACATGGTAGATATATATGTCCTAATATTTTGAGTACTCTATTTTCTTAAAACAAAGGCAATAGCAGAAAATTCTGATGATCGAGTCATAACTCACCAACAGGTAGGCCGGTGTAAATGTCAATGACAAAGCCTGGTCTTTGACTTCCACAGAGTGTAGCGAATTCATCTGCAGGGTGGAGATTGGGGGACAGTCAGCAAAGGAGAAATGATTAGGGTAAAAAAAAATTGCTGTGCAAATAGTCTTGAAATGTATTTACCTATATTTTGAAGAACTTAAAAATAAAAAACAAATCTGAAAATTCCAATAATATCATAACCTTGTCTGTAAGACAAACACTGAAGGAAAAGTAACCCCAAGTTTACATGATCATGAGGGAGAAGCGGACATCTTTACAACACATGATATTCATTTGTTTGCACTTGCATGTAGGACTTAGGTTTGTATGAGGATGATCCCAGGGGCTGGCAAGAGTACCTCTTTCCACTCTGCATTAAGGGATCTAGCACTTGTGGAATGCTTACACAAGTCATTTCCTTAGTTGACTGCAGGAGCCCAAGGCAAAGCCAGCCAAGTTTTTGACACTGGCTCTATTAATGACTAATTCAGGTCACATAACCAATTTACATCATCACTTCACTTTCTGGACCGGGGTTTCTTTGAGTACAGTTCTCTTGCTATCTTTCTCTCCCTCCCCCCGAAATCTGTCTTTCTCTCTCCTGCCTGAATTAATCAAAGTTGATAAAAAAAGGATGAACTAAAATGCCATCTGAAGTCCCTTCTGACACTGAGATTCTGTAATTCCAGATGAGGACTGTAACTGATATGGCAAACTCAAGGCCATTGCCTTATTAGTCAAATTGAGTGAAAATTAGTAAAAGGTTTCTGGAAGATTTTTAATACAAATTTAACAAGTTATTCTTCTAGTATTTATTTCCTCAATCTATGAGTGCCCACTTCCAACAAATGTCACGCCAGCTGACACGGGTCATCCAGAGAAATTTCAGGGACTCCTAAAGTGTGCACAGATTTCAGAGCTAATGAAAAGCATGACTGGATTTGGCCAACATTCAACGTGAAGACAAAAATATTGCATTTTATGTTAAAAGTATGTAGATTCTTAAAACCCAGACAGCTATTTCTGAAAGTAAATAGCAATCTATACTAAAGGTCTCCAAAGTATTCTCCAGAGGAAAGTAGAAAGATGTGCTGAGGTTAAAAAATAAATAACTAGGTTTTCTACCTAGCTTTGTAAAGTCTAATTAGAAAAATTCATTTTGTGGATATTTTATAATATAACAGTTCATGAAAATAAATGTAGTGTTCAATATAACTGAAAACAAATAAATGTAGATGTGTAGTCATCTACTTTTACATGTACACACAGGCCTAGTGTGTGTATAACCAGATTTTTTTAATGACTGGTGTTAGATCAAAATATTTGAGGCCATTACTCAAGATCAAGGGTCAGCAACCCTCTGGTTAAAGGTCGAAAGGGTAAGTATTTTAAATTTTGCAGACTGTACAGTCTGCCAAAACTACTCAACTAAACCATGATAGCACAGGGCTTTCATACTGTAAAATGCAACAAGCACCATTCTGAAGACATCTTGCTGAGTGCAGGTAACTCAATATTCTAAGTGGTGGTTATTGCATTATTTATGGATTAAACAGTGGATGAAATAGTATATTTTTACTAAGACTCTTCTGTTTCATGCATGTTGTCAGTTTACGCCAGACAACAGATTAAATATTTTATATATTACTGGGGAAAGGGGGAGATGAAATAGGTATTACTGAATATTCTGATCAATAACTTGCATGATGGTTCATTCCATTTAAATCATAACACTAGTAAACAATGCCATTGTGATATACCTATGATACATGTCATCTTCCATATGATATAAAAATAGCACATAAAAGTCCTCACTTCATTTATTTTAAGAATGGACTTTAGACTTAAAGTATATAGTACTTATAAAGAGTTCTCTCCATGAGGCTATAAGAAGTAATTTCTCTCAATACCAAGAAGAGTTGTGCTTTCCTTTAGTGTTGCGTTTGTACTGAGATTCTGAGACTTGATCATGTCTTTCTTTTTATATGAACTGCTAGACAATCTGAAGCCAAAGTTTGTGTTCATTTTGGCAACTGCATAGGAATTCCCAGCTTGGATTTTTGTGTATGAGCCTCATGCCTTGCTCTAAATTTCTTACCCTTGTTTTGCTATTTGCCCTAGGCATTCTGAGTTTATATTTGCATCTCTATGGGCTGCCTTAAATTCTGATTCAACTTTTAGGATCAGAATCAACTGTGAATTGAAATACCTGTGAGCTCATTTCCTCTTATAACAGTAAACATCACACCTTTTCTTCTCTTGCTAAAACTCACCATCAATGCATGGTAATTTAACAACCCATCTCTCACCCGTGCTTGGGATGGGGCACTGTTCACAGGGCTTGTTCCAGGCCCGGCCAATGTTGTAGGAACAACAGCACATCTTCTTAGTCATGTTGAACAGCAGCTCTCCATCACATGTCTGGTTGTCAGCATAGTAGTTTCTGTAGCACAAACTTCTCCTCATATCTAGGAGAAAGAAGGAAGAAAGGGATTGGTGATGCTGTGGAGGCATCACAACAGGTTCCTAAGGGGACACTCAAGGGACGAATTTCTTTTGAATTAATTGTATGATAACTTGACATTGATAAGAGCAGGAAAAGTCTTCTGTTCACACAACTTTCCATCTACCTACATTGCTCCAAGAACACAGACTTTGAGAAATGTATTCCCTGGTATTTTGTGCCACAGAACTAAGTCATTATGTAGTTGTAGCATTAATAAACTTTACATGACTCTCTGCCCAGTCTCCTAGTAACAATTCTCCACTGCTATTTGGCAGAAATTTTCTCATTTCCAACTCATGATGTTTTAATACTGTAGGTCAGCGCTGTAAATATAATTGTATAAAGATACACCCAAAGTCAAACAAAAGAAGTACTATTAAACTGTTGTCTGGGATTTTCCAACATTACATTTTAAAGAAAACTCCCAATCACCCACAGGAGGTGGTGAAAAAAGGCCCAGCTTATGGTTTGCAGGAGTGGAGGCTCTCAGAAAAATGGGGAACGGATGGCAGCGCTAAGTCTGGTATGTAACATAACAGTCAGGACTAATTGCTGGACTAGTAAGCTATTTTTCTCTTTGCAGACAAGCACCAAAAGTGGATTACAGAAAAAAGCTTAGACTTACCCATGCAATTATTGCCCCCATTCACTTGCATGTAGTCTGGAGGGCAAATGCAGGTATAGTTGCCAACAGTGTTGTAACAGGTCCCTGGACCGCAGATTCCAGGGGTTTCACATTCGTTCACATCTATAATCCAAAGAGAAAGTGATATGTGAACATGGAAATGTCACTACTTGACATGGTCTGATACTTAGTGTCCATATACATATTGTTATGGGAGGAGAAAATTCACAGGGCACTTTGAAAGCCAGGCAAGAGAAACAGATGTTCCAATCATCAGTTTTCTTTATTTGTGCTAAAGGAATTTATACTTAAGAAAGAGGGTTTTAGAAAAGGAAGTCTTGCTTTCTGATATGAGTTCCTAACAAATGAGTCTATAACATTCTCAGAGGAGAGAAATCTGGAGATACTCTGATTCTCAAATATCTTCAGAAAGACCACTGTGTACTTTAGATGGTCTCAAATTCTCTGGAAGGATAGATAGAAGGATACGATAGGTCCTGAAACCTTCGACAACCAGCTTCAAGGGTTTGGATGGGAAGTAACAAGGAGGCAAGGACTTCACACCTTCTCCCCCATTTTCAAAACCAGCAGTTGATCCTGATTTTTGTTAACTCTATGGATCTGAGAGCTGTGTTACATACACTAATACTTAGTGAGGTCTTCATGGGGAGGTCACCTAACAAGTTTTATGACAAGCCAAAGGAGTATTTCTTTTCAGGATTCAAGGAAGTCTCTTCCCTGACTAGCTGTGTGACTCCTATATGTAAATAAAACCACGTCTCCCTCCCTGGTCTGTGGTTCGAGGGCTCTGAAATCGAAAAAGGTCAATATCCTCTCTTTCCAGTGACACAGGACGGATAGGAGCCACAACTTATAAAACCAAAAGGACTGCCTTGTTGGAGTAGTTCAAAATGCAAAAGTTCAGAGAACAAGTGGTGAAGGGCAGAAAATGAGCCTAGAATCACCCAGAATAGAGAAGTCACCGGAACGGAACCTGTACTGTGCTAATAAAAATGGTTTCTCTGAAGAGCATGGAAAACTCCTTGGAGCTGTAAATGGGACTATGGCTCAAGATGACAAATTCCTTTTTTCATGGGGAAAGAGGGAGAGTTGGGATGTGTTGGAGATGATGGGGTGTGGGGTCACTAACATTGATACAAGCTGCTATGTGCTTGGCATGTTTATGTGGCTGTGCCCATGTTTAGGCCACTGTGATCTATGGCTAACTGCCACGTATTTTTGATAGCTCCATGTTGGGTTTTAAGGTTACTTCTCAATAGCTGAAAGAATTTATTAAGCATCATTTACCATCACACACGCGCGTATCTTCATTCAGATAGTAACCCGTTGGGCAGCGGCACTGGAAGCTGCCAAAGGTATTGATACACTTTCCACCTTGGCACAGTCCTGGAAGCTCCTGACACTCGTCAATATCTATCAAAATAAGAACCACATTTCCTCAGGCTTGTAAATAAATCCAAGGAAGTTCAAAATGTGTGCCTTTTAAGATAGAAAAGCAGAATTACCTTCCAATATAACAGTGATGGGGTTGGGTCGAAAGCCTTCTCCTCCAGGACAAAGAATTTTGTACTCAGCTACAAGGAAAAAAGTAGATTGGAAAGGAAAAAAGTAAATTGAGTTCTTCTGAATGTAACATCTCTAGAAATATTATTATTGAGAGAAAAACTGACATAACCAGCTGAAAATATTCATTTTCAGGAATTTAGCAGTTACCCCACCCTTTGAGGCAAACTAACCTCTCAGCGTACCTGGGTCGTTTGCAGGAAGTTGGCTGGTGCACATGGAAAGCAGCTGTCTTCATTTGGGTCCTCTACCTACTCTTCTGGCCTTATGTTCTTATGACCTAATTTATTTCCTATCTCTAGCACTGTTTCTTCTTAAAGATTTTCTTCTTTTGTTTTCCAACAAACTGCTCCATTTTTATGTTTTGTTCAGTCTTCTTTCAGTTCACTTCCAGGGAATTATAACTTTTCTTAACAATGTTAATCAGCTTGTCCCCAAAACCCTTTTCAAACAGAGTCTTAGGAAAAGTTGTTCTGTCTTAATTCCCTCCCCTCATCTCTTCTTAATGACTAGAGGTCTTTCTTGCCTCTGCTTTCCGGAGGGTGATAGTGATTCCTCTGATTTTCAAAGACAACTTTGTACAGTGTCTTGTTTCCCCCTATTAATTCTGTCAGTCAAGAATTTTAGTCAAAATTATTCACTTCAGTACCCCATTATCAGCAGTGTGATATACACAGTAACTAGTGAATAAGGATGACCTTGCTCTGCAGTATCACTCCTGTGACCTTCTACAAGAACCAGTTCTTCATTAGCATCATGCTCTTTCCCTATCTGATGATTCTTCTCCTGGCTTTCTAAAAGCCTACATATATATGCAGAAATATATATGTATACACCCCAGTCCTATGTGATAAAGTAACCTAATTTAGAAAACCTTTAAAATAATGTTATCTGCTTTTCATTCAGCAGTAAAATGTTACCTGCCCCACCTGACCTTTTAGTGCAAGCCAACGGGACGCTTTCCAGTTCCCAAATTGGGAGTAGGCTTCCTCAACAGGGCTAGCAGGATACATTTTCCTTTTCTGATGGAAGAGCAGAGACTAGTGGCAGTTCCCTCCCCGTGTAGCTTTTATTCTGTGGATCTAAGAGCACTGGCCTTGGAATAATAATAATAAATAGGAGGATGTCCACTTACATGTGTTCACAGCAGGGCACAGCTCACAAGGAGTACCCCAGGCTTTACCCAGAGAACAGCAGCAGGAAGCCTTGGAAACACCAACTCCAATTTCATTGCTACAGGCTGTATCTCCATTGTCTCCTCGAGGTCGAATATCCAAATAGCAATTTCCAGAGCGGGTGTCTATTTACCATATACAAACAAAAAGGGATCAGGCAAATTCTTTTGAAATGAGGGTTGAAAATTCAAACTCACTCAAAAAACCATACTTTGATATGGCTGAGAAAAAAGTAACTAAATACACACATACTGAGAATCTAGTTATAGAAAGAAAACCCCAAAGTAGAAGTTAGATTTAGGAAATGTTTAGTTTTCATATTACTCCTTTTGAACATTTGAGAATGGAATGTTGCTACTGCTTTAAAAATAACAAACAGTATGGGTCCCTGAAAAGATTGTAATATCTTACCAACACAGCCCACTCCAGTTGGATTCAGCTCAAAGTCGGGTGGACAGTCACAGGTATAGCTGCCTGGGGTATTGATGCAGTTCCCACTGATACATGTGGTCGGATCCAGACATTCATTTATGTCTACAACCAAACAGCAAGGGGCAGGGTTATTGCCTATGCCAAGACGGGGCAGATATCACTGTAAAACGGTAGCAGCCCAGAAGACTCCTCATAAGAAACTTCAGGAGTTACCAGTTACAATTGCAGCTACAAATAGAATCTTCCTCTTCTGAAACAAAATCCCTCAGGAAGGAAGTATGTCATAGTCTTGGGTCTTTTTTTCCCTTGGAACACATCTAGCATTCAAATTTGTCATGAGGAGAAAATATAATTTTGGAAGCAGAGAAAATATTCCAGTCAAGGTAACTGAAAGCAAAACACTAATGTGACCTCGGTCAACCAAAACTTCAGACACATGTCTTAAGAAAATATATTTAGTATGTGTGGCTTGTTATTTTATACAATTAGAGCAAGATGGCCCAGGGAGCCCTCAAAAGCAGGGGACTTCTGTTGCTTCCCCCTTTCTTGCCCCCAGGTGTGTATAGCTCACTGTAGCCAGGTGCAAGCAGAGACATAGGCCCAAGTCTTAGCGCGTTTCCTTAAACCTGCTAAGACTCTCTCCCCTGTGAATGATGCTGGGTTGACTTTTCCCTTTCAGTTTCTATCCTAAAAATATGTACAGAATTCCAGATATTTAGGCCATGGGTTTTGGAAAATTCTAACCCTGTGTAATCCTTATGTCTGTTTTGAATACTCATGTAATTCTCGAGAACAGAAGAATGGACCGAGAGTGTAGAGACAGGAAATGAAGATGATGCCTCTCCTGGAGACCTGCCCCTTGGACCTGGTAATCATTTTATAGGATTGCAGAAAATTATTTTGCTCAACTTGCATATGAATGAGGAGGCACAAGGCAAAGTGACAGAAATGAGGTAAGGTAGAATGACGCTAAGGGTGATATGGGGCATGGAGAAGAGGATATAAACCACAGAGAGGCAAGTTCCTGAGGTATTCCAGAGACCTACCTTGGTGTCTCAATACTTTCTGTGAAAACCAAGAAATGAATGTGTACCTGGGAATTAATAACCTAATTCACAGCAATTTCAGGATGTGGTGGTGCTGGTTGGTGATGTTCACCTGAACAACCACCTATCATGGCTTGCGTAGGTGGCTGACTGGAAAAATCTCCTTTTGTCCCTGAAATCCTGTGGAACTCAGTTCCTCAGTATTCTAGCAAGGGCTAGGGTCGAGAACTGCAGATGGCTTTCAAAGTCTTAACTTGAGTGCCATAGCGAACAGAGTGATTTTCCACTGAGTGCTAAGGCTTTTCTAATTTTTCTTCTTATGTTTTAGAGAGTCCCTTGCGGGACAAGAGAATGATCTACATACTAGAAGCAGGAGGCTTCCTCTTTGGGGATGTGACAGGACAGGGTTTGAAGGAGAGGTATTACAACAGAGTGGTGCCAGAAGAAAACACATGATCTTCAGGCATGAGTTTCGAAAGGAAACTCTGGAAACATACTTAAAGAGTAAAGGAATGCCTGGGAAGCCTTACAGCTAAGCACCCTAAAACAGTCCTCATTGCAATCAAAGAGCTTGATTCCAAGGCTGCCCCCTTGACTGTTTTCAGTTTCTTCCTGTGCATTCTCACATCTAACCAGTCCAAGGTCTGAGGAAACAGATTCTGTGACTCCTAGTGCTTCATCCCTGCTTTCCTTTTGTGATGGTGAATATTCTTGTGTGGTCCCAGGCACCACTGTGAACAGAGTTTGATTTGAATGGATGCCTTACCTGTGCAGTTCCCGCCGCTTCTGTCCAGTTCATAGCCTGTCTCACACTGACAGCTGAACAGACCTGGAAGGTTGTGGCACGTTCCAAAAACACAGATGTTTGGAAGGGAGCACTCATCGATATCTTGGTAAGAGATTTAAAAGGGGGGGGAGGGGAATAAAATTAAATTTATTCTTTGCCAAAGAAACTGACATATAATTACTATGTTATTAAGGAAACAAAAACTATTTGACACCACACTAGATGTTTCTCCTATAGACTTTTTAGGTGATTTGCTATATATTAGGAATTTGCTTTATTCTCAGACTATTACATGCCAAGCAGTGGGCTATGCAGTATATACACACATATGCATACACATATACATACACGCATATGTATAATTTACGCTGTTTCATGCAGTTCCACATCACTTTTGGAAAGAGGCAAACAGACCACCTAAATTCTTTGGTTGTTTTTAATCTGCACATTCACTGTTTCTGCTGTGGGTTAAAACTGTTAAGAACCACAAAGGTTTTGTGGTAACTTTTAAATCCAGTTTTACAATCATCCGTAGCCCCAGTACTATAGTGTGAGTTTCCTATTGTCGATAGGGTCTAAAAGGTACAGACGCTTCTTCCATGCCACTGACCCTGCCTCATTTGAATTTTCTGCTTTTGTGTTGATATATGGACACATTTTTCTGCCTTGAAACTAGCTTTAAATAGCCATGACCACTCTGCTAGCAGTGATTTATATTAAGAACAAACAAACAAACAAAACTCCTCTTATAGCATTAAGAGGAGCCGAAGGTTCTGTGCGACTGTTTATGTTAGTGGAGGCGGCTCAGTACCTGTTTTCCTTGGATGTTTGGAGTAACAAAAGTAAGCAAGGCACTAGGCACATGATCAACAGTATAATCTGGTTTCTTGATGCAGAGGAATTTTATATCAAACTCTGCATATTTAATATAAACTATAAAGAATACCCAATGGCTCCATAACAAAGAAAAGTATTTACATAGAACTGTATGAGGAAATCAGTATACATGTCATGGCAAAAAGACTTGACTTTGAGTCAATGTCCTATTCATAAGTGATAACTATTAGTTAAGACATTAATCAGGGTCTTGTTTAGAGTTTTGTTCAATGCTATCATTTGTCTGTTTCTACTGAAATCTTTAGTTCACTATAGTCACTAATTCTCAATAAGAAATAATGTGCTCAATTTTGACAAGTGTGAGTAAAGAGAAGAATCTTATATTTCCTAGTGGGATTCACCTTTAGACAGCAGACTCCCAGGAATGTAAAATTCTACAAATAAGAAATATTGTTGGCTCTGCAGAAGCCAAAGTAGAGCAGAAATTAAAAAAACTTGTCTCCGTACTAGCTATTTAAAGAAAACCCTTCCGCGGGGCTTTATCAGGCACTTTGAGATTTTTCCTTTAGCAGTGGATGAATAGGTTGTATTGAGTTAACAACACTTGGTTATCCTCTCTCTCCTCTGATCAATAGTTCGACTCTTGCAGAACATCTGGCCAAGACTGGCTGTGTAGCTTGTGGCCAGAGAGCAGACATGTTCTCCGAGCAAAGAGAAATGGTTGAGTTGGAGACCTAATCCTTCCATAAACTGAATTGACCAGCTTAGATGTCAAGCCAAAACACACCTCAGTTAAAAAAAAAATCAGGAACATTTAAATAACATCATCTCATCAGACCCTGCAAAGCCCCGGCAGCTTCCCCATCAGTTACCTTCACAGGCTTTCCCGTCAGCACTGGGCACGAAGCCCATGTCGCATTCACAGCGGTATCCTCCAGGGACATTTAGGCACTGACCATTGCCACACAGATTCACATTCTCAGAGCACTCATCAAGGTCTATCGTGGAAAGAAACACAAGTTACTTCTCGTAGTTAGGAGCTTTCCAATTCCCCACGTCCAACACTTTTATAACTTCCAACTTCTTGAATGTAGTAGCATTTCATCTTAACTTCTATTTGACACTTAAACTCACTTACTCTTTTTCTTTGAATGTTAATTTAAAAGCTAATGAATATGGGGGTGGGGTTCAGAGGCAGAATCCTGAATGCTAAATTATCCTTAATGATGTAAAATGAACGATCAGTCCCATCAATCATTCAAAGTAAGGGTCTTTCAAGCAGGTTCATCAAAATGAGGACACATCTATGACAAAAAATAACATGCAATGGCTGATGTCTATGTCTCATGTGTAGACTCAGCTCAGCTGGGAAACAAAGAAGTAGAATAGCAACTCTGAAGAGACCAAAAATCCCTGCCTACTTGATCTCTACTGAGGTTTGTTAATAATCACAGGCATTAAATATTAAACATGTGAACTATAAGTGCCTAATACATAACACTTGAAGTGTTCTTAAAAAGCAAAGGGAGGCTGAAGATTATAAAACATCACTGAGTTAGGTCAAAACAATTTCAAACATGATAAAATTTTCAGTGAGTTAAAAAAGATTCTAGGCAAATCACTTACTGGGCCTTAGCCACTTTTAAATCTGAATGACTTCTTGTGAACAAAGTGTTCAGGATAAATGAATGTTTGAGGCATCTGGACAGTTATGCTTCCTTACAGCCAATAAGAAATGGATTTCTATGTCTTATTCAGTACCACTGATGTAAAAAGTGCTGTCTGTATATGTATATATAATCATAGAAGTATGTATATCAAATTTATAGTCATGTTTCTAATTATATATATTGAAACATCTAATTATATATATTGAAACTCATTAGGGCTGCGAAGAAAATACCAATAACATTGTAAAACTGGAAGTGAATAGATTCCTTACATAGTATGTATGAAATTTTACTTATACCTATGTAGAATCATAACAACGATGGCTGAATCAGGAATTGACCTGATTCAGAATATCTGATTGCCTTGTCCTTATATAGTTTCTTACAGCAAGCTCACTCTTTCAATTTTGGTATGGAAAACAAGAGTCAACAGTGAGAAGTAGGCACAAAAATATAAAGGCTAAGGATTACAAAGAGGGTGATTTGTTTCCATCGTTAAATACCATGATATACATATTTACTGTGTAACTATATCTATCCATCCATCTATATAATTATATGTCTAGCTTCTGAAATCTTCCTAAGTAACCTGGCTTCAAATTTCCATTCCACAAGGACATAGTTTTTTTTTTTTTCTTTATTTATATATATTTGACATCAATTGTAATCCTCATGCATTCCCCATCACCATTTCACCAGTGCACCATCACCTCAGTCCCTTGTGCTCTTATCTGCCCTCAACCCTCTCCCTCCCCCCTCCCCACCAATTTGTCCTTGTCTTTTTGTTTTTGTTGTGTTTCTATTATTATTATTATTATTGTTATTAAGTAACTTACCTCCTGTTAAAAACAGCCTACAGATGACCCAATTCAGGAAGAGATGGATGATTTGAAAAATATGAAATACCTTGCTCCTTTGACTGCTCTTCACACGGTGGTTTCCAACACGAACCTACCTGTACATGTGAAGCCATCACCCGTGTATCCTTCCTTGCAGAGACAGCGGTATGAGCCCATGGTGTTCCTGCAGTCTGCGTGCTGGCTGCACATGTGGGTTCCATTGGAGCATTCATCCAGATCTTGAAGAAAAAGGTCATATCATTATGAACAGAAAATGTGACATTTAAAACTCAACTATGCATGCGTTGAATTTTTTTATACAGAATGAACAGTTTCGTATTTGTGATCTTTGCAGTCACAAGAAGCAACTTCTATTTTCTAACTTACCAGTGCACTTAATGCCATCTCCAATCCACCCAGGGCTGCAGCTACATTTGAAGCTCCCTGCTGTGTTGGTACACACAGCATGTCTGTCGCAATTGTGTGCTCCAATTTCACATTCATTGATGTCTGGAAAAATAACCAGTGGTTTAAAAAAAATAGTGCAGATGCCTTTCTGGTCTTTTAAATAGCTTAACAATATTCAAAAGTTGACTTTTTCAGTTGCCCCAGTAAAAGAGAGATTGGCTTAGTGCCCACACATAGACTTTACATCTATTAGTAGTTTTACATTTCAATTCATAAAGAAAAACAATAGGATGCTAGTTGCCATTACTAACGCTACATATTTTCCATTAATTTAATGTAACTGTCCAGTCACTGCAAAAAAAAAAAAGTGAACCTCTTTCCAGCTGAAGACCCTAAAAAGTGAGCTACCTATGGATCAGAACCATTGACACCCCTGAGCTTTTTTTTTCCCATTATTTTTATTAAGTCAACTATAGAGGAATGGTGCATGTTGTTCTCCTATCTCATACAAAGGAGTTATTAGAAATCTCCTTTGGCATATTAGAAATTTTTTCCATCATATTGTATATATTAAATGTTTCACTCTTCAATGTAAAACACTATCAGCAATTACCTGTACGTCAATCAGAAGTTGTTACTGTAACACAACCTGGACATGTGATTGGCATTGAAATTGGGTCCAACTTTATGGGACTGAACCCTTATCCTATGGAGTCTGACACTACTTCTGGGTAAATATTATTATAATTAAGTTGAATTGTAAGACACCCAGTTGGTGATAAGAATTGAAATTGGTACCAGCATCTTATTTCCCCAGATTAATCCATTATATGAGGAAAGACAGATACTAAACTCCCTAACAACTCTTTCATTAGCTAAGAATAAGAACTCATAAGTATGGATACTATGCTTCCACAGGGGAGCTGTTGTCTAACACAAAACTTAGGAATTATTTTGGCACATGAAACATTGCAAGACTCTGAATTGTGGCAAGAAAGAGAAACTGGGCACGAAACTTCTGTTCACCCTATTGTTTACTTAGGAAGCCCAATTAAATGTTTTGAAAGTGTTTGGAAATATGCTGTTTGTTAAAAGCTCCACTTGAAGCTCATCTGAAATGACTTTTTCATAACTTCCAGAGCAAATACAAAATAATGACATTTTCCCAACAAAAAATTTTGTAATATCACCAATAATCATAAAATGGAAGCATGCCTGGAAGAATGTTCTTGAAACTACAATGAATTGTATGGATGAATTTCAGTGTAACCTTGGCAGTCACATGAACCTGTTAAGTTATTACAGCAGGTCAAAGGAGGCACATACCAGGCAACTTAAGACTTGGGACTGGGAGCCTTAACAAACTGAATAATAGAGCATGGCGCATTCCAAGCAAGTGAGGAGGAAGGCCAGCCCAGGGATAATAGAAGCAAGCAGGCAGGGGAATTTAAGAAAGGCTGTCTGACCTACTGGGCTCCCCAGAAAGGGCGATCAACACTTTTTTCTTTCTGGAATCATCATCTCCCACCTCCTCCCTCACCCCAAGTTAATGATATAAACCACCACATTGGCAGAATCCTGTCTTAATTTTCCCCCTTTATTTATCACCATCTCAGAGTTAGCTAGAAACAATGAGCTTCAATTGCCTAAGTAGTAAAGCCTCCAGATATTATAGAAGCAAGGAATTTTCTAAGTAGAAGTACTAAGAATTCTATTTTGCTAATCTTGAATTTCTCAGAAAAGGGGCCTTGCAAGGACCCCAAGGTCAGTGAGGGTCAGAGCCAGGACCACCTGGAACTCAGCTGCCCTGCCTGATGCTTGGCACACACACTCGTGGGCCACAGCTACCTAATCAATCTGCTTTCTATTGTCCCATCAGGACTTTATCCTAGATCCGACTTCATGAAATTTTCAAAATCTTGCTGAGTATTAACAGATTTATAGAAATATTTACTCATCTGTTCTACTAAGTCCAATTTTCCAGAGATCACAGCCTGTCTACATTGTAATTCTGTGATCTTTTTCTTTCCAACTTTATGACCAGAATTTAGCCTTATTTTTCACGTGGAACATTGAACCTTCCACATTTAATTTTGTAATTAAGAATTTTTTTTCATTTTGTAAAAGGATTATCTCCTTTTACCCTAGTATAAATTTCTGATTTAGGAAAATACCTATAGTTTAATAGTAATATTTTTAAGGTGAAAAAATTATATTTGCAAGAGGCTGTGTATCAAGGGATTTGGGATATTAGGAGAAACTAAAAAATCACTATTCAATTCTGTGTTTTGTGAATAGTTCTGTAAGTCATTAGCTCAAAGGCTTACATTCTCAGTAAATGACAAGTGGATTAGAAAGACTGTTATAAAGTACTGAAGCATCTCTGAGGGGCGTGTGTGTGTGTGTGTGTGTATGCGCATGAAGGCAAGCATGATTGTGTGTACACATGCCAACTATTATCCATTAATCATTTCCATGGCAAACTTGGGTCTAAGACCATATTTCATAATAAAAGCAAACAGAAGGGGAAACTGAGCCATAAGGAAAACAAATAAACAAAAACGCTGCATTCAAACCCTCTACTCTTCAATGATGTGAAGGAAACAGAGCAAATACCTGCCAAGAACATCTCTTTCTGTACAAATGTTCTCTTTCCCCTACAAGTTTGCTCCAGACAGAAAATTCCTTTTAAGATTAAGAATAAGCAGAAGCCAAGAAAAGCAAAGAAATTCAAATCTAGGGCTGACACTGCAGTCTCCTCACCAAAGCGCCCTCACAAAGGCTCAAAGATCCTACTTGTGGGGCTCTCTAGATGGGCAAAGACATGGTCAAGCAGACCCTCGACACCAGTCATGGGCATGTTCCCCAGACATTTAAGTAAGTGTGTTCTGGGCTTCTCTGGTCCCCTCTGACACACAGGGAGAGTGTGTACCACACAAACGCCTGCTTTTGTGCCATCTGGGCCTCAGTCACGTGAACCCTGATCTGACAGAGCTGGCTGCTGTGGGAGCTCCTGGATCAGGCATGGGGGAAGAGGCATCAGAGTGAGTGGGGAGGCCAAATGTGAAGGCTACTTGGATTTCTTAATTTGGGTTCAAATTTAAGCCAAAACTTTTAACTGAACTCCCACAGAGTTTTCACAGGCTGACGGCCAGCGGAGGACAATTATTGGTGATAAGAAGCTGGAGGGAAATGGGTAAAAATTCTCACTGAGTTTTAACAGTTCTGAAGTATGTGATTCTGTTGTATGGACTAAGCCCCACCAACAACCTTCCTTGTAAGGAAGAAAAGAAATGGATAAATCAAGAAAAGAAATTATCCAGAAATCCTGTTATTTTAACTGAGAACAATTTCGACTTTAATGGTACATCTGAATCACTAACTGAGCCTACGAATTAGTTGTGAAAGCCAGGACTCACCACTGATGGCACCTACCAGCAACCAGGTTTTGCTTTTCGAATTTGTTGTGTAATTACAACTGTGTAGCATGAGCAGCAAAAGCCTTGATGTGGGCCACAAAAAAATTGTAATCCAGCGCCCTTATTCCAAGGGTAGGAAAACTGTGTCCCAAGTTTCAAGCAAACATACATTCTTCCTCTATTAAACTGAACCTTCCCCTCAGCAATGCCCATGATTTGGACAAAGTTTAAGGAGAAAAAAGAAACCCGTGTGGGTTGGGAATGTAAGTCAGTGGGTGGATTCTGAATGCTGCTAAAGTGATTGGGGGGAAAACATGTTTATTTGTTACAATGGAAACAATCCGTAATGACAGGGAGCTGAAATATTTAGACAAAGCTGTAATGGAACCCAGAGGACATTTTTTTAGTACTCAGAGGTACTCATGAAACGAAGTTCCTCCCTATGAAATAGCACACATATTTTTATAATTCCTTTATAGGGCACTCATTAAAAAATACATACAAATATATGTATATATGCATATGAATGTGTGTGCATATATAGATAGATGTAGATACAAATATATTTATTTCGTCTGTCATCAAAACATAGTTTCAGCTCTAGTTGTCATGTTATTTGTTGGGTGGTTTGCTTATTCCACTAGGCAAGATACATATCTCTATTTACATGTGTTGCCTGGGGCATTATGAACATTTGTCCTTAACATGACTATCACCAAGGTAACCTGATGATATTCTAAATTGTGATTGACACTAATTTTAAACTAAAAGAGCCCCAGTTACATGGGATTTAAAAAAAAAAAAATTTGGGCTTAGAATTTTTCAAAATTTTTAAAGTATACCAAACTTGTTGCCAATTCCTGTTTGTATAAGTCATTTCCAATCAAATGCGATACCCTTGGTTGTTAATAACAGTATTTACAGAGAACTTCATATTCTTCGTTCCTTAGTGCACCTACTCCTTTAAGACTTCCCAGCAGGGGTGATTAACAAGGGAATACTTGTATAACTCTAGAGGATGCTGGTGATTTTTTCCAGCTCATGGACCAATGGAAGAACAAAATTCAGAGTTCTACTCCTTTTCACAAAAATGTCACATATCCTTGCTACTATAATACTAAAGGGGTTGTGAAATGCAAGCCTTCTCTATGTATTGTAGCTGGTTTATCAAAGTGAAAAATCTTTAGGGTACAATTTAAAAGTGTGTGTAGGAGGAGGGAGAGGGTTACACTGACTCTTGGAAGAGGATATCATACTTCTTGGACTTGCAAATCTATGCTTATGTGCACACTATTTACCAAAAGACTGCTGTTCTTAATGTAAAAGTGGTACCATCTTATCTAATGCAAAGAGCACAGCTCTCTTCACCAGTCTTAGTCAGTATAAACTCAATTATAAAAAATGAGCCTTTTAATATAGAGTAAAAATTTTCTCCTTTTAAACTGATTTTGCTCAGTCTGAGTAAACAGTAACAGTTTTATTAGACTAAAAGTTATGTCTTAAAAGTAGCTTCTTGATACTGTCTGTAGGTCTTATTCCGTAACAACAATAGCCATTATGTATTGACCTACTACCATGTGCCAAGCATTGCATCAAGGATACTGTATACATTATATCTCATTTACCTAATGGGGTATTAATATTGCATTAGAATTTAAGTTTTGTTTCAAGGTAAGAAGCCTGAACTAATCAGACTTTGCATATGGCTCTGTTAGCTGGAATTTGGAGAATGGGATTCTAGAGACCTATTTCTTATAGGAAATGAAGACTGTCCCATTAGATTAACTTCTTCCTTCATAAGCAGGATGATTCTCTGGATTTAATTTCAATGAGTTCAACTAAACTAAATAATGATATTAGCCTCTATTAGGGAAAATGCAATATGGACCTGTCCTACCTTCCCCTTCATGGCTGCCAAATCACCACCCCTTATCTCAAGTCCTACATTTATTCTGGAAGCTTAAAACAAAGTGTGAACCATGGACATACTAAACTAAAAATTATCTGTATCCCAAACACCACATGAAGAGTTGACATTTTAAACACTCTGCCAGTTATCAGGATGGACCCTGAGTCATGCTTTAGATGAAGAGTAACAGAGTCAGCTCAAAAACATTCTAACTTCATGCTTCTTTTTATAGTTTGGCTAGAATCTGCCATTTCAGTAATATTATGGGAGTGATCTTGTTTAGCTTTTAAATTTGAAACTGAACATTTTTTGAAAGTTTGAAATGGTATTAAGTGTATTTAGGGGACTTTCTTAAAAAATGTTGATATAAGTAATAAAAGGTTCCATAAATTTGAAAATAGCAACTAAACTCTTAAAAACGGTACCATTCACCCAGGTGATTTCTTCCATTTAACACTTAATATAAAAATCTCCTACAAATATTGTGGGAAGATATTCTTAAGTGCTATTGGTATTATAGATTACAATTATAAAATTTTTATATATAAAATTACAATTATAAAATTTAAATTATTAAATTTTCTAAGGCCCAGGAATAAAAACTTATTTGGGCTAAAACAATTTAATAGATCAACAAAGTAGATTAATTTAAGGAATTGGAAAGAAGACAGATGAAGATTAATGAAGTATATGAATGGTAGAATGTGTTTTTATTTTTAAGTAATTTCAGTTATAAAATCATAACCAAGTGTTAGCAGTGGAAGATATTAGAAGAGTCTTGCTTTAATGAGGGAACATGAATGTCTGATAATTAACATCTCAACTACTATGATATAAAAATGTGATTTTAACCTCACAAAAATATGTTATTTGTAGTGGTAATTTATTCAGTATGCCTTTCTCACAGATAAAGAAAAAAACAACCTCAGCATGCATCCAATTTGAAGTATGAAAAATTTCAATGATGTACAGCCTACATTAAATAAAATGTCATAAAAATGCCTTACAATGCAATTAAAATGGTAACAATTTACAACTTATATTAATGTACAGTTATGTTAGTGACCTCTCAATCACCTAATGTTTTATTGTTTGTTTTAAAAGTATACCTGTGCATCCAGTTTTTCCTTTTTTGCCTGAGTAGCCCATATCGCAGTGGCAGATGAATGAGCCTTTAGTGTTTTCACAGCTCCCACTTAGGCAGATATTTGGATTCAGATCACATTCATTGACATCTGTAAAACATAGATATTATTAATACATGTCCCCATTTGTTTCATATCACTGAATACTTTTTCCCTGAGATAAAACAACTGTGAGAAATAAATTAGAAAAGGTGGAATGCTTTCACTGAAAAAACATTTATTATATTTATGAAGCTTACCCCACATTTGTTTTCTATATTGTAGGCTAATCATGCAGACTGGCTTTTTATTTGGGCGGCAAGCAGGAGGCCAAGTAATCAAATAAACTGGTTAACTCTAGGCTAAGTATAGAGTCTGTTTATGGGACAGTCCAGAAAACTTTTTAAAATAGCATATTCTGTTGCAAGAGGAAAGTTTAATTCAGCTGTAGGATGCCAACAATTTAGTTTCCAGCTTTTAAAATGAACGACAGACGAACTAGTAGTTTTAGTGCAGATAGTTGCAAACTCCACTTCTTCCCTAACATTAAAAATTATTAATTTTTTATGACATGCACTTAAATTTCTAGGATTTCACAAATATTCAGTAAGGGTTTTCTAAAAATACACATGTGATACAATTTAAATATTTTCAATTCTAGTCTCTCTCTTCTGGCCAAGAGGGAATAACAGAGACCAAATGTACTTTCCGACCCGAAACAATAACAACAAAAGGACAATATATGCAATAAAAGAGCGTGATTATTTCTGAGAGAAAGGAAACAAACTAGGTAAGCGCCACAAATGCCCCAGATTACTGCTTGGAAGAGTTTTAAAGTCATGACGGAGAGAGAGCAATGGCAAATAGAGTCAGGCAGCATCCCCAAGGAGATGGAGCTGGAAGTGCTGGAAGGCCAAGGTAGCTAGACTTCATTGAACACAGTAAAGGACAGAAGAAAACGGAACATAAAGAGAGCACCAGAGAACAGCAGAGGGTCTCAGTCAAGTAGTTAAGTGAGTGGATCAGCACATTCATATAAGGAAACTACTCAAAACTGGCAGAAGTACTACCCAGAAGAATTAGAGGGAACAATCATCAGAGTTCACAGAATACCTGGAATTGTGCCTGTTTCTGTTAGCCAGACTGGAAAACCTCATAATTCACAGGGAATTGGGGAGAGTATCCAAAAGGGTCTTGCCTAAGTAATGGAGCAAAATTAGCCCTAGACTAATTTCTGCTAAATGCATAAAAGCAAGATTTTGAAAGGATCAGTCTGTTTCCAAATAATTTAACTATGTTTCAGGATAAAGCTTAAGGATATTTCTAGGAATACAAAAATATTCAGCACCGAGTAAGGCAAAATTTACAATCTGGCATATACTAAAACATTATCAGGAATTCAGTGAAACAGGAAAATATGACTCATAATGAAGAGGAAAGTCAGTTTATCGAAATGATCCAGAACTGACACAGATGACAGAATCAGTAGATAAAGACATGAACACAGTTAGGATAACTCTATTCCATATGTCCAAAAACCCAAAGGAATGATTGGATATATTAAGCACAGACACAGAAGATATGAAAAAAAAAAAAAAAAAAAGAGAGAGAGAGAGAGACCCAAATCAAACTTTTAGAAAACTACAAAGTCTGAGATTAAAATATATATACTAAGTAGGCCTAGAGGCAGAAGAAAAGTTTAACAAATTTGAAGACATCAATAGAAACTCTCCAAAACAAGTATAATCAATTCTAGAGCTATTGAATTCTTGTCAGAAAATAAATCTTGCTTGCCTTTTAGTAAAACATCTTAAAAACCTAAACTCTCGTCACAGGAGAAGGGGTAAGTAGGCAGTGATAATGTATGGATAGGAAAGAAGTATCATCTGGAACTGATCAATGTAAGCATGTAACATATGATAAGAGCTTCATTTCAGTCACAAGAAAGTTGCTCTGTGGAATGCTGGCTAGGGAATATTAGTACCAAGGCCCTAAGTAACATTACTTTTCCTAAAGGATCTATCAACCACCCAACTAATCTTTATGTGCTGGAAGAGTGATTGTGAAGAGTCAGCCATGCAAAATTGTCTACTTTGCTTACCTACACAAGTCTTCATGTCTTCAGATGCCATGAATCCATCATAACACAAGCACCTGTACTCTCCTGGTATGTTTGTACACTGGCCACCATCACAGATATTGGGGTTATCTTCACACTCATCAATGTCTGCAGAGGATGAAACCAACAATGACATGTTGTTGATTTTGGTTCTGTTATTCAGCAATGAAAAAGTTAACGAACTGACACAAGTCAAATGTACTCAGCCTACCTAAATGGGATAATTAGGTCTCAAATTCAAATGCAGCTTCACATAAATAATCCCATCAGGTTATCATGGGTTAAAATGGAGAGAGCTGGTTTCAAGATTCATAACATAATGTTCAAGGTCCACACTGACTTAGAAGTTCAGCTGAATTAGCAATTTTATATCTGATATAAATTTATCATTCAAAATGATTATGAATCTTATTTTTCTAATTGCTAAATGTAAATACCCAAGGTCTATCATCTTTTGTTTTAATGATATTTTAAGGTGAATATTGCTTGAATTAAACATAGTTACTTAGATGCATAAAAATATTTATTTTCAACATTTAATTAATGTAGCCAATTTATATACAGGGATTTAGGGAGATTTTTCTAAATCTACTAAAATAATTTGGGCTCCTACACCCAAGTTCTCTTAACACAAGAGAAAGTCAAAAACAGTATCATCTACTTCATTTCTTATCTCTAGCCTGTTACACAGGTTTTCTAGTCCAAACTAATATAACAAAGTATAAATTAGACAAATAATTCTCAAATTTAGGTTGTGTACAAAGTGTTTGGATGACTTGTGAAAACAGATAACTGGCATTCACTCCCAGAAGTTTCTGATTCAGGAGCTCTGGGGTAAAGACTGAAATTTGCATTCTAACACAGTCTGAGGTGATACTGATGCCTTTGACCCAAGAAACACACTTGAGTAGCACTGAATTGGGCATAAAGTTCAGATTCTTCAAAATTCTGATCAATGACAGATAAAATCAATAACAAAACGAAGATATGAATTCAGGGCTGTCAGACTTCAAAGCATGGGCCTTGAACTACTTTATACAGGGACCTGTTATTGAAAGATTTCATAAAGAGGTTAAAACCTACTCATCAGTGAGCCTCCCTGGTGGCTCAGCGGGTTGAGTGCTGCACTGTGAAGCATTCGCTGCACAGCAGCGTTAGTTCGACCCCTGGCCAGGGAGGGGACCCACATGGCGAGGCAGGAGAGGTCTGTTCCCCTCAGCAGTGTATTTCAGTCGGTCTGCCTGTCTTGCTCCCCACTCTGTCTCTGGTGAATCCTCTTACCTCCCTGGACTCTGGCCTATACCCCAGCTGTTGTATGCATAAATAAATAAGTCTTTAAAAAAAACAAACAAACCTACTCACCAGTACATGACCTCTGGTCGGGCATTAGTGCAAATCCTGGCTGACAACTACATTCATAGCTGCCTTCAGAGTTTGTGCAGAAGGTCTCACAGCCACCATTCATTATGCTGCATTCATCGATATCTAAGAAAAACGAAAATATTATCACCATTTTCTACATTTTTTATCATGGAATGTGTTAAAAGTTTCCAAGCGTGGGTCAAGTAAACAAACAAAGAGCATCCTAGGGCAACTGGAAGCCACTGCATTGCTAATTTCCTTAAAAAATTATTAATTGCCCACCTAGAGATGAGAGTCTAACAGTGAAAGAGACAAGATACAGCTTCATCATGCTGACTCACAGCTGGGAGCTAGATGAAGACTTAATTACATACTCCATGGTGTGTCATGCGCTGGGTGCTAGGAGAATACCCACGCCAATGGGCGACATGGGAACATGGATGAAATCCTCAGGGTCAGAGATTCAGTCATAAACATGACATTTAGTTTAAATGGCTGAGATGTCAATCCTTTTCAAGAGCTAAGTAGGGGTTGTGAGCTGTCCTGGGCCATATTTCAGAAGAATTGGGCTGACTCATGCCTTTGGGTGGGAACCATGTGAGACTTGGTAGTTCAACATGATATACAACCCAAGTCAGACAAAAACTGGAAGCTCCTACAAAGCCTCACTTTGACTTTGGGCACAAGAAAACCACAGGGATTTCTGTACCATTCTTGCCAGCACACTAAAGCTCTGGAGGGCCAGCTACAAACCAAAACACTTGTCCCATGAAACCCCATCTTTAAGGATGATGGACCTGGGGCCTGGCCTCTATCTCCAGCGAAGACATGACCTTACCATGGTCTTCTTTCCGACAATAGCTGAAATCTTTTAGCAGATCTAAACCACTCAAGGGTCGAGATTGCACCCTATGTTTTGTGTCTTTTTCATCATGCTCCACTTATTTCAGCTGGTGAGTAGTCACTTGCTGATTGGTCCTGGTCTACATGTACATAACCAAAGTGCACTACCATTCACCATGTACCACAGCATGGGTCACAAGACACTTGTTCGAGCAGCAACCTTCTTTATGCTCCTTTTCACTGAGTCTTTAAGCAGACAAAGGAGGTGAAACCCAAGGATTATGAGCCATGCTGAGAATTTTACTTACAGGGAAACAAGAAAGATTAAGTCAAACTAGTGACTGAAACAGAAATCAGAGGAAATTGCTTGAGGGCTTTAGAAAGGGACTAGATAAAATAAAACATTGAACTTACCAACACAAAATAGCCTGTCAGGAGTTGAGTGATAACCAGGGTTGCAGGCACACTGGTATTTCCCTATGAGGTTCACGCAGCGGCCATGAGGACAGAGGTTGGCGCTCAGCTCACACTCGTTGATATCTGTGTAGAAAATGAGAATAGCCAAATTCGTCCATTAGCTTTTGACTCTGGCAGGGATATGAATCAAATGTCTGGCCACACAGTAAGCGGTCTTCTTCCTTACCTATACACGCTGAGATGTTGGGGGACAGCTGATGACCCGGAGGACATTCACAGCGGTAGCTTCCATCCGTGTTTAGGCAAGTACCTCCTCGGCATAGGAGAGGGTCTCTCTGACACTCATCGATGTCTGCAAAGTGGAAATGACCCATGTTCAAGATGTTGGTAGCACTCTGCCCAGGTCCTCATGACCAGTCCAGTGCACCCCTGGAACAATGGTTGGCACTCCTAACTAGTAATGGTTCACAGGCTCACTCAGAAATGCCTGAAAGGTGAAAGAGTACATGTCCCTCCATTGCCTCCCCTCCCCCTTCACTCAATACTAAGGTCCACCCATGGCAATGACTGACTGATTTGACATGGGTGTATGTAAACTACTCTTTGCTTCAAGGTGGGACAACTCTCTGGTATCATCCACCTTCCAGAGCTCATCTATGGGATTAGGCTATAGTCAAAATGCTGCTGAAATCTTTTTTCACTCCTTTCCCCTGTCCTAACCTGCTTCCTTTACTTCTTTACAGGTGTCCCTTGAGAGAGCTCCCTTCAAAAATTTCTCCATCTCAGCCCAGTTCTAAGGGAATCTAAGTGAATGCAACCAGTTTAATCAATCTCCTTTTTGAGAAATGTTATCCCTTTCTGTGATGTGACCCCTGATATGGTGTATGTTCAAATTGTTCTCTCTTCCCTGAGATGTCTGTTCGAGGCATTAAAAGCACTTCTCAGGGACCCAAACTAGAGGCCACCCACCACCTCACAGCATGAATCCTTCATTCTGTGTGCATGTCAGTCTCCCTTGGCCACAGGCTGCCACTGGAGACCAGGGTACTGGAGAGCAGGAAAAACTCAGGACTTAAGCTATGGTCTTTATCAAAGTTTTAAGGTCTCTCTCTCTTTTTTTTTTTTCCCTGCACTGATCAAATGGTGACACACTTACCCATGCAATTCTTCATCATCATGAATCCACTTTCATAGCCTTCATCACATTTGCATTCAAAGTCCCCTGGGGTGTTCACACACTGTCCTCGGCCACAAAGGTCAGGCGATATGCGGCATTCATCAATATCTGAAAAACAGCAAGTGGCAGCAAATAAGTGCCAGTAAATTCTTGTAGTGACATCTTAAGGTGAAGCGTTCTAAAGGGCATCCCTGCCACCTGAGCCCCTTCACTCACCTGTGCAGTTCCTTTCCTCGGAATCAAGTGCAAAGCCACTGTCACACCTGCACTTAAAGCTGCCGATGGTATTTCTGCACTTGCCGTGAGTGCAGAGGCTGGGAATCATCTTACACTCATTGATATCTTCAAGAAAGAAAATGTGGGATAAGTTCAGAAACAAACAACTACATTAAACTCAGCAGATAAGGAGGGTCTTTATTTAAGGTATTGGCAATACACATTTTAAAGACTGTGATTATCCAAGAAAATAGGATTTTGTATGTATATCTAGTCTTTTAAACATCTACATTTCAGAAAGCGTTGTTAGGGAAGCAAGGAACATGTTTATTTGGACTCTTAGAGCCCAGCACATTGCCTGATACATACTGAACACTTAGTAATTATATGTTGAATGAATGAATAAATGTTCTAAATCTAGTGTCTATACTTAAAGCATGTAAGTTATTAGAATATATTGCCCGCCCCATAGCCACCAAGAGAAAGTGTAGAGGAATGAGATATTCATTTGTGCTTTTTGATTTTTTTTTTTTTGGTTATACCTAATTATAAGAATTTCAAAGAAGATGTCATCTATCATTCAAATTATTTTCAAATAATGTATGCTATTAAAATACTTTCTCAATATTATATACCATTAAGCTTTCATTAATTAAACGATTTCATTGCACAGCAGGAGGTGGCATGAGTTTCTCCTTATAGGAGCTTTTCCAGTGCAAGACTGAAAGCTCAAGAAATACATGCTGGTTTCTAGAAAATCTCATAAGAGACAGAAGGCAAATTAAACTTCAACGACATCAGGTTATTCTATGGAAATTAATTGCCACTGTCTTTGGAAACAAATCACTCAAGTTTCTTTAAATTTACTTAAGAGACATTTAAGAGGGCCATCTAAAAACTGTCCCTCTAAAGAAAATAATTTTAACTCTTAAGAATTCTTGGACCACACATTTGGTAGAAATAAAAGTCTATGCTTTTTATATAAGGATAGTTGAGGGCTATTTATATACTCATTCCCTGTTTTTATAAGTTGATTTAGTTATATAATGTAATAACTAACTAGGTCCAGACTTTCAAAACTTAACAGGAGACACAATGGGAAACCAACATAGAATTCTACACTGGAAACATAAACTGGGGTTCTCTGGAAAACTGAATTTCTGAGTAACCAATTTTGTTTTTTTCATACACTGAAGTAAACATGTTCTATATTATTGTGCATAAAAAGTTATATCAATTTAGGAACAAGATTAAACCTAAAAGTCCTCATTTTTTACAAGGATTGTAGATTCTAGCATAATAAACTGAAATAACATTTGAAACATCAAAGAACTGTGTTTGCCTTGAGTGAAGTTTGTCAATTTTGGACAAAGAAAACCTGCCACTTGGTTTCCACACTACTCAGGCTCTATTATCTACATTCAGGTGATGTGGATGCTTCAAAATATCAGGAAAAGGTCATAACATATGACTTTAGCGGATTAGAATAGTATCAAAATCTACTTTTAGCACTTAAATATGGCTGGGTTGTCTCCTTAAGTCCTGAGATGTAGTCAAAGAAAAGCCATTATGGAATGAGCGATTTGCTCTCTATTACTCAGAAGGCACAAAAGATGTGCTGAGATGATCAAGGCATTGACCACAGGGACATAATCAAAGCACAATAACCATCCTGTTTGCAGAATTTCCTGTGACTAAAAAGAAAAGCAACCCCTCAGTACAGCCACTGTACCTTTGAAGAAAGGTTTTCCATTCGTTATTTCTTTTGTGGCGAATCCAGGTCCTCTGGGGCAGAGCTCGTCATACTCAGGTGTGTTCCTAATAGGACACTCCTCACATTCCTTGGTACCCCAGGCTGCGCCCACAGAGCAGCAGCAGGCGTCCATGCGGTGGCGGCCAGCAATGGGCAGAGTACACTCCTCATCGTCGTACGTCAAGTAGCAGGTCTCCGTGCGGATATCTGCCAGAGGGAACAGAGGAGACTCAGGAGCGCTACTCTGTTTTCACTGTTCCAACCTGGCAGCAATGAGGTAGGCAAAGCACAATTCACGTAACACTTGACTGTAATCTCAGTGACTGGAATTAATTCTTTTTCCCCAAAAGTAACCCAAGTTTTGGGGTGGATATTCCTGCCTTATTAGACTCTCATCTCTTATTTATTTATGAGATCTCATCTCATCATATTTATTTGGAGCTTTGATTTGTGAAAAGTTTCCGCTAGGCTTTTTTGGCTAATTCTACATAAAGAGCAGCATGCTGAGAAATCCCACAATGCTCTTCTCCCTGAACAGACATGCCCATAACCAAGGCATGCAGTCCATGAGGTCCTGGCATCAACCTCTAGCTAAAAAGAAAACTAGTCTCTGTTGTCGGAGAACATTGAACTAGCTCCAACACCTTTTCCTCAGATCCACTTCATTTTTGGAGAGGTGTAAGAGTGAAGAATGGCCTATTTGAGATTAAAGAGAAAAGGGAAAACAGCACAGAAGAGCCATTCACACCTCTCCTCAAGTATTTCTTTGTACCTCCACATGTACTTAAGTGCACATTCTTCAGCACTTGGGATGTCTCTAGCCCCAAGCCCAAATTCATGTGATTGTGAAGCAGACCAGAAAGAGCAACACACCAAAAATCACAAGATCTGGGATTTGGTAGTGTTCTGGCACTAAGAAGTCACTTGTTGTAGACAAATTGTTTAACCCTCAGGCAGACTTTTCACATTTACAAGATAATGTGGTATCCAGCTCTCATGGGGGAACTGTGGGGCTCAAAGAACATTATCATCTAAAAACTGTAAAGCATAATAAACATAAGGCATTATATTCTCTCTTTTTCTTCTTTACAATGTGTCATTAATCATTCTCCTAAGTGCCCAAGCTTCCTCTAATGTTATAGAAAGCTTCTGAAACTTTTATTTAAACTGCCTTTATTAAGATGGATCATTTTAAAATAAACCTTAAATTGAACACTGAAGCATCTTTCAACAACTAAAGAACCCAGAAGAGGATTCTCATTAAATGCAGATTGCTCTTAAACAAAGAAACTAAGACAAAATTAGATTAACTGACATCCACAGTTACAAAAAAAAAAAAATGCTAGCCTCTGAATGCCAGCTTTTTAGTTCCATACTGCTTATATTACAAACCATAAGTTCTATATTTAAAGGTTTGTTAGTTCTAATTTATAAATGATCCAAATCCCTTAACCACTTACCACTCTCTTAACCATCTCCAATGGTCCTTCACTAGATGCCCTGCAGAGTAATATGCTTTCAGATACATGATGTGACTGACTGTCGTTTGTAGTGTCATGGGCTCGGAAACCAGTGATCCAAGGGTCATGTTACTGGCAGTCAGAAGCCATAGCAGTAATGTCAGGATAAATCTACTAGATACCACAAATGACTCTGGGGTCTCAGATTTGCTGCCACTATGAAGCCACAGGGTGGTTTTCAAAGAACTCAGGGTTATATGTCCAGTCTTACACATCATTGTCACGTGTGTTCTAGTAATTGCCATGGAAAAATTCCATCATCAGTAGGAGTGACAATCCCTCATGTTAACTCTTCAAGACTGTGGCACTCTTCACTCCTGATACCCACAGGGTTCCCTACAAGGACCTGACCTTCTGGACAGAGGCAGAGCATTCCCACCAGACATGGACTATAGTCTCCAACTAAGGCAAAGTGTTCTTTCACCACTCACCTGAGTCCTATAGCCTATGGTATATGGAGAGGAAACTTAAGAGCTCTGGGATAACTGTGAGGGGAGTGATTTATGGACTAGTTATGTATCAATAAAGGACTAGGTTTTTCTTCATTAGCATGTTCTTTACTCTTTTTATAAAGAATAAACAAAAAGCTTGGGTTGGGAAGGTTATCTGTCAAGGAACCCATCATGGATTCCAATGGCAATGCTGGATTTGGGATGCAGTTATACTTGGAATTAAGTGTTCAGCTCTATCTTGTTCCCTGAGTTCTTAATACTCTTTAAGAAATGATCATTAGAAAAGTAATGTGCTCAGGATTTACCTAAGCAGATCCTCCCGGTGGCATCCAAAGTCATCCCATTGGGACAATGACACTTAAATGAACCCCTAGAATTAACACATACGCCATTTTTGCATACTCCTGGGAACACTTCACATTCATTTATATCTATAAAGAAAAAAAACAAAGTTAATATATCTGCAAAATATCACTCTGCTTTATTATAGTCATGGATTCACAATTATTCTCACAACAAACTTAACAAGTTCACAAAACTAACTTGACTCCAAAGAGTTCATGTCGAATTTCTAGTATGTCAGACTATCCATCAGATTGAGTCTACTTCCTACTAACCACATATGAGGTTTTCTTTGAGAAAGCCTGATTAGTCCCCCAAAAGTACATAACTAGTACAGACTATCAATGGTCTCATTATGTTTTGTCAAAGTCTTGGGGTCCCAGCTTGAATTGGGGAAAGTTGCAAGATGCTCATGTTCATTCTTTCATCATTCACTCAATCTCTCTTAATTGAACTAGCTCTTCGTAGTTTGCTTAATGGCAGCAGTATGTTTTCTGCGCTTAATTTGGAAAAATATTCACCATCAGGTTAATCCAAAGAAAGGTATTTACTAGCCAGTGCCAAAAACAGGGAGTGTTAGCTAAGAAATTCACACACTGTGTGTCTACTTAGAAGAAATTACTCTCTAAGCCAGGGCTGTTGAAAAAAAGTATTCTAGATCTTTCCTTATAAGAGAGATAAATGGAGAGGAGAAATTTACCTTTGGGTTTTTATAAAAAAAATATTGTTCTTCAGATCACTTTTACAACAAAATGTGCAACTGAGGTCAGATAAGTTATAAACAGTGGGTCTGAAGCAGAGAGAGGCCAAAGAATTCAGTCATCATTTGGAAAGGAAAATCTTGGGTGGGGGTTTTGTGTTCCTCTTTATTTTAGCAGGAAAAAAAAAAACTTCATTCCACATATGGGACTAATTGCTGTTTTTAAAATTTTTCAGCTGCTGTGTCATGTCAGGTTGTGTTAGTCACCCTGACCTATGTCTATCTGGGACTCCATGAGAAGGAATCCAGTAAACTGGAGAGAATCCACTTAGACTTTCAAAAATGAGGCAATAGAATATGTTCATGATCATCAAACAAACAAACAAAACTAGGACAAACCAACAAAAATGTAAATTTTACAGCCTCATCAAAAGCTTCCTTTTTTCTCTTTTTGATAGGTAGCAATTTGAAAATGCAATCACTCTAAACTGTGGTCAGCCTGAAAGCTTTTAGTCACCTGTCTTTTGGTCATGGCAACTGACACTGGCAATAGCATGTATATGTTTGTAAAGTGAACATTTGTCATGTTCTGAAGTTCTCATTTCTTTCTCTCTGCTGAATATTCCTCACTGTGAAGATAAATGACAGCTTCATCCAATCAAGTCAGCACAAGCATTCTTCATGCACACAGACACTGATGGCTTATATATAATCAAAAATACCTTCACACTGTGTTCCTTTAATCCTCGAATAGCCTTTACCACAGATGGGATCTGTAAAACAAACAAACAAACAAACAAAAAATTTGAGATAACAAGCTCCAGACTTTGAACAGCAGACATAGTTATGACACAGTGTAAGAAACATGAAAGAGGACCTGGAACATGAATTAGATTTTGTTGCTATGAATAAGTCTGAGATAACAAAGTGTCCCTGAGATTGCCTATGTGACGAAGAAGAAGAATGGTTTCCCTCAATAAGGCTCAATTCCTCTGAGACATTCTTAAAACCCCAAAGAGAGTATAAAGACTAAGAAGGAAATTGACTTGCTATTAGTCCTAAAATAAGAATCACATTACAGAATTACTATAGCATGAATTAGGAAAGTAGTGTTTAGATCTCGAAGATCCCATGCCCTGCAAAACTCAGACTGTGTAAGTTCAATTATAGATGTAAAAATTGAATCAACATAATTATGAGCAAGCCCCTCAAAGCTCAGCTTTGCCTCAGGTGCCTCAAATGTAAAGGTTTAGTGATGAATAACGGTTCCTTTCCATCGATCAGTTTTTTTAAAGAAAATCTGTGCCTGTGAAAAGCCCAGGATCCCTAATCATGAGGTTCCAAAGACAGCCAGTTAGAGCTGCCGATCCAGGAAAGAAGACCAGCTAACCACATTACAATGTGGTCATAGAAAATGATACACTACACGGATGTATAAAATGATTGTCCCTGGCATGTCTCTTAAGTGTCTCATTCAACAATATGTTTCATTGAGGTCATCAGAATTAAATCTTCAAAAATTCTTTTTTTTGAATTTTTAAATATATTTTACATCGTTCTTCATTTTTGTACAATGTGTATTTTCTCCTCTCAGGTGCAGTCCCTGCAAAACCCCCAGCACCAACTCAGTCGTGTCCCATCACCATAGTCTCTGTGCTCTTCCCACCCCTGTTTTGTTCCTTTCCCCTCCTCCTCCCCTGCCGAATGTCTCTGATTTATGTTGAATGTCTATGATCATGTTGATTTTTATAAATCTGCTGAAATTCTAATATGAGCCTAAGTGAATAAAATATTGGGCTTCTCCATTATAAAAAAGAAAAGTGGCAAGTGAGATGGCCTCATTTCTCTCACCGACTTGGCAGAGGGTACATGGGCTCCCCCAGGCAGCACCAAGGGAGGAACAGCACTCAGACTTTAAGGTGGCACCATTGATGTTGATCTCGCATCGCCCATCGATGACCGTCTGCCAGCAAGTGCCCTTGATGGTCTCTGTGGGGGTGGGGGAATGATATTTAATAGATGTTTAACAGAATCTTCATCAAAAACCAGAACATGTCTATTATTGGACATTAACTGAATTTCAGCAATAATAGAATCATGAAAAAAAGAATAAGGATCATTTTAAAATTTCACTTATTCATACGTAAGCTCTTTTACAATAAAACTAGACATTAAATACAGCAGCACTGATAAACATAGGAAAATCATTTTCAGAGAGATAAATACCTATGCAGATGGTTTTTGTTGCATCCAAAGTACTTTCAGGAGAACATTCGCAAATAAAAGATCCTGGGCTGTTCTTGCAGACACCATTAATGCAAGGGCTTGATTCACATTCATCGATGTCTAAAATAAAAACAAGTCTACATTACTGCTTAAAGCTAGTCTTACGCATGAATGAATACTTAAACTTTGGCCTCATTGCTACCACATATTCTACATTACATAGAAGACTTGGCCTAAAAATTTCTTTTTCTCAACTAGATGAAATGCCATCACTATAATGCACAACACTACAATACAAAACCTGGCACATGGCTAAATCTATCAGAAAATCTGCAGTAAATGTGGGATTTCTGATATACTAATCAAAAAGCAAGTTTTCTTCATCTATTAAATGATTACAAATAAAATTCCATTTCAGTAAATGCAAAAATAATACTTTCAAGTGACATTTAAACACAAAATAATGGCAAGTAAAATAACAATTGCAGGTAAATATTGTCAGTAGCTAACAAAGTGAGTACAAGTGTGCCATTCAGAACAACATATTCTCAACTAAGTGACGAAAGTGTCTCAAATAGAAGTGGCACTAATCACTAATTCATTTCATGGTTTTCTAGTGGAATTCCAAAGACAACAGCAAAGTACATCCATGGTATAAGAACAAAAAGGTAGTTTACCTTCACAAGTTTTTAGTTCAGGTTTGTATATAAATCCCTTGGGACAGGTACAGACAAAACTTCCTGGAGTGTTTCTACATTGTCCATTGTCACAAAGCAGGCTATTCAGTGCACATTCATTAATATCTGGAAAACCAATGAAAATGAACTATTAAAAGAGATATCCCTTGAATGCAATTTCTTTGCTCTTTTACATTAGATTTTAAATATAATAATGATATAATCAGTTCAAATAAAGAGGTAAAACTCCTGTACCATTATTTTTGCTTAAATTTTAGAAAAACAGGGTCTTGGCCTGATTATAGTAAGTATCTACAAAACCTAAAGTCAGCAGAAACTGTTCAACTTACTTTATTCTTTAACAAGAATACAACCTGGATTTTCTGGAAATCATTAATCTTCACTTTATATAATTGTTTCATTATGCAAGAATTAAAAGGACTAATCTTATTAATTAAAGGAACCAAATAAATATTTAGAAAGTGATCCATCTTTGATATATATTAATTTCAGGTTTCTTCCTTAGAATAATTTAAATTGTCTCAAATTATGTTTATAAAATATAAAACAATCTATAAAGTTTAAAATTGTGAAGAGAAATTTACACTCAAAATTCAGAAAGCAAAGGAAAACTTGCTTTTAGCCAACAGGTCCATCTGACACGAAATCTAACATTTAGATATATGTTACTTAGATAACTTAGAAAGTATATAAAGGACAATTTATTATACCCCTTTGAGCTAACCTACATCACATAGTCAAAAAAAATAGGTTATAAATTCACAAGGAATTTTTACCCATTGCAGGATTCAGATTAGACCATCATCTGATAACCTGATAGCCCTGACATAAAAAACACACAAATTCAGCACTGGAGAACTACATGGGTTCACAGCAACTAATACACATAAGTTGATAGCATTTATTAAGTACTTAAAGTTTGGGAAATTGAGTATGAAGTAATGTTACTGTCTGAGAAAAGAGCCTAGGAATTCAGTCAAAATAATATAAAGGAATATGACACTTTTCTAAAGGGCCATATTGGAAAATCATAAACTTTGATGATGTCAGAAGAATATGGAATCTTGAATTCAGGAAGTGAGGGTTAAGATAAAATATTGTGCAAAAATGAACAATGATGTAAGGAAATAAAAACATTTAAAAATTAAACAAAAAAACCACCTCAGTAGGTGGGGTGAGGGGTGGAACTAGGGCCTAGAAAACTGTGAGAAATGGCTGGAGTGAGTCTTTGATTCCTAACTTCATACCTCTGAACATCATAAGGTATGAATATGTTACTGACCTGATGATTGATAATGGGCCCAACTTTGGACGCAAAGACATACCTATTTTTTTCCTTTTCAAAAGACCTTCACTTTTATGGAGTGAATCTGACATGTGGTTATTCATAAATTTCGATGATTCCACTACGTAAATTTTAGTTCATCAGGGCACATACATGCCATGCTCACATCCACAGAGCAGAGCACCCTTTTGTCTAGTCCTGTAAGCTATTCAGCGTAGTTCCCTCCAAGCAACGGAAGAATGCATGATGCATGAAATAGCTTAGAAACAGGTGGAACTTCTTACCGACACAATTTTTCCCAGATGAATCCACCTCATATCCTGAGTTGCATATACATTTGTAGGTCCCACGGAGATTTTCACAAATTCCATTTGGGCAAATGTCAGGGTCTAAAGCACATTCATTTATATCTGCACCACAAAAGTTCAAAATCAGCAACATTCTAAAGTAAACTTCAAATGTATTGTCAAAAAAACTGACATGACAATAAATGCGATGACCTTAGCTCATGTTCAGGAAGGTTTCATTTTGATAAGAATGCTTGTTGTGCCCTTTTTTTCTCACTACAAGATATTTTTGAGTCAAATCTTCCTTTCTCTGATTCCTCAGAGGAACCTGGCATTTGAGCTAGAACTACATAGTTACCAATCCTTAATGAAGCTGAAGGAGAACTCGTGGGCTCCTTCTGCTCCTAATTTCACAATGGAAAAATGAATTAACTGCAGAGCCCAACTCCCTACAACTGGTCTTTCTGCCACTACCCTGCCCCTCTTCAATCTACCTTCCACACTGCGACTGGATGTCACAGCCTCAAAACAAGGAGATTGTGTCATGGTTATGCTTTTGTGAGTTCAATACTGTCCTCAGGGTTAAAATCAAATATGAACTCTTCGTTCATTTACTTAAAACCTCTCTTCTACGAGAATACGTACAATTTCCTTTCTACCTACGTCGGGATTATCTGGAGCAGCCCAAATTGGTACAGTACCCAGTAAAACACCACCCACTCTGGGATAGCTTCTGCTACTCTGCAGGGTGAATCCCCCTAGTCATTTCTCTCATGAAACAATGGACAAGAATGTTTCAGAAGGACAACCAATGAATGGCCAGTCTCAAATCTTGGGGTTCATCTCTTCTATAAAGCAAGGTTAACTTATTTTTCTTCTCCAGGTCTCTATCGCTATGCATTCCTCCATAATTCCTTCATTACTGATTTTCTTAGTTGTCTCTTCTCCTTCTAGTAACCCCTCACCACCTCTATCCATACATAACAATGAAGTCAAATTGAATAGACTGACCATCCATTTAGCCAGTTTGCTTTTCTTCAGATCTCCCCTGAATCAATCTATTTAGATTTTTACTAATAAAAGAACCCCTTCCTCTTTGTTGCCACCCACTTTTTTCTTGCCATCCCATTTTTTGTCCCAATTCTACACTTAATTTCTTTTATGGCACTAACACGTCTGCAGTTCTAACTCCCACACTGAATCACTTCTTTCTCTTCCAATTCCAGTTGTCAACCAGTTGTTGTCACAGATGAAAAATAAAATATGGCTCCCTCTTGCTATCTCATAAGGACTCTACTTGACAGTTAACAAATCATTCAAAAGGTGGATGGGTAACAGCTCAATTGAGCCCATATCTCTGAACTGTACTTGGCAATGGAAGACTCAGAGGAGACCCAGGCTGCCCCTTCACGTGCATGAGTGACCACAGTCACTGTATCTCATCCACAGTCCTCCATCAATTACCCTAAGAGAGCATCTGCCCTTCAGTAGCAAGCCTGCATCCACTGTGCCATAGCTGCTGGGCAATCGGAGGCTTCTAAGCAACCAGGTCCAATATGCAATATGGCCGGAGAGGGGGTTAGCAGCATGGTGTAAAGGGGCCAACTTGAAACCCACAGGAAGGCCCAATGCTCCTCCACGCATGCTTAAGGTAGTAAATTTCAAAACAAGTCCTTACCACTGCCTGCTGACGTCATTCCTGGCCCACTGCTGCAGAGTGCCTGATATTCCGCTGCAATAAATTAACAGATAGTAAATGATTCCCTTGTTTGTAGCACAGGTCGATCCTGCCTTGGCTTTGCACACATCATTTCCTCCAAAGTGAGTGGAACTGAAATAAAGTGGTAACGGAAAAGGAGGCATCTCCTGGGGAGTCACCTTTATACCAGGATCCCATTTTAAAGGTCCCGCATCACCTAGGAAAAGGGCTTTTAAGCACACAGGCAAGTCCAGCAATTCCTTGTGCAAAGCACTTTAGGAAAAGGTGTTTTTCCTATAACTTGATTTTGTTCACCAGGGAACACTTTACACTTACAGTGAAATGTGTCTGTTAAAATGTGGTTTCTTGACTGTTAATAAAACATTTCTCCCACTGTCCTGGGAATAATTTTGTTTCTCAGTTTGAGCTGTTCTTTCAGTACAATCAAGCTCTTCACATCTTCTCATTTTTCGTTGGAAATACTTCAGCCCCCACGCAAAAGAACAACCAGTTTCTACACTTGTGTCTAAGGTTATTTTCAATGTTAATATTCATTGGAACACTAGATTCATCCTATGTGATAAGCCCACAGGAAAATATGCAGAATGCAAAAACTGTGAAATCTTACTGAAGAATACAGAATATGTTCTCAAATTTGGATGGAATCCTATTTCTAGCTCTAAAAATTGATATAATATTTTACATACAATTCCAACAGTATTTAGAGGACCATAAGAGTAAATGGTGAAAATTGAAGAGTTAACTGGAATCATACTTTATCCAAAGGAAAAAAGCTTTAGTGTCCTTTTAGTTATCCATGGTTTCTGGTAACTACAGAGATTCAAGGTCAAATGCAAATCTATGCTGGAAAAAACTGCATACCTGATGACAGTGAAAGCAAATGAGTTATGCAGATTTAAAAAAAAAAATCCCAAGGTCAAATCCCTCAGTGCCTGTGCCTTCTAGCAAATGTAAATTTGAGGAAAGTGAAGAAATTCCTTAATTTTTAAATCCTCCTAAAAGGGGCCAACAAAGGAACAAGTAGGGAAGTGTCTGCCATTGTGTATTTGAAAACCAGGGACTATGAACAACAAAAAAAAATACATCCTCCTTCTTCTCTCACATCAGCAATGAATTAAAACACTCATAAAATAATGTAAGTAATAAAACAGGAAAACAAAATCATGCCAGCTTTGTAAAAAGCACTTTTACAGTTACGGTCAAATTAGATGACGCTTGGCCTACATGCAGGCAAATTATGTCATTGTTCTTTTCCCATTTGGGCAAGATCTGGTACTGGACTATTTTCTCCAGTGAATTCAGGTCAGGATAGGATTGAAAGCTGATGACAATGCTTATTGCTGAGAGGTCTCAGGAACAAGTTCTTTTTCTCTGTTAATTTCCTCTTCTATAAATTAGAGATAATAGTACCCAACTCACATGACAGTTGGGTGGCCTTCTGAGACAGTATGAAAAGTATTCAGCAACATGCCTGAGGTCAAGCACTTAATTAATGATGATACTGAGTAACTCAGTGTTGTGCCAGGGAGACACTGGTATGGGAATACATGAGGAAATTGCCAAGAATTACACTCCTGTTGGATTAACCGACCAATTTCTGTGAGGAGGAGATGCTCAGCAGTCAGTAAGAAATAACTTCCTATATATCTTGCTTAATTTCCACAGCACAAAGTTGAACTTCAGATGTTACGTCTTGGAGTTTCTTCTTCAATTGACTAAAGGTATTCCTTCTAGATATTTTCAGTACCTTTAAAAATCTTCCCTCTCTCCTGAAATGAGGGGGATCCTACATTCAGATCTTTCATGAGTTGGCAATTTTATACACCAAAGAGGTGCAGATACCAAAGAGAATGAAATCACTCCCACATGTGGGCCACTTTTGAAAATATTCTTTCAAATATGAAACAGCAACTTTAATTCTTATCTTTAAGAAATATAACCCCTTTGGGTCATCTTTTGATAAGCCTATTCATTTTCTTATGTACCATAAGAACTCTTTGAAGATGTATTTAGTCCAGAGGACATATGAAAACAAAGAACTATATGCATCCAGGGCCCTGGATTCTAAGCTTTGAGTCTTTCCTTCATTCAATATGCTAAGAATCACCTGTATCTTCTTACATACTGATTTTTATGATATTCCTCTACCATGTAAATTCCAAATACTTACATAAGAAACATACTTTGAAATGTCAGAATAACATACAAAAGGATGATAATAATAATATGGAATTATAAAGTTACAAACCAGTGTCTTTGTTGGATAAAATTATACTTGTATACAATGTAATTGAAGTATATAAATATGTGTTTACCTGATTGGTAATCATATATAAAATAATAATTTGTATATCCACTGGGTAACATAAGCAGCCAGAATAAAGCTTGCTTTTTTAAAAATTGAATTGTATTGATTTGCCTTTCTTCTACAAGACTATGTAGTTGTGCGAGTATGTCTTCATATTCAACATGTGTGCATGCTTCATTCCTCCTGCACCAAAGAGCCAGCCTGGGTATGACTGTCTCTCACTTTCTGGCTTCTTTCCTTAGAATTATCACCTCAAATTTCATCCATATTTTCCCAAAAGGCACTACTTCATCTTTCTTAACAGCTGAGTACTACAGAATAAATTATGTTCCTTAACTGGTGTTCTTCCATTTCTTTTCAATTCTTCCATTTAATGTTCTCTAACGTCTTATAATATGTTCTAATTTCTAACTATCATTTCAAATGTTACCATTTCAAAAATGACAAATGTTTTAAAACTGTGAGTTAATCTTTAATTAAGTACATCTGGGCCAGAAATAAACTAATTGGATCTTAGATGTATAATCAAGCAGAGCTACATGCTTTCAATATTAGGTCTAACTCTATTTTAAGACATTAGAAATCAACTGCCAGGCTGCTGTAAAATTATGTGCAAATGTTTTCAGCCTATTGATTTAATTTCAATAAATTATTTTGGCTTTACAAATAGAAATAATTTACAACTAAAGAGGATCTTCTGGATGACCTAAGACAACTCACTTTGTAGATGAGAAAACTAAGGATTCCATTCCCATATTACTCTATGTAACAAATATGTTTACTAATGTAAGCCACCTCAAATTTTTTTGAAAATAGGTGAGAAAATTCCTAAATAAAAATCCACAAAGAACTAAATCCCCCAATTAAGTAATTTGCCTGCCTGTGGTTAGAGAACAGAATTCTGACTCACTGACCAGCTTTCTTTTTACCATGCCATGTCACTTCAAATTGAGAAAAATACTTTTTCCCTAGGGTTGAATAAAATCATTTAGGAAAAGCACACCTAAATCAACATGAGGGATGTGAACAAAATTCCAAATGGCCTTTTGGAAACAAGTTGTAAATATTCGGGTAATCTGAAAATTATTTACTTTTACACCATGTAAAAGTATGCTTTTATAATAGTTCCTGCAAAATGCAAACACTGTGAAACAACTTTAGCAAACAAGGCAAGTTGCATGTATTCCAAAGAGCATGAATATTACAGAGAAGAAGGCGAATTTGCTGCCTCTTCCAAGTGATTGTTAGGATGGGGTGAGTAATGTGTAATCAGACACTGCCTAGCCCTGCCAGCACCCCGGGAAGGTACATGATGTACCTGGAGAACATAACGTAATCGTTCCCTGTGACTTCCATAAATGCCAAGACTGCAGATGGCGGCAGAAGGCTGGCGGTACAAGGATATCTCCATGAGCCACATACCTGAGTTCTGTGCAGGGCACGGCTGGCAAGGTTCCCCAAACGCATATTCAGTGCTGGCGCAACAGCATTCAGATTTAGTCACAGCACCAAACAAGGGTTTCACACACTGGCCTCTCTTGTATCCACCATAGCATGTGCTCCGCATGTGTGTGTCTAAACAGGAAGAAGCACCTGTCATCACACTGTCACTTCAAACAGACAAAACCCTCCAGGTCAAAGCTGAGGCTAGCTTTATTTATGCACCGTCCCTGTTCTGTAAGTCATGGAGAATGCCTCCGCTAGGAGGGCCTGATAGAAAACAAATTAAAACAAAACAAGCCACCTTCAGCTTCCAAGCACTGGAAACCAACGGCCTGCCTGGCTCTTGTAGTTTCCTAGGAACGATAATGGCCAACTGTGAGGCCCTTAAGTGCCGGGATTATGTGTCATTCATCTTTGTCTTCCCCAGGCCTGGACAGAGCAGGCACTTAATAAATGCTGAATGAATGATGGATGACTGTTGACTCTGACACCCTGATAAATAAGGTCTTTATTAGAAATGTGACCTACCTCAAAATAAACACGCAATTATTGAGTGTCTGAATTAGATGTACTTTCAGAAAGACCCAAGTTTAATCTGTAAAAGGTTCATTATGTGAATCTGTAGATGCTGGTCAAGTAAGCAGTATTTTACCACCAGGGAGGGGGCTTCCAGCTGTGCCCAATCCTTTTCTAATTCAAAGGGTTTACTGATTACTTTTCTTAAAAATAATTTGGATAAAATCTGTGTCTATTTTGCAACAAATCTCAAACTTCCTATAAAGCCACATCAAATTACTCTCACCTAAGTTTCTTCATTATCCACATCCACCTTTATCTTCTATACTTTCTTTTGGATATTTAATTTCCTATAAAATTCATCATGTGATTATGAGCATATACTGGCCCATTTCAAAAACAGTTATCAATGGAAGCAGGTTGGAGAAAATGGAGGACAACCACATAACTATAGACAAAGAGGAGAAGGAGAGCTAGAAATCCCCTTGTTTTTCATTCCTCTTGGCTCATTTTTCTCTCCCTTAAAATGAATATCCAATCTATGAAAGAAGAGAACTGACTCGGTTGGTTTTGTTGTTCAGATATTAATGATGTTATGCCTCAACATTTGATATTAGTGGGCACGTTTGATATTGGTGGGCTTTCCTGATCAACAGAGGGTGTCGATCACCCTCTGTGTGTGTCTAGCACACACCCAGCCATGGCTTTCACTTACCGACACACACGCGTCCATCCAGACCCACGGCCAGTCCAGGGAAGCATTCGCATCGGTAGGAGCCGTCAGTGTTGACACAACGCCCGTTCATGCAGATCCCGGGGGTCTCACATTCATTAATATCTGCAGTAGGGAAAAGCACTTTTATCTAAAACCATGATATGCTTACCATTCTGATACTTGTTTAACACTTGTTATAACTCAATGAAATGTATTGCTATTTTCCTTTGAGAGAACAGAAACAGAAGTTGAGAGAAATAGCTGAGTTTATTTCTTTTTCCTTGACATCTATGCCAATAATAATCTCCCGAGATTTTTTTTTAATTAAAATATAAGAATCACAAAGGCAAGTATTAGAGGAAGAAATAAAGTGATTGCTAAAGAAGAAGAATCTTGTGTAATGTTTTACATGGAAGAAATCTGGCAGGACAATGACCTACATCCTTTACATGAGCAGGGAACCTTTTCTTTTGACTTCTTTCTTTTGACTGGGGCTGAGCAATCATCACCATGCCTTAACTTTCTGGGACAATTAGCATAAACAATTAGCATAAAATTAGCTAATGCCTTAATGGAACAAAATAGAAAAGGAATAAATGAATATAGATGATTTTAATGACCTTGCCTAGTCAACACCACCACTGTGCTCCAGCAAAGCATAATCCTTCTTAAGCCTGACAAATATTGCATAGTATCATCTATGCAGACTTAGGAAGTTAGGTAAAAGACATTACTGGACACATACTACAAATAGCAGAGTTTTTTCCCAACTCACTTGGGGGAAGAAGAAATTGTACCAAAGTTATGTTTTAGAAAATGTGTTAACACTTAAAGGAAGGCATTTTATAGCAACTCCTTTTATAATACACAACCAGTGTATGTGACTATTTCCTTTTCTCTGACCTTAAAAAGGCAAATTGAAACTGAAACACCTCTACGTTTTACTTAGCCTGTGTTGTTTGGCACAAAATTTGTTGCGATGGTCCAAAATTCCATGTACAGATTGTATTTTATAACAGCAGTTATATTTAAATATGTGAACTCAATCGGTACAGTTATTCAGGTCACCTTTCAGTTCAAGTTAAGATCTACAGTAAAACAGTGGTGACTACAGTCTGAAAAGGAACATCTTAGCTTTTTCACAGGGACAGAGATGTAACAGGTCCAGAGGGCATTGCTCAAAGAGAGCAGCTTCGACTTTCAGGGAGTGATCAGAGAGGCTGTGCTGTCCAGATCAGTTAACTGGAGACATTAAGCTGGCGTTATTTATTCAGTGTTAACAGTTACATCTTTATGGGCTCAGAACTAAATGCTCACACTGAGAGAAAATCTTGTCCTATGATGTTAAGAAGAAATTCATGGAAAAGAAGAAATTCATCATACTCGGGATTGTTTTCTTTTTTCCCCTTCCTTTATTCTTATTACAGTATGTGTATTCCAGCTCCTGACACACCAGGGAAAAGAAGACTTAGGTGAAAACGTGGAACATTCTCTCTTTCATTTCTCTTTCCTCTAGTGCTGATTCTTAAGCCAGAATGCTAAAGTCTAAACAAATCTTTTGAATCATTAAGTACTTCTGAAAAAATGGAACAACAGTTCATCTATTCATGAGAAATTCACTGGTTGCAAATGGTAGCAAAATCTCATGTCTTCTGAGATAGTTCTACCAACCTGTTGGCCATATACTCATTGCTAGGGGGCTGCAGCCTGGGTTTCCAGAGCCTTCGGGCACCACAGCAAATCTTAGCATGTTCTGTGGATTGGTGAGAGGAGCTGGTGTTCTCTCCAAAGGTCTGCTCACAGAGGGGCTTTCACGCTTTCTTCTGTTATTTTGTTTGGAAGCCTAATTCCAAATATTCAGCAATCATTCCCTCCTCCTTTCTTTTTCACTTATACAGCAAGTAAGAGCTGTACAGCTGGAAGTTCAGCTTATTTAAAAAGATACAGTTTGACTTTTCATTCACTTGCTGTGTAGCCTTTTGGGCTCCTTTGAAAAGACCCCAAGCACCTTTTCTCAAATAAGAACAGCCTTCTTGGTACAAACTGTAGCTGTCTGGGTGACCGAAGTTCTAGTTAGGATTCCTAACTAGAATGGGTTTTTTTTCTATTAGGGACCATCAATGGACAGGTGATACCTCTGAGCAGTGATAGAGGAGAAAAGGTAGGTGAAAAATATGATTTAGAATTTAGAGCACAAACCTTTGCAATAACGGCCGTCTGATGCCAGCTGGAATCCAGGTTTGCAAATACATTTAAAACTGCCATCTTCATTGATACACATTCCATTAAGGCACATGTTCCTTATGCTGCATTCATCCATATCTGAAAAATACAAAGACACATTTTTCTTATGACCAGAAGAGTAATCTATAAAGGAAGCCAACCTGGATGAAATAGTTCAATTTTTTCACATTTCTTACATTTATGTTTTTATAGCATAAGGCTAATTTTCAGCCAAGTTTGAGCCTACGAAGAGAAGAGGGGGCTTTATGAAATATGTATCTCAAGTTCTCAATTTTTTTCATGTACATGCAAACTCCAGGCTAAACTTATTTCATGACATATATTGTGTATATGACATAGATGACAAATAGGTGTATACACATGCATATATGTGTTTACATGTCTGTGCAGATACATACATACATACATATGGGAATATATGAAGTTCATATATATAATTAAATGTGTATAAAATTCATATATATGCATGTAAATTGAAATTTGACTCAGTAGAAACTACCCAGACTCCTTTTAGGAAGTTAAATTACAAACTAAAACATATGCTTAAGTGTCCAATGATTATATTTAGTTCACAGATCTGTATTACTTCCAATACTCTGAAAATGAAAACAAAACAAAAACTAAAAATGGTAAAACATGGAATGTAATTAGGTACTTCCCAAGTCTTTAAAAAATGAAAATCAGAGGAAAACTTGTGTTTTGAAGCAAGTTTAAATGAGGGTATGAAAAACTGGGTTTTTAAGTGCAAGATTCTACTACCGATTATACTCATACCCACTAAACTTGCTCATAGGGATAATTCTTTGAATTCATCAATATGTTTTTTTTCATTTAATATTACGACTCTCTTGAGAGGCCTTTGTTCTTCTAGACATGGTGTGTTTTCACTTACATGTTTCAGTCAGACCAAAGTAATTTGTGATTTTTCTTTTTCTTTTTCTTTTTTTTTAAACAGGATTCTGTCCCAACTGAGAGTTTTGGCAATAAGTCTTTAAATTGAATCACAGAGATAATATTCTGCCAAAAATGTTTCTAAGAACAATTTTGAAATTCCTTTAATGTATGAATAGATTCTTGGGACCTTTCCCAAAGATGTTGGGTAAGATGATAAGAAGCATTCTTCATTTTTTTACTAAAGTTCCAAAGAGGTGGAAAACTTATCAATAATTGTCATATTTTCTACTCAGGAAAAAAAAAAATGGCAGGGAAAAAAGACAAAATGAAACAACCCAATTCAAAAGGCCATGAAAAAGGCTGGTGGTTTTCCACTGCCAGTATTCTTTCAAACCAATTTTACATTTTAAGTTACTCAGTGCTATTTTACTACTGGCTAGATACTTAAAACAACAGGATGACAGATGACTGACTTTTATATGGGATTAGGTATATATACCCTGTTGGAAATTAAATATGCAAATTCTGATTGTATAAAATTAGGAAGCAATAACTTCTGCTACAAAAGTTCACCATCACTAGGGATCTTTAAATGGCAAGCTGTTCAGATATTTTAAATGTTATTCAACTCACACAAATGTGAACTAAAGGCATAAATATTTTTGAAAATTAGGCTTGCCCCCCAGATAAAAATTATGAAGTATGTGTGATAATTTGACCTTTCCCTCAATGTTTGGCTTAGTCTTAGTAGACTTCTGATATTGACACTGTAGTGGAAGCTGTACTTCTGATTATACTGCTCTCACCTTCACAGTTCTTGCCATCTCGTGTTACGTGAAAGCCCGCGTTGCACACACAATGAAAACTGCCATCTGTGTTGATGCAACGTCCATTGTTGCAGATCCGGCCATTCTGCAAACACTCATCGATGTCTAAAATCAAAGTTAGAATAGAAGGATAACTTTACTTTGGAGATTTTAAATAACTTTATTTCTCCTTCCCCCATCCATCACCAAATTCATGACCTTAGCCTTGGATTTTAATTACTACATAGTATTCTTCAACATAAACTTGACATCAAGTATTGTGTTATTTAAGATGATTGGTTATAGTTTGAAGAAATAGGTAGGGAAAAAAGTTAGCAATGTGATAGCATTCAGTCTAACTCTGTTTCTATTAAGGCCTTTAACTCCTAATCCTGTAAATAAAATTGATTCTTCATCAACATTTTCATACTAACTTAATGAGCCAGTGTAAATCTATGTATGGGATTTTGATTGGCATCTTTCAACATATGAAAAGAAAGGCTGATCTTATAGCTATATCAGAACAAAATAGAAATGTTATTTTAAGAACCTAACTTACCTGAAAATCATCTCTCACAAGACTACCTTATATGGTAGTTCTGGTCCAAGCATAGTTTTACTGCTTATGCATTCTTAGTCTCTTTCATAACTTTATGAGAATTCTATCAAATAAAATCTTGGTACTGTTGGGGGCATGTTTCCTTTTTTAAATCGTGTTTACTATTATGTCAAAGTAAACAATGGAGCTTGATTATTTTAGTTGTCATTAAAAATAACAACAATTTGAATAACCTATATCTGATCTCTCAGTGAAAGATAATTACTCCAAAGTGGAGCATATGGTACCCTGGATTACCTGTTCTCAGCTTCTAGGCTGGATGAACACAAAGAGCATGAACACAAACTATCTTGTCTACACAGCATACAACCTTTGCTAGAGCTTATTCCCCAGAGTATGGAAACCAGGAAATCATGCAGTGTTGGAGACAGAGCAGACTGTCTATGCAGAGCTGAGGCCATGTGTGCCTGAGGATAAGTACCCCAAACATCCTCTGGACAACAAGAATGTGAACTCCTGGCAGACCGGCTGTTCTGCCTGCCCAGTGGCTGCACATGTCCTGTGGTTGGCTGTCAGCTGTACTTTCTTTCTGGGCAGATTCAGTGCTTTGCAAGCAAGTCACTGGACTAGCCGAGGTAGTCTGGGCTTTTCTTTTGTCTGAACTTTTTGCCAACAAGCCACAATAGTTTTCTCTCATTTATCCCTTGTTCCACATTTCAAAATATGGTAAGCCCTTTTTTTTTCTTTTAATGATTCTATAAACTTTGGGAGCCAGCATAAAATATACAGGAGAAGAGTTCAGTATTTTCTCTCCTCACTAATTTCTGAATGCCCAGTACCTTACAAGACAAATTAAAAGCTTGCCATTCAGAGGTCTCCCGTGTTTCTATTTGTTTGTCCCCTTCTCTCCAATCCCTCATGTACTTCTTCTCAGCTAAGTACACAGCCATTTAATAATCATCTGCTCCAAAATGTGAACTGATCATCAACTTCTTATGTTTGGGATAAGCTTAGCGCTGTTTCTTAACAAGACAGTATTTGAGGTTTTAGGTAATTCTCAGTCTCTAATAAATTCTCGGCTTGCTGACAGCAACTTGCATCTAAGTTGGCTGGTCCTTGCTCAGCTGTGTGCTCTCAATGCTTTTTATTCACTTATTTAATAACACAGTCTTCCAGACATTGGTTTGACTTCATTTTCCACCATTGCAAGATACCCACTGCTTGCACATGCTAATTATTTTAAGTAACAGTTATAAAGTTCTAAACTCAGTCAAATACTCAAATGATCCATATTTATAATCCAGGAAGTAGACCACTAATAGAAATATTAGCCAGCTGACATACTGTGCTCTGTGTTTCTGCTCAGAACTGCCATTTGTAAGTAGTATGCTAAAATACACTGATAGCAAGAAGTTTGTAAGGATCAAATACACAGATTGTAAAACCAGTCACTGATAGAAGCAAAAACTTCTGTCTGTCTTCAATTAGAAGAGCTTTTGTCAAAGGAGGCAAATAAAATTAACTTACTTAGTGGCTGCCAACCTTCCTCCCCTTCGTTGTATTTAATTTAAACAATTTATGCTTCTGTAGAGCTAGAGCTAGATATCTGAATACATCTATTTTTTTAAAAACTTTATTTATTTTTATCTATTTTTTTATTTTTATCTATTTATGTGTACAAGAACTGAGTTGTAAGCTAGGAATATGGGGGTTTGAGATGATTCACCAGAGACAGACTGGGGAGCAGAACAGCTGATCTACTGAAATACACTGCTGAGAGGAGCAGTGGGCCAGACAGGAGAGGTCTGCTGTGCCATGTGGGTCAGCTCCCTGGCCGGGGACTGAACTCATGCTGTAGTGACTGGTGAAAGCTTCATAGTGCTGAGACTTTAACCTCTTGCGCTGCCAGGGAGGCCCTGAGTACATCTATTTTTTCATTTACCTATAAGAAGAGTGACTAATACATCTGATTTCATTCCAGAAACCTTAATTATTAAAAAACAGGCATTTTAGGTCACAGAATAAATTAATTAATAAAACTGAAGGCATATACTTGCATGTGCACATGCATATACAGAACTGTTTCTCTAACTCTGAAGTGCATGGGGGTCACTGGGGGATCTTGTTAAGATGCTGATTCCAATTCAGCAGGTCTGAGGTGGGACCTGTGATTTTGCATTTCCAACCAGCTCCCAAGAGATGTTGCTGCTGACCTAACAGGCAGCAGGATTTACAGGCCACTTCCTTATCCTTTAGCTCTTTTTCATTAAGAAATGAATTATATACAATAAGAAATGAACTGCATGTAAGTCTATTTGAAATTTGCCTCGGTTTGTGTGTCAACCACGGACAACTCCAGCTCTCAGATGAAATATTAACAGGGCGAAAAGTTGTGAAAGTAAGACTCCCACGGGCACAGAACATCTTTTAAAACATTTTGAATATTTAACAGATTTAACGACACTGTTCAGAGTGACAGTACCCAGAACTAAGTCCAAAAAGCAATAGGATCGGATTAGCCTCTACTGGCAATGGCTATTTAAGCTCCACTGAACTGCTTTGAAGAAAGCCCCTCACAGAGTCTCCCTGCCCCCCTCCAACGTGGACCATACCTCTGCACTCGGTCCGGGTGGGGGTGCTCTGGTAGCCAGTTCGGCATTGACAGATGTATGAACCCTGGTTATTAACACACTCTCCACCAACACAAGGGTTTTTCTCACATTCATCAACATCTGCAAAACAAAGTATATTTTAGTAAGAAATCCGATAGCCATAACTCATAACTCAAAGGCCATTTTATTGGTTTCCTTTACATGTTAAAACAATTTCCTCTTAAGAAATGAGAAGCATAAAGAAAGGATCTTTTTTCTTTCCACTACAATACACCATGTCACCGGCCACTTTGAAGACAGGTCAAGCAGTTAAAGTATATCATCTTCCTGTGTTCACTTTCAGAGAAAATTGCTGAACATGCAGCAATTAAACACCCAAAGTTAATAAACATTTTCTATTCCTTATGTGTGGCCAAATAGGATGCTCCCTTCTCTTCCAGCTCTAGCTGATCTCCAAGGATTGAATGCTGCTTTCCGAAGGAGCTGTTAGCCGGGACTTTCATATTACCAGGGAACTAAACAGCACAAGAAATCAAGAACTAATGACTCCTGTTTGAATCATAACTCAGAATTGGAATTTGTAACAGGACCAAAAAGGACTTATTTGTTTTTGTTTTTTTCTTTTTTTAATAAAATGGCCCCCAGATATTCTTGTAGAAACCAACACATTAATTGCTCTCATGTTACATTTCCTCTCTTCACTAACTTCAGTGCCTTGTCAGCAACTCAAAGTTTCTCTTTTCAGTTTTTAAGGATTCACTACAGAGAGTTAGTAACTACTCCATTTTAATTAGTAAAATGTGAAAAACTGGGTTAGTTGGAATACTTTATTTTAAAGTCAAACCTCTGTTAAAATGAATTAAGTTGGAGTTACCAGCTATATGTGCTCATGTCCTAACCCTCAGAACCTGTGGCCATCTCACTTCACTTGGCAAAGGGGAAGTTAAGACTGCAGATTGAATTAAGATTGCTAATATGTGGACTTTGAGATGGAGGAGAGTCTCCTGGTTCATACAGTGGGCCCAGAAGTATCATAAAGGTCCTAAGAAGTGCTTCTACTTGGAAGAAAAGACCAAAGAGTTAGGGAGAGAAATGAAGATACTACACTTAGTTTTGAGGGTGGCGGAAGGGGCCCTGAGCTAAGGAACATAGGCAGCCTCTAGAATCTGGAAAAAGTAAAGAAGTAGATCCTCCAGAGAGCCCCCAAAAGGAATACACCTTCATTTTAGTCCAGTAACACGTGTTAGATTTCTAACCTACAGAACTAAAAGATAATAAATTTACATTTTTTAAGCCACTTAGTTTGAAATTCTTTGTTACACCAGCATTAGTAAGCCAATATAGTTATGGAAAAGAATTGCAATAGTGTCTGGGTACCAATCAAACCTCTCACATACCAATGCACTCCCCACGGAGGTCCAGCTGGAAGCCCTGGTTGCACTCACACCGGTAGCTCCCAGGAGTTGGAATGCAGCGTCCATTTTGACAGAGATAGCGAAACAACTGGCAGTAATCAGTGCCAGTGATGTTGACTGGCAGCACCCCTAAAAGAATAACATTATTCCTTATTAAAGTTATTCATAACGAGGGCATCTTTCACCTGCACTCAAGCTGGTAATAATGGGCAAGAGGCTGAATCGAAAAGAGAATAGGATGCTCTTGGAGCAAATGTCACCAGGCACCAACAGAGCATATTTCAGCTACACTCTACACTTCAGCCACTGAGCCTGCTCCTGTGCCTGCATTTCTCTCAGGCCTCAGTTTGGGGAAATAACAAAGGCACTGAGTTATTGTTATTTAACTGCTTGCAAAAACTTCTTTGCATAGCATATAACCCAAAGTATAATTTCATCCCTCCTCTCCTGCATCAATTTTAAATCTCTCCCTTAACTGTTCCACAACTGGATGAAAAGGTTGATAACAAACAGACATTAATCTCTGGAGAATGAACCTTTTTTCTATGCAATAGGCAAATTGAGAAACTTTGTACACAACGCTATGTAAACTGAAAAGCTAATCTAAGAATTGGTAAGCATTTAATGACTAAAGTTGCATAAACAATAACAAAAAAGCTAACCTGATTAATGTAAGAAAAACAAATAGATGACCTCTGAAGGCTTACTTGGTGGTTCCCTAGATGGATACAGATACTCCACTGGTGGTCGAGGGACCGGAACTTGAGGTCCAGGAGGAAAGCCGGGAGGAACAGGGTGAACTGGAGGAATGGGGCCAAGGGGTGGGGGAGGATATCCTGGTCTCTCAGGAATTACCATAGGGACAGAACACAGCTTGTTGAAATCCTCTGGAAAAACAACACAACAAAACACATGTCATAAGTCCATGGAAGTCACCCCTACATGTGAGAAAATCTTTGAATAAAATTAATCCTCAAACCACAAAAATGAATTGGAGAAAGGAAGTAAGTCAACTGACATCATCGCCATTCCTAATACCTACAGCAGCAGCCACACTTGGAATAATCATTCAAAGCCCCAGATAAATTCCACACAATGTGTGACACATGCCCTCCCCAACCTCAGAGTATTTACCTACATCACAATTCACTTCTAGGAAGAATAAATGCCACTTCCTCCATCCAGTCCCACCTACCTGTCCCACATCTCTAAAGAGCTTATGTGCAGAGAAAAGCCACTGAAGGACTTCAGCAGGGCTGGTCTGTGAGCACTCGAACATTTTCAGATTGTCTTTACTGACTGAAGAATGCACAGGAGGGAGGCAAACCTGATGTAGAAGGTAAGGGCCAGGTGGACAGGGGCTGGTTGGACAGGGGAGCAGTGATGGGGCTGGAAGTGGACAGAGTTGAAGCATATTTCAGAGACAAGTGGCTAGTCCATGGAGAAGGAGTAAATGTCAGGATAGAGGAAACAGGCTACAAAGCATGACTTCTAGTTTTCTGGTTGAGCAAACTGGGGAGTTGGTGCTGTTCATGGAAGCAGGAAGCACTGCAGTGGAGGCAGGTCTGGTGGGTAGAAGCCAAGCTACACCTTGAAGATATGAGTTTTGAGATATCAGACATCCAAGAGGAGGTGTCATAGAGAAGTTGTACAAGACAGTTTGAAGCCTTGGAGGAGAAGTCAAAGCTGGGCTTAAGTTCTGAAGTTACTGATAGGCAGGAGGTACTGAAAGCCACAGGGGAGAATGAGTCAGCCAAGGAGGGCATGCAAAGTGAAGAGAAGGGAGTACAGAGGCAGCCCTGGGGGACTCATAAGAGACAACAAGGTGAGCAGGAAGCGTGGGGCAGCAGGAATCCCCAGGGCTGGAGGCGAGCATGAAAGCTGGGGGAGTGTCTGAACTAGCACACCCTAATGATCATCGACCATTTCCTTATGATTGCAGAGAGGTTCATTCCAACATTTCACAATTCCAGAAATAAATCATCAGATTTGTGACACTTTTTTTTCCTAGACCTCCAAAAAGGCTTTAAACATATCCACGTCTCCAGGGAGGCATTTACTTAAGTACTCATTTTCATGTCTGTGACAAATAGCCACATTTTGTCATCATTTCCACTTGTAAGTAAAAGGTGATTTTTTTTTTAGCTTTTTTTTTTCTCTCTTGCCAGAATGTTGTTAATTTTATTACCACTGATAATAAGGGTTCCTTCATAGTTCCTTCCTCTACTAGTTTCATGCAGGAATGGAAAATAGGTTAATATTTTTCTTTTTTTCCTGTGAACTACAGTCTGGCTTATTTTAAGACACAGTAATAAATCTTAGTGGAAATACACTTGTATCTCAACCTCAAGGAGCATCCTGGCAACTTACATGTCACTCAAGATACCTGACCATCAGGTTCTTTGTTGTTATTTGCTGGTCCAGCACTACAACTTCTTCAGTCATGTTTGCATTTTCAGCTCAGGTTAAGTTTATTTTTTCGGAGAATTCTGTTGCTGAATTTTAATTATGATTTACCTAAAATTTCAACCCACAGAGGTTCTGTAGTACTTGATGGCATCTGGAAAGGATTTATGCCTTTTTACATACTTTCCTCAATACGGATACTACAATCCCTTTTGTCAAACCACTGACCCTTCCTACTGAATTACCAGTGGGATGTGTCAATTCCATTATTTCCTTGCTTCCCACCAAATTTCTACCACTATGACTGTGCACTATTTGAAATCAAAGATCATCTCTAACTATGGCTAATTCTACTCTGATGCCTATCCTGGAAACTGTATATAAGAGGAATTCATTGAGTTGGATTTAATGAATGGCAATTATAATAATGGACTCATTTTGCTTCCAAGCACTAAGTTGGTCTTCCTTTCTTTCAGCCTTTCAGTCTTTGTATAAAATATTAAAATAGCTTATCAGGATTTCTGCTAATTAGGTGGGTACATTACTTCAAATGTGCTATGAAATTCATCTTAACTTATCTAGGACATTGCATCAGATGCAGGCACTGTGTGTTCTTGTTTTCTTCATAACTACCGTGGCCTCTTGTATATTCAGGATTAGCAACCTGGGCTAATTTTAATCAAATGATGTCTCTCTTGCCTATGTCAACTTTACCCAGAGATGATACTGATTCATTTTTAAAGTGTGAAAAGTGGCCCAATGTAAAAACCATCCTTCCTATGTAATCATTCTCCATAAGTTAAGAGTCCAGAGCTCTGTAGCACTTGTATTGGGACATGGAAGCAAACAAACATACCTGCTGCAAATTAGCTTGTCTAGCAGTTCACTCTGCCCTGAGCCTATCTCAGAGTCATGCATCTTTCAGTGATATCCCTGGGAGAACAGCTCCCTGCAAAGCCATGCAGGGGAACTGGATCTGCTGTTCCATGTGTCCCAAAGTAGGTCTCCAGGTACCTAAACTTGTGCTAGTCCTTTATCCTCTGTGCAAGCCTCCACACAGGAAGGGACCCACATTATTGCTGCTATTCCTGCATTAACACAGGCATTTAAAAAGTGTTTCTCCTTGTACCTATGACCTATGCCTTAGTAGAAATTCACATGCTTCAAAACAGATCCCCAAATAAGCTAAAGAGAGTGACATTTTTAGACCAGAGGCAAGAAGTAAATCAGACATAATACGTGACTTGTGATATGTAAACTATATTGAAAAATTTTATTGTTTCTTTAACCTACATTGATCCTCGGCAGATACTATTCCATAGTCACCTCTGTGAGTAGGTCTATAAGCTATGATAGAGGGAAATGTGGACAGAATGTGACCAGTACTGTCCAAAGCATTTCACCAATACTGCATTTATTCACCCTCGCCTTGATTTTCTCATCTAAAGTTCCGTGATGTAAATACTTTTCAGGAATCAGATTGAGGTGGCGTTACCACCCTGGGTTTTACTTAGAACCAGTATGAAAGATGTCACTTGATAAATTGCTCATGATAGCTGAATGCCTCCGAGAGGGAAGATTTTGCTAGGTGCTCTGAGAGTGTTAAACAAAACAAAACATAAGGAAGATGGCATTATTATGATGAATGAGTCTCTTAATAAGGTATTTCAATTAGTGAAAAAGCAATACAAGAGTACACACAGGCACAGCACAGAACAGGTCGGATTTGTGCCACAGCCATAGTACAGACCTGGAGTGCTGAGGAAGAACAGCATATCCAGGTGAATTATCTTAGGATGTTCGGTCCTATTTGAGCAGATCCTCATCAGAGAAGAGGGTATATAGCAGGGGGAAGGATGGGGACAGGGAAGAAGTTTTAGGAAACAGAACATTTGAGTTTAAAACTGTTCAGGCCAGGTGCAAGGGAAATTCAGGGTATAATTTACCTAGAAAATAAAGCTACTATAAAGAGGTGAATGAGGATCATATTTGGGGATTCTAATGCTAAGTAGTAAAACTTCATTTTCAAAAATAGAGTGGCATGAACTAATGGATACTGAGCTGAATTTATCCTGGAAAAATTTTTTGGACATGTTTTCTTTTCAACATTTTCCCCAGACATACTTTTTTTAATTGAACTTCAGATGAGCTTACTTTGGGAGATGTTTGTGGCCACAGTGGATGTCATGGGGACTGGTTGGAAGACTAGTGCAAAGTCCAGAACTACAGAAAGTGATCTTCCCATGGAAACAAAAGGATTATGACAGATTAAACAGATGCCGTGAAAAAAAAATATCAACAGGACTTGGCAACAAGGAAGAGCAACATGTAAAATATTAGGGAAGGAGGAAATATGTATCCAAAGTATCTCACCAGAAAAACCCTGAGAGTCGAATTTTATGCTTCTGAGCTTTTGAGGACGACAGGAGAGCCCAAAGAAACATATGAGAATAAGAGGAACAAGTACTTCCTAAAAAGGTAATTCAGTGGTAATAAGTAAGCTAAGTAAGAAGCAGTGCCTGAAAACAATGTTACCTGTATGGACCTCTGTTGCTTCCCTCTTTACTGTCTAGGGAGAGTTCCTGGAATCCAACTCACTTACCAGAGTTTCCACTAGATCTGCACCATGCACACTGGCCGCGGGCTTATGGGATTGAATTTGGAAACCCTAATGGTGGCCAGAAGAGCTCTTACCTGTGGCTCTGATGGGACACATCTCTGGGGCGACAGCGACGCCCGGAGACCAGCATCTGCCCATGTCACAGCAGCACTGCATCTTGGTGATGGACTGTGGCAGCTGGTTAGAACAGCGCCCATTGGTCAGGGCCGTGTAACAGTATCCTGGGCGAACATCTGAGAGAACAGAGAACACACACACATCACTGAGACCAAATGGTAACAACACTCTCCTTGCCCCAGGACCTCCTCACGTCATACATGTGGGCTCTGCAGGGTGAACTCACACCCCTGGAAGGGAAGCTGCATGCCCCCTCAGGAACAATACCCAGTCAGAAATCCCCTCCTCTCACACCTTTTGCCTCTGGAGCTGGGGCACTTGGCCAAATTCCCACATTCCATCCCCAAGGTGGGAACAAATGATTACAACCATATGTGCCATAGGAAAAAAGAGAGTAAGGAAATCACTGGCGGTGACAGTTAATTAGTTATAAAGACATGTCTCCTTACTGAAGGGAGACTGTTGTCCTTGGTTTCAAACTACTTAATTTGAGCTACTTTAGGAAAATATTGATATAAATCTATTTTAAAACAACATTAAGTCTGCACTATAATCTATATTTCCAGAAGATTTATCTTATTTTTTAGTCTGAAACTGTGAGTCAGACTTGTGAGATTATTTTTTTTTTTTAAAGGAAGGAACTCTTTTGCACTCACATCCAAAGCTTGTTAATCAAGATTTCCTTTTGTTCTGGGGCCCTAACAGATTTTAGAGGTACTAATTATTTACAAGCTCCAAATGTACATGATTCCAAGTTCTTAGTCCAACAGGATAAAACAGTTTTTGACTGATTTTTTTTTTGGCAAAAAGTTATCTTTTTTTTAGATAGAAAGTTATCTTCTTAGAGCAACATGGAAAATCATATTTCTAATTTATCACTTTTATTGGGTCACTTCATGTCTGACTATCAGGTCAATGTTGACACAGTGTAGTTCTGGGCTACCAAAAAGAAGCTCATGAGTTAAAAGGGCTTGGAGACACACACCAGGAAATGAGGAGAGAGGTAGCCAGGTGCAGAACACCTCGCTCTGCCTCACTTATGTTGACAGTGGACTTCTCTTCAAGTAAAATATATGTCTGTACAGTCCAGTTAACATCAAGTTTTGAAACATAATATTTAAAATACATCATTTAAAGGAAGGTAAGTGGTAAAACCTATTGAAAAGTAAAGATTTATTTAATGAAAATAGTTTCTATGTCACGTTTCTTCAAGATAGGAATATAAGTATTATATTTCAACTTTTGACCTTAGAGTAACATGATATATCTCTTCTCTTTAAAGAAATTACTTGCAAACTTTATAATAGAAAACTGGACTATTTGGATTTTTAAATTTATTTTATTGTGGTAACATTGATTTACAACACTGTATATGATTTTTTTTAAAGATTATTTATTTATGCATACAAGCCCTGGGGTACAGGCAAGAGGTGTGTGTGGGGGGGTGAGAGGATTCATCACAGAGAGCGGGGAGCAGAACAGGCAGATCAACAGAAGCATACTGCTGAGGGGAGCAGCGGGCACAGCAGGAGAGGTCTGCTGCGCCATGTGGGTCCCCTCCCTGGCTGGCAGCAGGGCTCGAACTCGTGCTGCAGTGGCAGCGGTTTGCTTCATAGTGTGTTACTTAACCCGCTGCGCCACCAGGGAGGCCCAACACTGTATATGATTTAGAGGACCAGGTCCATGGCTTCTCAGATGGATGTCACCACACCCACCTCCAAAGCACCCACAGTCCTTTACTACAGGACACTGGGCCACCTACACCTTTGTTCCCAACCTAACCTCGCTCCCCAACTAGTAGCCTCTATTCTGCAGTCATAACTCTAGGTTTTTGGTTTACTGTTGTTGGTTCCTTTGTTATGTTTCTCTGTGCTTCACATATGAGTGAAATGATCCAGGATCTGTCTTTCTCTTTTTGACTTATGAAAAGTGAAGATCTTTTATAGCAAAAAATCCACCTCTATGTTTCATATAATTCTAAATATTAAACATTAAGTTCACCCAGAAAGGGTTATAACTATAATTATTTTCATCTGCATTGTTCTTAAGACTACATAGTCTTCAAATCTTGAGAGTTTATTAAATTAATAAATTAAATTAATAAAATTAAATAAAAATAATGCCGAGAAACAGCTAAATTATTTATATCAAGTGAAGGAGGTGAAGATAAACCTAGATAAATAGTGAAAGAAAATTATGGGTCAGCTTTAAAGGAGAGAAGATTATTTCTGAAAAGTACTTAAAACCACTAGCAAGCATAAATGTGCTTTCCAGAAATTTTTTGTGGTCCCAGTTCCTGCATCTTTGGTCAGGCTAATAGTCTCAGCAAAGAGGCAAAATAAGTTTTATTCCATCCCAGTCCAGGATAAATGACTGGAGAGGGGAGTGCAGACAAAGTATGCTCTGTGAAGACTTGGGTACTCCACTCCCACTACCTTAAAAAGGGAGAAATGGCACTTCTTCCATTCTAATTTGCATTTCCTTAAAGTCACGAGTACTTCATATACTTTGGGATTAGTAAATGTCTTGGGCATGGAAACCAAAGGCAGTTAAGAATGGGAAGAGATAAGATGTTCAAAGCTGGTTTATAGCCCAGCTTCTAATGAATTTCATGCTCAAAATCCAGTGGAAACATTTCACCAAAATTTGTTTATGTAAGTTTCAGTGTGGGCTATCTCTCAGACCAAAACTGGGACTTATAGTTTGCCAAGGGCAAACTCTTTATGGGCTAATGTCTACTTTGCCAATTAGCCATGATACTACTTTACTTTCTAGCTATCTGACATAGGTTAAATTGATAAAGTGAGAGATACAATTAAAATGGTGAGTGTTGGAGATGAAAAAATTGCCAGCTACACAGTCTGTGATTGACAAATGACACATACATACAGTTTTTTTCTTTTTTTTTTTTGCATTTTGTTAGTTCATTTTTTGCAGATGGGAAAAGTCTGATTAAATTTAATTAGTCATATTTGTTAAAAATACACACATTCAAACAATTTAATTTTAAAGAAAACCTATGGGCTAATGAGTAAAAGAAAGGAAAAACTAGAAACTAAGAATCATTTGGAGGAACTAACCTCCAACCACACAAGTTTTCATTTGATACCAGTGCCACAGGAATTGGGAAGGAAATTATTCTGGGGCTGGATCTGTTTGCATAGAGAGAAAAGGGTGGCTTTAGGATATTCTGAACATCTATGAGAGTCAAAAAGAAGAATGCTAAGATCTGGAGGAATTGAAAGGTGGCAGAGAAACCATACATTGTTCTTTTTCCAATTTGCTCTGGTCAAAACATCTGGAAGAAAAGAAATAGAAAATTTTCTTCCTCTCTACCTTCCTGAATCATCTAACCCTTATTCTCAGGACCCAGAAGCCATAATATGTCAGAATAAATATATCATGAAATAAATAGGTATTTGCTGGTCATCCTACCCTATAAATAGGTCCCTCCTAACTAATCATTAAGACTGCTGTGTCCGGCCAGGAGCTAGAGATTATAAGGCCCAGACTGGGTATACTACATCTTTAGAACTCCCCAGAACTGAAGAGATAAAACACACTAAAATGAAGAGACAACTTTACCCAAAGTCCTATAAAGTTTCAAAAAAAGATCATAGGACAAAAAAAAAAAATACTGCAGGAACTTATAGCACAAAGGGAGTGTTGAGGCTGGGGAGGTCGAATAGTCTCAGAAAGGGTTTCTAGAAAGTAATAGTAGGAATATCATGATTAGAAGAGATGTATAAGGATGATACTGCCTATCCATATGGGGACATGGGTTTTTCTGTTGATTAGAGATACTAATTTTAAGTTAACTTCCCAACAGATCTTGGGTTTATTCATGAGAGACTATGTGTATTTTCTCACCACTAGGGAAAACTTGGACGTTTCTGTGGTTTTACCACGAAAGAAATATGAGCATTAGGGAGGGCAGAAGGGTCACTGGATCATTTTTTCTAGCAAATTGCTAATTATGGGTATAAAAAGTTCCAAGAAAGGAGAAACACTGCTTGCCTAAGGGTATGACAAGCAAAAGTGCATAGCATCCTGTGTTCATTCAGTAAGAAGCACTGGGAAGAGTTTGGGCTGTGGACTCGGGCCCAAGTTGGAACTGAAGCTCCCTCATTTATTAGCTTAAACAATTGGCCCAAATTAATTTTTTCTGAATTTTCTAAACCTCAGCCTATTCCCATCTACTGTACTGTTGTGAACATGAGGTCAAATAATTTCCATAAAACACTTACCTCGGAGGGGCCCATTAATCTCAGTTCCCTCCCTGCTTCCTTCCTTGGTAAAAAGTTAATATGAATACATTTGATAAAAAGAAAAGGATTTTTAAAATGTAAGCCATCTGATGTGACTATGTTTTAATCATTTCAATGTAGATGGAGCTCTCTTTGATGGTTAAATAAAAATCTATTATCAGGCTGGGAAATAATATCTGAGAGATCAATCTCTCAGAATTGATCTGAGAATACCTCCCAGAGGCTAGGTGCTAACTAAGACATCTTTGGGGAGAAAAAAGAACTACATGAATTGCACTTGTCATTTTTTCCCCTGCTGTTCTCTTATCTACAAATAGATCACAGAAAGTCAGGTAATAGAGGTACCACTGCTGTTCCAAGGAAAAGTTCAGATAGCTTCTCCCACTAATTTGTATATATTCAGATGTCGGCTGTAAGAGACTGCCCTCAGCTTTTGTTATATATGACTAAGTGAAAAGGAATTCAGAATTTCAAGTGCAATTCAGTTTGGGTCTGAAATTCATGGCCTGTGGTGAGGATGTGAAGCTGAGTGTCTTTGAAAATATGGGCCAGAAACAAACATCAAAAGACAGCACTGGTCTCCCTCCAAGGCCATGCGTTGCAGACATCCTAATGCTGTTCTGCAATAAAGAATGACTCATTCTGATAGTCAACAAATACTGACTGAGCCTCTAGCACATGCAAGGAATTGTGCTGAGAACCACAGGGGAATAAAGACAGCAATTCTCATCTTTAAGGAGAGTGAACAATCCATGAGATAAAAATGTACAGACACATAGTATTGCCCTGTAAGGCCCTTATGAGAAGTGTATCCTCAGTTAAGGGGGAAACTCTTTCAGGTGAGCCTTCTGGGACAATGCGCATGAGGAGAAGCTTGAAAGGGGATATCAGCTTGGAAGAGCTTCCAGAGCAGGGCAACATGTACAAGCAAAGGCAGGGGGGGAGGCGGTCAGAACCAGTGCCCCACTGGGGGAGAATGAAGGGTCTTGTTTTCTGCCCATTGATGAAAGTCAAATTTCTGTCACCTTCTCTTTGTAAACAGCATAGTGTTTATTGTGAACAACAAGGCTGGAAGGACTCAGAGAGAGAGTCTCCTAGGCTATGCACTTTGGAACTTGAACTTTATTCCAGAATACTGGACTTTGAAGAAAGTTTTAGTTATCATTAAATGTAGTAGGTATTGAATCTATTTATTAAACAATAGGTTCCCTTATTGAACTGATATTTTACATGGAAGCCTAATAGTCACCCAGCTAAAGGCAGTTTCCTGGAGTGTGTGTAAGGGCGGGTAGAGGTGGGAGCCAGGAGCCCTTTCTATACAGCCCACCCCCCCCCCCCACTTTTCACTGTCACTGCTCCAACCCCAGCAGCTCCGGAGGGCTTTGCAGTACCTGAAGGACCCATGNGGTGGGAGCCAGGAGCCCTTTCTATACAGCCCCCCCCCCCCCCCCACTTTTCACTGTCACTGCTCCAACCCCAGCAGCTCCGGAGGGCTTTGCAGTACCTGAAGGACCCATGGAACCCAGATGAAAACTACTAACTTTCAAGTCCTAGTGGAAAACCATCAGAGGTTTTTGAGCAAGAGAGTTATTTCATCGAAGTCCTATTTTAGGAAGATAACCCTGATGGGGTAAATCGTAGAGAAGCCAGGAAACAGAAACCAGTTAAGAAACTGTTACAAAAGTTCAGACCTAAACAAACATGGGTTCTGGGAAATGACTGGAGATGGGGTTAAAAAAGGAAAAGAATCAAGGGTGGATTCAAGATTTGATACCCACATACCTGTTAAGTTAATTTATACACCAAGGACGTCTGAGCATTTCCAAATCATCCCTGTTTTAAGGGAGGAAGAAAGCACAAGACAGACCCAAAAGCTGCCTCTATTCTTTATGAGGTGATCAACTGATTAACAGATTTCCACAGATGTATGTTTTAGCTCAAGTAAGAAATTATAAGTCCCCCTTGACAAACTTGTTCAGAAAGATATTCATTAGGGTAGTGATTTACAGAAACCATGCACACTGTTTCTCATTGCACTCACCTATGCATCTGGTTCCATCAGAAGAGGTATAAAAACCAGGGGGACATTTACAGAAGTAACTGCTGACCGTGTTTGTGCATTCTCCTCCCTCACAGATTCCAGGAATAGTGCTGCATTCATCGATATCTGGAACATAAGAAGAGTGAGTTGAGATCTAGTATAAAACTGCTTATCATGACAACGATCTATATCTTTGATCTGTATCACTAATCATATCACATCCTCAGGAGCAGTCATCCCTGCTGAATAAAAGCTGTCTATAAAATAATCAATTCATGGAGGTGCTTCTTCTGTCAACACAGGCTTACCAAAAGAATTTACCAGAGATAAACAACAAGAGCAAAATATAAAAAAAAACCTCTTTAAAGTATAGTTTCACTGACGAATTAAAGCATGCCGATATTACAATGTCATTTATTTTAAAAATTTGTTTTTCCTGTTCTCTCCATATTTTACACTGAGTTAAGCTCCCCTTCTATTTACTCTACATCACGTCCTGCATTTTTTTTTTTCAACTTCATTTCCTACAAAGAAGATACTCAAGTCTTACAGAGAAAACCATGTGGTCTGAGTGTTGATGAAGACTTGGCGGATGTGGTGTTCTTAGGGGCACCTAACCTGCTGTTTGATGGTTTTTGTGGGTTCAGGAGTGGACACTGGGATTCTCCACTGGCTCCCCCTTGAGGGAGGACTTTCCCCAGCACTGGGGGTTCTGTCAGCAGACCAGTTTCCAGCTTCCTCAGGTACTGTCTTAGCTCAGCGAGTCATCTTCCCCAGGTTACCGCTTCCCCAGGTGTCCAGACCCCATGACTGACAGAGGAACAGGAGAAATGGTCAACTCACCCCAATGGGGACAACTCTGAAAATCATTTCAATCCCCACAACCCCATGGGGTCAGTCCTGAGGGCACTAGTTTCTTTCACAGAAGCAGTAAATCCCCTTAGGACAAACCTGGTCTTTTTATTTAAGGGGAGCTTTTCACAAGCCATAATCACTTATTGACAGCTGTCCAGAGATATGGGTCCAGTGAAGGAAGAGAGGAAACTGAGAACTTACTGCTTAGCTAAAAATGAGCTCAGGGCATAGGGTAGCTGCATAGCCCTCTTTCTAAGATGAGGGCGGGGGAGGGGGGGCTTTCTGCATCAACCAAGAGAGAAGTATGGTTCCCTCAAGCTCCTTAGGACTACTGCAATGTTCAGACTAATACCACTGGAACTCAGGAAGTCTTCAAGATTAAAAATAAAAGCATTTCTTTTCCAGTTTAAGTATCACTCTTCACTTATAAAACAAAATAGAGTTCTAAGTGGACCAAACTTAAGTGTCTCCTGATTCAAGTTCACCCCTCTAGTCAAAAAGGCAGCAGTGACATTGTTTACATGCAGTTTAACCTTTTGAAAAGTAAAATCCCATCCTTGTGCATTAGACTAGAGGCTAAACCAAACAGTATCCCACAGCTTACATTGCAGTCAATGCTAACATAAACAGCGCCGTCATGGTGAAGTTGTGTAATGGTGAAGGTGTGTGTTCTTTGCCAACAGATGTCAATTTCACAGGAACCAGTGAAAGTCAGGCAAGAATAAAGCCCGAGGTTCTAAGAAATGGCACACCTCAAGTCATAATTCAAGACAACTCTCTGACATCAATCCTCCTGTATTTACTAGCTATATTCGTACTTAAAATCAACAACAAAAAATACAAACAAGAATATCAAATATCCTATAGAATCCAATAGTCTCATTAAAGGATAGTGGAGGGCATACCTACAACACCCAGGTATTGAAAAGAATGTACCTTTCTCAAGATGTGCCTAAAAGTCAGTATCTGAGTCATAGAACCCCTATCAAAGGGCAGGTAGCAGTGTCTATTAAAAGAAATATATTTTCTGCCTCTTTGTGAAAATGACTGCTATCATCCTGATTAAGGCCATGTAATCAAAATTCAAAGGCAGTTAGTTATTTGCATGACAGTATATACCAGAAAAGGTTACTTACAAAACAAAATTCATTTTGACCCATGGAGTGTTTTTCACATGCTGGCAAGGTTACATCTGGACCCTTTGTTGAAGAGTATAATAATATTAACATGTATCAAGTGCCAGAGATTTTCTAAATGTTTTCTGTGTGTCAGCTCATCTAATCCTTGCCATATATCCATGATTATTAAGTCCTAATTTCTATCATTCTGGTGTCTGGGCACAGCTCTTAGGGTATAGGATATCTTCAGAAGACCAGCATCAGTAAAATAAGAGCAAAAGGCTTCATTCATGCTGTGATGTTAAGCCCAAGTCTCCAACTGGCAGGAGTTGGGCAGGGGCCAGGGGGCAGGATTTCCACTAGAGTGCATGCCCTCAACTGTCAACAAGTCAGGATATATACCACAGGGAAAACCTCCCTAATTTTCACACAGATAAAAACGAAACTAGACCAGGGCAAGCAGGAGCTTAAATGGTTCTGAATTCCCTTCAATGTCAGCTTCTCTGGGATGTGCCCTTTTTCCTTCTGGCATGTGAGGCCTTTCTACTTTCTGAACTAGGCTTCTCAGCCCCATCGCTCTGACTTCATGCCTCAGGGCCCCTGAGGGTAAGACTGCAATAAAGCATTCGAATGAGAATCACTTACACTCTGATACTCATTCATACTATTTTATTATTTGTCTGGGCTCTGACCACACTGTGTTTATCTCCTTTTAATAGAATTTCAGGGATTCCAGGTCAAGAGAATTTGAGAACACGGCTTTCTCAGCATTTCTTTAAGTTGATCTGTATCAAATACCAGCCATAAAAGTAAATCAGTTTGGGGGACCTGGTGAGAAGTGCAGCCTGGCTGTGAAGAGCCACTTCTGTTCTCTAGACACCTCCCCCTCTTTCCATGGGGCAGGAGGAAGAGGCAGAACTACAGGGAAGCAACGACCCCCGGACAGCTACCCAGGCTTTGCTGGCTTCTGGCTACAAGCTTCAGAATGATGACTTCCCTTTGGAGTCCCTGTCCCTTGCTCTTCCTTCTCACTCCCTCTATCTCATCTGCTCCCCCTGGGCATCTTCATGTCCCTCAGTCACTTCCCTTGCCCAGGGCTCCTCCAGCAGGACAGAGGAGAGGGCACTTGTCTCAGTTCTGAGCCAGGCATCTCTGGGACACTTGGCTGTCCCAGGAGCTCACCCAAGATCAGGGACATCTACTATGAAGGAGCAACAGGAAACAGTAAGCCTGACCCTGACTGCTTAGATTCCTAACACAGTAAGAAAACAAGTTAAAAATTGTGGCAGTCATTTAAAAACAATATGTGATAGACTAATTATGAGCACCACTGAGGCTGTCAGATAAGCTTTGCTTCAAATTGAAAACCAGGGTAAAATGTGTGACTAAGCACACTGATTCTTAAGTCATGGGAAAAAAATCGATCATATATTTTATAGTCACACCAGCTAGGCCAGCTTGTGTGGTTTCTTCATCAAGCTGATCACAACCAGAAGTAATAAGGGTAAAGGAAGTCTGGATGACAGGATGGGGAAGAACTGTTAGTTTTCTTGTTCAGACTCCTCATTTGAAAGCTGAAATAACTTGGAGCTGCTAAATAACTTGTCCAAGATCATAGAGAGAATGAGGGTCATTACCAGGACTAGTCCTAGGCTGATTATATTCCTGAGGCTTTTCTGCCTCTACCTCAGAGGTTCTGTCAGCAACTGTACAGGGTGTCAGTGACCTTGAACAGTGAGTCACGGGCCTGCAACCAACTAGAGAGGTCAGAGCCTGATCTATGATGGGCCAAGTAGCCCCAGGAATTCTCCATGGTACTTGAGATAATTAGAGAGACAAGTAGGAAGCAGCCATCAGATAAATGCACCATTATTCTTACAAAGGAGGACTCTTAAGGTTTGGGGCTCACTTAATTAAGGGAATAAATGGACTTTGTAGCAACATTTTTTTAAAAAGTCCTTTGCATCATGAAGTGCTATGATAATTGCTAAAGGCTGGGCTGGCAATAATCTAAATCCCAAAAATATTAGTGGTTAATTAGGAATGCAAGGGACTTCTTCCAGAAATAAAACTTAATCCTTTAATTATACTTTTTATTTCTTAATTTCCTCCCACAGTAACCTATGCAAATATGGACTTGGTTTCCAAAAAGAAAAGGCTTATGTGTTCTTTCAGTGTGTTCATTCTAGAGTCACTGGAAAAATCAACAACGAGGTGAGCATGAACTGTTTCTCTTCTTCTCAAATCACAGCTATAAATCTCAACCCCTTTCTTCTTAAATGTATGAAGATGTAATCAGTGCTAATCACTTCAGCTTGTTAATCTACACTTCAAATGTACTTAAATTGCGTGCATTGATAAAAAATCTGGTACATGATTTTTTTTAAGTTTTGAGGAAAAGGGGACTTTTTAATAAGCAATGAAAATTCTTCTAAAGGAAGACCTTATGAGAAGTTGTTTTCACCCTCACTGAGGGAGTGAAGGTGACTATATTTTAAATCTGCCAAAATCTGTATTTTATCTAACTAGGTTTTTTATTAAAAAAAAAAAAAATGATGTGGGCTTCCAGGTACACAGTTCCTTCCTCTCCAAGTCAAGAGGAAGATACATTCAAAATGCCACTCAAAGTTATGGCAGAGGTGCCAGAACATTTTCTCACGCAGGCCTCACCATCTTTATAGGGCACTTTTCTGTGGTTAAGGGCCAGATCTTCTGGAATTCCCCTCTACCATCTGCACATCATCCTATGCCCAGAGTTATGTCATTCCCACAGGGCAGCTCTGGAGCTGGGAAGAGCAAGGAGTTGAAGGAGGGGGCCCAGTTCACCGAGCATTCTCCAAGGACTCTCTGATTACTTTCTGACCAGAGTAAGGAAGGGCAAGATTGCCCACACCAGTCTCAGGCCAGAGAACATGTAGTACTAACAGGACATTCGCTTCCTGTATCAAATTTGCATAGAAAAATAATAAAGACAGGGAAAAAACATCATCTGAATTGAATGTAACCATAGTTGGCAAAAGAAAGGCCTAGCCAAAAATATTCTGTTTTTATCTTGTTACTGAATTCAGTATGTAGCTGGGAAAAAATAATTATGGAAAAGAAATTTTGGTCCATCAGCTATGCTACCATAATAGGTTTCATAGCATTAATAAAAGGATTTTGCATCATTTTTTGTGTGTATATGTAGGACTGGGGTATAGGCCAGAGGTGTGGGGGGGAGTGAAAGGATTCACCAGAGACAAAGTGGGGAACAGAACAGGCAGATTGACTGCAGTATGCTGCTGAGGGGAGCAGCGGGTGAAACAGGAGAGGTCTGCTGCGCCATGTGGGTCCCCGCCCTGGCCTGATTGAACTCAGGCTCCTCGTGGTGACAGTGCTAAGACTTAACCCCTAGGCCACCAGAAAGGCCCCTGCATCATTTTTCTTTCAGTCTGAGTAGTAAATCTGCACGTCTTCTATCTATTCATGCATAGAAGGTGATCTCCTGACTGATGTTAACTAGCTGGTCTGAGAAAAAGACAAGGGATGAAGGAAACAATTCTAGTCCAGGCTGGAAGCTATCATAATTCCAGAAAACAAAATACCAACTGGACATCATATGGACTATATTTGCCCTAAATCTTGAAGCTAACTCTATCTCTTGAAGCTGAATAAGCTGAGAAAACAAACAAACAAAATTTGACACAACCCATTGTTTGCATGTGATAAACCTAATAACTTATTAATGTCATAAACAGTTACATATGGTAATATTTAAAATTCTGTACCATAATATTTTAAATATTTCAAAATATTAGAAAAAGCAGTTGTTAGAGATAATGATTTGGATGTAGGAAAGAAGACAGTGTAATATGTACAGCAATCACTAGGATGTATATCAAAAGAAGTACATTTTGGAAATATATGAATGACCTCAGAAGGGGTGCTTAACATACCCAAAACACAGTCCCTTACTTTACATTGTGAAAGAGACAGAGTAAGTAAGTTCTTTGCCCCTTTCAGTATCAACATTCTTGGCGTCTTAGATCTATAATATATCTTCTGAAATATGCTGGCCTACAGAGTCACATCTGTTCTTTGAAACTTACAATATCTATAGGAAGTTCTATTTCATTAGAAAGAATTTACATATTTTTCACAGTTGCCTCAATAACTACTTACATAGCATGTTCAAGAAGACAGCTCTGTAAATTTCATGGCAATTTGATAACTTAAAATAACTCTGACCCATAAAGAGAATTCTATCAGAATTAGAATACTCAATTTCAGAGCAAGTGGATATTAAACTTCTTATAGATAATTTTTGAATTGTACCTCAAATTTAGACTGTCTTTTGTGTGCAGAACATACTGTGGCAATCAATGAAGAAAGATAAATGATCCAAGTCCAGATTTAGAATGAACCACTCATCAAGGGTTGAGGAGCATAAAACACAACTGCTTCTCACAATATACCTGCATCTAAATGACACTTCATACCATGCCAGGAAAAGAGAGTTGAAAATGAAGGGGAAAAGTTTCTCTGCTGAGGTTCAATAGAAATGTGGGCTCAAGAAGACCATTCACTGTTTTCAGAAACCACATGTATAAGGCACCTGCACTCATCAAAGGGAAGAGAGTTCTATGCTGCCTGCTTATTGCTGAATGTTTCCCTCACATGAAAACAGTACTTACGATACTTAGAAGTCAGGCTCTTCCTGGCAAGTAGAAATTGTGGCAAATAGGAACACATTCTCTATTTTCACACATTTTTTAGAAGTTCAGACTGTAAACTAAATGCAAGTATCTACATTTACCTCGTTATTTTTTGTTTGTTTGTTTAATTAAAATTAACAAATCACCATTTGACAGGCAGAAGAGAAAATCCTAAAGGCGCACAAAGGGGAGTTACCAGATGGCTCCAAAATCTTAACTAGAAAAACATCAGAAGGTGCGTCATTTTGAATGCTATGTAATGATTGAATTCAAATTCATGTCTCTAGAACTATGCAAAAACATGTGTCTTGAACATTTTAACCCAAATATTGGTTCAAAAATATTTCATGTTTTAATATTTAATTTGATTCAGATGGATCTCTTATTTTGGGTCTATAAAAGTGGAAAAAGCTGCAGGGTTTTTTTTGGTTCAATAACAAAAAGGCATATTATTCCTGGTAAGAATATTATAGTTATACATTCATAGGAATGACAAAACAGAAGGATTTAGGAACAATTTGCAAAAAATTTTGTCACAGACTTGGATTTTGCCTGTCCCTCCAGCCCTTAACTGCAAAGCATGATATTTCTTACCTTCACATTTTTGTGACACTTCATTAAATTTGTGTCCAGCTGGGCATTTGCACTCGAAAGACCCAACAGTATTAATGCAATTTCCTCCTTGACAGAGCCCAGGGATGGCCTGGCATTCATCCACATCTGTCAAATTTTAGAAAGGGGGGGTGACAGGGGAGGAGGGGTAGAGAGAGAGAGAAAGGGAGATTGGTTGAGAGTCACATAAAATTCATCACAGAAGAAAATGTGACACTTTGTCTACCATATTTAGGTCAATGAATTATTTGTCTATTATCATACAGAATATTTGAAATATGATGAGAGAGATGATTTCTCACAATTACATGCAAAAATTACTTGATTTACATAACTTAGTCAATTATGTTCTGCAAGTAGTCACCGTATTATTTAGTTTACCACTTACCAGCTTCCCTCAGGGACAGGAGACTAGAATAACTTTATGGATTTTATTATGTATGATGTAAAGTACAAGGACACAATGATAAAAAATTTGACAGTAAGAATTAGTTATTCAAGTAATCCTTAGAATCAAAATGTAAAACATTTCTATAATAAAGCTGTCTTTAGAAGTTATATGGAATGACTCAGTTAAAACAGAATTTACTTAATTAAGCTCATCCAGACATGGATACAGCCTATAACGAACATGCAAATTAAATACAAATTGTTCACATTACAAGCTATAGAATTGTCCTGCACAATAAAAATTTAGTAACTCGGGAAATTAAGCCAGGAGGTAGAAGGATGAAAGTGCAGTCCCATCCGTTTATTTACTCACCTTGCTGGCAGGGCAGCCAGCAGAGGGACTCTTCGTAAAAGTAAACCAGATCATGTCCCTCCTGGGGTTAGAACTCCACTCCATACCAAGTTCTGGTAGATTCCACCTGCTCCACTACCCCCTGACTTCAGCCTCTCTCTCACTCTTCTCTAACCACACTGGCTTCCTTGCTGTTCCTCAAATACACCAAGATAGTCCCAAGGGACTCTGTAATTCTGGTCCCTTCACCTGGGGACCAGCCTCTTCCTGGGAACAACCACAGAATCCCAGAGGCCCTATCCATCAGGTCTTGGCCCCAACCACACCACAGCAGGGACCCTTCCCTAATAGCAATACCTGCTTTGTCCCTCTCCCCCATTGTCATTAACAACACTTAATGGTTATTTTCACTATAGGACAAAGCCTCAACTGACCTATTAACTTAATGGTTATTTTCACTGTAGGACAAAGCCTCAACTGACCTATTAACTGTTTGTTTTGTTTTATTACAGATTACCTTCCATACAAGCTTCCAGGGAATAGGTTCTTTGTCAGTTTTTTTCAGTGATATAGCCCAGCACCTAAGGAATAATCTGTGGTCCTACACGTAAGCCCATATATTAACCTTCCAAGAACAAAACTAATCACCCCAAGAGCATTACTTTTTATTAGAGACTGAAAATACATGCACATTCTCTCCATCTCTTCATCCTTAACATGTAAAAGGCTCGTTTAATGAAGAACCCCCAGGGAGGCAGTCAAATTTTTCTCTCTCTACTTTGGGTATTCTCTTAGAAATGTGGAAGCCTACTGTACACTATAGTTTTGTTCTTCATTGTGTGAGGTAGGAGAGGTATTGCCAGTTACAAGATCTCCAATAAGCTGTATGTTTGAGAAAATTCATACTAGGGAACAACAATTATTTCAGCATATAAGGGTCACTTGCTATTTTAAATGGAATGCCCTGTCCCAAGAATGAATGACTACATGTAAAAATTAATTATATTATGTTTTATCGCTGAGCTCAATGGTGTTCTAAACCAGAATTTTTCATTTTTTTTAGTATGTTGAACATGTTTATTGACATGTTATTGGAAATGAAGATTGTCCGTATCACAGAACTAGACAGCTTTGTTGGTCACAATTTTTGGCCAAGAGGAAAGATGTATGAAGGTATTTCTCTACTGACCACACATTTTAGGACTAAAGACAAAATAAGCTCCTTTATGAACCCATTGGTCCACAACCCCTCACATCTGGCCCAAGGACTAAACACACAAAGGAGATGGAGAAGAATCTCTCAGAAAGAACAATCAAACATGAAGAACGTCATTCTCAAAGTGGCACTATTACTGCCATTTTGATTCCATGGGTTTTCACAAATTTTTTTATAAAGAAACTTTTTCTTGGGTAGCAACAGAATTTAGGAACAAAAAGAAAATGCTGGAAAAGTTTAAACTGTGTGAAATGAAGAACAAAGCTAAAAATTTGCAGCTCTCCCTTCTCCCTCCTCATTTTCCTGCCTCCAGTTCTCTCAGCACCCCAGCCTCCGGCAGTGACTCATGGACGGGCATCTGGGCACTCAGAATCTGGCTTTCCGGTCACTGTCAATGAGTTCATGGGTATTTGCTGACTTCAGAAACCAAAACCGAGAATTTCTTCCAAACTTAACTGGGACTTTCTAAGGATGAGAAAAATAAGACGGTGCCAATAAAAAGGGGAAGTAAACTTACTCTTTATCTTATAAAATCCTACAAGATCCCCGTTTGTAATTGTAGGGTTTCAGAGCAACTGCTCGCTGCTCCTGATATTCAGAAAGTTATGTTCCAGGGCAGACAAAGGAGCTGTATGTTATACAGAAAAACCAGAGGCCAGGACAGTGTGTATCTAAATGGAATTCATTGAATGATAATTTAATGGAGACACACTGAACTGTGTGATTAAACCTGAGTTCTGTTTTATGGCCTAGCATCCTCAGAATTAACACCTAGAATAAAGTCAAACTAGGATCAGTTTGCCTCAGAAAAGCATACCCTGACTTTTCCAAAAAATATTGTAACTTGCTAAAAAAGCATCGAAGATGTCTAAAGGAAACAGATTCAGCCTGGGAGTTTTCAATCCCATCAGTTTAGTGCAGCGCTGCCTCTGTTCACTTCCTCCTGTTTCCTGCCAGACATCCAGACAATAAAAGAATTTGTACAGCTGGAAGAACAGGAGTAAAAGCCAAGAACAGAGTAAGTGATTCTATGGGAGGCAGGAGAAGAGGCAAGCAGGCAACATCTGGGGATATTTAAAACTGTGAAACAAATCCTAATTTATTTCTGACTTGTAAAAAAAAAATCATAATGTGGCATGTAAAATGGAGAGAGGAACAATTTTCTTTAGGTCAACTAAGTACAACCTGTAAGATACAGGAACTCCAACAACTTCAAATGAAGAAAAAACGGATTACGAAAAAGAAAGTACCTTGTTCACCAGTTTTGCTTTGTGTTTATGCACTACCCTGCTGGAAACAGAACCTTCCCCTGCAAACACCTCCAGGAGCAGAGCGGGAAGCTGCTGGGGGCAAGGAAAAATCCAGGGCGATGAGCTGCTCTCTGGTGAACCACACTCCTAGAGTCTAAGCTGGCTCTGATGCCGTCAGCGAAGTCGTGAAGTTATGTCTAAGACACTGCTTTTCCATTCTCTCCCACTTCACTAGAGAATGGCTCTCCAGGACAAAAAAGACAAGCCCATCAATAACTCCATCACCTGGGGTTTACCTTGACAAGCTCCTGTGCGGATGTTAGGAATGAAGCCTCGGCGACAGGGGTGGGGCTGGGCAGGGCACATCTCACAGGGGTGGCCCCAGGCTCGGCCGACGGTGGCACAGCAGAGTGTTTTGGTGCAGACTATTCCACTGAGCTGTCCCTGGCACATCTGGTTGCTGACCACAGTAAAACACGGGCCCGTCCGGTAGTCTGGAAACAAAAAAATGAGGATCCCATGAAAGTCCAGAAGAGCAGGAACCAGCAGACAGAGGAACAGCTGTACCCCATCTTGCTTGACTCCAAACGACATTCAGGTTTCAGGGATAGAACCACACATGACTGACTATGTGACGCCTGGGGCAGACCCATTCTGCCTCTGACCTCCGTTTTCCTCATCTGCAAAATGGGGATTAAAAACACCAGTTCCAGTCACATTGAAGAAGCTACTGTGCAGCTCAGAAGAGCTAACTAAAAATACTTTGCAACTGTGATGTACCATACAAATACACTGTAATTATATTATTCCTACCCTTTTCCTCACTTGAGAAAATGTATCAGTGCCTCCTACGAATGAACCTCTATGCCTCAGTGATTAAAAACACAAAGTACCAGCCCTCATGGAGCTTATACTCTATTATTGTTCAGATTGGAGAAGGCAAAAACCTTCAAAGCTTGCAAAGAACAATTCCTAGTACCTTCTTCCTGGGAGTTTCTTGAACAAAAGAAATGGTTACCTATTTTTTTTTAATTAAATCCATCTTATTTGGAAAACAATAAGATAAATAAAAATAAATAAAAAAGCAATGATAAATAAACTGGCCAAAGGTACTTAATATAGGTACTTAATTAGGTACTTAATATAGAGTAATTAATTAGGTACTTAATATAAAGAGTGAGGAATTAGGTACTTAATATAAAGAGTGAGGATACTTGTCTAAAATCATTGTAACCTCCTGACAAAAGGACAATCTGAAAACAAAAAGGAATAAACTAAAGATGCATGTAGTCTTACCTGACATAAGCATTATATTTTTTCCTTTCTTGATAAAGGGACTAAATTCAGAGTGACTTTGAATTAAGTAGCAAAAAAATCTATAGAGATTAGGATGGACGAAACCCAGAGAACCAAAGCCATGCTGTGCTCAGCATCCGTGAGAGAGATCAGGGCCATAATAGCCCTTTCTGTTCTACAATAGCTTTGACAGATAAGGGAGGCAGGTCTGTGGCAAGACTCCTGGGTGCCCTGCCACGACCCGGTATCCCATGCTTCCTCAAGCCATTTTTGGAAGTGCATGGAGTGCTTCCTGTCAGTCTAGGGATGCAGCAAATGATCCCAGTAAGTTCCTCTCACCACTGAATTCCATAGTTTTATGAAAATCACTGGGTATCGACGAAATCACTGGGTTATGGTTTAATTTTTAGTTTCTTCTTGTTGCTCAATAGACACACACTTACAATTGACCAGGGACAAATCTTTATGAGAGGAATAGCAAGAATGAATAGACTGGACTGTGACAACTTTTGGGTAATACCTGAATCTTAACCGGGTCTCTATCCAGAGTTTTCTCTCCTGCTTTCTCACTGTTGCAGCCTACCCTATCCACTCCCTTCAGTTACAGCCCTTCTCCTCCCCATCACTAAATGCTCTTCTTCATTCTCTTTCTACCTTGCTGGGATGAGCCATCTGTCTTAATGGCATTACCCTAATGCTCACGCTGGAACACAAGTCTTCTAAAGGATTCCAGAAACAAAATATCACCCAGTCATGTGCATCAAGAAGACTAGGCTCAATTTGCGGTAGCACTTGTGAGACAATCCAAACACGGGGTCCCCATCTTCCTATCGCCTGCCTCCATATACTTACCAAAGTATATAATGTGTATGATGAATGGGATGCAAAATGAGCTTAAATGTTATAGTCGCCATGCATTAATGTCAATTTTTTATTAAAAAGTATAAACATACCAGACTCATGATTTCATAGGTATGTCTGCTATGAGGATGAATTAAAAGAAAACATAATTTGAACTGAAAAACAGTATGAATATGTATTGTTACAGGTGATATGCAAACCAGTCAAAAACTGTGTAGGTGGCACTAAACACCACCAGTGCTTTCTTCCCCTAAACTAACCATAGATGGCTACTTCCCTCAAGCCCACCTGCTCTGACCCTGCCCACCTCTCCAGCCCTATCTTCTGACACTTCCTCAATTGATTATGTCTTTGTAATTTGTTTATGCTTTTTTTTTATTGTAGTGGTTGTTTTGTACGTTTATGTAGTCAAATTCTAGGTATATTTTAATATACTTCATAATATGCCAGATCTATTGGAAATCTATCTTCTTCCGTAGATACCGAACTCAAACATGAATTCAAAAAATATTAACCTATTTAATTTCTGCCCTCATTTCATTCTGTCAAGAGAGAAGAAGTCGCTTAGGACCACAGTGGTTTACACAAAATTGCTTTTAGATGCAATCACCACATGGACAGAGCAAAATACTTAAGTCATCTTTCTTTGGCTCAGTTCTTCCTCTCTCTGATATATGGCATTCTTTTCTATTTTAATATTTTATTATGCATTTTTCCCAATTCAAAAATAACTAATCATTTTAGATAATTGGGAAATTTCAATAACATATAAACAAAAAAAATAAAATCACATGCTTCTAAAGAAAGCTTGATAATATATTGGTTATATTATCTTAAATCATTTGACATGTGTGCATGTCTATTTTTAATCACAAAACAGGAATTATAAAATACACTATTTTGAATCCTGCTGTTTTTCACTGAACATTGCCAAAATTATTTTTCCATGTAATTAATACTACTCTGAAACCATTTTAGTTTTGATTAGTTATAACATAATTTATTCAATAGTTTCCTTACTGTGTGTCTTTTATATTGCTTCTAAATCTTCATTACTACATATACTATTCACTAAAATGTTTGACCTATTGAAGAGCAATCAAGATTCTTATGAATATACATGTCTCACATCTGAGGCAAGAAAAATGACAGCAACAAATTCTCTACTTAAAAAGCTAATAAGGGCCTCCCAGGTGGCACAGTGGGTTAAGCAACGCACTATGAAGCAAACCACAGCCACTGTAGCACGGGTTCGATCCCTACCCGCCAGCCAGGGTGTGGACCCACGTGGCGTAGCAGATGTCCTGCCTTGTACGCTGCTCCCCTCAGCAGTGTGTTTCAGTCAGTCTGCCTGTTCTGCTCCCCAATTTGTCTCTGGTGAATCCTCTAACCTCCCGAGACTCTGGCCTGTACCCCAGCTCTTGTATGCATAAATAAATAAATCTTTAAAATAAATAAATAAGTAAAAAGCAAATAAAACCTCCCATTCAGGTGTCAAGAAGAAAATTTAGATTTAATTTCCTGAGAAATGCAAATGCTATAATCAAACATATTCACATTAGCATTCCATTTTCATTCTTTAAAAAACATAACAGAATATGAAGTTTAACTTAAATCCTCGTGCTCCACACAACAGACAAGGGTCTGATCACAAAGATATACAAAGAACTCATAAGACTCAAGAAAATCAAAGCAAACGACCCAATCTAAAAATGGGCAGAAGAACTGAAAAGACATTTCACCAAAGAAGATATACAAATGGCCAATGGGCATATGAAAAAATGCTCAACATCTCTCATAACTAAGGAAATGCAAATTAAAACCACAATAAGGTACCACCTTACACCGGTGAGAATGGCACACATCAAAAAAACCAGCAACAATAAATGTTGGCAAGGATGTGGAGAAAAAAGAACTCTACTACACTGCTGGTGGAATGCAAGTTAATCCAACCACTATGGAAGGCCATATGGAGGCTCTTTGGTCTACTAGAGATGGAACTACCATATGACTCAGCAATCCCACTCCTAGGGATCTAACCAAAGGACACAAAAACACAGATCCAAAAGAGTACCTGTACCCCCATGTTTATTGCAGCACTCTTCATAATTGGTAAGACCTGGAAACAGCCCAAATGCCCAAAAGTAGAAGACTGGATCAAGAAGATGTGGTACATATACACAATGGAATACTATTCAGCAATCAAAAATGAAAAAGTAGGAACATTTATAGAAACATGGATGGATCTAGAAGGAATTATACTCAGTGAAACAAGCCAGAAAGCAAGAGAAAAATATCGGATGGCCTCACTTGTAGGAGGAATATGAAAGAACAACCACAACAAAAAATAAAAAAAGAAGAAAACAAAACAAACAAACAAAAAAAACAAGAGAAAGCTCAAGGAAATGGGCAATCACAACCAAAAACAAATAAAAACTCAACAAGATCAAAAGGTCAAAGATAAACCCAAGGGATCACGGGGGTAGGTGGAGGGCGGGGAGGGCAAAGATGGGGATGAGGGCATAAAGAGCACAAGGGACTGAGGTGATGGTGCACGGGTGAAATGGTGGTGGGAACCCCCTGGGGGTTGATGTCAAATACAATTAAATCTTATTTAAAAAAAAAAGAAAGAAAAATTCTCTCTTCGATACTGCTTGCATTTGAATCCCCTCCTCATTTTGCCAGGACACCTTATGGAATCCTCCTTTATGTGAAAATTGCAAATATTCAGGATAGGTGAGAATATGGTGAGTAACACCAGCAAAATCAAGGCGTGCTACCCTAGGAAAACCCAATTCAGTCCAGTCTGACACTGCTTCATGACTTTAGACGTGAATTCTCCATATAAAGACAGTGATCCTTAAGACCCTTCCAGAGACAGGGGATTATGTTTAGTGAAGTCAGAAGGAGAAAGACAAATACTAGATGATTTCATTCATATGTGGACTATAAAGAAACAGACAAAAACAAACCAAAACATACCCTTGAAATCTGACTGCAGAACCGAAGCTAACAGAAAGAGAAAGTTAGGGGATGGGAGCATAGTGGGGTGGGGGCCCTATGGACTATGGTGGTGGGTTATTGGTGTTTTGGTAGGGCATGGTATAATAACATACAGCTGAAGAGGTGTTAACCTATACCTTAAAACATTGACAGTGTTGTAAACCAACATTACCTCAATGCAAACTGAAAAAAAGGATTGTCCCAGAGTCAACAACTTCTTGCCCTTACTTCTATTTGAAACATGTGAAACAGAAATGGCATTTGTTAATTCTGACAGTATTTATCTGGCATCTCCAGAGCCCACAGGGACCCATCTTTGTTAAATATAGTGAGCATTTGGCAAATAGCTTGAGTACATGTAACATAAATTGTAGACTTAATATCTTTTCATAATAGATCCTTATCACTAATGTCAAAGAGAAGAACCCACTCCTTTGACAGTGCAGACTAGATAAGTGGACATAAATGTATTTGTATAGCTCTATTGTCAACAAAAATTGCTGATCACGGAGGGACAGGCATGATCTGGATGGAAATAACTGGATCTAAGAATCCCTTGGAAGGTAAATGCTGTATTTAACGTGGTTTTCAAATGTCATTCTGATTTGGTGATATATGTTTTTTGTCCTGTGCTTCATTTAAATTGCCAAAGTTATGCTGTTTTTAGTCCAATACTCCAACCACAGAAAAAAATCTGCCCACACTTGCAATTCCTTACTAATAATCCAATTATTTACAGCTATTCCCATAGCACTTACATGATACTAAGCGAAATTTAAATACTTGTTAAAAAAAAAAAAAGATAGACAGGAAATGTGCCTAATTCAATGCTTGGGTAGTGTCTGAATCAATCCCTCAACATAAATCATTACCCGTAACATAACTAAAATATAGTATTAAAAATGCTTTCTGTTTGCAAATTGCTCTACAATCACTTTCTTGAAAGACCTCCATGAACTAGGGAGACAGGCCAACCCTTTCCATAATTAAAATGCAATTTTAATTGTTTTTAACTGCCTTACTCTACTGTGGCTAGTTCATGGGAAATTCTACATCTACATGTTCCCATTCTGAGTGGTTAGGCTCCAGGACCATTCCCCAGTCCCAAAAGATTTGGCCTCAAAGTTTGGGATCTGACCAATTTGTCTAACCCCTAGGTCTAACCCCTTTGTCTAACTCCCAGCACTACCATTCAGAATGCAGTAGCCTGAGTGTTATTTCACTGTCATTTGTAATCGGTCTTCTCCCTGAAGCAAATGCATCATTCACAGAGAAAGAAAATGCTGTGGTACACTGGATTCTTGTCACTCCTGGTCAGTCACTAGACCACAAGCTGCATGTAAGGCACAAGGATATAATTTGGGGCACTAGGCTCCAATTATTTTAAATCCTTCTTTTCATAAAAATTACAAACAAAAGAAGGAGATACCAATTTATCCAACACAGAGAGGGTCACAGCATGCAATTTCCTTCCAGGTAGGTTGGCTTGGGACACATTAGGCTCCTAATGTGTGGAAACTCAACAGAATCTTTTGAGAAAGGAGTTCAGAGAACTTCGAGTCTGAAGAAAATTAAGCGAAGAAGTTCTGTGATCATAATCAGACTCATCATCTCTGCTACTTCTCATGCTAAGCATTCCCAACCTTGAGACACAACCAAAACACCTGGGGAGCTTCGTGCAAAATGATGATGCCTGAGCCTCACCCCACAGGTTACCCCTAGACTTCAGCTAAGTGGACACGGTATAGAGTCTGGCATCCATCTTTTGTAGAAGTGCCCGAGAGTGGTTTTGCCTCCTAGATCTCTAAGTTCTCTCTCAATCTTTCTCCCTACCTCTATCTCTCTCCCTTCACCTCTCCCCTCTCTCCTTAATTGAAGAATGTCTATGTTTCTTTATTAACTGGAGTATTTGCAAGATGGTTGACCGCTTACTTGAAAAACTAATCCTAGAAACACAAAAAACTCTATAAACTAGGATCACTGACACCAAACACAACCCAATATCTATCAACCAGGACTGACACTCTAATCAAAGCAAAGTAATATTCATTTCCATAGTATTGACTGTGAGGACCTTTACTATGTTCTTTGTTAATTATACCCCACTGTCCTAATAACCAAATTCACATTTCAACTGTTCCTCCCACTGTTACAAATGTCAATTATATACAATACATTTCTCCACCCCTGAGAACTCTCACTTGCAGCTTCCTGTCCACTGCTGGAGCTGGCACCTGAGTGCAAGTGCAGGGGGATTCTCCACTGGGACACTGATCAAATTTACTATCAATGATGAAAGCTGATCCTGAGTTAACTCATCTATTACAGATCATTTTGAAATACTTCTATGGTTCCCGATTTGAAGAAAGATAAAGTCCTAACATCACCTTTGAATGTATGCTAAAAATAGTCAAGCCTTAATCTAATCAAGTATTCATACCTAACTGCCAACCTCTGGGACACCCAGGGAACAAGGAAGGACACCACAAGGAAAAAAATCAGAACATGTGATTTTTTTTTCAAAGGTAACTATCCTAAACTTTTTCAAAAATAAATAACCCCTTAGAAAAAAAAGTAGGGATAAGGATTATTTTAGATACAAATGATGTAAAATATAATTAATTAAATTTAGGAAAAAAGTAATAACCAAATCTTAATGGGATACTGCCTCAAAAAGAGGCAGTTGGGGAAATTTTGTCTGGCTTGGATATTTCATGATATTGTGGAATTATTGTTCTTTTAGATATGAGTATTGAGTATATATATATATATATGGGAATGCTCTTATTATTTAGAAATGAAGTAAGATGATGCATGTGATACAATTTTCAAATGATTTGGCAAAACAGACAAAGTATATACTTATATACTTTTATTACATAATATATATACACATCTAGACAGACATGCGTATGTAAGTGGGGAACTGTTAAATATTTAATGTAGGTGGAAGTTATATTAGTACATTTTATATTATTTCAACTTTAATGTAAGTTGAAATTTTTCATAATAAAACTTTGAGAGGAGTGAAAATTCCTTTTAGGGTTTTTTTTTTCTTTAATGAAGAAATTTAGGTTTACAACACTGTATATAGCACAACGTAAGACTGCACGCTCTTAGATGCAAGACCCCCCCACACCCTCCACCAAAGCAATCATAGTCTCCACCTTAGTTTACAGGGTCCCCTCTACACTGTGTTTTCCCTCAGCACTTCTGTAACCTCAAGTCTGCAGTCAGATTTCTAGGGTTTGTTTACAGTTTGGTTCTGATTCTTTATTTTGTTTCTCGACATTCCACAAACATCGGTATTTGCTTTGCTCCTTTTGACTTATTTCACTTAGTGTTATCTTTACAGTTACTTTTAATACAGAATATCACCCCTCCCAAGCAGGTATTTTTAAAAACAGGTTGAGAATACACTTTCTATCCCTTACATTTCTATCAAGTACGATGTGCAAGATTACCTATTGAACATAGTCTACATAATGTTATTAAAGATTATGAACTTTTGGCAATTTTATTAAAACACATCATATAAAATGATTATGTTTTAGCAACTGTATTTGAATACAAATTAATTACAACTAACAGTATTTTTAAGCATTGTAGAAATAAAGCATAGAGATAAACAGAAAATTATTTCCATGTTAATATTTTCTCTGACTTTTAAATATTTAAAGTATTATCATTAAAAATTTAAATAAAACTATCATTAAGACAGCAGAAACAAGGTAGTTTATTGGATATTTTTCAATCTAAGGTGCAAACTAAGCAATTCAACAAAATCCAAGCCACAGTGATATGGGACCCAATTATGTACAGTAACCATTCAGAAATTGTTACCACATTTTATTCTGTTCCATGATGAAGAAAACAGAAAGAAATAATGTTCAGGAAAGAGAATATCTCATTTCTAAATAATAATTTACCTGACATTATTTGCTTTCTCCATGTCTCATAAGTCATTACTGATTTTTACTTCTCCTCCTAAGCTATCTCTGAATTACTTTTACTGGAAAAACAAAATGGACAAGGTAGACAGAAATCAAATTCCAGTTTAGGTGATATATTTACCATCAAGACAATAAAATCGTAGAGTATCTTCATTTCCAGTGGTCTGCAAATTCCACTTTAAAGAACCAGCTGGTTCTGATTTATTCACTTTTAAAATGGTTTGTATGAGTGCCATGTTAAACCAAACTGCCGTTTTACCAAAGAGAATCAACTATTGAACAGCAAGACAAAAACAGTAATATTATATAACAATTTGATTCATTTGCTCTTTTATATGCTTTCAAAGCCACCAAGTATAAAACATTCTCTACAATCCACAAGCAAGAGTGACAAGGTAAGCAGGCATAAAGGGCTCTGTGGTCAGTGATAATAAGTCCTTAGTTGTCCAGTATGAACATAGTCTCAGATCAAACTGTGTATCTTAAAGTATCATGTAATATAGTTTAATATAAGTTCTACAAAAAGTGAATTAAATTTCTACAGGGTCTTTTTTTTTAAAAGACAGAGCGGGGAGCAGAACAGGCAGATGGACTGAAACACACTGCTGAGGGCAGCAGCGGGCGAGGCAGGAGAGGTCTGCTGCGCCATGTGGTTCCCTCCCTGGCCGGGGATTGAACTCGCGCTGCTGTGCAGCAGATGTTTCACAGTGCGGCGCTCAACCCGCTGTGCCACCAGGGAGGCCTCTACAGGGTCTTAATAGAATTTTTATAGTTAAAGTTGAAAAATAATTATTATAAATGAGATCGTCACATAGAGAAGGCAAAATTCTAAGATAGTAAAGGGGCAATAGAACAAATCCATTAAAAGTGTTCCACTGCAAGTTCCACTAACACAAGGTATCTAGAGCAGTCAAATACATGGAGACACAGATTGGAAATGTGATTGCCAGGAGCTTGAGAGGGAGGATGGGGAGCTAGGGCTTAGCGGGAACAGAGTTTATTTTGTGAAGACATGCAGATTCTGGAGGTGGACGATGGTGATGGCTGCATGACAGAGTGAATGTGCTTAGTGGCCCTGAGTCATACACCAGAAATGACTAAAATGTGAAATTCATGTTATGTGCATTATGCCACATTTTAAAAAAGCTTATTGCATAAAATAAGACATTTGACTTGACTGTGCTCTACCATGGTAAAAGGTAATCAAGAGTTTCATTATTCACATAACAAATAATTTATTGAGCCACATTGCGGTACCAGCAAGCCGCATGGGAAACAGCCCCTGCCCACGTGGAGTTTATCATCTGATGTAGGAGGAAGTTAATTGCTCAATACCTGAAACATCATTTTATTTTTGAAGTTGTGATTCAGTCTGTAAATGAAATCAGCATGCTGTTGTAATAGAGAGTAACTGAGTATATGCACATTGGTTAAGTGTTGGTTGAGGGCCTCCCTGGTAGCACAGCAGGTTGAGTGCTGCACTGTGAAGCATCCATGGCACAGCAGCACAAGTTGGATCCCCATCCAGGGAGGGGACACATGGTACAGCAGATCTCTCCTGTCTTGCCTGCTGTTCCCCTCAGCAGTGTATTTCAGTCGATCTGTCTGTTCTGCTTGTCTCTGGTGAGTCCTCTCACCTCCCACAACTCTGGCATGTACCCCAGCTCTTGTATTCATAAATAAATAAATCTTTATTAAAAAAAAAAGAGTCAGGAAGACTTTTGAGGAGATGACATTTAAACTAAAAGCAGGAGGAGGGAGAAGGGACAAAATGGGTGGGAAGAGCACAAGGAACTAATGGTGATGGCGCACTGGTGAATTGGTGGTGGGAATTTAATGGGGATGAGAAATACACAATGTACAAAAGTGAAAAAGAATGTAAAATATATATAAAATAAAGAAATAAAAGTCTAAAGGATGACCGCAAGTCAGTGGTGCAAAGTGTAAGTGCATTCTAGGCATGAGAGACAGCAAAAACTGTGGCGCTGACCGGGGAAACGCCTGTTTCTCTAGGACAGAAAGAAGGCGACCAGAGCTTCGAGAACATAGGGTCAAAAAGTGGTCAGGGGCGAGATCACACAGCCCATTCCAGGCCACTGTAAGGAGTCTGGAATTGGCTCTACATTCATTCATTATTGAAAACACAATGCAAAGTGTTGTTTTAAAAGAGGGCTGCTTGGCGGGTGCAAGAGTGGAAAGGGAAGGTTTGCAAGGAGGCTTTGAAGGCACTGAGGTGACTATGGTAGTAGCTGGACAAAAGGTGATGGCACAGAAGTGGAGAGGAGCTGGCAAGTGGGGGGGGTACTTGAGTAGTAAAACCAACAGCACCTACAAGTGAACTAAATGTGTAGGGTAAGGGAAAATGAAAAGACAAGGAAGATGCCCGAGTTTCTGGCTTCCACAGCTTAATATATGGCCAATCATGTATTGAAATGGAGAACTGAAGACACCTAAGCTCTAACTACTAGCAGTCAGTCCAAAATTTCTTCACATTTTTTTTTTTGTATCAAGCACCTATTGTAGGACAGGTGATTTGATGAGACTGGTCCTGTATAAAACAAAATTACCTGTAACTCACTCTCTTTTTTTTTAGATTTATTTATTTATGCATACAAGAGCTGGGGTACAGGCCAGAGGCACAGAAGGTGAGAGGAGTCACCAGAGACAGAGAGGGGAGCAGAACAGGCAGATCAACTGAAGTACAATGCTGAGGGGAGCAGCGGGCGAGGCAGGAGAGGTCTGCTGCGCCATGTGGGGCCCCTCCCTGGCTGGGATTGAACTCGTGTTGCTGTGCTGTGGATGCTTCACAGTGCAGCGCTCAACCTGCTGTCCCACAAGGGAGGCCCCCTACCTGTAACTCTTGATGCTGTCAAAAGAAAAACTATGTATAGAGAAATTTTATGTGAGTCTGTGTATTTAACTTTATCTCTAAATTTCTTGTCCTTCCCTTCTTCTTTGTAGGCAGGCACTTACCCATATCATGTTCAGATTTTTCTACTACTTCAAACACATGTGGCCAATTCTTAGAGAAACCTGAGTGTTAAGTACACAGGGCCCCAACCAACAGTATGTGACAGAAGCCTGTGTGGTGGGTGGGATTTCCGCCAAAGGAACTTCACTGCTGCTTCCATGAAATGACAGGGCCAGGGGATCCAACACCACTAGCATCTTGCTGCCAGCCCTGAGTTCATTCTACAGGAAACAGATACATATCATATTCCAGTGATATGATCAATTCTCAGAGAGCTGGTGAAAAACTTAAAGTAAGGACAAAAGTTCAGCCATTTAACCACAACTGAGAAATGTCTCATATAAATACGTGTTTTCTATACAATCAAGACAGATCAAGGACAGCGACATAGTTGAGATAAAATGGTTGGGAAATGTTATTTCTAGAGTTGGCATTTTACCAAATAGTCATTTGCTTACAGGTATGTGACATATAGGTCGTTCATGTCTTTCCCACCTTCCTCCACCCCCTTACAATGCACACACACCACCAAACTATGCTAACGTACTACAAATAGTTCTCAAGGTGACCCTCTTATTCTCAGAATTTTTCTTTGGAAGAAAGTGTCTGATGAATGAAAAATTCCTCCAACTGTTTCCAGCTCGGGGTCTGGCACTGAACTCAACTGAAGAAAGACAAGTTGGAAGAAAGCACTAGCATTACTCAGAACATGTGAGAGGACTATGCAGAGAAGGGCATGGAGGCCAAGCGAGCTGGGAGAGGCAACAGGACCAAGATACAGCCATGGAGATTGAAATCATTAACATAAGAAGATTCCTGACAAAAATATGTGTATGTTCAGATATCAAAATACGGCAGAGGAATGATTTTATGTGAAACCAAAGACTATAAGCATCAGAACCCCAGAACTGAGTTCTGCTGTTATTTCATGGTCATCCAGTTTAAAACTCTTCCACAGGGACCAATAATGTGTCACTACCTGGACAACCTGCTGCTTCTGGGCAAATTCACTGGCATATACAGGCTTTAATGTTCTGGGACATTTATATGATTTGTAAGCAAAAGCTGTTTTCACAGAATTAGAATAACAATTACACAAATATGCACCACGATCTTCAGAAGTAATTCTGTCCCAGACATCCCAGGGAAATGACCAGAAGAGTTAAATGTTAATACCATGCTATAGAGTCCAATCTGCGTTTAGCTTAGTTTTGCCTGGGGGAATTAGTGGAGAAATGGTGTATAACTCAGAAATTTCCTATAGAACTAGAAAAAATAAAGTTGCTGCTAAAACTCCGAGATCTGCAACTATTAAACTGTGTACTATCTGAGAACTACAGAGGCACTGTGCTTTTCTGTTCTCTCTTACCATGACTGAAGATTTACATCAGTTTGGCCAGACATTGAGGTTTCATCTGAGGCAGCTAGTCAGATATGTTCAGAAAGTGCATATGGTTAGAAAATAATAAGAGACAGCATTAAAAGTGGTTTAACATGCCCCAAGAGGCAAGCCATACACCACAATTTTCTCCAACTGTGGAAGAAAACACAACTTGAGCCAGATTTTTGGTTCTCTGGATATATGAATAGGTCTATACTGTATTCCCTTGGATATTTACGAAGCATGTTAACAATAATTAAAATTGAATTTTCCAAACCTTGAAGGGTAAAAGTTAGCAATATAGTATCAACGACCTTGGAGAGTATTATAGTTCAACAATCATCATTTCACCATCCTGGGACTGAACTAATGATAATCAAAATTCACAACTTCTACAGGAGCAACTACTCATAGCATCTCTGCTCATGTAAATATCTTATAATCAAGTAGACATTCTGGTTCCTTCTGTAGTTTTATGCCTAAAAGATAATACTGCTAGTCTCCACATTCAAATTTCTCTAGTTTGGGGTTCTTTTTTTTTTTTTCTTAAGATTTATTTATTTATGCATACCAGAGCTGGGGTACAGGCCA